>CM029601.1:115472404-116672404 GCA_017311375.1 Mytilus coruscus | reverse complement strand
TTTATTGGCCCTTGAAATCCTTTCCATTCATTTAGGCTCACCTTATTTTAGTTGTTTGGTTAAATAAAAAGTCATATAAATGTTGTATGTGATGTTCATATCTTTTAACGTGACCAGCCATATTTTGTATGGACAAGTAAATTCAAATTAAATTAAATTTTAGTAATGTGCTAGTTGCAATGAATTCAGTATAGATATACAATGTTCTGAATGATTGGAATAGACTGATCTTTAAAAGATTTATTTCTGATAAATAGAATTGCCTACAAAAAAATTTCTTAATGTTGAATTAGTTATTATCGTCGTTTGGTTACTATATAATTGACATATGCCTCACCAACTTATATAGCTTGTCAGTAATACCGATATTATTTAGTAAATTGCGTCTTCTTTCTAAATAATTTTTTCTATACCTTTCCACTACAAATAGAGAGAAATCAGGAGAGGACTGAGTGCTTATAAAGCGACCTCAAATCCCCATCATTAAAGAAGGGTGGAAGGTACAAAAGGGATATTCAAAAGTCGAAGACAATCTGACAACGTAATGCAAAAAAAAAAATTTACCGAAAAAATAAACAACTATTACAGTATACAAAACACAACATAGAAAATTGAGAAAAGAGCAACACAAACCCAATAAAAAACCAAGGTGATCTCAGATGGATGGTTAAGCATTTAAATGTGCCTGACAGAAGTCAAGTAGTTCGTTGGTAACTACAATTGTTTATTTCTGTTAAGCTATCCATTTTAGATTTTGTTTTAAATGGAGACATTGTGTAGTCTCTCTTAAAATTTGTTTCGTAACATTTCTTAACTTGAAGCCATGAAAAGCTTGGCAAGAGATTGACGATTATGTATCATTAATACTCTGAAACTGATCTTTAAATTTACAATTCAGAATCTACATGTTGGCCTCACATAGACCCCATTTAAATTAATCGATACACTAGACTGATACTTTTAAACGTGTTTTTGTAGTTTGCTTTTGAAAGAAACATTATGATTAATTCTTGTTTGTTGGTTATGCTACATCGCTTTTTCCTTAGTCAGTACAAAATGCTTTCTAAATATTGTTACGATGGCCTAGGCTTCTTATAATTAGTAGGCGTATACAAAGATCAATAAATAAGGACCTTCACATTGATGATTAGTATAAAAGAATTTAAATACCTAGCATAACTTGAATATATAGGTCAACATTTGATAGTAACATTGCTGGTAGAATATATTTTCTGAAAACCGCTATTGATCTTTAGGTCAAATAAACACATAAATGTTATGCAATATTTGAACATATGATTTTTTCATAGTATAAAATAAAATGCCTGAACAAATATCAGTTACCATTTAATACACTAATAAAACATGCATCAGAAAAACTAAAATAGAAAATAGAATGGTTCATTTTTGCTGTGTTTTTGTTGTCTCTTCGTTGAGTATATATATATATTTGTTTGTTTGTTCATGAACTTGATGTACAACTCATTTCAGCATCTTACTGTAACTGTTGATTGTAAAACAATGTGTCCAAACCATTGTAGAGTAAAAGTTCCCTTATAGAAATTTTGCTACTCCTCTGAATGAAAGTAAAATTAGGGGAGGGTTAAAGTCTCAAAACACAAGTTTGACCCCTCCACATGTTTATGTGCCTGGTGCAAGTCATTGTTAGTGATTTTCGTTTATCATATGTTAATGTGTTTTCCTATTTAGAAATTTGGTGTTGATGGTAAATCTTTGATAGTCTCTGTTAAATTTCTTCCCAATTTTTATTCGTCAAATTGCGATTTAGAGCTTGACATATTTTATAGACATCTATTGTTGAAGACTTTGTGTTTGGTCTCATGTAAGTAATTTATGTCACCAAGCTAGCTGTTGTTGAGGTTTTTTTATTCATTCGGGAAACAAAACTCATCAAAGATACCAAGCTTATCTAAAATTTGATAAGCCATACCCGCGTTTCGTCTACATAAGACTCAAGATGGTTAAGGTTTCTTTTTAACTCTAAATGTGTATGTATTAAATAAGACTACACAAAAATTACATCAATGATTTTAAAAAACCAAAATGCATGTAGTTTGGAGGCACCCAAGAAAAGTCTTAAGGGGCAACAATAAACTATGGGCATTTCTCATTTACAGTTTCTGTTTTCGTATAAACTGTCCGACCAATCAAATTCATGGAACTAAAATAAATAATTTCCGGGTTCAACATTTATGACTTTCTATAAATATTATTATCAATGTCAATTTTCAGGTAAAGTTATGTCTACTTTTCTACATGAGTTATTTCAATACTTCTAGATTACGTTTTATCGTAAATAAATTACTTGGAATGATAATTTAATCGATTTTGATTTTAATAATAGCAACGATCAAAATAAATCTAAAATCAATTCAAAGGTATATAGTTTTACAAGAATATTACTTAAATGATTATCTAGAAACAAAACGTTATTGTATAGTATGTTCTTTAAATATTTGGTGACAGACATTCAGATCTGAAATTTTGCCGACTTTCTCTTTTGATGATCCAGTTAATTGTGTAATAATGTATACTGATATATCATTTTGTTTGTTTTGTACGTGATCCATCATTCCTGTATTTCAATTAAAATCTTAGGGAATCTAAATATTTATCGGTATTTATTGATTTAACTTTTTTGTGATCTTCAGAAGCAAAAACTGAAATATCTACACCAATATGAACGGTTTCATATCGAAAAACGGTTGATTCTGTAAAACTCAATCATCGTTACAACAAGGATGTAACTACCATTTCGACACTGAATTTATTTTTTTGTGTATTTGTTTATGGTAATTTTAAAATACGAAATATAGTCATTTGTTTTTTCTGTCTCAACCTTAATCTCTATAACTTGACATCGTTCCTTTTAAATTATTCTTCCTTGATATAACTCAGCATCTCACCGGGTGATGTTTCTCGATTACATTAACCTTGTAACCGATAATCATCATGGATCTCTAGTTAAAAACAGGCTCGTGCAGAAAAAGGAAAAGCGATACTGAAGGTGAGGAAGGAACAATTCTTGTAAACTAATGGATGTTATTTGTGATCACAATAGGTGTTAAGAGTTCCAGTATTGAATATATTTTCATATGAACTGATCCAAGATAAGGAATCTGTTCCCGATTCCCTTCAGCAAGCTAATATATACGCACATCAGGATTTTTATCCAAACGTACTTGACATGTTCTTCTGCTTTTTTAACTCTCCCAGTGACGAGTGTTTGCTGTTAACGTTCTTTTTTTTTTGCCCCGAGACGACTGAAAACTTGGGAAAGAGCATGCATGAGTGGTGAGAGACAGTGCGGTCTTGCCATGCTTTATGTTCATCGCAATAAGGATGTCAGAATACCAAATATTCTGAAACGATTTGTCGAAACCGGCCATAGAAAAATTGGCAAACTCCAATTTGAATAACACATTGATATTTGGATGTTTATCTGACATATAAATTTAGATAAAGTTGTTAAAAATTTGGTGTTCATGTCTTATTTTATGAAAAATATATAAAAAGTGTCCAAAAATAAAAACTCCGAACAGCTTGTCTCAACAATGTCATGCTCTCTGGCAATGCCCAGAATGCAGGATTTTACACCATTTATCCCAGACATCCTGCCGAAAATTTTTTTTGACTCGCTCCACTCGGTGATCAGTTCTGCCTCACAAAAATAATATGCCTTGTTACGACCTTGTCGTATATGTGAATGGAACTTAGGCAGTATGTTGATTTTTATATTAATTCGAGTCTTTTTGTTGCGTTTTTTATGTTTGAAGAACGGGTAAATTTGTTAGCTATGCTCGGTCTTTGAAATTGAGTTTTAATAATGTTAAACGGTACTAATTTATAACACAAGATGCGCATTTAGAAAATGAATATATCTTTAGTGATGCTCGAGGCTAAAATATGAAAATCCAAAACATAATACAACCTTTTAAGAGCTGATAAACGTTAATGTAGCTAATGAAAGAAACATTTTGTATTTTACTTGTACTTTACACCATGTTTTTGAATGCATAATTACATGTATAAAATATATGTACATTGTCGGAAAATATAAAATTTATTTGTACGAGCTTTAGGGACCGGACGAAAAGCGAGACTCGCTGAGCTTTTCTCCTGTTTCGTAGCGAGTACAAATTCATTTTATATTTCCGACAGTGTACATGTATTGTTTTTAATCCTGCAATTTACACCCGGCACTTGAAGGGTTTGTTGTTAAAATTCAAATAGTTGATATTCTCTGATGTTTCAAAGTTATCGACATAGTTTAAAGGCGGAACGCGAAGAGGACCCAAAATGAACTGTCACACAAAAAGAAATATCCACATTACCATCTGCTCAATATGGAAGCAGAGTAACAGGAAAGTTTATTTGAACAAGTACAAATAAAGTAAAAATTTATTTGTACACCTGTTTTTTGTACAATAGTTCGCTAATTGTTGGAAAACATATTGCTCTTAATTTTTTAATTTTCTGTTTATATAAATCTACGAGGGTATCATCAACTCAGTCGCCATTCGGTACTTATATGATTTATAACAAGCTTTTCTAAAATTGTCTGTTTATGAATTTTGAAAATTATAAAGAAACTATGGTTTGAACTCCCTCAGGCAAAGTTGACCTGAGAAGGATTTGGCTATTATTTAGGTCCTTTTTGGTCATATAGCTCTTCAACTGTTTTTGGTTCTTATACATCTTTGAATTTCGAATATTTGGCTTTGAGTGTTCCTGATGAAGGTAAATACAGAAAAATGCTTTGGCCGAATGAAATTTATAAATTGTTGTTTTCATTTTTTAACTTATACTATAAGAATGATTCTTTTTATTTTTAAAATAAATGTTACATTATCGGACGTGTTTTTCAACAGACAGACGGGCTTCTTAAAAAACAAAAAGAAACAAGCATTATCATTTAGCTTCATGTTCTGCTATGTATATGAAGTATTCTCGCAGAATAATTCAAAATTAGGTGATTAGGTTGATCGCATCTATTAGATTGAACTTGATATATAGCATACCACATATTTGGTTAGTCTGTCATGCTTTATATTTTTACACACATCTAGAAATTGACAGTGAGGGTCCGTTGATATATAAACTTTACGATAAATTATATTAATTTTCCCGTTAACTTTCCATGTTTATTCAGGAAGATTTTAGTAGCACCTGCACATCTTTCAATGGTAAATATACTCCAGACTTTTTCAATGCATATTTGCTTATAAAAAGAGGGGAATATACCTAGGAGATTGCTGTTTAAATGAAGCTACAGAATCCAATGGTTATTATATATGGTAAAGGGGGGATCATCTCGTCATAGGATATGGACTCCTTCATGATTTGTTTGGGTATTACGGTATATATGTATTAAAGATGACCACTGATATGTTCCGTCCTCTTTGATTCGATTGATCACTAAATGGGAATTATTGTCGGATTTTTACTTGCAATGAGCTACATGGCAATTGGAAACGGAACTGTTTACACTTCCGAAGCACATCAGTTCACCCCGGTGTCATGTTTCTCATTCTTTTGTTTCCTGTGTCTTATTGTGTGGACTTGTTTGTTAATCGTTTATTTTGTGTTAGTTTTGTCTGTTTTGTCCTTATCTTACGGTTTGTATTTGTCCCCTTGGTTTCTTCTCAATCCCGTTTAATCCCTAAACTTATAAATGTGTTTTCTCAAAGCCTGGTATTTTGTACGTTACTACAACAACAAATTTTGTTTTGCTAATAGTATGTTCTGTTGATGAAAGATGTTTGGTTTTCTGTTGCATTTGTTTTAACTTGTTTAGACTCGAGGCCATTTAAAGACTGATATGAAATAGAATTTTTATCCTTGATAGTTTAATATTGATATGTAGGTGATTTCTTTTCTTTAATTTGTTGCTGTTTGACTGATCCCTTTGACATGTACCAACATGTCGTTATATTCACAATTCGTACTTTATCCGGTAAATGTAACGTTTTACCCACTTCGGACCTTTCTTTTTCTTAATAAGTCGATACTGACAAAAAGAATTATAAAATAATTGTGACAGTTTAGTTCGTTTAATCGGCCTCGTAATGACGCGTGTCTAACTCACCCAATTTGTAGTTAATGTTCAGATTTTTCTTATCTTTGTTTGAATATTCAAAATGCGTTTACCGAGTTTTGAGCTTCGATAATCAACCATTATCTCTTTTTCAATAAGACAGACAGTATTATATATAAATCAAATACGTTAATGGCTATTTAAATATTACAGTTCGCTCGTCATAGAAGCAAAGCAGAGCCGGCTGCAGTTGCCGAGTGGTCTAAATAATTTGTCTACAGTAATCAATAGTCTGAAAACAATGAGGCTGTGAGTTCGAACACATCTCGGAACAAAGTGCATTCGACGTCGATCTATATGGAATGGAATTGCCATTTTCACTGCCTTAGTTCGTTAGGTCTCTCCGTGCACTCCGTCTTCATCCGCCATTAACATTATAAAGGCGTTAAAACCAACAATCAAACAATCAATCATAAAAGCAGGAAATCAGTAAACAATATTTGAATGCAATGTAAATATCGCATAAGATTATCTGTACACCTTTTTTGTAAACTAGTACTACAATGTTTGTAGCAGGACAAACACACACTCACACACATACATTTGTACATATATAAATTGAGCAAAAAAGGTCAAGGGTTACAAATGGTCAAATTTTCACGAGGGAGTTTATATACAATAGCTATTACAATGTGGTTATAAACCAAGTCTAATACCCGAGCACTGCTAAACCGGTGATACCTTTGTATGATTGTATGATCAGTAGATGGATAGGTCATTCCATCATCTGTATCATACCATTGCAATAATGCACATATTGATATCGCATAGAATCAGCTTAATTTAAACACACCACTGAAACTGGGGCGATATAAGGTTTCCCTGTGTTTTGTGCTTTGTGTTGCAAGTATCATTATAAAGAATTGCAAGATTTTCTGGTTATGCTATTTAGTCTTTTTGGTTTTTTTTTCGGTAGCGAACATTTTCTAAATACTAGTAATATTTTGAAGACTCCGGTTACTAAAGTTGTAGGCGTCATCAAAGATAAATACATTGGACCTTCACATTTGTTGTAAGTATGAGATTTAAATACCTCTAATACCTGTAATATAAAGTTATTTAAATTCGGGTAAAGTAATATTTATTTTCTGTAAACCGCTCTTAATCATTTTTAAAGTCGTGTATTCATATTATTTAAACAGTGAATAAATTGTGTCTCCGATAAAAATTGTAAAGAAACGTTATCAGCTACCTTTAAATTCTATTAAACACCGTACTGTAAGCCACAATATAAAGGCTTACTTATATATTTAAATCGTTTAACTAGCTTAAAAATCAATGTTTTCCATTTGGTAAATTAGTTAGAATAACAAAAGGAAGCTGGGTACATTGAAATACAAATTTAAGTCAGAAATAACGAAAAGAAGCAGTCATTTTGTTTGTTTTTACAAAAGTTTGATCCTTTCAAACTTTTTTAAAACCACGTATAAAAAACCATAAAATGCTTCAAAGCGTCACCGTTTGCTAAACTATTAGTATTGGTATAGACTATAAATATATTTTCATATTGTTTTTGCATTTAAATCTTTCTGAATTTAATTTTTTTTTCATAGACATGATAAACTTTCGGAGAAAAGAACATACTAAGCGTTATATAACATACAAAATATAGTTAGTCTCAACGATTACTACCTTTTTGTCGTCACAGCTAGTCCCATTATGCAAGGAGAGGTGCGATAGCGACTGTTTATGCTTCTATCTTTTTTTTATTGTGCACGGACTTAAAAATGCATTTATAAACTTACATCAGACAGTACACCATCTTTATTGTTGACAATAAAACAATACATTTATAAAAAAATAAGTATTCAAACAAAATTTATGTTCTTGGTTTAAATCTATGTATATTGTTTCAGTTTTATTTTTAACTCTTTATGTGTATCTATTTATTTGGTATTCACAAACATTACATCAAAGTAATAATAAAAGCAAACGTTTAAGAAAAGTCTTGTGGGTTAGGAATAATAAAGTATGGGCATTCCTCATTTCATAAGTTGAACTAACAGTTTCTATTTTCGGAAAACTGTTCGGCCAATCAAAATTCATGAACCGAAATAAAGAATTTCCGGGATTGAAATTCCGGACTTTCTATATATAGTCTTATCAAGGTCGATTTTAAGGTTATGTTTATTCTTTAACATGAGTTATATTCAGAATTCATATGATATCATAAGTTAAATTATTAGTGTCGATTGAAAGGACTTTGTTTTGAAGTTATTAAAATATTATGACTAAACTATATTTTTATAAAGTATACCATTTAGCATGTTTGGACAATCGTCTTACTCCCTTTAACAGACTTGAAACGAAACTTAATTCATTGTTATTTGAAGATAATTCATGATACTGGAATTTCAATCAATGTCTTCTTTTCCCTATGAATTTGAAGGGTTTATTTATCTATGTACATCTTACGTCTTACGACTTCAAACGAGAATCTATGACAAAAGAGGATTTCAAGTTTGTAACTGTCAACCTCCCATTTCTTAGCAGTAATATACATCTACTCCTTCGTATGGCGTTTACATATATCAATTAGTACGTTATGCTCGTGCATGTTCACACTATACTGACTTAATTATAGTCGTCTCCTCTGTGATTTTACCGATTGCATCTTATTCCAGATTGTTGGTATTTTTCTTAGTGTGGTTTGCATAGCGGGTAATACATACATAACAGGAGACGCTTATTCTGTCCACGCACCCGGTCTCGCTCCTAATTGAGTTCAGAACGTGATTCCCTCATTTTGTGTTTGTTACCTTGAATTTTTTCTTCTTAATCGATTTACGAGATTTGAACATCCGTAAATTACTGTCGCCTTAAATTAGATCCACTATCTTTTGATTGCATAAAACATTATGTTTCTATTTTTTAATTGTCAACTCATTTTTATTGTTTACTTAACCCTGTTCCTACATGATTCCACTTTGCCAGTATGCAACAAGCAGAAAGGATTGGGAAAATCTTTAAAATGTCTGAACACAATAATACTCCATTACCACAAAAAATAACTGAATAATTGCTTAAATCGAAGAACGCTCGAGGTTTTCATATTCCGATAGGTCGTTTCATTTCGTCTGAAAGTATTCATTGCATCTACTATGATTTTTAAAAATGAGTGGAATCCTGAAATCATCATTTCCTTGTTAAAGAAAACAAATCATTTTAACAGATTTTTAAAAGAAGCATTGACATAGAATTTATAGAAAATATTTTATTGAATAAATGTAACTGTTATAATTGGATAAACTTTTTGTTATATGGGTATAAATCAGATCTCAACAATAAATTATACATAAAAATTAGCTCGTAGAGCTTACATAATATTCCTTACTGGAATACGAAAATAGAAAAACAATTTCTTTTTCTCACATACCATAGAAAACGAATTCCATAACTTTCAGAATGCAGCTTATGTCCATCACAAATAAAGAAGAATGACGATTTCCCCCTGTTTCACTCGTATGATAAAACCGAAGTATTGTTGAAACCTACTTGAATTCGAATATATATGCCATACTTCAGCTTTTTCGAAAATTTTACATACATTTGTACATGACCAATAGGAAAATTTAAAAATATAATTCTGCACTTCACATTGTTCTTCAGTCAATTTTGAATCAACATAGCTAATTTTACATGTTTTTGTAAGAAGATGAATTGAATGACTTCCTTAAAAAAGGCAGTCAATGTGTACATGAAAGACAATACATATATGTCCTGCCTTTAGTATATTGGTTTACGATTAGAATTCCTTTTTGTTCATTTTTCTGATGAATACTAAAAACTGTACAAAATCCATCAAAATTATTGTTCAGAGCTGTCTTTGGGCTTTTATAGTTCGATCGCATTTCTTGAAACAAGCCAAAATATTGTTAAAACCTTAATGTACTAACATGAGTCTGTAATACTATAAATATATCTTTAGATTGGAGAACTGGTCCTGGTGTGAAATAAATACAAGGGAAAATCGCTCTACCACTTCTTTTCGTCAAAATGTCTGCTATTCCATTTTTCTGGATTTATCACAATGCTTTTAATTTTGATTTTGAAAACATACTTAAAACAAATAACATACAACATATTGGTAATATTAAAATACAATTTTTAAAAATAAAGTTTTTTCAAAAGTATACATAAATTTATATTTACAGTGTATAAAAAAAATTAAAAATTTGCACCTTATAAGTCAGAACACATTGTTATGAGATTTTCAAAATGCTGTAAGTAAAGTTATAAAGATAATAATCTTTGAAAAGTTACAATTGTATCAAGGGTGGTAAATTATATGACTATATTGGTTTGTTTGCTAAATGCAAATCACTTTGACTAGTATTGAGATGAACAAATGTAGATCAATTGTATAGTGTATTTGAAGATGATTGAAGTCTTACTAGCACTATCAATGTCTTGTTTTGTTTCTTCTTTTATCTTTCCTTTTAGAATGATTTTTATTTTTCTTTCTATTTTTTACATTCTTTCTTCTTCTATTTTTTCGATTGCGGTTTCTGTTTTGCCTGTTGACTTTTCTATTTTTTCGTTTATTTCTGTTACGTCTTTTACATTCGCGAACTTCGTGTTTTCTTTTTCTGTGCCTACATTTTCGATTGTGTCGCTTTTTCTTATTTTTTCTCATTCTATTAGGTCGATGTGCTTTCCGTTTGCTTACATTGTTCACTGTAGTCACATTTGCGTCTTTTAATGAACTTTCAGTCATATTTTCTAATATACTCTTGTCAGCAGTAGACATTGCATTATTTGTAGATACTTGTGCGATACTTTGTACTGTTGTTTGAAAAACATTTTTAACAGTTGCTTCTGAAATATCCTCCTTCATTTCATCGACTTCAAAAATTTGTCGAACACTGTTTTTTATGTTTTCGACAATATTTATCGCATCTCTCAATGACCGTAACATTTCAAGCATTTTAATTTCTTCATTTCTACATTTGATACTTAAACATTCCGGTAGGTGTTTTACTAGATCATCATCTGTATTTCGTAACTGTATTATATATAACTTAAAGTCGCACAAGACCTTTGTTATGTAAATTGTCATTTTCTCTGCAGTATCAAAACTTAACCCTTTCTTGTCTCTGATACTTTGCAGTATATCATAAACTGCGTTGTATGCACAAAATATCCATTCAATCTGTTAAAATACACAAAGATCTGATTAAAAAAACTCCTTTCATATACATGTGCATTTTTTTTTTATATTCTAAAAACAACTGTAATACTGAATGAAGTATATTTCTATTTCTTTATTAGTTGACATAACTCTAATCATATTTAAACTGTTTTAGTCGTGTTATTGTTGTAACACAAGACCATACCCATGTAACTGGTATAATACTCAAACGTTAAAGTGCATTCAATCTACTATATGAAAAAAACTATATATATATATATTTTTTAGATTGAAATATTTTTTGTTTGTAAAGAAATATGTACTCTTGACTTCTTCTCCTTCTTATATGTTGTACAGTCTAAACGGCGTTATTAAATATTTTGAAATTCTATCAAGGGGTTTATGTAAGTTGGAGATAAACATGTATGAATGAATGGAAAATAAGTAGATGTGGTATGACTTTTAAAAAGACAATTATTCATAAAGACCAATTTCAAGTAATAAATAAACCATTTTCTGATAGACTTGATATTTTAGGGCAATATTTTATGAGACTTTTCTTAGTATGCTGTATTTTGCGCCATTAATAAACTCCTGTACATTACACCAAACAAAATGTCAGCTAATATGCATTATCTTTACCTTTTCGTCATCACTATTATTTGAAAATGGACAATTCAGTTGTTTTCCACCGCTATGTAATCCAACTGTTAGATATTTAGACTGAAATGAAAAAAAATTTTTAAAAAATGAAGTTTTTGTAAGAGTAAATATAGATTGTATCACACACACTCATAGATTACGATATTATCCCCTCGAGATAGATAATTTTCAAACTTAAAATGCGAGATTAACCGAGTATTTCAAAATTCGAAAATTTAACTATCGAGAGTGGATAAATATTGTAGTAACGGGGTAAAGTAGTAGCTAAATTGTTATCTTTAAAATGCTGAGGTGCAATGGCTTGAGACCGAAATTAGAATCACGGCTGCTATATCGAAATGTCTATCTTCAGTTTTATCTGTGAGTGTTCACTCCAGTTCATATATATATGAAGATATTAAAGTTTTAACAAGATACTTGTAGAATAATGTTAATTTGATAAATTTAAATATACCTCTCTTTGAAATGTTGAATTGAGAAAATCCAGCAGCATTGTTACATCATGAGCGACCACGTCAACAGTAACTCCGAAGTCCCGCCTTGTTTGTAATATATTTAGTTGGATTGGGTTAGATTTCATACATGCAATACAAGTCGCAAGTACACAAATTGATGGGGCTGTAATAAAAAAGTTAAGCTGAAGCTATTAATATGAAGACAATTTTCATACTGTGTGAAAGATTTTTTTGTCTGATTAAATGTGTTATTTAAAGAAAGTCAGTAAGAAATTTTACTTTCACATACATAAATTATTATTCAAATGGTCACAATTATTATAAATTAACTGTTTACAAAACTTTCAATTTTTCGAAATACTAAGGATATTTTCTACCACATGTATAGATAACCTTAGCTGCATTTGGCAAAACTTTTCGGATTTTTTGTCCTATATGGTCTTGAACATCGTGCTTTACTTGACCTTTTTAACTTTTTTTATTCGAGCGTCACTGATTTGTTGACACAACGCGCGTCTGGCGTACACAATTTTAATCCTGGTATCTATGATGCGTTTTTCTACAATTATCATATGGATGGCAAATAGTAAAAAATATCATATGAGCATTCTTACAAGTGCCAAACAAAATATTGGTAGTACATTGTACTGTAGACAGTGTTTTTTCTAGTACTCTAAGAAATATAATCTTTTACCTTTCATCTTGATTTGATTTTGATATTCTAATACTTACAAATGAAGAAGCATCATTAAATTGTCCTTGCTTCGGGTAATTCAAGAAATCAAGGTATTTTCAGGACCCTTTCTTCTTTGCAAAAGCTCTAAGTGAAAATCCACACACTACAAACGTAAACATTGTACTAGAGGCGTTGTAACCTGGAATTTTAAAACTTTAAATAGCCAGAGATAAATAAAGAATTTAAAGATATCTATATATATATGAATGCGAAACATGATATATCGAAAATGATAATATGTTATTAATCCTCCCAATATTTGTACTGTAAATAAATATTCCATCAACCAATGGTCAGGGTCTGAGGTGGTTTCAGAATAGATAATAATTGGCAAAAAAAAACAATAAATAAATAAAGAAACGAGAATAATTAAACAAACAAAAAAATAGAGAAACATAGCTTCAAAATAAAAGAATACAGCGATGGAGACTCACATCCAGACCCTTATTGGTAATCTTAAGTTTTGTTCTTAGCGTAGACATTAATGTCATGAACAAATCTAGAGAACAAGTACACGGAAAATACCAAGTACAGTAGCTACAAGAACAGGGATAAGTACAAACGTACAATAGCATTTTTGGTTGAAATTGCATGGTATACTAAGAACTCAATCAAAACTATGATATTCTGAATTTAAGTAAAGAATTTAAAAATGTTTAAAAGGGACCGGATAGGAAATAAATTCAAGTGAAATTGACCTACCTCTTATATAATATATTTTTTCTGTTTCCGTGTAAGCGCCTTCGGTACGTCAGACCCTAATATTCGAATAGGATTGATGATTTACTTTCATTTAATCCTTCGATTCACAGAAAATACAACTAGAGACACTAAAGAGCCTATGTGTCTCAGCTGGATCAACTGCATTTCACAATCGCTACTCCAACATGAAAGACTAGAATATAAATCAGGACTCAGATCAATTTTTGTTGATCTTGTATTGTTTAGTATTTATTTCTGTTTTCTGCTCATCTCTATTTACAATTTGTTTTTGCCCAATATACCACAAAATGGGTAAATATCGTCATTCAAGTTTAATAATGTTTATATAAGAAGTGGACATGCAATTTCGGCTTTGTTAACCTATTTGTAGATTTTGTTTTGCTATTTCATTTTTGCCGTAAACAGTTTCTCTTTATCTACTACAGTTCTGCCAAAATATAAAAAGGGTAAACATCGTCATATCAGGGTAGCAACTCACTTACGGAGACAACGGATAGTTTCGGCAATGTAGATCTTGTCCTGTTGATCATTTTTGCTGTATTCTGTTTTTTTCTTTATCTATGATAAATTTTAACCAAAAATGGTAAAAATCGTAAAATCTGTCATTTCGAGGCAATAAGTATATAAGTAGTCGTCAGAGTAGGCAATGTGTAAATTGTAAATCTTGTCCTGAAAATCATTTTTGCTATTTATATTGTTTCTCTTCATCTATTAAAGTTTTCAAGAAAATAAGCAAACATGCAAAAAAAAAAGGAAAAAGCTCCTCAATCAGGGGCATTAATTCCTCTAAGATGTTGACCCACGATTTCAGTTATGTTTGACTCAATTATAGACCTTGTCTTGTTGATCATTTTGCAATTTTTTAAAAAGTTTTTCTCTATCTATTTTAGTATTCAAGGTAATAGGTCAAAATATTTTTTTTTTAAAATTGGTAAAAATCGTCATTTAAGGACAATTATTCCTATAAGGCGTCTGTCATTGTTGTGTAAATAGACAGTTATTAGATTGTTCCCAACATTCTGAACATTTCTGCCAAAGACAGATTGTTTCTGACTATAGCGGTTTTTAAGATAATAGACACAACTTGCATTGTTTCCCTATATTTTCATCCATGTCGGCCATGTTGGTTTGAAGGCTGGATTAACGGGCAAATTTTTAAAACTAGATACCCCAACAAAGATCTTGGTTCCAATTGGCCCTTTAGCTTCAGAAAAGATTTTGTAAACGTCAACGGACGACGACGACCGACAAGTGATGAGAATTTCTCAACTGACCCAAAGAATGAGGAAACACTTCTTGTGTGAAAATTATTTACGCTTGTGGTATATGAACTTGCATTGCACAATAAGTTTTTTAATCAAATTGCACAAACTATCCTACTTGAATGGCAACCATTGTGATTAAATCAACAGTGTATTCAACGCCGTACGGTACTCTATAGTTGTTTATATATCTTCTTACTTTGTTATACGGTGGATAGTTGTCTATAATTGTCAATCACACCACGTCTTCTTTATTTTTTATAAAGGAGTAATGTCAATATAAAAAGATGCATAAGTTATAAATCAACAACTTGAAACCTGCGTTTCATTAAGTACAAAATTCAATGAAAATCTATCAAGTATTCTCATCACTTGGTGTCTGTTGTCGTCATTGTCGTCCGTTAACATTTACAAAAATCTTCTCCTCTGAAAATTCAATCATCATTGGGGTACCTGTTTCTAATTTTAAAACAAATATGTCCGATGACCCCGCCTGCTAACCAACATGGCAGACATGACTAGATATAGAACATAGGGGCAAAATGCTATTTTTGTCTTTCATCTTGAAAACCGATATAGATAGAGAAGAGATGACATGGGAAAATTGTTCAGAACGTTGAAATCTACCTACTGTCCATTTATATTAAAACTGACAGACGAGTCTTCATAGGAGTTATTGTTCTTACATGATGAATTTCACATTTTCCTTCGCTTTTTCCTATTATCTTGAAACATTCTAATAGATAGACAGAAACTTTAAATAGCAAAATTGATCAGCAAGACAAGATCTACAAATAAGTCAACCTGACCGAAATCAACAGTCGACTCTTTATATGAGTGTCCTTAAATGACAATTTTTACCAGTATTTTGCGTTTTTACCTATTATCTTGAAAACTTTAATACATTAAGAAACAAGAATGTGTTCATAGTACACGGATGCCCCACTCGCACTATCATTTTCTATGTTCAGTGGACCGTGAAATTAGGGTCAAAACTCTAATTTGACATTACAATTAGAAAGATCATATCATAGGGAACATGTGTACTAAGTTTCAAGTTGATTGGACTTCAACTTCATCAAAAACTACCTTGACCAAAAACCTGAAGCGGGACAGACGGACCGATAGACGCACAGACCGAAAAACATAATGCCCCTCTACTATCGTAGGTGGGGCATAAAAATTTACAAAAACATCACAGCCATTATTGTATCCAAGATCTTCAAAACTGCACACACACGCACACACAATGTGTTGAACAGAGAACTGTTCTGTTTAGTTGCAAGTGGATGCAACTATAAACTAGAGCCTGTGTAGCATACCTGTTATCTTTTTAAATAAAATTGATACATTATACAATGGAACAATAATAATTCTAATGCTTTATTCCTAACAATTATGGTTTCCAAAAACTTTAACCTGAAAAAGGGGTTTCACACAATCTCATTCTCTTGTTCAGTGAACCATGAAATTTGGACCAAAACCTAAATTTGCAGTACTTTTTAGAAATTCCAAATCATAATGACTATGTATGCAAAGTTACAAATGGATGCAACTATAACCTTATCATAAACTACCTCGACCAAAAACTTTAACCTGAAAAAAGGTGTTTCACACAATCTCATTCTCATGTTCAATGAACCATGAAATGTGGACCAAAACCTAAATTTGCAGTACTTTTTAGAAATTCCCAATCATAATGACTATGTATGTAAAGTTACAAATGGATGCAACTATAACTTCATCATAAACTACCTCGACCAAAAACTTTAACCTGAAAAAAAGGTGTTTCACACAATCTCATTCTCATGTTCAATGAACCATGAAATTTGGACCAAAACCTAAATTTGCAGTACTTTTTAGAAATTCCCAATCATAATGACTATGTATGCAAAGTTACAAATGGATGCAACTATAACTTCATCATAAACTACCTCGACCAAAAACTTTAACCTGAAAAAAAGGTGTTTCACACAATCTCATTCTCATGTTCAATGAACCATGAAATGTGGACCAAAACCTAAATTTGCAGTACTTTTTAGAAATTCCCAATCATAATGACTATGTATGTAAAGTTACAAATGGATGTAACTATAACTTCATCATAAACTACCTCGACCAAAAACTTTAACCTGAAAAAAGGTGTTTCACACAATTTCATTCTCATGTTCAATGAACCACGAAAAGTGGACCAAAACCTAAATTTGCAGTACTTTTTAGAAATTCCAAATCATAATGACTATGTATGTAAAGTTACAAATGGATGCAACTATAACTTCATCATAAACTACCTCGACCAAAAACTTTAACCTGAAAAAAGGGGTTTCACACAATCTCATTCTCATGTTCAATGAACCATGAAATGTGGACCAAAACCTAAATTTGCAGTACTTTTTAGAAATTCCCAATCATAATGACTATGTATGTAAAGTTACAAATGAATGCAACTATAACTTCATCATAAACTACCTCGACCAAAAACTTTAACCTGAAAAAAAGGTGTTTCACACAATTTCATTCTCATGTTCAATGAACCACGAAAAGTGGACCAAAACCTAAATTTGCAGTACTTTTTAGAAATTCCCAATCATAATGACTATGTATGTAAAGTTACAAATGGATGCAACTATAACTTCATCATAAACTACCTCGACCAAAAACTTTAACCTGAAAAAAAGGTGTTTCACACAATCTCATTTTCATGTTCAATGAACCATCAAATGTGGACCAAAACCTAAATTTGCAGTACTTTTTAGAAATTCCCAATCATAATGACTATGTATGCAAAGTTACAAATGGATGCAACTATAACTTCATCATAAACAACCTCGACCAAAAACTTTAACCTGACATGGAACGAACGGACGGACGGACGAACAGACGGACGAACGAACAGACGGACGGACGAACAGACGGACGGACGCACAGACCAGAAAACATAATGCCCCTACTACTATCGTAGGCGGGGCATAAAAAGAGATTCCAGTCATGAATCATATTCTAGTTTACAATGTAAAAGAGTGTCCAATGTTGAAGATCCCACATAGACCTAGGTGAGCGAAACAGGCTCTTTAGGGCCTCTATTTTATAAAGAAAATCAAATATTATTAAGCAGCCATTTTTTTCTATTTACACTCATCGAATGCATTATTTTAGTTGATTATGCGTTATGGATTCGTCATAATAAATGTTAAAAACGTTTTCAAAAGACTTAGTTTAGAATATATGCATGCATTGGTTCAAAGGTTTTTTTAACATCATAATCACCAGAAATTCGTTTCATATTACTGTAAGTACTATAACTACAAGAACGGATTTAAAACAATATAATAAAGTCATATCCGGTAATATAAGCAAATGATTTCGTATAATTATCTGTAAGAACAGGAGTGGCAAATTTACTAAATGAGAGATACCAAAACTCAATGTCAAAATTACACTATGAATTGAGTAAGAGAAAAAAAAAGTCAAACAATCGAAAATCTATACAGGGAATGAGTGGTCCTTATGATCTTCGTGACTTGGTACACTGTTGAACCACGTCTAACTTCCGACCAATCATCTGAATGACAGTCGTTTAAAATGATGGTATATTGTTATTGTGCGTATCAATAAAAGAAGAGGTTGAGTAATTCAAAATTACCCTAACGATGAGGAAACAAAATGAGTGCCGTATAATTCTATTGTTCATCGTGTAGCTTAGTCCTATAGTACTAAAACTGAAGGGTTAGAAAACTAGAACAAACGAAACTATGTTATTCATACTTATATGTATATCCGGAACATAATTGTTCAGATGAAAAACGAATATTCAAAATGTTTAATAGTATAGATCCATCATCACTTGCGTATGCGAATCATACTAATTGTCGTAAAAAATCATGCAAATGTTTTCAAAAGGCAAAATAATATATGAATGTGTATTCATTGCCAAATCATCAAGATTTCGATAAATTATTAAAATATAAAAATAAGAAGATGTGACATGATTGCCAATGAGACAACTCTCCACCAGAGACCAAATGATGTAGAAGGTTAGCAACTATAGGATAGACCATTATCTGTCCCATACTTTAAAATTATGCAATTTTGAACAGAAGACTAGCTTTGAAATTCAATCGCAAATATTGTCATAATATTATAATATACTGTTTTCTTTGCTGTATGTTCGTTTGCCATGTTTTGTATAAATCTTTGTTTTCCATATCATGTATATGCTTCTTGCAAATAAAGTATTCATTCGATAAAGTGTTCATTCAATATCAAAGTATTTATTCAATAAAGTGTTCATTCAATAAAGTATTCATTCAATAAAATATGCATTCGTCTCATTCACTGGAATGTTTATTTATTTACTTTTAAAATATCATCCTTATTTCATTGAAACTAAAGAAAAAGGCAATATGAAATTAAACAAAAACAAACAAAACCTTGAATATGTACATGTCATTTCATTCTTTTGGGATTTTTTACCCCAAAAAACCCAAGGTTTCAACTACTATTGCTTAGTTACCTACATTATTGTTTTTCAATTCTTTTTCTTTTGATTACGTAAATCTTTCTGCGTATTCATACGCCTTCTTATATCTGACGGGAGTAAACAGATGCCAAGACGGCAATCTAAATCAAAAGAAAGACAAAACAAAGGCCATAAGCGAACATAAATCAGGACAAGCAACAGTCCACAAAACACAACATAAAAATCTAAGCAAGAACCATACTATATTTTGGAATGAATTTATATGCAACGGACGAGTAAGCGGTGTCTGCTTTTAAAGTAGCACCCGTTGTAATGTTGTAATACTCCCGATGCATAGGTGTTTGGTTATATGATATTGATACGTGCATTTAAGTAAATAAATAACATAATGTGTGCGGAATACGTCAATGAGACAGCGACTTTTTTTTTCACACGCTGTAGTTTTTCATTTGTAAATTGTCACTTTTCCCTTAAAAATTGAAATAAGCCCAAAGAACAAAAATCAGTTATCAAAGGACATCATGTGTGAAATTCATGTAAAACGTATATTTTAAATATAACCAAATGTTTTCTAGATGTTATCAACATATAGTCCTCAACAGAAGACAGATGTCTATAGATAAAAGGTGCGAATAAATTAAACACAAATAAACAATTAAAAATCTGATATCATTCTGTTTTGTTCAGTTATAGAAGATATTCTCAAAATTTATAAGAAATTGCATATTGTTTTCTAATTCTACAAAAGAAGCGGAAACCGTAGCGCTTATGATCCTTATGATAGATTTTTGAAAATTTGAGAACCAGCTCTTATGGTCCTTATGATATTTTTATGACAATTTGAGAACCAGCTCTTATGGTCCTTATGATATTTCTATGACAATTTGAGAACCAGCTCTTATGGTCCTTGTGATATTTTTATGACAATTTGAGAACCAGCTCTTATGGTCCTTGTGCTATTTTTATGACAATTTGAGAACCAGCTCTTATGGTCCTTGTGCTATTTTTATGACAATTTGAGAACCAGCTCTTATGGTCCTTGTGCTATTTTTATGACAATTTGAGAACCAGCTCTTATGGTCCTTGTGCTATTTTTATGACAATTTGAGAACCAGCTCTTATGGTCCTTGTGCTATTTTTATGACAATTTGAGAACCAGCTCTTATGGTCCTTGTGCTATTTTTATGACAATTTGAGAACCAGCTCTCATGGTCCTTATGATATTTTTATGACAATTTGAGAACCAGCTTTTATGGTCCTTGTGCTATTTTTATGACAATTTGAGAACCAGCTCTCATGGTCCTTATGATATTTTTATGACAATTTGAGAACCAGCTCTTATGATCCTTGTTCTATTTTTATGATAATTTGCAGATGGTCTACAACCAATACAAACATATCTCACATGAGACAACCGTTTACAAACTTACTTACTTAGGACATGCAACACGAAAATGTGGCAAGATTAGATTACTTGTAGTTCTTTTTTTAAATCTCAGCCCTCTACAGTGGCGTAGATTCCATAAAAAATCTCACTGAAGTATTATAAACCTCAAAATGCTGTTGCGTAGCTTGAAAGTTATCATTGGATAGGGAAAATTTGCGGCAAGAGGTCATATGTCTGCTGACGGCCCCGGGAGTCAAGAGAGGAATCATGGTGTGAAGCATCGTTTTGAAAACGGATTTCAGAATTTAAAGATGTAAAAATTGACAACCCTTCTTCACAAAGCAACTAGTTTCATCAAGCAATTACATAAATGAACATAGCATATTTACCAAAGAATGCATTCACTTGCTTCTGCTTAACCTTGTGGTAATTAACGATATAATTTTCCGAATGTTCTTATTAAATTTGTCTTTTGATACGTGGGCTATGATATATATGAACTATAAAATTGAGAATGGAAATGGGGAATATGTCAAAGAGACAACAACCCGACCAAAGAGCAGACAACAGCCGAAGGCCACCAATGGGTCTTCAATGCAGCGAGAAAATCCCGCACCCGGAGGTGGTCCTCAGCTGGCCCCCAACTAAAATTGTGTGCTAGTTCAGTGAAAATGGACGTTACACTAGACTCCAAAACATATAAATGAACTAAAATTAAAAAACATACTAGACTAACAATGGCCAGAGGCTCCTGACTTGGGACAGGCGCTAAAATGCGGCGGGGTTAAACATGTTAAACTAGTATGTATGTGCTAATTTCATATATGATTCTGATTTAGTGTAAATTTATTGAATATGAATTGCAATTTGTATATGTATGCTAGTAATTTTTTACCATTATTATAAATAATAAGTATAACTCATATCACATGTAAACAACAAATTTATTCAATATCATGTAAAATATGTAAATAACAATTTCCAAGTAAACTATTATAAACAAAAATATGTTTTTCCTGAAATGTAATGAACGGATACAGCTCTTAGAGCTTACACAATATTCCTACCGGAAGAGTCTTGACCAATACAATATAGTAAAATCCTTTTCACATGACAATAAAAGATACACATACTATAATCCCCCAAAAGCGGACTCATAATTTTGCTCTCATTAGTATTCCATATATAGATGTAATAAAGTTAAGTTTAGGTTCACACCATCGTTTGAAAGTTGATTCATAAATCTATGTAGTATTATCAAATCTACGTACCACTTAATGTTAGACAGCAAACAATGGATCCGCTTCTGTGGAATTTTTGTTTTAATATCAATAAAGATAAATATTACAAATAATAAACTATATCTGTTGTAAATAAAGAAGAGATCTACAAAACATCATAAATGCATGACAAGAACACAAAATAAATGCAATACTACTGTATGTACATATCACAAATGCAATACTACTGTATGTACATATCACAAATGCAATACTACTGTATGTACATATCACAAATGCAATACTACTGTATGTACATATCACAAATGTAATACTACTGTATGTACATATCACAAATGCAATACTACTGTATGTACATATCACAAATGCAATACTACTGTATGTACATATCACAAATGCAATTGATATATCATTGAATAAAATCACAACTTTATTATTCTGTGCCATATTTCTTTGTCTTCCAGCTACAGTATTAGAAATCTGAAACTTAAAAACAAAAATCTTGCATGTTACAAAAAAAATATTTTCACACGGGGAAATTCTGTATGTTACATTTTCATTAAGTCTTGTGCCTTGTTCGCACTTTTATTAAAAATAAATCATTATAAAAGGAAAAATATGATTTAAACAAATTTTAAACAGATGACCTCTTGGTATTATGAGTCATGAATAAAATAAAATTTAACTTATAACCTGTTGGTAATTATATGAATCATAATAGTATTTAGATAAAAAAAAGTATATGAAAGGAAAGTATTTCAATATCTAAAATTAATTAAAGATTTAAAGAAAATAAGAATAATCGATCACGGTTTGCATTTTCATATATATTTATGACACAAATGATTTAAAATAAGGTAGTACAAATACATATTTATATATAAGATTAAAACCACACAAGAAAAGATTATATTTGTAAGCATGTTATAATTACTACATATATATAAATAACTACAAGTGTATATCTAGTAGCAAATGCGAAAATTTATAGTATCATAGAATGGGATATTTCTCGTTTCATTGTTTTTAAGTATCGGTTTTTATTTAAGCCAAATACATTGAAAAGGTTTCATATGTTGTCATTACTTTTTTTTAAGAAAGTCCCATGAAAAAGAGAGTCCATATCTATGACCCAACGCTATGTCATGAAAGCACTAATTCTATAGACCATTGCATATAATATCTTCAATAATTCCCCAAAAGATGAAAGTATTTATTTTTTGGTCAATTGATTCATTTTAAACAAGTAAATTTAACAAGTTTTACAAAAAAAACAAAAACAGAAATATCCCTTCCTATAATATAATACATTTTATAGAGAAGAAAAAAAAAACAAATGGAAGAAATAAAGTGCGTCACCATTACTGTGAAAATCGTCTTAAATTCATCTATGAACACACTCAAAGCACTGCTATTTACCAAGCTCATAAATAAATCTAAATAAAAAATATTAGTACATAATATAAAATGTTATAAACTACAAGTGTACAATAAATATTATTCTAAAAATGTGACCAGTTAGTTATCGCTAATTGTATTAAAACAAATAACTTGTGCTACGTTAGTTAAAACTAATGATGGCAGTATAAATTGGAGATTGAAAAATAAAAAGTTAATAAAATGCCCAAAATATTATATGACTAGAAGGGGATTCCGAAAATTTTCCAGAGGAAATAAACATTCAGATGTCAATTAACAATATTTTTTCTACCAGATTTAACTCTATTGTTTCTATTTGACTTCTTTCGCTTTATTCTATTCTGATTTCGTCTTTTATTGAGCTTATTTTTATTATTTCTTCTTTTAAGTTTATTTCTATTTCTATTTCTTCTTTTGCATTTTCTATTTTTGTTTTTTCTTCTTTTACATATAGTTTTTCTCCCTTTTCTATTGCCTTTTCTTCTACTTCTCTCACTTCTAAATTCAAGTAACCTACCTATTACATTCATAACTAGTGTTTCGTTAGTTTTATATAAAATATTTCTGGCGACTCGTAAAGATTCTAAGGTTTTATCAAATAATCTTGGACCAGGTGTCACCATCCTCAGTTGAGGTATCGGTGAACATGAATTGTCTGATAATTCTGTTTGGAGATTACTGTCACGACTGCCTGTTATCTGTATCAGGACCAGTTTAAAATGGCACAGTACTTTCCTAGCCGCTCTGACAATAATATTGGTATTCAAAGTTGAACTATAAATTGAGTTGTCAGTCACATTTTTTAGAGTTTCAGATAATTTGTCGTATACGCACAGAATCCAAGCTCTCTGAAATATATAATAATTGGACGTTTGGTAAAGATGTTCAAGACTGACATTATAACAAATATATTCATAATGACGAAAACTATTAACAAAATGAAACTATAGCACACTTTCTTTTGTAGACTACAGATTTATTACCACTATCATTATTAATATAAAATATACACGCTAATAAGTCAATGGAAAGAAGTAACAAAAGAACCCCGACAGAATAAAAAAAACTTACCACTGAGTGTCTAGTTGGCATTGGGCATGGTGGTGTTAGATCCCGTAAATCATTCATCGACGTTGATTGTGTCAAAGCTGCTGACTGAATTGAAAATAAAAAAATCTTAAGAGATTAATGTTACACAAGAAAACTTTTACGTATTTACATAAAAAAAAACGGTAACAAGGTTTCTATTTATATATTTGCAAATGAACTTTAACACTCTAAAGTAGAATTAATATTCAAATTATCCAATCCAGAATTAAGTTTTCGGAAGTAAGACTCAGAAATGTCAACACCACTAAAGAGTCAAGTATTTTGTATAAACCTTACGTTTTTTAAAACTTAATGGGGTGTGCTAAAATAAATGATTTCGCTGATGACCGGGCGCATTGAATATATAAAAAACGGCCGTCATTCTTCTCAACATGTAACTATAGTTACCTCTTTCATGTATGCTGTATTCAGAACTTGGTAAAAGTTAACTACTTCGTTAGATAGAATATCTTTGGTCACACCATAGTCTACCCTTGGTGTAAGTGGTGTGTATTGACCATTCCGACAAGGATTACAATATAGTTTTACTGGTGTTCCATACAGACATGTTATTAGAGATGACACGATCGTCACGATTAGGACTAAAAATGGAGAAAGTATCATACATATTAATTTTGTCGTTTGAATACATATGTAAATAAATGGCTCATGTTTTGGGTTCATATTTAGCATTTTTATTATATCTTAAAAAAGCAGATTTATTTACAATATATTTTCATAATTATCATTATAAAGTACTGGAGTGATTATTAAAATGTTCTCATCTTAGAAAACGGGATCACAATTAATGAAAGTGTTCCGACAAGATCTTATTAGCTTGTTACATGCACGTGCCACCTGTTGCACAAGGCACATTTTTAAACACAGCATTAATTTTACCTCTCATTTTTGTGTTGTTACTTTTTCTTGAATGAAATATTACACTTACCACTTCAGCTTTTATGTCCAATGTCTGGAATTCTCCCTGATTTTGGTACTCCAATCACAGTTATTAGTTAATGAAAATGAAAGTTTTCACTATCAATCCATATTTGTCATAATTATAAGGTCACGGTTTATAAGTATATAACGGTTTTCACCTAGTACTTTATATAGCGTGGGAATATCCCGATTATTGATCTTTTAATTTATGAATGAATATGTACTTGTTAATACTACACGGACATACTATATTTTATGACTAAAGGTGTACGTCAGAGAAACAGCAACCCAACGCCCTAACATCGTTTTTGTATATCTAGTACGTCTACTGGCGTATTAAGGGGGAGGCAAATTTGTACATCCTCCCCTCATCGCCACCAATCTGCCCACCAAACGTATACCACCCTTTCTGGATTTTACATAAGACTTTGAATGAGATGGATCATTATTTGGGGATAAAATATCTACTAAAATGAACGCCAATTTTCAATTGTCTTTCAAATGCTAATGTGTTTGTTAAATGCACTTCTATTTACCTCCCTACATTGTTAAGAGCATTGCACGTTGAAAAAAAACTTTTGTTATGATGCACAAGATAGTCTATCAATATACTGTGAATGATGTTGGTGTATGAAATCTACTATGAGGTACAGCAACCAATATCAGAGTATAGGATTGCATGTTTTCTTATCAGTAGGCTATTGTACCATTTTATAGAACAAAGTGCATTTCATGTATTGATTTTTATTGTACTTTCTTTTATCTACCTTTTGTAAGTCCATTTATTTAGATTAAAAGGAGAAAGTTGAAATGGCAGAACCTAGAGCTAGAGGCCACAAGGTAACCAACCGCAGGAAGACAAGTCACCCTTCCTGGAGAAACTGTTCTTGTTCGGAGCCGACCCATATTTGCTCTTATTCCTAAATGCCGCGTAATTTATGGAGAAGAATATCAATGCTCAAGTCTTTGTTTGATCCGGTCGGGATCGAACCCCACGACCTCCCGCACTCGAGGTAACCACGCTAACGCGAGACCCCCGAGGCACTTCAGTTGGTATAACAAAGTGTTATTGTTCAGATACGTATGCATTAAAAAAATTAGAGCAGTTTAGAATTGAACTCATTAGTGTATATTCGTTAGATTACAAGATTTGTGTTATGGACATAACTTCATATTTCACCTAAAACATATATTGTTCTATCTAATTTGATAATGATAAAAACAAAACATCTAAATAGTTGAAGACACACAGGGAGTTATATTTTTTATTCAAATAAAACGGATTCCCGAATTTATGTTTATTATTCGTTATATTTTACAGTAATCGTTGTAAGGATTTTTTATGTTGAACCAAAACTGCAACTAGGTTATTGACATTTTGACATATTTGAATATGTGTAAATAGCGGAAATAAAACTTTTCATTAGTTGTCAAATCTCAATTCGTGTAGCAAATTATACCGGAAATTGTACTTATCTAGTTTCATTTCATTCCATTTCCTTTTTGGTTGCATTTTTTCAATATTTGCCGAAAAGCTTAAACTTCTATTTCCATATTTTTAAATACATGTTTTAATAAAGATGAAATAAATAAAAACGGAATCAGTTATCAATAAAAATAAAATTAAAATATTGAATATAAACGATACAGATGTGTACATACTTAAATCAAATGTGGATAATAGATTGATATCGAATAGTTGTTGCATATTTTTTTAGTCTGATGCGTTAGTAACACACTTTCATTCAGGTTTTTCAAATGATTCTTAATTCCTCGCCACTCAATGAGGGAAAATAAGGTACATCTGAACAATACAACACAATACACAATCTTTATAACAACACATGATTATATATTTTACAGTTGACTGGAAGTATTCTTTAATTAATACAGTTGTTACCCACGTTCATATTTTTTCGGCCTTATTAGGGTACATGTATCCTCCATACAGAAATCGATGCCTCGGAACTTATATTATAAAAAAAAACTAATCTGAATTCACTCTTTATAAGAATAAGGATATGTGTGATATGATTGACAATGAGACAACTATCCACCAAAATTCAATGAAGTGGATGTAAGCAATTATAGGCAACCGTATGGCTTTCAACAATGAGAAAAACCTATACCGTATAGTCGGCTATAAAAAGCTCCAACATGAAAAATAGGAAACAATTCAATTGAGAAAACTAACGGCCTAATCTATAACAAAACAATTTGCGAACAACAAAAATGACGGACATGAACCAATGACAACCACTGAACTACAGGCTCCTAACATGGGGCAGGCACTTACAGAATGTTGCGGAGTTAAACTAGTTTGCTGGCGCCAAACCCTCCCCTTAACCTCGGACAGTGGTGTAACAGTAAAACATAAAAACAAACTATAAAAATCAGTTGAAAAGGGCTTAACTCGTCTGATTGATGTCACTCTTTAACGGTTTTGATGTTGTTTGTGATTCTCAGTTTTTGGCATTCCATTTTTACTTGACATGAAAAACACGGCGATGCCCCTAATGAAGCAGAAACTGGTAACTATTCTCCAAGACACATGAGTTCAAACATAGTTTTTTCTATGGTTGAGCTTTTACTGTTCGGAAAATTTCCTGCTTTGCATTTTGTGGATTTTTTTGTCTTTTTTCTTTGACCATGGAGTTGTCTGTCCTCTTTTGTGATTTTTCAATTGCTTCTTTTGATAACTTTTTATTGTTTTGCAGTATTTGCACAGAAATTGATGTTAGTAAAATAACATGCTTTCCCTATACATAGTGTAATAATGCAAAACAAGATTTAAAAAAAATAGCCATGAAATTATTAATACGAGTGTGAAAAAATTAATTGTTAAGTGTATTTACTGTTGGGTAATTTGATGTTTGGAGAATTTTCTGAAATGAAATGTTTACGTATGTGTACCAAAATATTGTTTTAGACATCAAATTTATTCAAAAACAAAAGTAGGGTACAATGCTATCTCATTGGTGGTAAACATGAATCATCTAGCCTACGTTTTCTTTTTTGCGATATTTTCCCGTGCTGCTAAAAAAAAAAATACAATTACAGACATATCTCAGAAATACACAAATTTGTCTAAAATCATGTGGTTAATATATAATACTTAAAACCGAAAGTAACAGAGTAATATAAGTCATGATCCCTTATTTGGTCCAATTAGTCTATACATGTAATAGTTTAAATATATCTGTAGGTATACAAACACTTTTGACCTGGTCATTTAAACCTGTCTGTCCTTGTGGTGTGAAATCACTTTTGCGTTAAAAATATCTTGGGGTTTTCTGAACCTTGGACAATGCAATAGGGAAACCAATATTGATGGAATCCTACATACAATTTGATTGGTTTAGTAAGAATTCTTTTATTTTTTAAAGACTTTCAATCATAGGCATTAAGAATATTATTATTATTAACATGATTATTATGTGCAAATTTAGATAGCATTTGTTTCTGTTTTAATTTATGTAATGCGTATCTTTAAAATCCAGGTAAACTCTGTCCCAGATAACATAAATACTTAATTGAATACATTTCTAGAAAATCGTTTACCCTTTCATCAATAACGTAGCCTCATAGTTCGAAATGTTCAGTAAGACAATTGGTTAGTTAGCATATAAATCATCTGCTGCACAATTTTACTTATTTCTGCCAATTTATCAGTACAATACTGTCTTCACTTGAAAATTTACTTCACATATTTTAATTGTTTCACATTTTGTCATGTCGGAACCTTTTAAATATCCAGAACAACTGAGTTTGACTTTTTTTTATGGTTGAACTTGATACGATGCGCAGAGATTTTTCTGTGAATTTTTTGCATTTGCCATGGAGTTGTCTGTCCTCTTGGACTGATTTTTTAATTGCTTCTTTTGGTATCTTTTTCATTATTTCATATTATTTACACATATTTGAATTGATATTCACAAGATAACATTGCATTCCCCATATATAATGTATTGCATTACCTGATGGGGCATTTGATGTTTGGAGAACTTTCTTAAATGACTATGTACTGTTTACTGACTTGTATTAAAAGAAACATTTGGGCATGAAATGTATTCAAAATGAAAATAGGGTAAAAGGCCATTTTATTGATAGTAAAAATGAATCAGCAAGCCTACGCTTTCTTTTTGAACGATATTTTTCCGTGTTTCTAAAAAATAATTGTAAAAGGCATATCTAAAAAACTTTAATTTGTTAGAAGACATATATATGGTCACGACCTCCTAAACAGACCTTTATCATCGTCGTTAGTGTGTTTAATTAAAACATAAAAAGTAACAAAGTAATAGTAGTAATCCCTTCGTTGACCAAATTAGTCGTCTAGCGGTTCTGAAGTATAAATAGGTTAACAGTCACTGTCACTTTTGACATGGTCATTTAATTAAACCTGTCCTTGTGTGAGATCACATTTGCGTTAAAAATATCTTGGGGTTTTCTTTTATATTTGGACGCGGAGGTAGGGATTCCAAAAATTATGAAATCCTACATACAATTTCATTGGTTTACAATGTAGTCAGAATTCTGTTGTTTCTTAAAGACTTTCAACATCATCGGCATTAAAAATATTATATACACATTTTGATTAGAACGCATCTGTTTCTGTTTGATTTTATTTGATGCGTAATTTAAAAATCCAGGTAGACTCTTTTTTGTCCCAGATAACATGAATATTTCCGGAAAATCTTTTACCTTTTGGGATCAATAGTTCGAAATGTTCAGAGTTGGTTAGTTAGCATATGAATCCTCTGCTGCACAATTTTACTTATTTCTGCCAATTTATCAGTACAATACTGTCTTCACCTGTAAATGTGTTTCACATTTAATTGTTTCACATTTTGTTATATCGGACCTTTTTTAGGTTAAGGTTTCTAGTGGATAGTTTTCTCATTGCTAATCATTTTCATATTTCCTTATTTCCATATGCATTAATTGCACAATACTGCAAAGCTAGTATGATTTTTAAATCTTCTAAAAGAATACATAGAACATTATCAATTAGTTACCATTATCATCATAATTATATCATATAAAAGGTACCTAAGTGGTCGAGCCAAATGTTTATTGAATATGAAAAAAGCATGTGTACCTCTGTAAGCTAGATATTTGTGGTATTATTGTACTTCAAAATGAGAATGGTCGGGCAAATGATGACAATATTTATTTGTGGTGGTTTTTGTTGTCCGATATGTTATGTAGTTGGTTGATGATACTCTACATCTGTGAGCTTCAATTCACATATATGGTGCTAGCGAAATATAGCTAAAGTTTCCGTTCAACTTGGTGGAAGGGACCTTCATTGAATTTGAGCACGTTTCGTGATGCTTGCGTCACTGTGATAATGAAATATAGAACATTTAATTTTTATAAAGCTTTGTTCACTTGCTTCTTTGTCAAGTGTTTATGTGTCACAAATCAATAAACAATGTCCGTTCTTTTCCATTATACAGAAGACACGCATCGTCTTATAATTCAAGGGTCAGACAGGCAATTAATATAAATATACTAAATAAATAAATGATTTGGAAAATACGTTGAAGGTATAAAAAGTCATGAGATTTCCGAATGCAATTAGGTTCTATCTGGGCACTGTGGTTCAAAACCTTGGTTTCATCCGGGTCTTTTGGTTCTGAACCTTGGTTCTATACGGGTTCTTTGGTTCGAACCATGGTAACTGGTTCAACATCCGGGTTGTTTGGTTATAGCAACCCAACTTATTGGTTCTATCCGGGTTCTTTTCTAATGTTCCCGTTGAACTTTGAGAAGATATCCGCAAGTATCCGAATAAAAAGATAAAGTAGGTCAAAGACGCTTAACTTGTTTTATTTCATTATACATTTCAACATCGCCAGAAAATGAAGCTGTCAGGTAAATATCGTCTCATCTTAATTATTTTGACATATTGGAAACTGGATAAAATATAGAATCGTATATATTTACATCAACCTAGGCCTAAATATACAGTATATCGAACATCCTTTTCTTTTAAATCAGTCGTTCCGTCAGTTTCATTTATTTTTCACTACTCGGCATCCTTTATTTCCGTCAATATTTTTTAGAATTTTTAAAAACACCAAATTAGGACATGTCGTTCAATTGGCCAACGATATGTGCATATAGCCACTTGCAAACTTGCATATATATTTGATTGAACATTTATTTTCAACTTCAACTGAATTTTATTTGATTTGCTTTGTAATACAAATGCTTAAAATAGTGGAAATAATGTCAGATTTGCTAGAAATGCATGTGCAGTATATGTAACAAATCGTTTTGTTCAAAACAGAATTTTAAAAAGACATATAAAAGAGAAAATAATGAACAATTTAAGTTTGTAAGTTGAAATAAAACTGATAGGGTATAAAATGTTACAAAAATGTATATGTAGAATAAATTTGTAAACTTTGTCACTCCTTGTGAAGGGAATGCATAATCATAGCTTTTTTTGCCCAAAACAAATAAATCATAATTGCGTGTGGGTTAATGCCAGTGCTGGTGGAGGTTAAACTTTGGGTATCACCAGTAGTCAGAACTTCTGTGTTGCCGCTGTAGCAGAAGGGGCATACAGTGTTACCCTGGTCCGTCCGTTCCGTACATCAAAACAATAGTTTCCGTTATCCTTACTTTAAACCAAATGTTATAAAACTTATACACAATGCTGACTAGCACAAAACACCGATCACGTTCGATATTGGTTGGCGTCACTTTTACTGTTCATGAGTTACTAGATATATAATAATTATATAGGAAGATGTGGTATGAGTGCCAATGAGACAACTCTCCATCCAAGTCATAGTTTGTAAATAGTAAACCATTATAGTTCAAAGTTCGGCCCTCAGCACGGAGCCTTAAAATATCTTAACCCTCCCTTATACCTCTAGCCAATGTAGAAGAAAAAAAACACACAGCAATACGCACAGTAAAACTCAGTTTAAAAGAAGTCCAGGTCCGATGTCAGAATAGGTAACAAAAGAAACTAAGCCAAATGACAATGAGACATAAATTAACAAGGGCCCGGACTACAAGCAGTTACTGATATGCCAGCTCTAGACCTCAATGAAACTGACTGAAAGATTATGTCTCCATCATATGAAAATCAAACACAATCCCTCCCATTCAGGATTTAGTATCATACTATCATAAAATATATGAGAACATAACCTGTCTTATCTTTTCTTATTCCATGAATGTAAAAACTACATGCTCCTTTTTTCTTCTGCACTTTCCTTCACTGAGATTCATCATTTATAACTTTCTTCATAAAAAATGTTAAAAAATAATTGATTATGCAACAAGTACTATAGTCATGGTGTTAAATTTGTATTCTTCATATTTCCTTTTCTCTCTCTCGTAGAAATCTATAATCATGGAACAATCAATTGAATTTATCAATTTATTAAAAGTAAAGTTATATTTGAAAAAAAAAATCTTTCATATAATTTCAACCAAACCATGGGAGTCTAGGCTTATGTGAATAGTTTCTAGAAACACAATTAAATTTTAGTTTATGCTCCTACAATGTATAAGTTCACCTTGCCCTTAAAATAGCGTTTACACATTTTGAGTTTGTAGCCAATCCAAATTCAGGATGGCCAACATCACTAGACACTGTTTAACACAAAACTATGAAAAATGCATAAAGAAAGCCTTTCCTCATAAGATATCGCGCATATTTAAACACAACTGGGATGATCCTACATTAGTGTTTTCGATTTTGAATGCCACACTGAAATAAGATATGACTACAACATTGGAACTTAATAAAGCCATACTAGAAACATACAGCTTCTCTAAAGGGGGCACGGTAGTATTTCCTGGCCCATACGGGATAATGATAGCCTTTTTAGAATTTTCACCACTTTTTAACACTGCCAAAAATTCTACATAAACAGTTAACTGAAGAACTTTCATTATACTATTCAGAAATGAATTTGAATATGTATCATGACCGTTTACTTTTTTGACATTTTTAAACACCTAAGTCCACTAGTGCTTTTAGGTATTTTATCATGTAGTGAATACAAAATTAAAAAAATCTCAAAAATTCATTTTCCCACGTATGTAAAATTATTTCATATTTTTCTACACCTGATTCATCCCTCAGTTTGGGAAAGTATGTTCAGTTGATACTGTATTTTTTGTCCAATCACACTGTTCAGTTACATTGACTTAAGTAGGGTACACAAAAGAGCAACCGAAATTCTGGAATGCAAATACTCCAGTGCTACCTAAAACTATATCGCACAATAAAATCCAAATTATGCGCCTAGAGTGTTCTGGTGTGTTCTGATGTGTGTCCGGAAAGAAACATTGTCACTAGAGAGGAATAGCAGTTCACCTTGGCTGTATTTGACAAAACCTTTCCGAATTATGGGTCCGCCATGCTCTTCAGCTTGATAATTTATTTGGAATATTACAAATTTGATTTGTCTTATTTCCAGACGAAAAGCGGGTATGACGCGCAAAATTATAAACATGGTGCCTGATGAGTTTTTTTGTTTTTAACAATGCAGTCATTTTTGAATTCCATACAAACACAAAAAATGTAGCTTCTCCAAATCTTTAACATTATGATTAACAGTTGCTCAAATTTCCCTGGACGAATAAACATTTAAGGTTGAAAAAGACAGAATCTGTTCTTCGTTTACTCTCTTTTTTAAATATAAAATCATTAAATTATTCATCCTGGACAATACCGACAAACTTGCAGATTTTTAGTATTTTTCTTTCTAAATATATTAAGTATAGTAATATGATGGCCCATATTAGAGTAAAAATCTGTTTATTGCGCTTTATTGATGAACCATTCAAATTTGACCTGGTTATTTAAGGAAAACTATCTGATAAACTATAATATAAGTTGGAGATCACCTTAAAATTGTTGACTTTCGTAAGTCTTGAACAAAAAATGAAATCAATTAAAATAAAAAAAATATATATTTATATAAAGATTTTAACCTGATAATTATGAGCTTTTATCATAGTTTAGCACTACTTTGTTTAAGGAAACAGCAAATGTATACTTAATTCACTAAAGCTATAAGATAAAAATATATAAGATCCATAAAGCAATGGAAATCAACATTGTATATTTATATAAACGATAATACTTGTAATAAAGGTAAATAAAATAAGATTCGCAAGAATTTTTATCAGAATGAGACAACGTAAGTTTTACATGGGCCTTTTATAGCTTATTATCTGGTATGAGTTTTTGCTCATTGTTGAAGACCATACGATGATCTGTAATAGTTCATATCCTTGTCCTTTGGTCTATGCAGTTTTAATTTAATGAAATGTGTATTTGATGCTACATAAAGGGTAAACGTGATTAAAAACATTCACTGTCCTATAATTTCAAATTCTACAGAACTAGTTTTCAATCAGTTTTAAATACATTCATAACTTACAATATAAAAATAAGGAGATGTGGTATGATTGCCAATGAGACAACTATCCAACTAAGTTCAAATGAAGTGGATGTAAGCAATTATAGGCAACCATACGGCCTTCAACAATGAGAAAAACCCATACCTTATAGTCGGCTATAAAAGGCCCCGACATGAAAAATATGAATCAGTTCAATTGAGAAAACTAACGGCCTAATTTATAACAAAATAATTTACGAAAAACAAATATGACAGACATGAACCAACGACAACCACTGAACTACAGGCTCCTGACTTGGGACAGGCACATAAAGAATGTAGCGGGGTTAAGCATGTTTGTGATCGCTCAACCATCCTCCTTACCTGGGACAGTGGTGTAACAGCACAACATAAGAACTAACTATACAATAGACTTAATCATCAGATCGATACAAAGCAGAAAAACATTAAAAATAACACAGACCGGACGTGGCAGAGTATTTATCCATCTCTCATCACTAACAACATAATTTTATTTTGGACACGTTTAAAGAGTAATGTTATTCTGGTTTTATATTTGTGTAAAATCATATAAAACAAGAAGAAACACGAATTCAGAGGAAACCACTGAATCTGATGATATTCATATTTTCTGTTAAATAATCCACTATTATTTACTGTAGTTGAAGTATTAATTAATACAAGTGTATACGTCATGTGATTTTTTTTCATATATATTACGTATAATACGGACTGCAAAATTAAGAGTTACACTACCACCATTATCATAGATATCAAGTTTTAGAAGATTAAACCAATATAAGAAATAATTTAAACAAAATATTTAGCACATTAAGTTATATATTTACCAAAATCTTTTTTAATTTATTATTCTTTTTAAATTAATTTTATTTTGAAATTTAGTAAAACCGTACTTTTATTATCAGAATGAAATATAAAATACCTTATAACTGGACAAACCATCGAAGGAAACTGTTAACCAAAATGCACGACACATATATTATACATCTGATTGTTGTCCAATATTTTTTGAAATACTCCGATTCATGGAATTTGAAAGAAAAAGTAGGATATTTTCGGAAAACTATTGACATAGATAACTACTCGTTTGTAAATGGGTTACAAAATAATATGTTTCATCCATAACCGTAGAACCACATAGCTTAAGAGTATTCATGATAAAATACTATCTACTTTATGTAGTATAGGAATATGGCAATAGTTCATATTAAAATACTATCGACTTTAACTCTTTAACTCAAAAAAACTTTGCAATTTAAAAGGTTAGTTTAATGAGCCTTTTTTGCAACAAAAATACAAATATATGAATGTAAAACTGTTTACAGTGTATTATTCTTTTTGACGGTGAAGAAAAAATCAGATGAAATAAAAAAAATCATATTAACGTTTGGTACATAATAGTACAAGATACCAAATTAGATTTGTTGTACCATATGTATGATTTATTGGTAAGTATAAATATTCAGTTGGAAGATTTTTACGATAAGAAAGGAAATGATTGAAATAATAAAGCATGTTTAATAAATTCATAAATTCTTCCCTTAGTTTATTTATTTTGTATCTACATTGTATCATAGGTCAAATTTATTTGTTCAGTGTATGTTCACTAGTGTTAATATGTCCTTTGATTGAGTTAAGCTATTTCAGTTGATATTTTATAGTGTGTCTTTCTATGTTGTGATGTTACACTATTGTTTCAGAAAAAGGGTGAAGGTTTGGTACCATTAAAACGTTTAAACCTGCTGCATTTGTTTGCACCTGTCCTAAGTCAGGAATCTGATGTTCAGTAGTTGTCGTTTGTTGATGTGGTTCATACGTGTTTCTCGTTTCTCGTTTTTTATATAGATTAGACCGTTGGTTTTCCCGTTTGAATGGTTTTACACTATAGTAATTTTTAGGGCCCTTTATAGCTTACTGTTCGGTATGAGCCAAGGCTCCGTGTTGAAGACCGTACTTTGACCTATAATGGTTTACTTTTATAAATTTTGACTTGGATGGAGAGTTGTCTCATTGGCACTCATACCACATCTTCTTATATCTATTTACATATGTTATCTATTGTTGAAAGAGAATAAAGGACTTTTTAGTACGTGATGTCATGCATTTAGTCTGCCTTTTAGACGTCGTGTACCAGTTTCCTTGTGTTCTATAAAAGCAATTATAGATAAAAGGAGTAAAGGGACGATCATTTGATTTTCGGGGGTGGGGTTGGGGAGGAGGATTTGAAAAATGAACATCCTGGCCTAGCATGTAATGAAAATAAATAACCTTGCACAAGACAGGATATAAATGAATATTCTGCAACACAAAACAGGAAACAAGTGTGTACAGAAAAAAAGCATGCGTAGACAAGTAGTAACAGATGAAAATGAATATTCAATCCGAATAAAAAACAATCCAGCCCCCACCCCAAAAGAACAAGAGTTAATAAAAAAAATATACATTAAAAGCACAGATACATCAGTGATCTTAAGACAAAAATGTAAAAAAAAACATGATAAAACATAGTCTCACCTTGAAGTAAAGTCTTAGTCTTTCTGTAAGAATCAAAGTTGAAGTGTAAAACAAAGGTGACTTATATAAATCATCTTAGACTATCAACCAACCAGTGAATAAATGAAACTGATATATATATTTCGGGTATAAACCTATAAATGAAATTTATCAGCTGACCTCAGTTATATATCCAGGATTGTTTACAAAAAGATAGTAAACTATATCAAGAATCAAATAAAACCTAAATATCGAATGAGTATTTTTCATGTGTCATGGATATTTTCTGTCGTTAATACCATTATCTCAAAGAAAATTGTGTGTCTTCTTTTTATCCTAATATTAAGATAAAAGTCAAGTAATTTTTTTAGAAAATGTAAATTATAGCTTGAATTTCCTCCAAAATCCATTCAGTTTAAATTGCCGACTAAAATATTGGTACCGCCAACAAGACAGGAAAGATTGCCCCCCCCCCTTTCCCCACCCGTAAAGTTATTTGTGACTCTCTTCTTCATTTCTCATATCGTGAAACTAGAATCTTGTTGCAGAAGGGAGAATTCGATAAATAGAAGCGTTTATTTCGTTTTATTAAAAATATAAGAATCAGGGGCCGTGTCAACGAAGCTGTCCTAGGACTAGGACATGTCTTAGGATGGCCGTAGGACACGTCTTAGTCCTAAGTCAGGTTAACGAAAGTCTCCTAAAATAAGATATGTCCTAAATTTGGTCCTTAGGTTGGGATATATAAATAGGTGTCTTAGGATTGTCCTAAAAGTTACGATGTCCTAAAACGAAACAAAAACAACAAATATGGCATAAACTCAATGATGAAAATACTAATACAATATAAAACTATTATAATATTATAAAAAATAAACTAATTAAACAAAATATTTTACAATATTTGTTAAAGATTCAATTGTACATTATTTTCAATTTGTAGACAAATTCGATCTTTAAAATACTTCCAGATATCAACAAAAAGCGTTTTTGATATTCAGTTTGAGTTTTTGGAATTATAAACTTATTTCAAGAACTTTGGATGTGCTAGAACTAACTTGATGCACATATCTAAATACATTGAGATATTGCAGTGTCATTTGGTGAAGTGCTTTACTATAAACTAAAATTGATTTTCTATATACAAATTTAAATGAAATGCCCGGCATATAGAAAAGCAATTTTTGCATTTAACAAAATTGTGTGACTATTCAGTTTTGTTGTTGTATGAAATTCATTTAATATTATTTTATCATGTATAATAACGTATCTACTAGTATTCCGTTAAAACTTTTATTTTGCGTAAATTGTTTTCCATAAAAGAGTCATCCTCCCTCCCTTTACACATAAAGTGAAATACAATAAAATATATGTCATTGAATTCGCAACATATTTTTTTCAATTAAATAAATGTGCTAGGATGGTCCTAGGACCATCGTAGTTAGGACTGTCCTAAGAAAGCTTTGTTTTACATCATAAGACATGTCTCAGACACGTCCTAAGACCATTCTAAATAATGTTCTAAGACCTATCTTACGACATATCCTAGGATACTTTCATTGACACGGCCCCTTGTTAATTATTTTTTTAATCATTTCGACATTAAAATAATAATGCAAAATCGTTTAACGAAAATGATTTCAAGACAGAAATATGTTTTTAAATACTCTCTGGAAGCGTTTTGTTTAGGTACCAACAGACAAAGCAGCTAAATATGTTGTCATTGTTTGGTCCAAGTGCTTTACCTAGATACTCAATGTGATTACAATTGTAGTAAGTTTATAACTTCTTATTTTACTAAAGAAATTAAAGATTACAGATGAAAATTTTCTAATAACAAAAGAAACAGAAAGCTGTTATTGATCCGAACAAGGATCTCATTATGTACATGTTTATGATACCTTTATTACACAGAACTCTAAATTAAATCGTTTTAGAGATTGTTCAACTACTTAGGAGGAGGTATGATTATTATTATTTGGCTCCTGATATTGCAAAAGTAGTTAAATTACTTTAGCCTTTCAAAATTGTGTTAATTTTGTTGATACATGAAGAGCTTAATATAATCGAAGATGTGGTATGATTGCCAATGAGACAAAATGAAATAGAAGTTAACAAACAACTATAGGTCACCATACGGCCCTCAACAATGAGGAAAACCATACCGCATAGTAAGCTATAAAAGGCCCCGAATTGACAAATGTAAAACAATTCAAACGAAAAAACTAACGGCCTGATTTATGTACAAAATAAGAAATGAAAAACAAATAGATATATGATATACAGCAGCAAACGACAACCACTGACTTGGGACAGGCACATACAGAATATGGCGGCGTTAATCATGTTTGCTGACAATGAACCCTCTCCCTAACATGGGACAAGGGTTTAACAGTACAATATAAGAACGAACTATAAAAAAAGGTCACTTTTGATGTCACTACTATGTCATAAATATGTTGAAATCGACATATTTGACCTAAAATGGTCATTTTAAACATAGTTTTTGGACGTAATCAATATGAACAACAGTCTTGCCCTAGAAGATATTTTACACACATTAACATCTGTGTAAAATACATCTTGTGGCAAAATATCTTTTTTGGTAAAGCTGTTGCCCATTACAAGATTTCAAAGTGATACTATTTTGGCAATTTATGCAGTTTTGAACTAATTTCAAGAAGTTAAAAGAGAGAATTAATTCAGAGAAGAATTATGTAGATTGAAAGAAATCAAGAAACCTTACGGATAAGTCTGCCATGCTTAATTTTTTAAAATAAGGGATTGACATGTGGTATAATCGAACATGTGCTGGTATGATTCTTTTTTTGGCATATATAGATAAACACGACGGGTGCCACATGTGGATCAGGATCTGCTTACCCTTCCGGAGCACCTGAGATCACCCACGGTTTTTGGTGGGGTTCGTGTTGCACAGCTTTTAGTTTTCTATGTTGTGTTTTGTATACTATTGTTTGTCTTTTGATCTTTTTCTTTTTTTGTCATGGCGTTGTCAGTTTATTTTCGACTTGTGAGTTTGAATGTCCCTTTGATATCTTTCGCCTCTCTTTTACCACTTTTTTTAATTCACAGATATAAACAACGTTTGTGTCCGGATATCAAATTTATTGCAAGACAAGGTCAGATATTTTCAAAACACTACAAATCATTTGAGGTTGTTAGCATACGTTATCAGCTAGAAACGGAACATCCTACAATTTCCATGGTCTTCCCTCTAGAAAAAATGAAAAATAACACTTTATAAATCTGTTGCGTCCGAAGTGCTTTTCTGGATTAACTTTCATCAGGATCGCTCATACCCAAAAAATTGAAAGCCAACTGAAGTATGTATAATAACTACTTACACACCTGAAGAGCTATATAATCAAAAACTTTGTGTGAGGAGGATGGAGAATTTAATTGCAAAAGTACGAAAGCCGAGAAAAATCATTCACAATTCAGAATTCAAAATTCAAAATTCAAAATTCAGAACTCGCAAATGAAGAAAGATAATCCTGTTTTATTGCAGTTGAAATCTAAACACAACAAATATTATCATAATCTTATCACTTGATCTTAGATATACCGTAAATTAATAATATAATTGTTCACAGACAAACAATCAAACTTTTGAAAGGATATGTGCCGACATTATGTCAGACAATTGAAACATTTCTTGTTATCGCTTATACTCAGGGAGAGGGGGATGTCGAGTGTCACTTCAATCCTTATTCGAATGTTTTATGTTTTTCTTCAGTTCATAACTTGAGAATGTTTCATAATATAAAAAAAAAGAAGATGTGATATGATTACCAATGAGACAACTCTCCACAAGAGACTAAGGTGAAAAATGTAAAACAATTCAAACGATTTATGTACAAAATAATGTCCGAAAAACAAATATGATATACAGCAACAAACGACAACCACCTAATTACAGGCTCCTGACTTGGGACAGGCAGATACAGAATGTGGCGGGGTTAAACTAGTTTGACGGCGCGCCAACCCTCCCCCTTACCTGGGAGAGTGGTGTAACAGTACAACATAAGAACAAACTATAAAAATCAGTTGAAAAGATCTTAACTCATCAGATCGATACAAAGCAGAAAAAAGAATATTTAGTTTGATTCTAATTTACTGATAACAAAATCAATATTAATGCCAATAAAAACAATATTCAAAGAGTGTTGAATTGGTAACCTTTTAGAATAAGTTGATTTAAAGGATCGATAAGTTTACCCGTTTATCGTATCTAAATTTCCGGGCCTTGTAAACAACATCTTCGTAAAAATTAGGATTTGCTATCCCGTTAAAAATAAGTTTTCTACAGGTACAACCAAACTTCCAAACCAAATCTTTATCTATGGAAAAATTTAGTAAAGGTATTACCAATTCAACACTGTAATTAGATCTTTTAATATTGTTGTTATTGGTTTTAATATTGATATTGTTTTTACTGTCTCTTCGGAGACGGTATTAAGAGTTGAACGATGGACAATCTGAGGGCTGAATGCTTTCTTTTTACCTGATTGGAACATATTACCTGACTCTATAATAGTTAAGTTCGTTGATTGGTTGGGACACCTCGAAACCTAGTAAATGTCGTTTAATCCCGTAGAGTGTCGGATTTGAACACATTATTTTAGTAATTAGATTTTGCCTGGTCACCAATCATGCATATCGGTACGCAGGTAACACTTATCTATAAATAGCCGAAACTCCTGAAATTTTGTAAACGCACACGTGCTTATTTCACATTCTATCTAGTCGCTCACTGTTACGTTCATTTTATACATGAAAACATAGGAAAACACCGCGCATGCGTTTTCTTAGGTTATAAATATTTATACTTAGCAAGATAATTCAAAGGCAATAAAAAAATTGAAAAACGGAGATATTCAAATCAGCTATTTTCGATTAATATTAATTTACACGGGAATCTTTATCACAGGAGGGGGCACTTCGACCTTTTTTTTTTTGGTAGGGGTGAGCAGCTGAGACATCCAATACCACACCCTATTCATATATCTTAAATGGCAAATGAACATACCATAGCTATCATGTATTTTTTTGTTCTTAACACATGTATGCCTATACATATAGCTATCATTGTTACGCTATTTTATGGGGAGATTAATAGTTTTGACAAATATCTTTAGCATTTACGACAGTGCTTTTAATTGCATCTGTAAAAAAATATCGACATCTGATAAGTTTCCGATTCAATCATCAACCTTGGCTTATATTTATCCTAAATTTCTCGATCTCATCAAATATCATGAAGCTTAAAATAGTGGCTCATCCATTCCATTCATAACATAATTAGTGACCCCACACACACACACACCAACATATTTTGGGGAAGGCTTCGGGCTGGGTTGGACGTTGTCTAGCTCTCCCTAGCTCTTCATATCAAGATAGCAGACGTTGAAAACCAGAAGACCAAGAAAAAAAAAAAAATCGAACGGGGGAATAAAAAGAATAAAAAGTACTCTTAGACGATAAAAGCAGTTATACATGTATGCTAACATATTTAAAGCAATGCTTAACTTCCATGAATGATTTTAAAGGAGATGTGAAGTATACATAATTAATTTAGACAACAACCCAATTAAACAACAAACAAAACAATTTACTTCTAAAGTTCAACCTACGGTCTTCTACAATGGACATGTCATTACAATATTTTTAGTTTTTAATCTTCCGTGTGTAGCTATAATATATAGAATAGTTGTGAATACATGTAAAACATTATCTTAATAGAAAAAATGAATTCAGATATTACTTAAAACAATTAGCAGGGTAAGCAAAAACTTCTAATAGTTGTTTTGAGGTTTATTGATTATTTATACTATACATGCTATATGAGAGAAAGAGACGAAAATACTGTTGGCATTAAAAAAGACTATTCTTGATTGTTTGTTTTCTACGAGAATTGTAAAACAAGTATAAACATACATATACTATGATTTTAAAACAAAAAGACATTTATATGTCAACATACTAACGTTCTCCCCCAAAAGATAATGTCAATCCAGTGTGTAAAGCTATGAAGGGTAAGTATGATAAGGGCCTTATTCGCACCCAACATTAAATGGTATAGTTAAATAAATACGAATACATGTGAAAGTAAAACAATAACAAGCGATACAGTATTAAATTGTATGCTTATTAACGTTTTTGGTAACATTTGTTGAGTCTTTTATGTTGATGGCCTCATAGTAAAATCTAAAATAGCATTGCAGAACTTATCATCTTCTTTATAACCAATGGCATTATTATAATTTGAAAAAGAATGGCGAAACTACTATGTTTTGAATTTCAGGCGCTTACGATAGGTCTTATATATCAAATTACCCTTTTAAGTATTTTTTCTCAAAAAAGTATCTTCAAGAAGTCCAATAAAACCAAATAATCTCAAAAGGCAAGAAGACTCATTATTCAAATATAGAAAAAGAGGCGTGGGGGCATTCCACATTGCAGTATAACTACAATGAATAGATAAGATCTTCAACGACAACAAAAAATAATCATACATATATAAAGCTTTACATTTTCAGGATCATTTTGAAAATATGTGAGGAATTAAACTGTTGGAAATATATTATTTGTGTTCTTATATTTTTAAATTTTACTACGTTTCAATCTCTACACTTTTCAATGCCTATAATGAATGAAAAACATTCAGGTGGAAGCGGTCATTGTTTTCTAACACAAAGAAATAAACAAACAACAAAATAAAAAGTAAACGAAAAAAATATCTGTTAAAAAAAATCGATAAAAAGGTACAAACGCAGATGATTAAGACATTACCCCTCACATTCCAGTGTTAATACATCCCCCGCCCCTAAGAAATTGATAAATCTAAAAAGTTGTATTAACCTTTTATAATTTTTGTAATCCACTACAATTAATATACAAGACTTTTCTGAATGAATTAAACTACAAAATTAAAACATTTTCCACTTTCATCAGCTATGAGACGGCTAGCTTTCTAGAAAAGCTATTACTTGTCAGTAAATTAAAATCAAACTAAATATTATTTTTATAAACATATTCATATTCATGGCTCTACAATCTGTTGATTCCTTTATCTTGGCATTGCATAACAGCATGTTTTTTCTGACTGTTCATGACGTCTTTACACTAAATCCATTGGATGTTAGATGTGTACTGATTGATATTTTAGTCTTAGATGCATGATTTTTTAATTAGTTGTTATTGGCTTTGAACTAGCTGTCAGTAACTGCGAGTATTCTCAGATCTGTACTTATAGTGTCTTTTTGTTATGGGGATGTATAAGTACCTTGCCACGTCCACTCTGTATTTTTGTTACTTGTTGTTGTGCTTTATACCGATCTGATGAGTTAAGCCCTTTTCAACTGGTTTTTATAGTTTGTTCATATGGTGTACTGTTACACCACTGTCCCAGGTTAGGGGTAGGGTTAGGCGCCCTCTAACATGTTTAATCCGGTCATATTTTGAATGTGCCTGTCCCAAGGCAGGAGCCTGTAATTCAGTGGATGTCGTTTGTTGCTGTACATCATATTTTGTTTTCGTTCATTATTTTGTACATAAATCAGGCCGTTAGTTTTTTCGTTTGAATTGTTTTACATTTGTCATTTTGGAGCCTTTTATAGCTGACTATGCGGTATGGGCTTTGCTCATTGTTGAAGGCCGTACGGTGACCTATAGTTGTTAATTTCTGTGTCATTTGGTCTCTTGTGGAGAGTTGTCTCATTGGCAATCATACCACATCTTCTTATCTTTATATTTAAGTAATTTGTGGTAAGGAAATCCCTGACTTAAAATTTACCAGTAGTACATGGATTACGTTCATTGAAATCCAAAACGTCTCAACAGACACGGGCATAGCGAACGAGTTGTGATATATAAATACCGTAAGATGGTGCAAAAGGAACATCACTGTCCAAAAATGGAAAAGCTAACAATAGGGAACGAAAAATCGTCCCTTTTGTCGTATATTTTAGTGTAGAGTTTCCCGTGTAAAACTAAAATGTTTACATTTTCCCTGTAGAACACACTTAGTCACGTATCCGTAAATAATTTGACTATTCTAGAGCGATAAAATAGTAACTTGCAATACCATATATGAGTCGAAAAAATGGGCGCCAGTAGGTCACGTTTAAAAATACCTCATGCTAAACTGATCGGTGCGTTACGTTTGCGCGCATTACTAATACATTTGCGCGCAGCTTTTGATTACAGTTGCGCGCATTTATTTGACATGTAAACTCAGGTAAACTCAGATATATACAGATAATACTACTCATTTATTTATTAATCTATTCGATAATTTACAAGTACAAGTCTGTTTTATTATGCACAGAAATATATACAGATAAAAATCTTAAAACATATATCTAATCTAAAAAGTAAAAGTACTGATAGTTCATAATTTTACATGTCGGTACGTGTCGAAAACTTGAAGCCAATGGCTTTGAGAAATGAAAGTCTGTTAACTTCTTCATCCTGGTATTTTCTGAATTGTTCTATCAAATAATCTGTTCTCTTTTTTCACTACTACGCATTACTGCTGGTAATGGAATTTTAGAATAGTGCCAAGAAACACAAAATTACATGAATGTGCAGGGTGACGCTCATTACCATTAGGAATTAGAGGACTTTATTTTGACGTAAAATTGGCTGTCAGTTTACCTTTATTTTTTCTTTATGGGGGAAGGGGTGGGGGCACCACCGCTTGAATCCGCACCTGCTGATATAGTATAATAATTAATTAATTATGAACGGGGTTTACTACATATTTCACTTAAAAACAGAAGGTTTTTAGTTATTATGAAGCTTAAATATCTGGTACCTTTTCCAAATTTCATATATTAAAATTGTTTGCATTAATATAGATTGCAGGTGAACCTTTTTTGTGGCAAATTGTGCACCATCTTCATTTATACAACACAAAAATATATTTCGTCCGCTTTTCGGTGTATTGAATTAGAATTATGGTCAGGTGTAAAATTAGAGAATAGGCAGGCGAAGAATGGAGACCGTAGCAATGTTTTCTTTATTCACACAAGGAACAAATTGAGAATTCTATGCTGTAAGAAATTAAGCATTTCACTTTGTGAAAAGATAAATCTTCTTACATTGTAGAAGATGCTTACATAATTTTGACATACTATATTTGGTTGTGTTATAAAATTTGAACTATAATCATTTTTTTGGTGATTATTTATTAATTCATTTCTGTTATATATTTAACCCGAAATCGCCTTTGTAAAGGGCGAAAATGTTTTGCAATGTTACTGGATATCAATTTTACCCAGGGCTACCGGATTTTTCATTGCATCTTAACACTGTCAGTTGGAAATCTAGTGTCATGATATTGCCTCCTGTAAACACTGAAAACTTGATCTTTCAATGTTGATTCTGTTTTAGCAAGGACACTGTTAGTTATAAATTCACAAGAAAACGTTCTGGTACATGTAGCAGAAATAAAAAGATTTGAAATAAAAAAAAAAAATTTCAAATAAAGTTGTCATTTCCTTCCTAAAATAGCAAACGACGAGTACAAAAGGCTATAGAAGTTTTGTGTATTATAAAGATAAAAAAAAAAGCTTTGTTAAAAATTAGGTTAAAATATTCCTATGCGAATAAATTCTTGGAGTATTAGCTTCAATTTATGTTTCTATTGGCTGTATACCTCTCTGGAACATGCTAATTATTCGCATATGTATCATATATACATTTTGGTTCAGTGGTACTGATGGCTTTTGAAGCAGCCCTCTTTTCATATATTGACATCGGGCTTTTATGCCTTGCTATATGGTAAGGGTTTGCTCATTGTTGAAGTGGTAATAAGCATTGTATGTAAGTTTCATCACATTTGGTTGAGGCAAATAAAATGAGAGTGCGGAAACGGCAAATTTAGCAATTTTTCCATTTATAAAGGGGCATAACTCGAGAACAGTGAAATGACGCCAGCCAAATTTAAACTTAATCTGAGTTTGGTGGTAATAAGCAATATGTTTAATTTGCATCACATTTGGTTGAGGCAAACTAAAGTTAAATTCTGGAAACTACAGATTTGCCAATTTTTCCATCAATACGTAAGGACGTACTGACGGACAATGGTTACAAGTAATGCCCCCTCTGCCACAACTGAGATTATTCCGGCGGCACGTCTGTGTATACCTTCGTATAAAAATAGTCCATTTATAAGAATGGAGTAGACTGAAAAAAGTGTGTGTGTGGAAAGGGGGACAAACTTTTGAAAGTGACAAGCGAAAAAAAAAACCATTTTCTATCTTTCTTTTTCAGATTTTAGTTTCCATTTTTGGCTTAAAATGGGAGGAGGCAAAGTTTTGCCCCTCCCCTTTTTGCCCCTGGCTCCTACGTACACGCGAGTAGAAAACTTTACATAGAAAATAGGGTACAAAGACTATTAGCGGCCCAAGCCTATCATATTGGAGTCATATTCGCTTGGGAATGCCCCTTTTTGGAAAAATGACGCTATCAGCGGCATGTTTCTGATACCATTGACCAGCAACTAACAGAAGTCGATTATGCCTCCGCCTACCGCACTCGGTTTCATATTTACTATTTTACATACTAACTGGAATCTGCTTGTAGTCGAACGGGAACCAGTTTACATACTTTATTTTATTTACCAAAAATTTCGGAACGTCTCTAGTTTTTAGATCGTAAGTCATGATAAACTCAAACTGAAAGTAAACAGTTGTTTGTACGACGCAGTTTTATTTACTCACCATAAACAAGCTGAAACGTTCAGTATGGCATATATTTTAGGTTAAAGACGGTCCCATTCATTTGAAAAGCATTTTGAAAGTAGACGATGGAATTATTTCAGCTTTGGGGAACGAGTAAATTATCACAAAGTTCATTTCTTGACGACCTCATAATTTCATCATGTCGATGGTACAAATCGATTTTAACTGTTTACTTTCGCTTCTCATGTTTTGTAAACGGTCTTTTATTTTTAAACCCGAACCAGGCATATGCATTCTGTAATTGCGCAAATCTTCGTTCTTTGGTCAATTGGCTTATGGATAGTTGTATCAATTTCAACTCTTACATTATCTTTTTTAAAAATATATTTGCATTACACATGCAATGGCAGTACCTTTCCAATTACTATTTATGTGTTGTGTCTAAATTAAAGTTGTAACACTTTATAGTGACTGGAAAGGGTAGAAAAATTCATCTGAAGATACATGGAAACGGCACCAAATCATTAGATATTGCATCTTATAAAAAGAAACTGAGATTTGGATGGTTCCACTTCAAGGTAAAAATGTTTATCTCTTGTGAAATGAAATAAAAAAATATTGTAACACTGTAGTTAATCAATAAAGATACTATTACATGTATTTCTGTATTGGCCTTATTGTTGGTCCTCGGCCAGCAGTATTGGCCTTCGGCTTCGCCTCAGACCAATACACCAAGACATGGACCAATAACAAGGACAATACAGAAGTACTTACGCAATAATATTATAGAATGACAGTATGGTTCAATAGCGGGAATCAGCCCCTCAACTACTTTTTACATAAATATTAACTTCTGGCTTCAACTCCTTGTTCGTCTTGTCTGGAGATCTTGTTGTAGTTCCAGTTAGGCAAGCATTTTAGAGACGTATCCCGTCCATCCTCTCTTGACTTGTAATTTCTGGTGATAGATTTTGCCGCTTGACGTATCCTTTCAAGCTTGTTTTTTTTTTGTTACCGTGTAGGGGTCCCATACTATGGCTCCATATTAAATTGTAAGATCCATTCCTAAAGGTCTAGATCATTGTTCTAATCTGACACAAATTTCAATAACTGGAATGCTACCCAAGTTGAATATATGGTGACCTACATGTACTAGAACAGCATTATCACTATTGAAATTGTGTTTAATACCATGATTGTTCAATGTCATTAACTTAAATGGAGACAGACATTTGACCTGAAAGGTGGTGTGGGAGTGCAAAGTCAAAACTAACTGACTATGATATATGGTTAAAGAATGAATATCAATTACATGGGTCAACATGGTCAAGGGCAGTGTTGTTATGAAATAACAATATGGCAGAGAAGTGGTTTCAAGTTTCATATTAAGCGACCTGACTAACATGAAATAAAAATCAAAGGAGTATCCCCATTTGTCTAATCTTCAAGGTGAAATAAAACTAGTAAAACAATATTATACTATTGTCTAAATCTACAGAAATATAATTTGCTTCAAGTAACAGAAATAACTAGGTCACTAGTAACTTATTTAATGAGTATGTGGGGTATAAGAGCTTGATAACAACAGGCTCTTCATAATCATTTGGTTTGAAAAGGATACTAGTAGTCTATATTCTTGATTTAGAAAATGTAATTGCAAGACAAAATCACATTACTTAGAATACTTTAGATCATTCAGGTAGTCTTTATTTATATGTACAAAAGAACAGCCAGTAGTCATTGGATATTGTAGATCATTCAAATAGTCTTGACCTATTTATTAGTACAAAAGAACAGCCAGTAGTCATTGGATATTGTAGATCATTCTGGTAGTCTTGACCTATTTATTTATAGAAAAAACAGCCAGTAGTCATTGGATACTGTAGATGATTCCGGTAGTCTTGACCTATACATTTGTACTAAAAAACAGCCAGTTGTCATCTTCACATAACACACACATATATACAAATATCAATTATATGCTTACGAGAAATGTTGGAATGTTAAACTAATTACGGTATGTGAAAATCAAGACTTGCATAAAAAATATCACAATATTAGAGACAGTGGCGTCATTTTTCCTCAGAGCTTTCAGCTCTTTGATTATTTTTTTGTTATTAAATTTCAGTAAAAATTTCTTATTTTCTTCAGTACTTTTTCCCCAAATTTTAACGTATTCTTGCTATCATCGTTTTTGTTTCGAGCATTTGATTTAACAATAAAATTAAGAGTATTATATGACCGATGCCGCTGTATTCCAATTTTAGATAAATTCCAAAAATGAAATTTAAAGAAGGATCCAATCCCTTAGCGCCGGTAAATCTTGTAGAATTCGGAAATTATGAGAAAGCACCTCGTAGAAGGGATTTACATTGTCTTACAATTAATTATCTTTACAACTTCAAAACATTATCCCCCTTTTTCTGGAAAAAAATTGTTGATTATATAGGGAATCACTGAAGCATGACCGGAGCGGGCCCTCTTAGGCAGTCAGTGGGCCCCACTTATGAAAATTTCTAGATCCGCCACTGAACATTACCTTTATATCTTATATAAGTAAACTATTGTAAATGAAATACATAATAAAGTATTTTGAAACGCACTTTTTATTGTAATATAGGTGTTTTCATGTTTATTTGAAATTTAATTGTGTGGTGGCCCTTTATTCGGCTCTTATGTGTTTGTGGATGGGAGTGTCCACAAGGAGAAATACAAACTTTATTACAATCTATTATCATATTGCTGCTTGATGTGCATTTTTCTTATATATCATAAATTTACGATAACAATTTTAGTATATCATATCGATGCACCTCACTTGCCATTTTATTGGCGACTAATTATTAATGAGCTATTGATCTGCATTCTCAAATAAATTTAGGTCAATAACCGAGTGTCTTGGCTTGTCGAGTTCAACTGTAGAATGTGTATATTTACTGTGTTTATTGTTTGCATCTATGTTCAGAAAAGTTTGTACTTCTGACAGTTTTATGTTATAAATGAATTTTGTGCTTTGTTTGAACTTTTATATAATATTCATTGATTCTGGGCGATCCAAAGACTTCATTCGATTTTATATATTAATTATATATTTATATTCAATTTCAGATGTTTTATTAGATAAAGCAGAGACATATATGTCTCCGGATAAAGCACATATGATAAATATGACATTGCGTAATCCAAGTGTACAACATACATGACATATACAACATGACAAATAATGTATATATATCTTTTCTGAATGTATAAATTGAATTTAGTACATAAGTTAATGACAAAAGTGTCATCTTTCGTTCAATCATAGACCGTGACTCCTAAACAACATAAATGAAAATCGTCAAACACTTGACTCGATTTTTGTTGATATAAAAACATAAAATTATCAAAATTTGATAAAGGATTCACAAAATCTGTCTGTTGTATATACACATACCTATTTTAATAACTAGATTCTTCCTTTGGAAAACCGGGTTATAATAAGAGATTGGTTGTTGTTTGCTTAACCTCCAGTGGCAAATATTTCATGCATATTTATGACGAGAGAAACTAATTAATACAAGCCGCTGGAAATAAGGATATATCGGGTAGGACAGAATTTTGACCTTGCAACAAGACTCCTCAAAAGTTGTTGCAAGGTTCTTAGCGTGCAGAGATCGTGGTATTCTCTCTACGCCAATCATCGGATTAAACGTTCCCAATATGACCAGACGTGACTGCGAATTTATGCGTCCCGCACAACAAAAGGACTTGATATAAAAGCGTTTTACTGCCGATCGGAGGAAGACCAAGGGATGACCATATTACTATACACCCGTCAAAAAGAAAAAAAATTAAGAGAGGTGTCTATAACTCATTATGAGACAGACTTTAAACAAGAGCTTCTCAATCAAAATGATAATAACTGGGATTTATCTAACAATTACTTCTGATTCGCTACATAGATGAATAACTCAGCGCTCGTCGACTAAGGTTATTTAAATCTATAATAATGAATCTGAAATAACGATACCATAGGTAAAGCTGGATGCATCCCTATGAAGGTTTTACGGACCCTTTGCCTTGTTTTAATGGGTTCGTGCTCTAAACAAACTTTATAAAATAGCGTTCAGTATTATATTAAATTGCTATCTTTGTTGGCTTTCAAAGCGCGTGGAAACATTATAGATTAATGTAGAGTTTTGAGTTTTGAATTTTGAATTTTGAATTTTGAATTTTGAATTTTGAATTTTGAATTTTGAATTTTGAATGATCCTTCTCGGCTTTCGTTACAAAAGTATAAGTCATGTCAGTTACGAAGAACCGGCTTCTGAGTTATTGTTAATTTTTATCAATGCATATAGTAATTAGGTATTTTTGTTTATTATTGCTTCTCTTTAAAGAATACTTTTAATGTATGAAACTGCCAAATTTATAAGGTTCACAGGAAGTTTAATTTAAAAAGGAGAGGACTCCATCTTAATGTTTTAATTATATTTCCTTTTCAACCAGGATATAGCAATCTGTCGGTTTAGTTAGAAACTAACGAGAACTTTGACCAAAAAGTCATAATTATTATTGTTTCGTGCGTAGACGTATTATTTAATTTTGCAATTTCCTCTCAGTTATATTATATTTTGTTTTCCTAATTGTTTCCTCTTTTTTTAATTTTCATTGTTCATTAAGAATGTGAAACAAGTCAAATGTATGATTAATACATTTAGTTGTAAAGGTTACTTTTTTACTTTTTTATGATCAGTGGAAATATTCATACACATTTTATATTGCCGAAAGTTTTAATAATAAGAGCGCACACGAAATAAATTAAAACCGATTGAAACTATTGGAAGTGTTTTGAAGACACTGGCGTTCGAATTGCTAAGAATTTACTACTATTGTGAAGTTTAATTTTAGAAAAAGTGAAAGTTCAGTCAATTGTAAATTGTTTCTTCAATTTTTAATGTGCCGAAATGTGACTGGTTTTTTTTTTTTTTTTTTTTTTTTTTATCAAATGCATAACTTTATGAATTCCACATAACAAAAAGTAATACAATATACGCATGAAACTAGTCTATGACAGTTCAGATCAGTATGAACCACAAACAGTGAACAAGAAAATGTGTGTGTCACGTCTAAATTGAGTATTGAATTTCAATTAAATACATTATAGGGAGTTTATGGTTTTATTGACCCATAGATGTCCTTGTCGTTACTCTTTCTGAGAGTCGTACATATGACTATTTAGGGTGTATGACATGACTGTGTGGAATGTATTAATACATGTACACCACTACTTGTATTTCAATTTAACTGATATGACGGTCAAACAAGTCGAAAGTTTCTTGCATCCACTTTCATTCAAAAGTGTTTGTACCTAGTAAGCCACTCTCTTTCACACAAACTGGTCAAAATATATAGATATTGATTTTTTAGATAATAATACGTTTAACTTTAGTACATTTGAAACTATTCTTATCTGTTGTAAAATTAAACTTAACTTTATCAAAGCTACAAATGTTTATAAATAGTAGTTGACCTGTGGTCATTGTTCTCATAATGGTGAAAAGTTTTGGTCTTACTAAACGCTGAAAATCCAATAGAGTATTTAGATATAGATTTAATACAAATCTGTCCGTTATCTATAATTATGATCCTAATCAAATAGATATTTTTCAAATCATTTTGTTTAAGAATTTTAATTCGATTTCGTTCTTAACAAATCCAGGACTACCCAATACTATATTATAAATCTGAGTGCACCACTTTGATTTTGGTACCAAAGAAATATATTTCGACATTCCTACTTCAATGTAATTGTTTCTGTTTTTCATTATTAGGCACGCTTAGTTTAAAAATCAAAATCATTAAATATTTTTGGTCTTACTAAACGCAAAATCCTATAGAATATTTAAATATAGATTTTAACCCTTATACAGTAATCTGTCCGTAATTTATAATTATGCCCTTATCAAATAAATACTTTTTATGATTAAGAATTTTGAATTCCGATTTCGCGCTTTAAAAATAATAATGATAAACCAATACATTACTATGATACTGGTACTAATAGAAATGAATTACGATAGCCGTAGGGGTACATCCGATTTTTTTATCAATAATAATGTTTATTTATTGAAAAATTTGAAGGTTTTGTGCATGTTAATCTGGTATAACCCTACCACATTCTATACCTTGACCAAGTCATGTTATCTGGACCATGTGTTTAGTTGTTCGTTGTTGGGGTGGTTAAGATCTTTAAAAGACAAAAAGAAACTAGTGGTATGTTCATAAAAAAGTCGTTGGTGGTTGTCTTTTGTCTAGTATTTATTGTTAATTTTTATTCTATTTTTGGGTTTTGAGAATTTGGTGTTGATGGCAAAACTTTGACACAGTCTCTTCAAATTAATCTAAAGCTGTCTACTACTCCTGACGATTTCGAACTTGACCTATTGTATGGACAGCTGTTAATATATATAATAACAGACAAAAAGATTCAAATATTAATATGAATAAATCAACACATTCATATCGGCCGCAGTTTTAAATACCAGTTGCTGCAACAAAATGCATCAGTCGATAATTTCATATTGTGCGGATAGTACCACCGGGATCTGATAGTTTATCAGCAGTTGTATCGACCAAGTGATGGTGAAAAGACGTCCATGCTTCATCAAGTGCTACCGAGACCGACAGTTTGGAAGGCAAGATGTATATTAATAACGTTTGGGACAACAAAAACAAAATGCACACTATCATGTTTGCTTTTAACACAAAATAAAACTATTTTGTAAAATGTATCGATTGAATAATGCGTAAAATGTATCGATTGAATAATGCGAATAACGAAGGCGTATCTACAGGTAAGATGGCATATATTGTTAAAGAGAGGCGAAAGATATCAAAGGGACATTAAAACTCATAAGTCGAAAATAATCTGACAACGTCATGGCTAAAAAGAAAAAGACAAACAGACAAACAACAGTACACAAAACAGAACATAGAAAATTAAAGACTGAGCAACAAGAACTCCACCAAAAACTGGGGTGATCTCAGGTGCTCCGGAAGGGTAAGCAGATCCTGCTCCACATGTGGCACTCGTCATGTTACGGTATTATATCTCATACATATTTTGTTTTGACTTCAAAAAAAAAATGAAAAAAAGGGGTTACTATTATTCTAAAGCGGTGAATGCGGAATTGTTTCTTCTTCATTTAATCTTAAATTGGAAATCTAATTGTGTAAAGATACAAAATTAAAAAAAAAAAAAACAGAAAAAGATGGTTCATTTTGATGTTTATTATTTGTACGAGGTACTGATCGATTGTATGGCAAGGAATTATGTGATATCTTATTCTGTTGATATTGAAACTAGCTTATTTTTGATTCATAGTTTTCAAAAACTCAAAAAATAGATCTGTGTTTATATAGGGATAAGTGAATTGTATGGAATCAAATATTATTCCGAGATTACAATATAGTTTTAAATATCATTCATATGCTCTTTATGTACAGTATGAAAATGATAAACAAGATGACTTAATAATTACATTACATTTATGTTTCATAAGAATTCGTACTTTTGATTGTCTGAGACCAATCGCGAGGTATTTCAAAATCAAATTGTATTTCTCAATAAAATTCAATATTGATGAATGCACGTGCTTCCCATGACGTTATATAAATGCATAGGTAAAACAAATGTAACGTTTAATATAACTCGTAATTTCATAGTTCAACCATATTACTGTAACGTAATTATAAGAATTGCATTCTTCTTTTGTAATTTTATAGAGTTGTAAAATCGTTGATCGTGTACACATTGTTAGTATAAAGCGCTTCCTTGCCTTTACACCTTAATAAAAATACAAATAGAAACATTCAATTCTTATACAAATGTCATGTCCGTTATCCTGATGATTCTAAGTCTAACATGGTAATCAATACTTCAATCCTTTAAACTTTTCTATCAAGGATTCATAGCTGATGACAACATGGCTTTCCATGTAGTCATCGAGGCTCTTCCGTATGTGTACGTACATGCCATCATACATAACATAACATTGTAGGAAATGGATTAAATAAGAGCACTGCTATTGTTTCCTGGTCCCACTTTTAAATGACGTTTACACCCCAGTTCTATTGTTATACTTCATAGTTTCTATTTCTGAAACAATTGTAATTGAATAGATCTATTGTTACGAATAACAATGGATTTTGACCACAGGGTGTGACGAGCGGGGTTTCTGGAAACCCTGCTTCTACATCCCGAAAACAAAGTCCATTGTTATTCGTAACAATAGAAATTGATTATTTTTAAATAGCATGAACATAAGAAATTACTAATAGTGTTCACTACAAATTGTTTCATGATATTAAAAAACAAATTTTAGGAAATTCAATAAGCATCTATATGGAATACAAAATAATCCTTTAAATACTCCTTTGCTTGAAGGTAATTTTTTTTATCCCAGTCATATGTCTCTACTCCTGGACCCACCTCCCCAGTTACCCAGTGTACGATCCGGGGTTGGGGGTTCCGCGGATTGGACCCGACTTTTATTTAAAAGATCAATGCATTTGAATGGTTGGACCCCCCTTTTTTCTCTTGAGTTGGGAACCCCCGGCTGGACCAGCCCCTGATTGCCCCAAAAAAGGGAGTTCCTCTACATTAAATTTTGTATGTTGAGCGTGTCTGGTAGTCGGGTTTCTAATGCAGACAACCTATCCCTTAGTATGTTCGAATATGAATTTTTGTTTATTCTCGAGAAGAGGTGGGGTTTTGATAAAATCGTAAGATATAAAATACAGTTATGATTACCTTTATTACAACTGATACAGGTAAGTACTTTGGGGTATAATATTGCCTTCATCTTTAGTCTCTTCTACCAAATCCAACGCTTGCCACAAAATGTCGTCCGTCTTATACCCGTCCATATTGACAACTGTATACCAGGTGCATGATGTATTTTATTTTACATAAGAATGCACGAAACGGTCAACCTTGACCTGCTGATCCATATTAGCACATGGATTTAACGGGAATATGCAAAACAGCAACTTTGACATCTGTTAAATCTACTCACGTGTCCAAGTTTGAACGAAGATAGCCAAAGTAAGGTTACTAGTGGGGTTTCAAGTAAAAAATCTATAAATTATGGTTTGATATTGTAAATAAATATGCTGTCCATTCTTTTCATTTAGTAATTAATGTTAAGAAATATAGGGTTTAGAATGGGTGTAAGTTAGTTACACACTCGGGATACGGCGTGTCTGGATAAGAAACCCCTCCGGCCTCCGGCCGTCGGGGTTTCTTATCCAGACACACCTATCCCTCGGTGTATAACTATTACGTAAACCTCGTATTTATTTATTCTATTAGTTATATACGACGAATTCATTCATAAAATATATGTGTAAACTAATATAATTACATCACATGTATTTCTCATTAGAATCGGTTATTTTGATTGGCTGAAAACACTCGCGAGACACTCTCCTTTTATTTCCGTATAGAATACAACAGCTATGACTGCACGTGCTATCCATGACAATGTTAAAACACTGTATAGAAAAACAAACGAAAAGCTTGATATAACTCTTTATTTCATGGTTGTAACATTAAAATATAATTATAAGTATTGAATGCTTTATTTTATAATTTTATAGGATTGTTAAAGCGTTGATCGTGCTCACATTTTTGATATAAAGCGCGAAATTCTTAAATATTCTCAGGACAGCTTATTTTATTTAAGGTGGTATGCACATGTACTCTTCTCTTATCAGAGCTTTCTTACATTTTAACGAAAGATACGAACGAACGTAAAGGAGCATGTATTGCATTCCCACGATAACACTGAGAGTTTTATTTTTCCTGTAAAATGCCATTCTTTTCTGAATCAAATGTATCTTCAAAAGAAAAAGCATATCGCAAATAAAACACGCAATTAATATCTAAAAAATACAAATAGTTTAAAATACACTTACGTCCGATACGTTGCTTATGTAAATCACGATAACGGGAATTGTTTAAGCATGCATTTATTAGAATGTTTAAACCATTATCATTTTAATGAAATTCTTGAAGTATGATACTCTAAATTCAACGACAAAATTCATATTTTTTAAATTTTTAATGACTATGATCAAACTGTCAAGGTGAATCGTCAAGATTTGCCCGACAGAAATGCTACAATTTATGGGAAAATTTATGAAATAAAAATCTGGGAGAAGAAAAACAAGATTTTGTGATGAATCTTTTCTCTTTATGTGAACAAAATATGATGCGACACAAAAAGAAAAAAAAGAAAAAAAGATCGTTATACGTGGTATATGTTTTAACAGTGTATATAATACACCAAGGCGGATATCCAGAATACGAGGCAAGGAATGTGTCTGCATTGAGCTTTAATTTTAGAACAACCAGTTAAAGATCTTGTTTTGTTCCTTTACATACACATTTTAACGTCTGAATGTTTATCAAGAAAATACATGAACAATTTTGCACGATAGATATTCTGAATTTAATACTGATAATTTATCAGTAAACATGCTTGGAAGAAAGGTAACTACACGCTGAAGCTCAGCGTAGATAACTGTTTCTAAGCCGGATACATGGACTCCCACAAGGTGACAAGGGATATTACCCAGGGGATGCGTGATATTACCCAAAGAGGGGAGGGGTTGAGGACATTGTTTTATTTATAGGGTATTTTTCTTCGTCGGACGAGCCTATACTTAAGCAAGTTTCGTTAATTTATCTCCTCCTTTACCCTAGTGGCATTATATTTTACCTCGTATAATGGAGTCTCAGAGTATTTATTAAAAGATAGTCTGTTTGATCAATCCGATATCTGAATTTATCAAAGAATTGAAAATGTTATCTTATAAATTATTTATACAAATAACATAAATGATACAACAGATTTTTATATCATCAACGACTTGAAAATTTTGGTTAAAAATATGATTTATACACTGATTACAAGATTAATGCTTCAACAGATTTTATCATTCCTGTTCTTGCATGACAGAGTTGTGCATGAAAACAAATCATTAACGGTACCACTTTGACTGCACCTGATACACATTTCGACAATTAATGTCTCTTCAGTGATGCTTGAGGCCAAAATATTTGAAAATTCTAACCTCATATATACATTGAAGAGCTGGGTAAAATTTAAAGGACCAACATAAATAAATAAATCCGGACGAGGAATCATAGCTATGCATGAAAGTTCAAAATCTGAAATATAACATCACACAAACATTTTCCGAAAATCAACTTTCGGAAAATACTCAAGTAGTGAACTTATCATCACGTTTATATTAAAGGACATTTGCTAACGGTTATGTACATTTAAAAGAAAGTTACAACTCTGTGTAAGTATGCATTTATTCACTCAGTTATTGTGTTGTAAAAAGACCAAGATTCCAGCAATGGCACACTAAAAATAATTCAACAAAATGGGACAATACAATAATCAAAAAGAAAACGACGAAAAGACAAACAACAGTCTATAAACCATTTCACAGAAAAAAAACTCTGAGCAACACGAATCCCACTAAAACAGGGGTGATCTCAGGTTCTCTGGGACGGTAATCATATTCTTCTTAACTATTGGCACCATTCGTGTTGCTAATGGAAATTTAAAATTCGGTGGTATTTGTAGCATTCGGAGATTTCGTATTCGAGGAAAAGAGGACGGTAATTGGGCTACGACAATTGGACCCTGCCTGTGTTCCTTTGTGACACAGATATTCCATAACAGTCAACAAATCATAATGAAAATCTTCAACTTTACCAATTAACATCTTTTTGTAAACAGCAATCCTCTTTCAGTGGAACTAATGATAATATGCAAGATCTGGAATATAGTATCAACTTGGAGAAATATTATATTCCTTATATAGGTGCTGCTGGAATGTTTACAATTAGAAAGCTGAAGTCATCTCTTTTGTCGTTAAGTATCGACTATCATTGTCAATTTCTTGACGCAAGTCATAATATAAAGCAGACTTAACTTATTTGTGGTATTCTTTATTTCAAGCTCGATGGAATAGATGCGTCTACAATAGTCATGAAACTTTATTTATGAAATTATTTAGTGACAGCACGTCATGCATATAGCGGGAAGATAAGTTTAAAGATGAAGCTATATATATAGTTATCATTTTCCTAAGAAGTTCCTGTATGTAATCAGTCTCGTATGCATAAAGAAACGGGTCGACAAGAAGAGGAGCACAGTTATTTTTCATACGAGATGCCAAAAGTCTGTTGCAAAATACATCCTCCAAATATAACAAATATGTTGTCAATAATAAAATCAAGCATCTTGAGTATGTTAGTTTTAGAGAACTTTTGTTTGAATCAGAGTGTTTTAACTATGATTTATCCGTTCCTAAAACAAGATATTTGTATCTACGTTGTCAGTTCTTTTTATATGAAACAAATGTGGACTATTTCTTTCCATTTTCTTCAAGTTTGGAATGTTGGATAGTAGTGTTAACGGTAAAGAATCAAATGTTTTATAGCGCTTCCTTTCCGAACCGATAAACCTTCTATTAAAGTCCCCCTGTTACGTCAGACGTCCTTCAAAAGGTAAGAAGGTTTTTTCTTATTTGTTTTGTTTTCTTCAGCAACAGTATATGAAAAACAACTGTGGCTAACAACGCTAGCTTCAAGTAGCGAACTCATTTTGATCCTGCTTTCTTTATTATGAGCCGTTTTGTGTTTATTTTCTTGGTCATGATAATAGTCATCCTATTTGTAGGTGCAATGTGCATCCTTATTTTTGTGTTTTATATTATAGTATGTTGAAGTAAGTTGGTTGGACGGGCGAATTCGGGAAAGGGTTGATACCTGTTTTATGTATTCTACCCTCCGTCAGATTTTACCCCGGTCCGTGATACATCACAGAAAGGTACGAGTTTTTAATTTGCAAGGGCAAAAATAAAATAGACTTTATCCCACCCTCCTTTTACCTCGGATGGCCACTTCGAACTTTTGTAGTAGTAGTATGAGCAGCTGAGAAATGGCGTACTCCAACCTTTTCATATATTTTGAATAACACAAATACATACCCTATCATATATGTGTTTATATATAAAATCTAAATAAAGCTACCAGGCTTACGCTATTTCGTGGAGATAAATAGATTTTATTAATATCTGATGCTATTACGACTGTCGTTTCAATCGCATCTGAGAAAATTATCGACATCTGATGAGTTTCAGATACTTATTACTTATTATTCAATCAGTAACCGTGACATATATTTCATTTTAATTGCTCCACCTTATCATATATCACGAAGCTTGAAAAGTGACCTATTCCAGCGACTCATCCCTACCACTCATTACATAGTGGGTGCCCATGCTCCCTCCCCGAGCCTTTTACACTTTTACTCAAAATACGAACAAACACCAAACATTCATAATCAATAAAAATATTATTAACTATCATTAGCGATATGATTAATGAACATCAATTTCATTGCATTGAATCTTATTATACAATCACTTTGCTGATACTTTTAGAAGTAGAATTTTCCAAGATTTTAAAATAGATAAATTAATGCATAAGAAAGCACGCAAAGATAAAACTCCGAAAATAACTCTTACTCGTTGTTTCAGAATTGATTGGTTTATTGAAATTGTATTAACTTTTCATTGATATTGGTCATTTCTTGAAGGATAAGATAAAACAATGTTCTTTGAGAGCGATTCTAAAATTAGTTAAATGAAACATAGATTTTAGAGACTTTTCAGTTAAGATGTTTATAGCGTGAAAAGATGAAACAACAGTTGTTTACTACCATTCTGTATTTTAAAATCCCAGGTATTATTGTAAGATTCGGTACTGTGGATTCATTAATATTCTTTGGATACCATTTTTGTGTTTTCATCGGTAAACGTCAACCACGAATTTAAAATTGTCAACGAAGTACAAATTGTCTATGGTCTTGTATGTAGAATTTGGCATAACCATAAAATCAAATATCCACAAAATACAATGTTTCCTGAACCCACGAAAATTGATAAGCACGAAAATAAATTAATCCACGGTACTTTACAAATCGTCTTTCGAAAATTTATATTATTTACACAGTCTTTTTTATAAATATTTATGAAATAAGAGCTAACGGCACGAACGAACTAGGCTCATAAACATGTAGCAATATGTGTAAGGAGAAAAGCGGAGAAAAAGAAAGGAAACTGTAAAGACTTTTCAAATGGAGGTTACAGCAAGTATTAAAGTTAAAACGTTTTTGCCTTGTTTTATATGCTGGACGTATTTGTCAACAGAAAGTTGGCATTTAAGGTGGCTCGGCCCTTTAACAGTGCGCAGTTTTAACGCAAGTTTCTAACGACGAGCGCCTTGACAACGATCGCTTTGAGGGTCTTCTCAAAGTAGTGTTGATGACATTGGAACGCGGACGTGTCTGAGAGCACCCTTTCCCGATGTCAACAAACGATGCAAAACTTTCTTCAAAAAGGAAATACGTTCAGAAATACAGAGTGGTTTGTTCCTTTTCACATAAAAGGACATTAATATACATGATATGAGCATAACATTAAAAAAGAAATTATAAATATTGACATGTATGTACGGCGGTATCTGGTGCGTTCGCTCCGAAAATACATTCTACACGTTCGATCCTTGGGTCCGTTCGCACCCTATTTTCATTTAAATACCAGTTGAATTAAAAGATGTCTTTTAGATGTATATATGAAAATAAGGATATAGCGATGTAAACAACTGCATGTCACCGTACGGCTTTAAAAAAACAAGTAATACCCATATAGTAAGCTATAGTATAAAGGCATCGGGGGTTCATCTACACGCTATTCGTTTGGCGTATTATAAAATTTTGTTTTTGCCATAAATCTCTTTTTTTTACTTGAAATATCTTCATTTCCAAGTATTGGTAGGATTTTATTCCGGAGTATGTGAAATACTTTCTCACTGCAAAATTTTGATAATAGTTTTGAACTATGACAATTTTCAAGCAAAGACTAAATACATGACAGTCACACCTAACATTTTTATTTAAAGATTTATATACTTTATCAACTCATGGGCACAAAAATATCTAACAAATTTTCTCGTATCATAATTCTATGAATTCTGGAACTCGAGTCCTTTAACATAAGACCTCGGGGTCAATGTTTTCTATTTATGATATTTTCCTTTTACTTATTTTGCTATTTTGTTAATTTTCTATTTTCTGTTTTATCTATCAATATGCCAACCGAGTTTGCACTTAAAAAAAAAAGAGGAAACATCAGCGTAAAAATTTAAATAATTGAACAAGAATGTGTTATAATAGACTACCGGAACTCGAGCAAAACATTTCACTAAATTGATTACTTGTTTTACGCAGAAAAAAAAAAAACAAAACAAAACAAAACAAAACCCCGACACTTCAATTATTTGCTGTTTTCCACCTTTGATCATGTAGATGAAAATTGGTCAATAGTAACCTGGACCTAAAATTTCGACCTACATTGTATATCAATCTATATATGCTATTATCCCTCAATACCGCATGCTTTGCGGAGAAGCGCAATATATTTGGTCTGACCAAATCGGGATTTAGCGTATTACACCCGAAGTCTACCGGGCAGTTCCAAACACTTCCAGCTAGACTTTATATATAAACAAAATCTATACTACTTACCAGGTTCAGGAAAAGTTGGGATTGTAATTTTTAAACTCGGCCCAGTACATAGGGACGCTATATTAGTCGGTGATATTGGCAAACTTTAACTTCTGTCTTTCATTTTGACATGCGTTTTTAAAGGAAACTAATAACATGAATAAGGAATGTTCTTGATTTAAAAATGAAAGTGGAGTGTGTCATTGCGGCAAAAATATGAATGACAATTTCTTAATGAAGTGTGGACATGTGTTTGACCCACCTGTTGCAAAGAAAAGTAATTATCGGTCTGTGATGATAATAAGAAAGGCAGTGGCTATTTTGCCGGCACCGGTCTGTTTTGCTATTTGCTATTCTATAGAAATGGCTATTTTACCGGCACCAGCAAAAAGTTAATTTGTTATTTTGTAGGTTCTTTGTAAAGAGTGAAATTTTAATATTTTATTTACTTTTGAAAGTACTATGAAAATTATGTGCACTGTCAACACAAAATAAAATCATTACTGATTTATCAATAGTTATTAAAATAAGAAAACTGCTAACAATATTGGAGACACATGTAATCGTTTGAGAACGTAACAATTATCAGTCAAAGTATAAATAACTATTAAGAATTTATAACAAGAAAAAAAAAAACAAAATAAAAATATTGAGCATCCATTTGTTGCAATGAAATCATATCTAAACATGTAGATGAAATTATTTCTAAAATCAGTCAGTCACAGTCTAATGCTACATATATGCATAAGAATAAAATCTCAGATTTTTAACTGTGTGTTATAAAAAATAAAAAGTTAAAAATCTCATTGCATCATAAATTTGATAAAACATTATACAATATAACAAAGTCAATCACATAGCTTAAAAAATCAAAATGTTTCAATTAAACTTGCTTTTTGAATAATAGTTATTTATTTGAGTTGCATATATGTAAACAAAATAGTTTTAACTTGGCTTCCGCCTACCTAATGCCAGCAAAATAACATATTTTCTATTTTTCCAGCATGGGTTACAAATTCACTGTATTGCTTTTGCCGATAAAATATCCATATCTATAGAAATTGAAGGCTTGAATTAAGATATTTTGACGAGAGCCGGCAAAATAGCCACTGCTAATAAGAAAAAAATGATATATTTTTTACTGGACTTTAAATTTGAACTTTGGTTGATAGTTGTTTCATTGGCAATTATACCACATCTCCTTATTTTTATATCGTAGGGTTAACATGGGTATAGAAATATGACTTTACTAATCCGACAGATAACCCGTGCTTAGACAGGGAGTTCATACAGCTGGATGTATAAATACGCAGCCTCGTAGGGTAAAAGGAGAATTTTGCCCATACCCAACATAGGTTGTCCATTCATTTTCCAGTGGCAGTCCATAATATTATCTAGCCCTCCTACTTTGCAGAACCTTCATATGGTATTTACCATCCATATGTTCTCATCCGTATTATGCTTGAAATATTTGCCGGTGAACGTTCAGCAAGCACAAATTAAACTGTTATTTTGTGTGCAACTATATACAAAAGAACGTCATTTCTGGTCCTTTATCATACTAGTAGTTGACTACGCGGTATGGGTTTTGGTCATTGCTGAAGGCCGTACGGTGACCTATAGTTGTTATCTTCTATGTCATTTGGTCTCTTGTGGAGAGTTGCATCATAGCCAATTATACCACATCTTCCTATTTTTTTTATATTTCATGGTGAAAAGTTTTATTTGAGGTCAACTTAAATTAGATCTTGAATATCGCAGTTGTAATATGTCTGAAAGACCAATGTTAACTTGATGTACCAAATTTGAAAATGGTGAGTAGACAGATTAGTTGGGATTACAACGATATTGATTTCAACCACGATAGCTGTGAACACAAAATATGGAAATAAGTTTTCTTAAAAAACAATGATTCCAAGGAAAAGGTGTGAACTATTAGGACTTGTTCCAATACAAACAAGAAGTATTAGGATAGATCACATATTTTTCAAGTTGTTAAGACATATTCCTAGATACATCTGCATGTACATGTATGGCAGTCACACCTGTCAGCACATTTTTGTGTTAACAAGAGTGCACAAGCTGAAATGTCTCACCTGCTTTACTAATCATCATTGTTGATTGATTTTATGTTGATATTCCTAAAGATAAAGTTTTACTACAAGTATCAGAAAAATTAATATTATCAATTATCAATAATCATGAAAATGAGGCCAAGTTCAGTTAAACCGAGCCAGCCTTACACAGTGGCAGATCCAGAAATTTTCATAAAGGGAGGGCACTGACTGCCTAAGAGGGCCCGCTCCAGTCATGCTTCAGTGGTTCCCTATTTAAGCAACCAAATTTTTCCCAGAAAATGTTACAATCATTCCTTAAACCAAATATTTTGAAACATATAGTATGCAAAAACAGACAAAACCATGAAAATGAGGCTAAGTTCAGATAAACCCTGCAAGACAGGCATATTTGTTTTTCATTCATTATTTTGTACATATATCAGGCTGTTAGTTTTCTCAATAGAATTCTTTTACATTTGTTGTTTCGAGGCCTTTTATATCGGACTATGCAGTATAGGTTTTACTCATTATTGAAGGCCAATATCCCATATGGTGACCTTTAGTTTATTTTTGTGTCATTTGGTCTCTTGTGGAGAGTTGTCTCATTTACAATCATACCACATCTTATTAAATATTTCAATACATTCATTTAATAATCATTCCATACACCAAATATAGTTGACTTATTGATTACACAATGAAGCATATTAAAAGAGGACTTACCATTGACCAATGAACCATGAAAAGGTGGTCAATGACAACTGACAGACAGACATGTACTCCTTACATTTGTGAATCATTGCATACAACAAATATAATTTATCTACTTCTTTTAGTATTAGAAAACAGACAAAACACAAAAACTTGATGTTGACAAATGACCTATTGCTAACAGTATCTGATAAACAACCTATCACATGCCTATAATGGTTTACTTTTATAAATTTTGACTTGGATGGAGAGTTGTCTCATTGGCACTCATACCACATCTTCTTATATCTAATCAGGTAACTTTAACCTTGATCACTGATCCATGAAATGAGGTTGAAATCTGTGTTCCAATCTCTATCAATTTGAGTGCATATCTAATTTTACAAAACCATATTTATCTGATTTCAGTAATCTTGATCATTGTGATAGGTAATGAGGTTGTCAGTTAGTGAGACACAAGTTTTCCAGACAATATATTATTCGTTTGATTGTTTGTTTGGTTGCTGTCTCATTGAACAAAACTATATATTCTATTTCTCCTTTTATCCGAAAATATAACTTTTGAAATAGAAAATGAAAAGCATATGGATGGACAAAAATGCCAAATGATGTAAAATAATTCGAGTGACTGACCAATTGGGTCAGGGGTTGGTGAGATAAAAGATGAGGAAAGGCATTTGCATTTACCACAACTGTCACTTGGTACATGTATTATGATTTCCAAAATCTACAAATCTCATTAGCTACATTCTGTATTAAAGACAACTGCATATATTGCAGTTTGCATATCATGAATCATGTTTGCAGCAAAATTCACTCAAGCAGCAAAAATAAGTTAAAACAGCTCTATTAAAATTCATTTTGAAACATTTTTCATTTTATTCCTCAAATGTCTATGAGATCAAATTTATAAACATTTATTAACATTGTTATTTTCAATATACTAGTAATTGTTGACATGTATACATCATGTACATGTACATGTACAATCATTAATTAATCAGCTCCATATTTTCATAATTTTTATATCAATATTCTTCTCTTCAGTGTTTTTTGTATGACTCAATAATCTTATCATCATTGGGACATGTAGGTACATGTACAGTAGGTCCTTTGATCTTGGATTTTTTTATTGATTTTGACAGCACTTAGCATATAGTTCAAAATTATAGTTTATCTTGGCTTCTTAAGTGGATTCTCAACACATTGCATATAGACACCAAGTGTAGATGATCTTGGGTTCTCATATGGATTCTGACAGTACTTTGATTATACATGTAGTTCCGAGTATTGTTGATCTTGGCTTCTAATGTTGTTCTTAAGTTTAAGCACTTTACATATATAGTTCCAAATTGCAAGACAAGATGATCCTGACTTCTCATGTAAATTATGTCTGTACTTTGCCAATAGTTTCCAAGTAAAGTTGAACATTCCAGGATCTTTTACAACAAATCACTACTTCCTCTTACATGTACTTGTAGCCTGAAATTAAATGTGAGAGTAATTCTGTCAAAAAATCAACCATGATTGACATTTAAATGCATAATGTAGTTCATATTTTAAAACTAGAGGCTCCAAGGAGCCTGTGTTGCTCACCTGATATTTTTGTTCACAATTGATGCATGAAAGAATGCAACCATTATACTTTTGCTTTAGTTTCAGAGATATAAGCCAAAAACTGCATTTTACCCCTATGTTCTATTTTTAGCCATGTCAGCCATGTTGGTTGGTAGGCAGGGTCATCATACACATTTTTTTAAACTAGATACCCTAATGATGATTATGGCCAAGTAAGCAATTTGTCTCAATAGTTTCAGAAGAAGATTTTTGTAAAGATAACAAAATTTTCAAAAATTGTTTAATATTGACTTTAAAGGGCAATAACTCCTTAAGGTACAAAATGTAGATCATACATGTAGGTATATATTTCCTCAGATAGAATTTTTTATACTTTGCCAAAATAAAGATTTTTCTATGCTTTTCCAAAATATAATAAAAGTATGGGTCACCGTGCTATTTTTCAAGCTACGGGTCGTCTGAAATTGCCCAAATTTGCTTAGATTGTACATAAAAAACACATTTTGTGCAAAAAGAAATCTATGAGATAGAATTTTGTAAATAAAATATGAGAAGATAGGTTGTATAATATGCTTTAGGAAAATAAAAGAAAAATGGTGTCACCAAACTTGTTTTCTTGCTAGAAGTAAAAATAAAATTTCCCTATCAGTCCAGTATAAATTGTTTACTAAAAAGTTATCTCCCTTAAATGGCCAAGTTGAAAAATGATTCTAAAAACACAAATATTTGGTATTTATTTAAACATTTTGAATAATGCAATAAATCACCAAGTTTTCTTTCATCAAATAAAAGTCTAACCTACAAACTGCCTATCTGTCTCCAAATTTGCAGATTTGGGCAGATCTAGACCGATTGTGTACTGCGATTGTACAATCTAAGATGGTGGTATATCATGAACCTACCTTAAGGGTCAATTAATATTGACAATTTTGGTCAATTTGACTTATTTGTAGATCTTACTTTGTTGACCATTATTGCTGTTTAAAGTTTATCGCTATCTATAATCAGTCAGAGATATAACTCTATAGGGTTATTACAGAAAATATCTTGCATGTGTTATTAGAGATACTTTGATGAGTTGTCTACTCTTTAATCCTTAAATTTTTGAAATCTGTAATAACACATGTTTGTTATTTGTAAAATAAATCATAAATGTTTTAATTTTTTAGTGAGCTCTAGGGAACTCTTGAAACTTTGCGCAGAAACTAAATGCATAGCCTTGATAACTAATTTTTTGAATTAGATTAATACATTTTTCATTTACCATGGTAAATCAATGAGACCAGGGTTTTAAGGGATAAACTCAGCTGTAATAACAAGGCTTAGTTATTAAATGTATGTAACTTACTATATGAGACACTTGGGAATTACTAGGAAACTTGCGCAGAACCTCATTACATGCTCTGATCATGATTTCTTACAATGAATTAAAATACATTGTAATTAAGCATGATGTATGTCTGAGCAAATGCTTTGGAGTGATGTAGAAAGCTGTAATAACACCCTTTAGTTATTACAGGCATATTTTTTGTAATAACATAGGTTTTCTATGCATGATTGACAAACTATGAACTGTTATATTTTTCTATAGTTTAGAATACATAAAGACAATAGTAATATCAATAGCACTTATAGATATTTTAACAAAACTAATGATGTACATTGTCCCTTTGAAACATGTAACATACATACATGTATGTTATCACAGTTCTTTGATTTTTAGTCCTCAATAACAAATGTATGTTATTTTCTCTATTAACCCTATAGAGTTATATCCTTGACTGATAATAATATTCAAGATAATAACCAATAAAATGCTCTGCTGGGCGCAGCTTGATACGACCGCAGAGGTCGAACCCTGAACAGTTGGGGCAAGTATGGACACAACATTCAAGCTTGATACAGCACTGAAGTTGGATTGTGATTAAATATTTGACACAGCATAGGTTTCTGACACGGAATGAATGTGGTCTAAGAACTTAAAATTTTTAATTTACCTATTCAAACCATATCATTATTATTTGCTTTTATATATAAATCAGAAATAACCAATTTAAAATGGAAAATTTTAAAGAAAAAAAATCCCCAATTTTTGAACCCCCTTATGATTCATCACCCCCAAACTCAATCCCAGCCTTTCCTTTGTGGTATGGTACCTTGCAGTACAATTTCAGAGAGATCCATACACTTGAACACAAGTTATTGTCTGGAAACTAGAAAAATGCTTGTTTTTTGGCCCCTTTTTGTCCTCAAATTCCTAAACGTTTAGGGCAATTACCCCCAAACTCAAACCCAGCTTTCCCTTTGTGACATGGAACCTTGTGGCACAATTTCATAAAGATCCATACACTTACACACAAGTTATTGTCCTGAAACTAGAAAAATGCTTGTTTTTGCCCCTTTTTGGCCCCTCATTCCTAAAATTTTGAGGCAATTACCCCCAAAATCAATCCCAGTCTTCCCTTTGTGGTATGGTACCTTGCAGTACAATTTCAGAGAGATCCATACACTTGCACACAAGTTATTGTCTGAAACTAGAAAAGTACTTATTTTGGCCCCTATTCCTCAACGTTTTGGGCAATTACCCCAAACTCAATTCCAGCTTTTCCTTTGTGATATGGAACCTTGTAGTACTATTTCAGAAAGATCCATACACTTACACACAAGTTATTGTCATGAAACTAGAAAATGCTTGTTTTTGCCCCTAATTCCTAAAATTTTGAGGCAATCACCCCAAAATCTATCCCAGCAATCCCTTTGTGATATGGAACCTTGTGGTACAATGTCAGAGATCCATACACTAACACACAAGTTATGTCTGGAAGTTACAAAATGCTTATTTTGGCCCTTTTGGCCCCTAATTCCTTAACTGTTGGTACCATAACCCCAAAATCAATCCCAACCTTCCTTTTGAGGTATTGAACCTTATGGTAAAATTTCATAGAGATCCATTCACTTAAACTAAAGTTAGAGTGCGAAAACCAATGTGTCTTCGGACTGACGACAACGACGCCAACGTCATACCAATATCGACCGCAAAAATAAAAACTGCTTAATTTTCTTAAATTACCTCTACAGGGGTAGCAACCCAACAGCGTTGTCTGATTCATCTACAAATTTTGGGGCAGATAGATCTTAACCTAATGAACATTTTTATCCCATGTTAGATTTGCTCTAAATGTTCAGTTTCATTGATATAAGCCAGAAAATGTACATGTATATTATTCCTATGTTCTATTTCTAGCCATGTCTGTCATGTTGAATGGCAGGCAGGGTCATCAGACACATTTTTAAACTAGATACCTTTATGATGATTGTGGCCAAGTTGGTTAGAATTCATTGGGCCAGGTGAGCTAAAAATGAAGAATTTGTGGCGATCAATAATGAGCAAACAAAATAAAATTAAATGCACAGCAAGTACACTGTATAAATAATGATTTTGTTTTTATATGTTGAGTACAGACTTCTCGGGTCAACCAAATTATGTTGGGGTTACTTGTACCCTGTACACAAATTTTGTATTTAAAATACTAAGCACAAAACAATAATGAACTTTTCAACTCAAATGTATGTGTTATTTGGTAAACTAAATAAGCCCTACAGTATGTTTAAACCTGATACTTGACCTTAAGAAATTTTTTATACCAAAGAGAGAAGGGGGATTGTTAACAAATTATGATCAAGATGAATCCATCAATAAAATGTATTGCCTCGTACTGTAGGGGTAAAATTTATAAATTAGGCCATTTATATTCCCAAGAAAACAAATAAAACAATCAAACTCTTGAGGGGTGGACAGGGTAAGGAACAAACATTGGAATGAGGGATCAGGAAGAGGAGTCAGGGGCGGGAAAAGGGGTATTGTGTCTGTTAGCTTGGTCTCAAGTGAAAATAAAAGTAACTAGTTTTGTAGAAGCTGAGGTAGAATTCGAAGTACATCTTATGAAGATTATAAATAGAAAAAACAGATAATTGTTTTAACAGCCAGCTGTGCCCTTTGATCTTGTGTGTGTCACTTTATTTTAAACAATAAAATAAACTTAATATCTTTATTTTATCATGTTATAGAACTATCTAACTAAAACACGATTGAAAAAAGGAAGGCTGCAAACAGACCCAGGGTGCGAACCTGTGGGTGCGAATGTAAAAGGGGTGAACGTGAATGCGAGCTAACATGATTTTGGGTGAAAGGACCAGAATTCGAAAGAGGGGATGAATATTCTGGGAAATATATTTGGCCAATTTTTGTCTGGGAGCAAGGGGATGGAAGTGGAAGTAGGAGGAAATATTTTAGATTAAAGAGAAGGAAATGGGAGTTGGGGATAGGGAGTCAGGGAATCATGGACCCCTGTCCAAGGGCAGTTATAAAGGTACCCCACATTAGACGTTAACGATAAATATTTAACTCGATTTGACCCTAACGTAGCTACGAAATTAGATTTTACAAATGACGATTAAAATCAAGATTCACTTGAGCCTTACGGTAGTGCAAAAAGGACATATGTTCACAACTTGCCTGTTAAGGATCAAATAAACACATAAATAAGATACCAGCCAAAACGATTATACATAGAACAGAAATTTAGCCATGCAAGGTTTCAGGCGCAGAGATTTTCTACAGTAGCGAGTATTTTGAGACATTCCCCCACTTTGTATTTTTCGTAATACTGATAACATTTGGCTGCCTAAAATATTAAAATCTATGTTTTCTTATGTAATGACTCTACCTGCATCGTTGCCTATTCGCCACTTTGTCTGTTATTCATGTACATGGTCGTATTCATCAGTGGTGTATGCTGATCCATAATGGCGACCTTGCAATTTCTGTTGTCCGATTATGGCGCCAATTAAGAGGGAAACAACTCGCGCCGGACAAAATTACCGTATTTCCCCATAATAATCAAAATTTCGCTTTTTTATAAAAAACAGTTATATGTTAATCACATTTATATTCAGCTATCGTCCATTGATATAATTGCAAACATTATTTTAATAAAGCCATCAATAAAGAATTCACAACAAAGTAATTATTGGAGTGCATTAAAATCAGACCTCATGGGGTAGAATGGGTTAAACAAAAGTCCGTAACTTTTTTAAAAGCCTGGTGACCCCCATTTTATTTTACCTTAAAATGCTCGTGAAGTTCATAGCTTTGACATATCCGTTTTTAAAAAAAATCTACCGGGGAAATTTTACGAAAAATTGATTTAACCAATATTTTTAGCCTTAAACTGAAATTAGAAAATGCAAAATTTAGACATAAATCTGGATATAAAAGGACTTTTCGGTCTTAAACAACCAAGAGAAACGTTTACATTTCAAATTTTAATGTTTTTTTCACATAGTAATCATACTGACATGGTTCTAAAAGTCTTTAAAATTTGATGTAGCCGTTATTGTTGAAAGGGTGGAAATGTTTGGAAATAGGGTCAAATCGCACATTTCGCTTCCATTTGAGGGAAAACGAGCCTGGTGACCCCTTTTTCTTTGCATTTTGGATTCAGCATAAAAGACCTACAAAATATGTGAAAATAAAAATTCTACCGGGGTCCTTATTGGGGTGAGCCACCTTAATATTGACAAAACTGTGCTCCTCTTAACGTCGAATTGTTTCTTTATTTACACGAGGGTCCGTACAGGGCTTCTAATGAAGAATAGAAAAGCTAGCATTATCTTTAAACTTTACGTTCCTCCATAAAGATATTGTTCTTTCACTGAATAAGGAAACTGACTATGTTGATCACATCTATCCAACGGAATTCGAGAAAATTTAAGAACAAAGATGATTAGGGTTGGTTGATATCTAATAAAACAACGACAAGTGAAGGCTTGTCCTATGGTGCCGTTTCCAATTTTATAGCAACATTACAGCTGATATAAGAAGATGTGGTATGAGTGCCAATGAGACAACTCTCCATCCAAGTCAAAATTTATAAAAGTAAACCATTATAGGTCAAATCTGCATTGTAAATTGTGTTATTACTCTTACCTGATGTATAAACTGAAAATTTATAATGACAGTGATTCGTTTAAATTCTTCAACAGGCTACTATGTCAATTGTACATCGGAGACTGAGTCAATAACAGTGTTACCGATCCAGTCGTACAGGATGCATGATAACGATTTCAGTGGACGTGATAGGGCTATAATTAGTTCTAAAGTTGGGAAAAATAAATCTTAAACCATCAAACTAAAAGGACTTTAACAGAATAGACAAAATGCACTTTGGCGAGTTGCAGCCTATTTCTATATACAAATCAAAGCAATCATTGAATTATCAAAATCAACATTTACAAGCAACTATATTACAAAATATAAACCAACACAATACATACATGACTGTATAGTCAAGTCTAAGGAATAGTCTTTTATATTACAAAATATAAACAAACACAATACATACATGACTGTATAGTCAAGTCTAAGGAATAGTCTTTTATATTACAAAATATAAACAAACACAATACATACATGACTGTATAGTCAAGTCTAAGGAATAGTCTTTTATATTACAAAATATAAACAAACACAATACATACATGACTGTATAGTCAAGTCTAAGGAATAGTCTTTTATATTACAAAATATAAACAAACACAATACATACATGACTGTATAGTCAAGTCTAAGGAATAGTCTTTTATATTACAAAATATAAGTAAACACACTACATACATGACTGTATAGTCAAGTCTAAGGAATAGTCTTTTATATTACAAAATATAAACAAACACAATACATACATGACTGTATAGTCAAGTCTAAGGAATAGTCTTTTATATTACAAAATATAAACAAACACAATACATACATGACTGTATAGTCAAGTCTAAGGAATAGTCTTTTATATTACAAAATATAAACAAACACAATACATACATGACTGTATAGTCAAGTCTAAGGAATAGTCTTTTATATTACAAAATATAAGTAAACACACTACATACATGACTGTATAGTCAAGTCTAAGGAATAGTCTTTTATATTACAAAATATAAACAAACACAATACATACATGACTGTATAGTCAAGTCTAAGGAATAGTCTTTTATATTACAAAATATAAACAAACACAATACATACATGACTGTATAGTCAAGTCTAAGGAATAGTCTTTTATATTACAAAATATAAGTAAACACACTACATACATGACTGTATAGTCAAGTCTAAGGAATAGTCTTTTATATTACAAAATATAAGTAAACACAATACATACATGACTGTATAGTCAAGTCTAAGGAATAGTCTTTTATATTACAAAATATAAACAAACACAATACATACATGACTGTATAGTCAAGTCTAAGGAATAGTCTTTTATATTACAAAATATAAACAAACACAATACATACATGACTGTATAGTCAAGTCTAAGGAATAGTCTTTTATATTACAAAATATAAGTAAACACAATACATACATGACTGTATAGTCAAGTCTAAGGAATAGTCTTTTATATTACAAAATATAAACAAACACAATACATACATGACTGTATAGTCAAGTCTAAGGAATAGTCTTTTATATTACAAAATATAAGTAAACACAATACATACATGACTGTATAGTCAAGTCTAAGGAATAGTCTTTTATATTACAAAATATAAGTAAACACAATACATACATGACTGTATAGTCAAGTCTAAGGAATAGTCTTTTATATTACAAAATATAAGTAAACACAATACATACATGACTGTATAGTAAACACAATACATACATGACTGTATAGTAAACACAATACATACATGACTGTATAGTAAACACAATACATACATGACTGTATAGTGAAGTCTAAGGAATAGTCTTTTATATTACAAAATATAAGTAAACACAATACATACATGACTGTATAGTAAACACAATACATACATGACTGTATAGTAAACACAATACATACATGACTGTATAGTAAACACAATACATACATGACTGTATAGTGAAGTCTAAGGAATAGTCTTTTATATTAAATAAAGTAAAATAGCGGGTTCTCATACAAAATCATTACCATTATTCATTTTGATAATAAGTGACCAAATAAATCATTTAAACAAATTATAAAGAAATCAAGAGACCACATCTTACAACTTTAAGTTGTTAAGCTGATTGTGACTTCAAGGGTGGGGGATCTGGGATATAGTTTTAACTGCTGTATGCAGCAAAATAATAACCGTCGTGTCTAAAGAAAAACTGAGTTCAATTTAATTCAGTCTTTATTAAAAACGCCAACCAAAATTAAAATGACATTCAAAGGACAACAACCTCTATATTCATTAAGACATTTCCAACTAAAGTATAAGTATTTTGTATTGTTCGCAGATCTATTCAAAAGATTTTCAACATCTTTTCAAAATTGGTTTTTTGAACCGGCATTTTTCCTGTAGTAATACCTTGAAAATGACACGCTAAAATCATTGCGTTAAGGGAGTATTTTTGTATTCAAGATCATCATAAACATGAATACTTTTAGAACACTATCTCTAAAATAACTCCAATTTTCTGTATATAAACATACATTTACTTACTGTCTTACTGGTACAAACCCAAAAAAAACTTTAATTCGATTGCACAGCAGTTTTGAAAATACAAATCAATGAACATTATTTTCATTATATTTAAGGCAGGTGCTCCGAAAGATTTGACAAAATTTCATGATATATTTCTCCAACTCACACTATTTGTGCTGCTTATGGTTATAGTTCAGCAATGTTTGCTTGGAATAACAACAAAAATGCAAGTGCCTTTATAAAGAGCATTGACTTCGAGGAAATAAATGTCCCGAATCTTGATTTGACAGGTATCACTAGAAGTCATCATGAACTTGTTGTTTTTCATTTACTTAATTCTAGATTTACTCACCAGTTCACAACTATACACCCTAGCACACCTCAAGTTTGAACGATACCAACCAATTTTTTGCGTAGTTTTGGGTTTCATGATGACAAAATTCCTATTTTAAATTCCTATTTATTTCAAACAAGGTTTTCCTTGTTTGGTGTTAGATAGTTGTGTGGCAACTCGAGTGTTTAAACATATAATTATTATAAATATCTCTATTACTTACGTTTACTCTAAATTTTACAGATTTTACATTTTTTTAACAGTAATAACGGAATCGCAAAAAATAACACACAGTACATAAGATCACATCAACCACCAACAACCACCAACGACCACCAACGACCAACTCCTCTGAAAAAACAGATACTTAAACGATGAGAACAGTCCATATTGCCTGACTTTGTGTGCAGGTAAAAACTCGTCAAATATACAAGGCATAATTATTTTCGTCAGATGCGTGTTTCATCTAAATAATACTCGTCATTGGCGCTCGAATTAAAACAGTTGAAAGGCCTAATCAAGAACGAAGTTGTAGAGCTTTAACAGGTAAAACTGTCTTTTGTGTTAATGCAATGCTGCGTCCGTTAAAGGCTGTGTCAATAGAATATATTCTAGCAAACCGTATAATTGTCATTGCGGCAAGAGAAACATCGCCATCCAAAAAAAGAAGACAGTTTGTAATGTCTAAGTTGAAATCGCCTCTTTTTGTAGTATATTTTAGTTTCACTTTTTCCATCCAAAAACAGTTATGTCTAAAACAAAATTAAACCACATTTAAAAAAAAAAAGGACAGTCATTGTTTTATTCTATATTCCAAGAAAAAAATATTTTATGACAACTATATACAAAAACAATTGTTCATCAAACATTTTACCATAATTATACATGTAAAACCACATGACGTTGAGCGCGGAAAATATCAATTATAAATTTTTCTTCTTTTCTTCGGGTGAATATGCTGTGTTATTCAACAAAGTCATATATGAAAACCTACTGAAACAGATTAACCGAAGGTTTGGAAACACTTGTTAACTTCAATTTAAAGATAATGTTGCTGTAAACAGGCTCAATGCTACTGCAATAGAATTACCAAGATAATTCACTTGTCTTTGACGACAAAGGACACATGATCAAATGGAATTAAAATATTCTTCTACTAGAAATATTTTTGTAACATTACGATGTCTTGCATACAGAAATACTGCGGCGGGTGTTCATAACAAAAACTTCCAAATTGCACCACGACTGTTATTGTAGGTTTTCCGATTGTCTTGTTTCTTTGCTACAATGATGCAGTTATGGTTTTTGATTGCCTAATTTGTAGCACTCCTGTTGCGGAGAGACCAACCTTTGTCATTCACATGTTCTAACTCCTTTATTGGAGTAAGTACGACTTTGATCAGTGCTGCATTGATTGAATTTCATTTCTTAGTTTCATTCTTTTACTTCTATGTTTTTGCATGATTATTTAACAGACCTTTTTACTATTATTTGCAGATTATCTAAATAAAATGACGGAAGTAAATATGAGATCGCATTAAAAAGAAACACTACCAGGACAAAAGGAAAGCGAAAAACACTCTATTTATAGAAACAAAACAAGTTTATACTTTTATATTGTAATTATGTTCAATATTGTTTTGGGTTTTTTCTTATACCTGAATGTGGTTATTCCTATAATCATTTAGACAATTGCTGTGCTGTCCATATAAATCTTCAATGCTGTCCATTATTCTTCCTCTGGTAACTTTTTTAGTTTCATACGAAATACAATTATATTGAATAATATCATAAGTCCATTACCCTAGAAATAGACTTCTGATAATATGCAATTTATATACGGAAATGCCGACAAATAATTTCACGGTGTTTAAATTAGATAATTAGTAAACATCTGTTTGTTTCAAGTTATTACATCAATGATTATAGCCGCTTCCAATGAAATAAATTTCTGTATATATACTACGCGCATTGAATATGTAGCAAATGTTCTATATTGATTATAATAATCGCCTTCGCTATTTTAAGAATAGAATAAAGCCCAGCTTTCTATATATAGTCGTTAAAATACCTGTTTTCCTATTGTTATGATCTGAGAGTTACTTTTGTTTTGTGTTTTGATTGGTTAAAAACTGTTTCGAAAATGCAAGACAAAATAATAAGAAATCCACTTACTTTCATGATATAAAGTATTTTGTTCAATCTAAATCACACAAGATTACATTACTACATTTGAGTAAAAGAACAGTTTAAGATATGAAAGGTACATTTTTGTTACATTTTGTCACTAGATTGTATGAAAAACAGAAAAACAGAAAAATGGTTTTCGAAAGTAAGCCTAGTACTTTTGGGGCCCTTTATAGCTTGTTGTTCGGTGTGAGCCAAGGCTCCGTGTTGAAGGCCGTACATTGACCTATAATGGTTTACTTTTATAAATTGTCATTTGGATGGAGAGTTGTCTCATTGGCACTCACACCACATCTTCCTATATCTACTAGTTGGAAAAAGAGTGAAGATTTAATTTTGTTTATTTTCCACATAGAACGGAAAGGTTAACATATTTCGTGCGAATTGCTATTTACTAATAACTCGTTTTCGTTTCAGGAACAGCCTCAAGTGATTATATAATAGCAACTTTAATGATCGGTTTACATTTAATTGCGACATCATCTGCAAACAAATGCGATCCATGTTTGTCAAAAGGGCAACTTACGAGTACTTCAGCAAATAAAGCATTTACGGACATTTCACAGTTTTACTTTTTAGTTTTGAACGAGCTGAATAATTTCTTTGTCGTGCTGAACTCAACTTATAATCAAGAGGTATGTTTTTGGTCAAGTCGTCCCTAGTATAAAGGTCATTTTAATAACCATGTCAGGATATACGAAAAGGAATAATTGTAGAAAATTAAGATCAATCATTTTATTGTAAACGTTAACAAAATATCGGTTTCTACAGTAATCTGTCATTTTACTAAACAAATATAAGGGCGTAGAATTGTAACTTATTTGATATTCGTATTGCGTTTCCTTTCGTATCTTCTCCTGGCACTCCACTTCGATTTTTAACAGACGGTAGACGGTTATACTCAAATTAGTGTAACATAACAGTTTGTTTTGGCGTTTTCCCTGAAGTCCGCATCCAAACTACTAGTATGTTTAGTTCTTTAAAAGAAATACATATGTATAAAATTGCAGAAAAGGAGTTTATTTGTACTTGCTACAAAATATCAGGATAAAAATCTGCGAACCTCGCCTTTTTCTTTTTTCTACAGTTTGAAAATGTTAAAATTTTATTATTTTCGACCATGATTAGCAGCAGATAATAGGTAATTAGCTACTATAATGTAACTGTAATTGTAAGGTACAGGTTTGTCCACATTTTATTAAAACTAAAGGACAAAATCGCCAACATTATTCCATTGATAAAAACATAGTTACCAACTTCATGAAAACTCAAAGATTTACACGTTTTTAAGTATATATATTAAAAAAATAGTTCCATGTTTTAACCAATGATCTTGCACCCTACAAATTAAATAACAGTTCCATATTTTAACCACTGATCTTGCTCCTATTTGAAATTTTTGATGTGACACCGAATCTAAACAAAGGTTGAATGCTATTTTCTAGAAATAAAATGTAGTCAGCAGTATCATGGTAAGTGTTTAAAATTTCCTGAACATATTTCTGTATCAGTAACACTATTCTTTTACTAAACAGTCTTGTATATATGCTATTCACAGACTAACCTTTACAACATTTTACTCATTAATCTACCTGTATAACTCCATGACGTTTCCTTTCTTACAATGCTAGTTACTGTAACTCTAGATAACTTTCTTATACTGCTAGTCATAGTTTGCAAAGCTAATACTAAAAAAACTTTCTAATTAACAGCATATCTTTCAGTCCTAGAGACAGCTGGAATTCTCTTCCATCTAGGAGTGTGTTCTTATGAACAACACTCACCTTCTTCCTATATGTGTTAATATAACTACTTTCAATCTTTTCCCAAAAGGTTTTATTTGAAGCCTGTCCAAGACATAAAACACTATGTATATCAATTCAACTTGTCATTATTACCTGTCAATAAGGAATGATTCAACACAAAATTCAACAGCAATAAAAAAAATCGCAATTTGCATCTCTGTGTAGTAAAATTGCACTTTCAAAGATAAAGTAGCTATGACTTTTGACTATCTGTGTCGTTTTGTTGATGTATCATTAACTTATAGCTTACATCTCGATTTATTCACTAGAAATAGATCGTTTCATTAAATAAGACTAAACATATATTAAATATTATTCCGGGCTTTTAAACTACATGAGTACAAGTTGTAGGTCTCCAAGATATTTCAAAACATTTTTACTTGTGTTTATATTTTAGGATCACTTATAGCTTACATAACCGATCAACGGATAAACTGAACAGAAACGCGCTTCGGACGCACAACATTTATAAATGGTTATTTTCATTTTCTGACATCCGTTGTTGTCATTTTTTTTCAGCCATCCTCTCTGAAACTTGGCCTGAATAATCCTCAGTCTATGTATTATAAAGTCGGGTTTTTATTTTTTTGAATGTCAACCAACCAATATGGCAACTTTGGCTAAACATTTAACATAAGGGTAAACTGCAGGTAAGTTAAAGAAGAAGGAACTTGAATGAGCAAAATTGTTTAGAATGCCAAGATCAACATTCAAATTAATCCTATCAAAATTATCTGGCGATTTCTTGAAAGAGTTATTGCCCTTTGATAAATATTTTCTGGCTAATTGTAGCAGTTTTGACTATTGTCTTGAAAGCTTTAAAAAGACAGAAACTGCATACAAAATTAAAGATCAGTAATATTTGAATAATTCATCAGATCGAAGCTGTAGGTTGATTGTTCGTCGGAATTTGTGTACTTTGATTACGATTTTGATGACCTTTTAAGGGTTTTGCATATAATCAAGATGTAGAAAATTAAAATGAGAAAAAAAAAAACAGCAAAATAAATATATAAACAAGCAAATCATTTCAATTTTGTCTTTCGGTTATGTTGATGACTGCTTAGTGGTGAGTCTTTTGATTTAGGGGAATAACTGAAAGGACGCGTCCAATATAAACTATATTGAGGTATGTTTTTTAAATTTGCTCGTGGCACGTTGGCGGTTATGCATATATTAATCTAAATGCTGACCTTGCGAGTTTAAACCAATCTGGCCATGCTGTTGATGGAATAGATTTGCTAGTAGTATTTTGTTTATAAAATAAAAATTGCATATATCATATGAATGCATTCAGACTGACTGCTTTTAGTGCATTATTTGAAGACAGTTTCTCAAAGTTTATCTTGATGGCAATGAACTCGTTGCGACTACCATTCATTGGAATAAAAAAACTGAACCAATTATTCGTGCTTGGTTTGAGTGCCGAAAGTTGCGAGTTCAGTCATACGAACAACTTTTAAATTGGCATTCGCTGCCAAGAATGTGATATTAAGAAGGTTGAGCAAACACTCAAGGTAGGGTCACGTATCTTCCTATTGTATTGGACTTTTGAGATACCGTTTAAAATCCGACTTGGTTTGTCGATTTAGAACTAAGTAGGGTACATTCATATTTCGTAGTAGTATGTGAAAAATTGTAAGTAAGTTTTGTACATTGGTGTTAAGCTGTCACTAATCAAGCAATCGTTCATTCATGCTTGTTTTCCTTATTTTTCGATTCCCGTTTTAATAAAAATGCATCCTTATATCTTCTATAGTACATTATTTATTTATACCAATACGTATGTTAAATTGGAAATTCTGATTTTCAATTTTAAACAAAATCACTTGCATAAATCTAATTATTTAATATGAAATGTATTAACCTCAGGAGTATCCAATTGTTTAAAGATGAGACCTCTTGTCATAAATGTATTTTACTTACAGATACAATTTCAAACAGTGGACCTACGGGACGATATTCAAGAACTAAACTGTCCCCATCCTAGGAAAAAGGTGAGTTCGTTAAATGTTACCTTCTTGAACAGGTTTCTAACTATTGCAGTTAAGGGATATTCATAACTTTATTAAAACAATCCAGTCAAATGAACCAACCTATCATACTAAATCAAATCAATCAATATGACCCTCTAGCCTACAGGTGATATAAACCTGGGAATAATTCGGCAAACAAAATTATTTCCGAAATTCCATTCCGTCTTTTAAATCGTTTTTGATTATATGCCTTACTTCCTTCTTCTTAGATTTAAAGCACAAACAACAACCTCTTTTACTTTTAATCATTACGAATAAAAGCATATGCATGATTAATAAATCCAAATTAAAATGATACAGATACTCACTCATAACACTTACACATGCACAAATATAATTACATGAATGTACGTACTATATACACGTCAGTACTACAGTATTTCTCATCCTAAATGAACTCACAAAATGACTTTTTGGGGTAGATGTAGATTTTCGTAAACAACTCTACATTTGTATCTCATTTCTTATAACGCTGAACAGGAATGTCAATTCACAGCTGCATGCAACTAAACAATTCAACGTGATAAACAACAAAAGAAAAAAGCATTATTTGTCAAGTGCAAATCTATAACATATAAAAAGGAGTGGTGGTAGTGCTCTGGGTTAAAACCTTAAAATTATTTCAAGCTAAGGAGGCGTTGCCAGGGGCGTAGCTGGCCTAAAATAAAGTGCAATCATTAGTATCGCGGAGCGGAACGAGTCTAATTTAAATTTTTTTTTACCATTTTATGCAGAAAATGATAATTTTTTTCGGGCATTTTCCCGGTATGCCATGCTTATAAAATTCACATCACTCCTTCACGCCCAAACTCCTATTTTGTGAATACTTGTGGACTTTTATAGTGATTCGGCAAGGGAGGGGCTATGGACCGCTCAAAGTCCCCAGCTGGTCCAGGGTAGCACCCTAGTCGGGAATCCAGGACAGCACCCTAGACGGTGGTCCAGGGAAGCAAATCCCCCGGAAGCTCATACGAAGGCATATGAGTTATTACAGTGACAGCTTTGAACATGAAAAATACCCTATCTGTTTCTTACTATACCAGATGTTCATGAAACGATAGTAAAATTCTAGTGAGTTCCGTAATTTGCTGCTCATATTATTAACATAATTATTTTCAAATATAAAATAAATTCTATAAAACGGGAAGATCAGGAAGAGTAGACAACCGAAACGTTAATCAATAAAAGGGCAATCAATGGACACAGATAAGACACAAAAGGACAAACAAAAAACATTCAACATTGAAAACTAAATACAGATAAAAAACACGGACCCCGAAAAAAATGTGGCAACCTCCGGTGCTCCGGAAGGGTAAGCAGGTCCTGCTTCTTGCAAGACACCCGTAGTGTTTCTCACGAATGTCATTTTCAAATCAAATGAGAGGTTTCTACGACAACGGTAGAAGGTCATTTGGGACACAGATACCCCATGTGAATTAATAGTCTTTTGGACGAACGGACAATGGGAATACGAAATCGAACGACCACTTTTAAATCTTGACCCGAAGCCGACTAAGTTACTACAGGAAGGGGTTGGGTATTACCCCGTTAATATATCTCAACATCTAAAAGTCAAATTTTTTTTTCATATTCTAATTACCTAGATGGAAAAGAGTAGTTTCCATACGAGTTTGGCTCCCATTCATGCTGCAGTAGGTTGACTTTTGTTTCATGTTTTGACAACTCATCATTTGTCAGGTTAGACATATCAGGATAAGGGGGTCAAACAATGTTATTTTCTTTGCAGTAACGTCTTGTAAACTCGACGTACATGGCTCATTTACATCTTTACTAGGCGAACTAGATATAACGTTTTGGCTTTCGTTATCCGCTGCCCCCTTGTTAAAATAATAATCTAGCTTCTTCATCATTATCGTCCTGAATATGCATGAAATATTTGCCACTGGACGTTAAGCAACCAACAATCAATCAATCAATCTTCATCATTATTTTGATTTCTACCGGGGTTAAACTTTGTGACGTGATTGTAGTTGCAAGTACAGTAAAGACTAAAGACTATCCGTAATTCAATTTCACAATTATTTTTTTTGTGAAAAAAAATGTGCAAGCAAATGATTTTTTGCGTAAAGGCAGCTACGCGCCTGGTTGCAGATAATAAGGGACGGCGGACGTACATAGTGATTATTAAATATAACCCTGCTATTGCCGAAAGTGCAATACAATGAACAAGAAGTTATTAATTATGGACAGATATACCCATTATAATATCGCCGCACTTTCTTTAGAGAATTAGAGCATAATAATAGGCAAATGTGCACCCCAAAAACTAGACAACATTAGATTCTCCGGAGGGATAAGCGATTTCTATTCCACCCTGACACCCGCAATCACGGGAAAAGTTCTATAGGAAAAAAACAAGTAAGAAAACAAGGACGGGTTCAGACAGAAAGCGATGGCACGCAGAGAAAACTGTTCTCCAAATTCACTGATTGACTTCATCAGATGACAATACTTATACTAAAAGTCCTCTCCAAAAATAAGATGCTAATTCAATTCAGATACGGACCTGCGATGTTGTATTTTATAAAACAGACAGTATATTCAAAATTGCTATATGTCTTGCAAATTCATTGTTGTTTACATATGAAGTGGTTAAAATCACTAACTTTGTCAACGTGATCTTAACTTTAAATTCGACAGATGTAATATAAAATGTATGGCTTCAAGTGCTCTTCGGAGTCTTCAGATGAAATTAAACATTCCCATACAATATTTACTTTAACTTAACACCAAGGATTAACATGGGTCAATGATCTAAGACGTTTCGTTATGTACTTGACATTTACCTTTGATTACACATCCAAATACTTTGTTGGTTCAATGAAAGTGGTGGTTCTAATTTTGGAAGAATCATGTCAACATGTGGAACATGTGTTCCTGACATTTTATTTTTACACTTTTTTGTATCCCAAAAAATATCTTAAATTGCCTTACGGAGAATATTAAACTTATTAAGTAAAATAAAATAAAAATCCCATCATTGCAATTAGAAAATAGTATTGAAAACCCCTTGGTGGCCTTGGGATATTTTCTGCCCTTTGGTCGGATTGTTGTGTTTGTCACATTCCCCGTTTCCATTCTATATTCTATTAAATTACTAAGAGAACGATTTAACAGCTATTTTGGGTACAGTTTTTAAGGGATTACCAGGTTAACCGAATTGTAAGGGCTTTCGTCTTTATATATACGTGTACAAAGATATTTATCGTTGCAAATATACAATTGTTTCTATGATGCAGTTTCCATTTACTCCGACTGGATGATGATGCAACTGGGAACAATATATTTGACTTTCTAACTTTCATTCGAGTAGTCTGTGGTCCTATCTATCAGTCAAAATGATATATAGTTGAACTCGGCATATATACCAGGATTAAATGTTTTTACGCCAGACGCGCGAGGGAGATGGTTCAAACTATTTTCTAACCCGTAGCTGTAATTTGTCCGTTTATAAATTTATGAACTATTTAAAAACTAAGATTTCAGCTCCCTCAAGCAAAGTTGACTTTAGATGGACGTGGCTATTATTTTTAAGTCCTTTTTGGTCATATAGGTCTTCAACTGTTTCGGTTCTTATATATCATTGGCTTTCAAATATTCGGCTTTGATCGTTACTGATGGAAGTAAATCCATAAAAGTGCCTCGGACACATAGAACTTATGTTGTTGTTTTCATTTTTTTGCTTATAGATGTCACAAATATTTATGTATGAAAAGGTCTTAGCCTTATTTACTATTTTAATCATATATTATTTATTTAATGACTCTTTGGAAAAAAAAATCTCCACGCAACAAGTTTACCGATGTAAAAATAATTTGAAATATTTTTTTGTATTATATCTATGTTTTTAACATAAATCTCATGTTTAGCGTCAAATTAAACAATTATAATAAAGATTGTTTGTTCTGGCAGTCATATTCTATTTGTAAATGAATTATTCATTCATCGCTGTAAATTCTGTTCGTATAGTTTTCATTCAGATTCGATTCGGACGCATAAAATTTCGCTATCTAAATTCCGTTCGTATAGTTTTCATTCAGATTCGATTCGGACGCATGAAATTTCGCTGTAAATCTAAATTCCGTTCGTATAGTTTTCATTCAGATTCGATTCGGACGCATGAAATTTATAGTGTTGTTTTCATTTTTTATTGTGTATAAAATTCTTATTGTCGTGTTCAGCCTGATATAGACTGCATTTCAATTTTTAATGCGGTGTTTTGGAAAACCGTATAAGCTGCAAAGTTTGTCTGTTTTAATTGCAATAAATATTATAGAAATTCATAAATGATGTTAAAATATCAATGATTTAGTTTTAATTCAATTTAACTGTTTTACTTAATTTTTTTTTTATTTTGAAGCCAGAAAGTGTTTCTCATGCTGACATTTTGATCTTTGACCTTTCATCATATTTGACGGCAATTGTGTCACTCGTGATTAATAGACTTTTGCAAAATAATTTGCTTATGTTTTCAGTTAAAATGGACGACATGTGCTTACAACAAAATATCCACTGCAGTCAAAAATATCGAAGAAAGTGCAATGTATAGTCCCACATTAAATACAGACGCCATTGCTATTAATGGAAAAAGAGTGTTGTGCTATTTCAGGTTGATATTGATGGGTATATGTAAAAAACCGAAAAAGTGTAAACGCGTTGAACGAAAACTATCTAGATCTGCTTGCAATGAAGTACAAAAAGAAAAGCAGATAATGCCCACTCCTCAAGAAATGAATAATTCTCTACATTCTTTGAGTCGACTAAAAGGTATTGTATCTAGTATTCACAAAGAGATTCTCTGCCAGATTAATAAGAAAGGAAGTGGGACCAAATGTCGACGACGTAGAAAGGCGAAACAGGCAAAACACAAAATAAGAGGTTGCCAAAATCAGAAATCGAATACAAAAAGAAAATGTCAACGTAAACGCAACAGGAGAACAAAACATAGAAATAAAGCGAAAAAGTTGTAAAATCATTAATGAATTGTGATACATGTATGAGTATTTGTAGAATGCCCTTAAGTATGCATTTATCATACTATTTTATTGATAGAATTATATTTTACCTGAAGTCTTAGCAATGAATGTACAACTAATTTCAATGCCTATATTCATCCTTATTCTTTTTACATTTCATTAATGTGTTGCACATTAGTTCTGTATAATATTTGTTTTTTAAAGACCAAGTGTTCCTTTCTGTCTCTTAATCTTCAAAATGTTTTTATTGTTTAATATTTTTTGAGGATTGTATACTACTGTGATTAATAATAATTACATACATGTGAATAATAGTGCATTTATTTATTATATATATGTAAATTATTTGATTGATATAAGTTGTGAAAAAAACATATCCTTTCTAGTAAGAAAGCTGTGTGTAAGCTCTAAGAGCTGAACAATAAATTTATTTATATTACAAGACTTTATTTTTTGTTTGTGGGTAAGCTATAATATATGACAATACATTTATATAACAAGTGTATTTATTTCACAAAATTTTCTTCAGAATCATTCGATTTAAACTACATATGACCAAACCTTATCCAGTGTGTTTATCTGCAAAAATAATATCCTCCTGTTCTGATTTGTTTCTGGGGAAAACATAAAAATCCTAATTTTATTGTTATCATTATGCAAGTTGGATCAAAATATATTTCATCGGAAGATCAACATTTGCATTCATAAGTAGTTGCTATGATGATTTTGTGTAATACAAAATCTTCTGTTGGTGTTGAACTTAACCTTAGTCACATTCGATTCTTAAATTATTAGTAACGTTTTAAATCCTCCCGGCAAAGTTGACTGTAGTTGCATTATAATATTAGTGTTAGGTTCTAGAATTTGATCATATAGCTCAAAACGTTGCAAGGTATTTATGCATCCCTGGCTGTCAAATGTACAGGTTTAAGTGTTTCTAGTGAAGGTAATTCAGGAAAGCACTTAGGATGCAAGAAATTTAGAAAGTGTTTTCATTTAAGAAATAATTTATAGCTTGTCTTGAAAACCGATTATTGAATTGATTTAAATCAATGGTTATTTAACAGAATTGAAACCAGTAGCACTTGTACATAATCACACCATGATCCATTCCCAAAATTATATCAGTTTATCAAACGACACAACATAGGTTCAAGTATTTTACTTGGAATGATAAACAAGATGAGTGTCAATAAAGAACAGAATTGATTACCCTTCCAGAACACCAAACTTCATCCTCGGATTTTGTTACGGTTTTAGTTTTCAGGGTAGTTGTTCTTTGTATATTCATTCTTTTTTTTCTTTTGGTCATGTTTCTGTCTGTTTTTCTTTGTTTAAATGTTTTTGATTGCATCCTTGTTGATACAATATTCACGATTGCACCCAGTTTATACGATATTTAAGGGCTTGTATTTCCTTTACTGATTTCCTTGATAGAGGGCTGCTGCTTACAAGGAAGTTATTAAACCAAGAGTTCCGAGTGGTAAATTTTAAGGACGCCATCACGAGTTGGTTGACCGTCATGGAATATCTGTTTCACAGATGATGACAGTTTTGTTCCAATTGTTGAAACACAATCCCGTCCTCTTTTACCCGAATGTGACCTACCGAATTAGACTTATCACGGGTTTGTACTTACATGAGCAAAACGACGGGTGCCACGTGTTGAGCAGGATCTACTTAACCTTCCGGAGAACTGAGGATCACCCCGATTTTGGTAGGTTTCGTGTTGCTCAGTCTTTAGTTTTCTATGTTGTGTTTTGTGTTCTGGTCATTTTCCTTTTTTTTTACCATGGCTATTTTAGTTTATTTTCGATTTATGAGTTTGAATGTCCGTTTGGTATCTTTCGCCTCTCTGTTGGTATCCCCTTTTTGCTATTCCAATGACCGAGTTAAAGTGAAAGGTTCGATTACTTAGAAATACTAACTTTACCTTGTGATTGTCAAAAGTCACTTATAATAAATCAATGTGCGTCTGTGTTGATATCTTTTTATGCACAGGGGATTTTAGTGTTTGTTACCCATGTCCGTGCTTCTGATCATGCAATCAAATGTTTGTCCAGACCTTTTCTTTATGCCTTCAGATATTGATCTAATTTTTGTTTAATAGTGTGTCATGATTGACTTTTGATAGAATTACGGTCCTTGGACTCAGAACTGTTTTGAAATGTTACTGGTCCAGAATATTCTTTTGTATTGGCCCCAAAACTGAAAAAGAGAGGCGAAAGATACCAATGGGACAGCAAACTCATAATTCAAAAATAAACTGACAACGCCATGGAAGAAAGGAAAAGACCGAAAGACAAACAACAGTATATTGTGAAACTTATTTTTAATATTTGCTTGAAAATATGTTGGCTTACAGATAAAATGTTCATTTCGATCCGGTTTTCTGACTTTTGGTTGAACTACGACCCTTGGATTCAGATTCCATTGACACAGTATAGTCGTCCGGACTTATTCTTCATGTCTGCAAATCTGGACCTGATTTTATATACATTAGTGTTTGATGTTAACTTACAGATCAAGCTTGTATTTCGTTCCGGTTGACTGACTCTTTTTCGATAAGGCTTCTTAAGGGGACATGTGCGTGTGTGTGTGTGTGTGTGTGTGTGTGTGTGTGTGTACCTACGCATTTATCTATATTTTAATTATTATGTAATATAAGGAATGTCTTTAAATAACTCATACAAAGAATATGTCCAATGTTATTTTCTTTCTTTCCAGTAGACTAAGGGCTATATGACCTATTTAAAAACCAGCAATTTTATCAGTAGGTCGATTTGACTGACGCCTATTAATATTTGCGTAGATTTTTATAAATGTTAATAATGTTTATAAACGATCGAGTACTTTAGGTCAAAATATTTATTTAAAAAAAAATTAAATCGTTATACCTTTAAATGCTGGTCACCTAGCTTGTAATACATTTCGTGTAATTCAAGTATATAATATACAGTTTTGTTCTTAATTGATTTAAAATTGCTTTGAAAAGGTTATATAGATAATGTGTACCTGAATCTTTTTATACAGAATTATAATTACAAGTTAAACGTCTAGCGTTAATGAGAAATTTAATAGAATTGAGACCCTAAGTCAGTAGAAAAAGGCATGATTGGGTAAGACCAGGTCCGGTAAGAGATATTTTTAGCTCATGAAAGGTCCAAAAAATCATATTATGAGTAAAACCTACTATCACATGAAAAGTCCAAAAAGTCCTATTACATGAATAATATGAATATGCAAGGTTTACGTCTATGATTTCCAACCCAACGACATAAAAAAAAAGACACATAGACAACATACAGTTATCGACAATAGCTACCAACGGACTTCTAGAAAGAGTTATTGCAAGGGTTCTTAAACGTACAGATTTCTTTGCAAAGGCTACCAACGGACTTCTAGAAAGAGTTATTGCGGGTTCTTAAACGTACAGAGAGCACTCTTTATACACGGGACATCAGATCTAACATCCCCAGTTCCAAAAAGCGCTCACACGTTACAAATCATCAAGTTCATTCAAAATATTCAATAAATCAACCCGAAAGAAAGTATTTGGAAGATCCCAAAAGTGCTCACAAGTTACAATCACTGTCCAGCTGCTGACCAAATATTAAGTCATTTTGTTATGGCGACGAAAATCATTGTTGGACGAACAACCAGACTGTAGAACGGTCGGATAAGGTGAATCCAATGCAATAGGTAGGTGGTTCTGCAAATTGAATCAATCGGGAATAAGGGAGAGAATTTCGACTGCTACTGTAAAATGAGGGGGTTAGATAAGGGGCAGAAATTTCGCTTGCAGCAAACCACCAACAAATCCCTCGAAGTGTTTAAGGTTTCTTTAACTTGCACAGAACGTGACACCCTCTCTCTATACACACAAGGCATCGAAGTTAACTTCCTCCCCATTTTGGATCTGACTGGATGCGGCTGTGTACTAACACATCCCGCACAAACAAACGGACGCCAACCTAAGCAAGGGTTTTCTGTCAGACGGTCGAAGTCCAAGGAATGACCATTGTTCTATACAATTAGCAAATAACACAAAAAAAAAACAATATCTATAAATAGTGTTTATCTTAAAATGAAATACATACAAATGCAAACCGTGTTTGTCCCCTAAAAAAATTAAGAATCAACGCCAACAATTTAAATCTTGTCAACCAAGCATATAGTTTATATAAGACAGTTCTTGATTTCTTAATATGTTTTTACATTGTCTAATCATCAATGAAATAACATTGGTCATAAATGATTAATTTTGTATTATTGTCTATGGATTGCCAACCTGTCATTGTTACACCTTTTATCATTACTTGGGTCGTGTTACATATTTCATTTGTGCTCTGTCTTCTGACGTCATAATTAGATCCGATAATAACTAACCAAATTCCAATGAAGAATTCAACCTTTTGTTGCACAACAATTCACATTCAGGATAATAGGTTATTACAGGTGCAAGGCCATAAAGGTATAAAAATATCGATGTCTTTGTTTGTGGATAAGCGGATTTAATTGTTCCCACAAGTTTGTACGATTTGGTACCAAAACAAGTAGAGATATTATTCTGGTAATTTGAACTTAATGGGAACATAGATAAACGGAAAAGAAAATTTATGTTCAAGTGATTTGATCTGAAAAGATATTGATATCTGAAAAATATATATGAAAAGTATCAACTCAATGTAAATATTTAGTCGCTACGCCACACCATTAAATATGCCGCCTTGTGCTATGGTGGCGTTAAAATTGGGACATTTTAATGTCTGTACAGGAAGGTTTCAAAGTATTAATGATTTTCACAAATAAGATATCTTATAACTGTTTAGTCTTCAGTGATTGAAGCAATGCTTTGGTATAAGCACATTTTAACTTACTAAAAGCTGAGGTGCGTGAGTTGTATAAGTTTGCAGCTGGCAGGGATGTCTAGACAAATTGTAAATGGATTTTACTTTTATAAATTGTTACTTGGATGGAGAGTTGTCTCATTGGCACTCATACCACATCTTCCTATATCTATTTACACTGACCGCCAAGGTTGTAAACCATCACCCATTTATTTCATCGGAAGATCAACATTTGCATTCATAAGTAGTTGCTTTGATGATCTTGTGTAATACAAAATCTTCTGTTGGTGTTGAACTTAACCTTAGTCACATTGGATTCTTAAATTATTAGGAAACTAACGTTTTAAATCCTCCCGGCAAAGTTGACTGTAGTTGCATTATAATATTAGTGTTAGGTTCTAGAATTTGATCATATAGCTCAAAACGTTGCAAGGTATTTATGCATCCCTGGCTGTCAAATGTACAGGTTTAAGTGTTTCTAGTGAAGGTAATTCAGGAAAGCACTTAGGATGCAAGAAATTTAGAAAGTGTTTTCATTTAAGAAATAATTTATAGCTTGTCTTGAAAACCGATTATTGAATTGATTTATCAATGGTTATTTAACAGAATTGAAACCAGTAGCACTTGTACATAATCACACCATGATCCATTCCCAAAAGTTATATCAGTTTATCAAACGACACAACATAGGTTCAAGTATTTTACTTGGAATGATAAACAAGATGAGTGTCAATAAAAGAACAGAATTGATTACCCTTCCAGAACACCAAACTTCATCCTCGAATTTTGTTAAGGTTTTAGTTTTCAGGGTAGTTGTTCTTTGTATATTCATTCTTTTTTTTCTTTTGGTCATGTTTCTGTCTGTTTTTCTTTGTTTAAATGTTTTTGATTGCATCCTTGTTGATACAATATTCACGATTGCACCCAGTTTATACGATATTTAAGGGCTTGTATTTCCTTTACTGATTTCCTTGATAGAGGGCTGCTGCTTACAAGGAAGTTATTAAACCAAGAGTTCCGAGTGGTAAATTTTAAGGACGCCATCACGAGTTGGTTGACCGTCATGGAATATCTGTTTCACAGATGATGACAGTTTTGTTCCAATTGTTGAAACACAATCCCGTCCTCTTTTACCCGAATGTGACCTACCGAATTAGACTTATCACGGGTTTGTACTTACATGAGCAAAACGACGGGTGCCACGTGTTGAGCAGGATCTACTTAACCTTCCGGAGAACTGAGGATCACCCCGATTTTGGTAGGTTTCGTGTTGCTCAGTCTTTAGTTTTCTATGTTGTGTTTTGTGTTCTGGTCATTTTCCTTTTTTTTTACCATGGCTATTTTAGTTTATTTTCGATTTATGAGTTTGAATGTCCGTTTGGTATCTTTCGCCTCTCTGTTGGTATCCCCTTTTTGCTATTCCAATGACCGAGTTAAAGTGAAAGGTTCGATTACTTAGAAATACTAACTTTACCCTGTGATTGTCAAAAGTCACTTATAATAAATCAATGTGCGTCTGTGTTGATATCTTTTATGCACAGGGATTTTAGTGTTTGTTACCCATGTCCGTGCTTCTGATCATGCAATCAAATGTTTGTCCAGACCTTTTCTTTATGCCTTCAGATATTGATCTAATTTTTGTTTAATAGTGTGTCATGATTGACTTTTGATAGAATTACGGTCCTTGGACTCAGAACTGTTTTGAAATGTTACTGGTCCAGAATATTCTTTTGTATTGGCCCCAAAACTGAAAAAGAGAGGCGAAAGATACCAATGGGACAGCAAACTCATAATTCAAAAATAAACTGACAACGCCATGGAAGTAAGGAAAAGACCGAAAGACAAACAACAGTATATTGTGAAACTTATTTTTAATATTTGCTTGAAAAAAATTGAAAACAACACGTTTAATAATTTCATGAAAATATGTTGGCTTACAGATAAAATGTTCATTTCGATCCGGTTTTCCGACTTTTGGTTGAACTACGACCCTTGGATTCAGATTCCATTGACACAGTATAGTCGTCCGGACTTATTCTTCATGTCTGCAAATCTGGACCTGATTTTATATACATTAGTGTTTGATGTTAACTTACAGATCAAGCTTGTATTTCGTTCCGGTTGACTGACTCTTTTTCGATAAGGCTTCTTAAGGGGACATGTGTGTGTGTGTGTGTGTGTGTGTGTGTGTGTGTGTGTGTACCTGCGCATTTATCTATATTTTAATTATTATGTAATATAAGGAATGTCTTTAAATAACTCATACAAAGAATATGTCCAATGTTATTTTCTTTCTTTCCAGTAGACTAAGGGCTATATGACCTATTTAAAAACCAGCAATTTTATCAGTAGGTCGATTTGACTGACACCTATTAATATTTGCGTAGATTTTTATAAATGTTAATAATGTTTATAAACGATCGAGTACTTTAGGTCAAAATATTTATTTAAAAAAAAATTAAATCGTTATACCTTTAAATGCTGGTCACCTAGCTTGTAATACATTTCGTGTAATTCAAGTATATAATATACAGTTTTTTCTTAATTGATTTAAAATTGCTTTGAAAAGGTTATTTAGAAAATGTGTACATGAATCTTTTTATACAGAATTGTAATTACAAGTTAATTGTCTAGGGTTAAAGAGAAATTTAATAGAATTGAGACCCTAAGTCAGTAGAAAAAGGCATGAATGGGTAAGACCAGGTCCGGTAAGAGATCTTTATAGCTCATGAAAGGTCCAAAAAGTCATATTATGAGTAAAACCTACTATCACATGAAAAGTCCAAAAAGTCCTATTACATGAATAAAAGGATATGCAAGGTTTACGTCTATGATTTCCAACCCAACGCCATAAAAAAAAACCAAGACACATAGAAGTCAACATACAGTTATCGACAATAGACATGTGTCAATCAAGTGTTTAGTCTAATGGAAACTATTTCATGAATATTCAGGACTAGAACATCTGAACAATATATCTAATAGAAAGATTCTGTAAATTGGGTCGACCGGTATGCAAGGCGCGAATTTTGACTGCTACTGGTAAATCATGGTATGTTTGATGTGTATTTCTTTGCAAAAGGCTACCAACGGACTTCTAGAAAGAGTTATTGCAAGGGTTCTTAAACGTACAGAGAGCGTGGCACTCTTTATACACGGGACATCAGATCTAACATCCCCAGTTACAAAAAGCGCTCACACGTTACAAATCATCAAGTTCATTCAAAATATTCAATAAATCAACCCGAAAGAAAGTATTTGAAAGATCCCAAAAGTGCTCACAAGTTACAATCACTGTCCAGCTGCTGACCAAATATTAAGTCATTTTGTTATGGCGACGAAAATCATTGTTGGACGAACAACCAGACTGTAGAACGGTCGGATAAGGTGAATCCAATGCAATAGGTAGGTGGTTCTGCAAATTGAATCAATCGGGAATAAGGGAGAGAATTTCGACTGCTACTGTAAAATAAGGGGGTTGGATAAGAGGCAGAAATTTCGCTTGCAGCAAACCACCAACAAATCCCTCGAAGTGTTTAAGGTTTCTTTAACTTGCACAGAACGTGACACCCTCTCTATACACACAAGGCATCGAAGTTAACTTCCTCCCATTTTGGATCTGACTGGATGCGGCTGTGTACTAACACATCCCGCACAAACAAACGGACGCCAACCTAAGCAAGGGTTTTCTGTCAGACGGTCGAAGTCCAAGGAATGACCATGGTTCTATACAATTAGCAAATAACACAAAAAAACAATATCTATAAATAGTGTTTATCTTAAAATGAAATACATACAAATGCAAACCGTGTTTTTCCCCTAAAAAAATTAAGAACCAACGCCAACAATTTAAATCTTGTCAACAAAGCATATAGTTTATATAAGACAGTTCTTGATTTCTTAATATGTTTTTACATTGTCTAATCATCAATGAAATAACATTGGTCATAAATGATTAATTTTGTATTATTGTCTATGGATTGCCAACCTGTCATTGTTACACCTTTTATCATTACTTGGGTCGTGTTACATATTTCATTTGTGCTCTGTCTTCTGACGTCATAATTAGATCCGATAATAACTAACCAAATTCCAATGAAGAATTCAACCTTTTGTTGCAAAACAATTCACATTCAGGATAATAGGTTATTACAGGTGCAAGGCCATAAAGGTATAAAAATATCGATGTCTTTGTTTGTGGATAAGCGGATTTAATTGTTCCCACAAGTTTGTACGATTTGGTACCAAAACAAGTAGAGATATTATTCTGGTAATTTGAACTTAATGGGAACATAGATAAACGGAAAAGAAAATTTATGTTCAAGTGATTTGATCTGAAAAGATATTGATATCTGAAAAATATATATGAAAAGTATCAACTCAATGTAATTATTTAGTCGCTACGCCACACCATTAAATATGCCGCCTTGTGCTATGGTGGCGTTAAAATTGGGACATTTTAATGTCTGCACAGGAAGGTTTCAAAGTATTAATGATTTTCACAAATAAGATATCTTATAACTGTTTAGTCTTCAGTGATTGGGGCAATGCTTTGGTATAAGCACATTTTAACTTACTAAAAGCTGAGGTGCGTGAGTTGTATAAGTTTGCAGCTGGCAGGGATGTCTAGACAAATTGTAAATGGATTTTACTTTTATAAATTGTTACTTGGATGGAGAGTTGTCTCATTGGCACTCATACCACATCTTCCTATATCTATTTACACTGACTGCCAAGGTTGTAAACCATCACCCATTATGCAACGCTAAATTTTGCAAAGGACGAATACCAGACGAGTAACTTAAGACAAATATATATGCGATGCAGGCAGATTGACATTTTTTGGGAGAACTTTTCTTTATACTTTTCAGCTCTTTCATGTATATCTCGATCTGGGAATACAGTAACACCGGGACATTTTTCTGTGTCTAATTTCCACTTTTTCTCGATTGGTCACGAAATTTACCATACGCGAAAATTTCACTCTTCGTTTAAATACATTGTAGAAGGCCACCAATCGCTAATAATGAACACAGTGAGTATTATCTGCCCCAACTTAGGCTCAAACCGCGAACAAACCCCGAAGCGAAAATAGCCTGGCATACGGTATACACACGAACAATAAAAATGCTTTATTACATGTATAATATGATAATTACAGACGACAAACAAACACAGGAAAACGTAATTGAAAAAATGATATACATGTATAATAAATAATTTTATGGAACAAATCGGACACTCGCAAATACTTAAATCAAGTCATTTGTTGATCTATAAATCACCCTGTGCTCAGCACCAACTCCCAAGTAGGTTCTAAACAACAGTCTTGAACAGAATAGAAATAACCCTTATTTTGACAAATGCCGATTGCAAGTAATCTTGTGTGCAGAATTGCAAGTGTTTTTTTTCTAAAAGTATCGTCATCAGGACCATTCAAACACAAATATGTGAAAGCCAAGAATGAATAGATACTTAAAAACATGAGGAGCATCATGAATAAAAAGAGACATAAAATAATAGCCAAATTCATATAAGGTCAACTTTGCCTTATTTTTTTAATTTATCACGGAGAATTTAAGAGAAAGTTTAATTATAAACCATATCAGAACCGTAGAACAGACTTCTAAGCTGATGATACCCTCGTGGACTAATAGTCCACCAGCAGTGGTGTCGATCCAGTGCTAGAAAAGAAAAGTAACACTTTATAAATTGTATGCGTCCGACGCGCTTTTCTGGATTAACCGTCATCAAGAATACTCAAAGCCAAACATTTGAAAACCAATGATGTATATAATTACCGAACACGTGAAAAGATATATGACCAAAAGGGACGTAAAAATAATAGCCAAATCCATCTTAGATCTACTTTGCCTGTGGGAGTTGGAACCATAGTTTCATAATAATTTCTTGGTTTATCAACGGAGAATTTAAGAAAGAGATGTATTCAAATCGTAATTAACCTCAAAGATAAGACACAATTGATTACATGGGAAATCAATGGAAACCTTTTCCTTTTCTTTCTTTTTTTGAGGGGATAGGGGTAGAGTGGGGTGGTCATGGTATTTCAAAAAGGTGAGGTTTCTGATGTGTTTACTGTATATATCTTGGTGTTATTTAATTTTTGAGATGTGAATTCATCATAACTAATCACTTTCCTAAAATCTGGTCAGATTTTTTTGTTACCATACATTTTGTTCATACATTAAGTCAAAAAGTTGACTATCAAATGTTAAATGTACATTACTTATTCCCACGTTTAGGGTTTTTTCTGATGTTTTGTTATTATTTGACTCATTAGTTATTTTAGTAGTTGACTTTAATTTTATATTTTCTAATGTTTAATTTTTTACTTTTAGTCAATCCCTCTTACTCGGTCTTAATAATACTTATGTTAAAATGTGTACATTTATGGTTGATCAATATTTAAACCTGGCTAAAATGACATTAAATGATCAATCAATATGGTATGTAATATATTACCTTGTATTGGTCTTCGGGTAGGTCTTATGACGTTAAACCCTGCACTGATAAATCTGGGTCATTAACAATTATTATTATGGTTGCATTTCGAATTTATTTTCAACTAATTGATCAACTTTAAGAAATGCATTAAAGGGTTTGATACAAGTCTTACTTATATACAACTAAAAATATAACTTATACTATAAAGACATTCTCGAGAGAAAAAAAAAATATGTATCAATTTCATTTTAGCTCACTTGTTCTATACTTTTTTCTTAACTTGTCAGTCTTTTGTTCACTTGCCATCTTATGTCATCTCCTTTTTTTCTATTGTCGTTTTTTATAATTAATAGGGTTTCTTAGATAAAAAAAAATAGCATAAAATTTAAAACTTTCGTCTAAAAAACAATAACGAAAGAAGTACAGAAAAAGTTAATAACAATTATGAACGGGAGAAAGTTAAATGTTGGAGATAAATAACTTGTATGAAAATGAGATGAGACTATTGTTTTCCTTGAATTGTGTTTTGTGTTTTGTTTTGTTCATATTTTCCAACTGACAGATCCTAGATCGATTTGGCGCTAAACAAGTGAGAATGACATGAATCCTGCGTTAGCCCGATAGCCAGTGCTTTTGTAGTCACATGCTATAAGTCCAATAAAACAGACAACCCATATGATCAAAAGAAAACTTTCCATTTGTTAATGAGAACCGGTTTTAAACTGGTTTCGAACTGAAACTGGTTTGCCGTTTGTTATTCTCAAACCGAAACTGGTTCAAGAAACTATTCAAACTACGTTCATGGGTGGTTTGTGGTTTCGGTTTAGGATTTAAATGGAGGCAATGTTGATGCAGTGTAGTAGTCGCGAAAAAATTTATGCAGATTCTATGATCAAATTGATTTTTCTAATGGATTTTAATACTTATATGTATAACCTTTTGTGTTTCGTGTTTTTTAGCTACATATCGTTTTATATAGATAATTAATGTTCATTATAAACACTGTTCATTTGTTTCTGTTATTGCTATTTTTCTAGTCTGACAGTTAGATCTAGTTGTCTTTTGTATGAATTGGCAATTAAAAAAAACACGTTTTAAATTGTGGAAAATACTGAGATGACGAATAAATGTTTATGAGATAACAATCCGATAAAACAAAACAAAAATATGTAAACCTTTCTATACATGCTATAATTCAAAACTGTGAAGTAAATGGAAATAGCCTATGAAAACAAGAGCAAATGAAATTGTTAGAATTGTTAAAATTTGTGATTAGGTCTACATTTCTAGGTCCGTGATATCTGGTCTATATGTTGTTGCATTAAATTGAGCATAACTCATTGTCATGTTAAATTTAAAAAGGCTCCATTCTCCAATTGGTCTATGAACACTGAAACATTTGACAGGTAACATGTAAGAGTTTATGATTAGGTATGTTGATGGGAAACCACCATTGATAATTCATTGATATTGGTATGCAGTTTGCACATCTCATTTTAACAGAGATTTTTATAATTTGACTTGGTGCGTCTGTCAGTATCTTACCAATAATGAATTCAGAGACTGGTTAAGTTTAATTTTATGTCTAAATTTTAAGTAAAAAATCACATCTTCGACTCTGCAGTGTCAGACGGACTATGTACATCACAAAAATTATTTATTTCTCATGTTTCTTCAATCTCCCTAACCCCCTCTTCAATGTACTCATTCATGTACATTTTGTATGAGGCATAACTCGTGTAGTAAGCAACAGCTCAAAGCTACTTTTAATAGGCATCAACTTTCACCCGTATCTGAAACAATAGTGTAACATCACAACATAGAAAGACACACTATAAATTTTCAATTGAAATGGCTGAACTCAATCAAAAGACATATTAACACTAGTGAACATACACTGAACGAATAAATTTGATCTATGATACAATGTACATACAAAAATCAAAAGCACATGTAGTATAACGGAATTACCGTCAAGTAAATGTGTATTACCTGGGAACACCTCTTTGCGTTGTTGAATACTGGAGAGAAACAAACGGAGTCAGGCCATCCACAAAATACATAAAAAAATATACAAGAAATGCTTATTGCTATCACGTATACCCTGTAGATTTATTGAATGGAAAGATTTGCGATTAACGTAGTTCCCGTGGAACTCTCTAGGTGCGCTAATAGGAATGTGTGTCCCGTCAATTACACCTAAATCTTTAAACCGGGCTGTAACTACCTATGAGCCTCGTCTGAATTTCTGGCAAAAAAAATAATAATTTCAATAAAGAAAAAAAAAATATGAAGAAAGTTAGGCATGCAGAGGGTAGAACACATCTTTGCATTTTTACATCAAGAATTAAGTAATGCATACTTCGAATAGTAACTTATGTTGACGTGCAGCTTCTGTACTTTTATTTCAATGTAAGGTATCAAACTCTGTATCTGATTACCATTGCCAGTAAACCAACATTTGGTTCTGCAGTTATTGAATATCGCGAAAATGAAATATTAATAATGGGTATTTCCCACATTATCAGTGCGGAAAGTAAATAAAAATTTAAATGGTTTGAATTCTTCAACTTGCTAGGTCAATACTATTAAAGAAGCATTCACAGATCACACATGAATACCAAAGCATCCCACACTTTGTGTGTAGTTCTCTTTCAAATGAAAGGAAGATTTGAGGCATTTTCAAATGTTTTGCTACAAACCTGGCTGCTATTTGTTTGGTTTAACAGTAAGTTGGCTGTCTTTCAGCTATATAATAGAGGGCAGGTTTTGTGATCATTCCTTTCGAATGTTAATTAGACAGGAGAAGACCTTGACAAACTAACAATTTGACTGCTTGATACTTATAATTTCCACAGAGTATTGTGGGAGTACTTCAGGCTGGCGAAAAAAAACGGTCGTACAATTAACCATGGTAAAGGTGACTAGAGTATATAATTTGTTTCATTATTGATTCGGGTGTTATGCATTTATAAAATAATATTAGTAAAATACATTAAATCATAGATACAATTCCAAGCGTAACTTTTTAAAGTAGTCAGACAATGGGGTCTTAGTGGCACAAAAAGGTCGAACTAGCATTCACAGACAGTGACTAGATTCCACTCTTTGTGTTTTATTTAAGTGTTATTGAAAATATGTGTTATTTTTAAATGAAGCGTTGACCACACACACTTGTCCTGCATTTTCCACTATCAAACATATACCCTACTGTAAATTGCACATAATTGGTGGTATAAATTCGAGGCAAGTATCTGTAAACTGGCTCTGATAGCCTATTACAGTTCTTGATACGGTAAATATGAAACAATAACAATAAATATGATACAAAAACGCAGGTAACAAGATATATTTAGAACCATAATATTACAAGTTTTAAATAAACTTTACATTTGTTGAAAATATCTAAACCTTAACCAGTTTTGAAACCTAACCCAAAACCAAACCAAACCAGTTTTAAACCAAAACCTAAAACTAAAACCAGTTTTTCTGTAACAAATACGCCTTAAGTATAATTAATCCATCAAAAGCTTCAGGTCCTGATTTAATAAATCCAAAACTGTTAAAAGAGGCTTCAGCTATTCTTAAAAGTCCTTTGTGTAAATTATTCAACTTGTCCTTGCGTAGTGCAGTATTTCCCCATCAATGGAAAAGAGCAAACGTTTCCCCTGTATTCAAAAGTAATAAACCAAATGATGTGAAAAATTATAGACCGATTTCCCTCTTGAGTGTTATATCAAAGTGTATGGAGCGCTGTGTTTATAAACATGTTTACAATCACTTAAAACAAAATAAGTTTCTTAGCAATAATCAGTCAGGCTTCACTAGGGGGGACTCAGCAGTAAATCAACTGGTTAATATTTCAAACGATTTTGGTAAAGCTCTTGATAATGGTAAAGAAATAAGGGTTGTCTTCTGTGATATAAGCAAAGCCTTCGATAGAGTTTGGCATAAGGGTCTTCTTTTCAAATTACAACAAGCTGGAATATCTGGTAGTTTATTGAAATGGTTTGAAAATTATCTGTCAGGAAGATCCCAAAGTGTGGTAATAAATGGTCCAAGTTCTGAATGGCTTCCAGTAAATGCAGGGTACCCCAGGGGTCTATTTTAGGGCATCTACTGTTTTAATCTTCATAAATGACATTGTCGAAGATATTCATGCAGAAATTAAATTATTTGCTGACGATACCTCATTGTACTTGGTAGTTGATAATCCGATTGTAGCTGCTGAAACACTAAACTATGATTTAGATAAAATATATAATTGGTCACAAAATGGCTTGTTAATTTTAATGCAAAAAAAACAGAGTCTATGATTATATCTAGTAAAAAACTAAGTTGTACCACCCCTCTAAAATGAATAACCAAGAACTGAAAATAGTCGACAATCACAAACATCTTGGTGTTTATTTTTCTAATAATGGATTTTGGCAAGACCTTATCGAATACATAATGAAAAATCTTATTTAAGGGTTAACATTCTACGAAAAGTTAGAAACGTTCTCGATCGGTTCACTCTGGAAAAACTATACATGTCTTTTATACGGCCAATTCTTGAATACGCCGATGTTGTATGGGACACACATAATATAAACCTAATACAAAGGCTAGAAAATATCCAGCTAGATGCCGCACGCATAGTTACAGGGGGGACTAAACTTACGAATATTGGTAAATTATATGTCGAAACTCAATGGGAAAAGTTATCGAAACGAAGGGAAAATCATAGATTGATACTCTGTCACAAAATTATACATGACAAAACACCTAGATATCTCCGTGAACAAATACCAGGTTTAGTAGAAAGTAGACATAACCATAATACAAGGCAACGTCAAAATATCTTAGAAATCGGCACAAGAACTCGCTTATATTCTGAATACTTTTTCCCTGCAACCGTGAAATTATGGAATAAGATACCTTTTAATATAAGACAATGCGACTCTCTCTTTCTATTTAAAAAACATATTTGTAAACAAAATAAGAAGGTTCCCACACATTATTATGTTGGAAATCGCATTGGACAAATTCTCCATGCACGCTTGCGAATGAAATCTAGTGCTTTAAACTCCAATTTATTTTACGTAGTTTAGTGGATTCGCCAAATTGTCGTTGTGGTGCTATAGAAACAAACTCTCATTTTTATTAACGTGTCCTTACTATACTAACATACGCCAAGTGCTACTGAATTCTCTTGCTGATTTTCCGCAGCGTATTGATGTAAATATTTTGCTTTTGGGTCAGATTGTTTAACTGATGAAGAAAATTGTACTCTTTTGTATTGGTACAGAAATATATATTGAAAAGTAAAGATTCACACCATAATATGAAAACTTCATTTATATGTTTTCATTGCATTTCATTTAGCTCATTTCATTCACTTGCTTTTTGTTTGTTTTGTTTGTTTTTTTTCTCTCCTTTTTCTCAAACTATATAACCAATCCTATTTTGTATTTACTATTCTTAACATATTCAATTGACAGAGCATGCTCCAAGTATTCATTATATTGTATGTCAATATTCTTTTGGAGACAGATTAAAATAAGCAATGTTGCTTGTTTCTGGATCCCATTGTTTATACTGTATTATATTATATAGCATGAGTTGACTTATCGAATAAAATATTGTTTAAACCAAACAATAATTAGAACACCCGACCCTTTGAGTCTATAAGTCACTTTAAACATTAATGTCAATGGGACGACGAACAAAATAATCAATTTTATCGAAAATTTTCATATGAAAAGTTTTTTCTCTTACTGAAAGCTTGCATATATATTTAGCAGTTTTTCTCTGATGTTGACATAGTAAACATTTAAACTGTTCATGTTCTGATAGAATATATAAATCTTCAATTTGTGAGAAATATTGAACTCGTTGATTGTTTAAAAAAAAAACAGTTTATGAGGAAATGGAAATCGTTTTCCACACAGTTATCTTCACACATTTTACACAATCTGTCATCTTCTGCTTCGCCTACAAAACGACCAGTTTCTAACCTGAGTGGAAGAATGCCACATCTGAGCTGCGCTAGTATGGACCTTTCGTTACGGTTAAGATTAACTTCTATGTAATGTTCACAGCTGTATTAAGATTTTATGCGTCTGTATGTTCGAAGTTTCGGAAAGTTCGCTAAACCTTTCTCCCAATCTGCGGAGCATTTATCTTTTAGTACTGTTTTGCACACAAGTAAATCACATGTGTTTTTTGTAATAAAGTTGTTCTCCAATCCTATAAATGACATAATGTTTTTAACTTCAGATGACCAATTGTTCGTACACCTTTCGTAGTCCCAAGTAAAGACGCGTTTACATACACGAGTGTCGTCCTTAGATACAAGTTTTCCCCAATATCTTACACCATCGTGGTTCCTTTGCGAGCACCCAACCAACTTCACCGTTTATTGCCAATGTCGGTGTAAAAATAACGAATTACTTTGTTCTGAATTTGATTCAAGCAAGCAAAGTCTTTGTATCCCCAATTCGAAGAGCTATAGTCCAGCACTGTTACTACACACGATGTAAAAAGTTTCTCAAAAGTTTTCATTCCGAAGTCTTTTAAATGATGAATCTTGGAGATGACCCCTCCTAAAGCTCTACCTCCAGCTTCCGATAGTCTATTTGCATTGTAATGAATGTAATGAATATTTTCAACTCTGTTCATCGGCGTAGATGCAGCCGTGGTCGCGTGAACGCGACGTATCAGAAAACGGGAGCGATGGAAGATCTGTTTTAAATTAGATTGGTTGTTTATACATTGACTACTCTTCATGATGTCTCCGTAAATGACCTTCTCCTATTTATACAGACGTTGAGTATGCATCCCACCGCACAAGACTATATATGATACTACGCCACTTCGAAACTTTATCTTTGCGCAAATTATGTTTGGAAACCGCTGTTACAAATATCTTTTCTTACCAAACTTACTATCATTGGGGATATTGCTGATCACAGACTTTTCAGACCGGTTGAATTCCGAAAATGAAATGGAGAAACAGTCATTTATAAAACTTTCATTTCAGATTCTTGTAACAACATTTCCTTTGGATGATAACTGTTTGAATTCGGGAATATAAGAGTAATTTCGAGTTTGTGCAATCTGTTGTAATCCATTCGTTTGATGTGTTTGAGCTTTTGATTTTGCCATTTGATTATGACTTATATCTAGAAATTGACTATGAGGGTCGGTTGAAAACAAAACTTTACGACAAAAGAGATGATTTCAGCTTCCCAATTGTGAATTTTCATTTTTAAACCAAGAGTTCCAAATGGTGAAGTTGAAATCATCACTTTGTAAATTTTACGAACGCCATCACGAGTTAGTTGACCTTTATAGAATATCCGTTTCACAGATGGTATCGGATATGTTCCTTATGTCGTAACTACAATCCCGTTCCTTTTCACGAATGTGACCTACCGAATTAGACTTTTTACCTCTATTTGTGACATTTTAACCTATTGTTTTGTTTGTTTTGATCACACATCGTTGTCAGTATAATGGAATTATATGCGACTGTCATACAAGTGAGAGGTTTAGCTAGCTTTAAAACCAGGTTCAATCCACCATTTTCTACATAAGAAAATGCCTGTACCAAGTTAGGAATATGACAGTTGTTATCCATTCGTTTGATGTGTTTGAACTTTTGATTTTGCCATTTGATTGGGGACTTTCCTTTTTGAATTTTCCTCGGAGTTCAGTATTTTTGTGAATTTACTTTTTTGTAATATTCTCATTGCTTATAATATTTGACTGTTGTTTTTTTTCACCCTATAATTATTTTGTCTGGTTAGTTTGAATAGATATCTTACAGACTTGAGAACATTTCTTGTCTCCTATTTCTATAATGAGTTAAATATTTGAAATTTCAAAACATTAAATCAAGAAGTAATTAGTCGAACACAACTGAAAGGAAGAAATGATGAAACATGTTGATTGAAATTATTTTGTATAAATAATAAGGAGGCGTAAGTGAGGTGAACTTTGCTTCATGGATATAGTTTTAAATATAAAAAGTAAGAAGTAAGAATGAAACAATTCACCGTCAATTAAAAGATATGACGATTGTAAGTAAACATATTTACAACAAACTACATGCAATCCCACGAGCTAAAACGGAACATCGCATACCAAAATAAAATCAGGATACGGGGACAGGCTGGTTCCACAGGGAAAACGCTGCTGCCAAATGAAATTTGGTCCACATTGATTATAAATGTAATTCATTGTAAGGGCTAAATATTAAAGTTTTATATGACATTAATATTCCTGTTTTATATGAGAAATCTTTACAACCCTAGTCTTTTATATTTAGTATGAATTGTGCATACACTTCCCGGTATTGCATAATATACAGGATATACTTGGACTAAAAACTTTCAATTAAAGAATTCAAATTATTGGTGGAAAACCACACCTCAATGGTGTGAAAAGAACAATTTTGAAGATATCATGCGAGATATTACCGTAGCTTAAGTATTTGAGGGGTTGCTTCGTGAATAGAAGTTTACATACATTTGTCAGAACCTTGCGTTTCTCGTTGAGCTGAAAGACGAATAATAAAGTGGCTTACGAACGGCAAAGCGATAAGGCCAATTCCCCATGAATCTATATTTAACACCAGGGCCGGTTTCAAAAGGTTTTTCAATCTACTTAAATTCAAAGTATCACAGTCCAATGTGTGTACTTTAAGGTTCTATTACAATACTATGGCTAATTTCTAAACAATGTATCAAATTATAAAGGCCTAGCTATAGGTATAGCCTAAAAATCGTAATTTTGACAGATTTCGGCAAATTTTGGGAATGAATCCCAAACATGTAAAAGAAGGACATCGTTAACCAAAACCAAAATTATGTTGAAAGTATTTAGCTACCTTTCGGACACAGCTTAATTTAGTTTGATTAGTGATGTCTTTCGATGCAAAATAGGACAAAAACGTGTAAAATGTGCACTTTTGTGTCAAAATATCTTCAAAAGCATCACGTATCGCTGAATAACTTTTGATTTTATGGAATTATGCAAAATTGTCCAAATAATTTTTCAAGTATTATTTTTTGATAAAGACTCTTAAATATTCAATTCCCAGTAGGATTCGACAACTTTGAGATTTTGACTGTGAGTGAAAGAAATACAGGGGAAATTGTCATACTCCTTTCTCGGTCGACTGACAAGAAATGTCTTATATTAAAACTAACTATATATATATAATAAATTTGAAAACAATTATGTAAGCGGATAATAAAGGCAAAATTTGAAATCAACTGCACTAACTTTTTATATATCGAATTGAACCCAAACTGAAACTGATGAAGTTATCCCAGGTAATTGATCCACATCAAAGATGAAATGAAACTATATTATAGAGACTCAGTGGTAGTACGATTTTGCATTATTTTTGTTTTGATTTAATGATTTTATTTGGTTTCATTTACAACCCAGGATTATATTTTATACAGTTCGCAAATTCTCAGCGTACGTTAACACCAAAAAGTTAAATTCCTTTTTAATTCGTCATGTTATTTCATTATTTTTCCATTTGTTTTCTGAATTAATTTTTATACAAAATTAATGTAAGTCAAGTTTACAAAACTATCCTAATATTTGTACATAAATTTTAAAGAAAATTTAAAGTTTCATTATTGATTACTCAAGGTGAATCCATGGTTTACATTATGCCGGATTGGAAAATAAAAACTTCTGAGTCGATATATATGATTATGGCTGTGTTTGGATATACGCCTAAGGCAGCCTATGGTTACCCATAGGTATCTTTGGGTACCCATGGTTTGATATTTTGATATATAGAATATCAAACCAAAGGTACCTATGGATAACCATAGGCCACCTCTGGCGTATATCCAAACACAACCTATCTATCGATTGTCCGTCCAGGTGTGACAATTAACGTAGGTAAATCGCAAGATTAAACTTGCTTGCCAATATTTAAATATTTTCTCATACATAACGTTTATGGACATAATTTTGTGAAATGCGTTACAAAGTGTACGATATTTTTGTGTTTATAATGTCAATTTTTAAAATGGATAAAATGTAAACATGTTTCAGAGATTTCTTGTGGAATTTGTGATTATGGAATGAATTGCTGACGCCATGGAAGTAAAAGATCAATAGTGGAAATATGGCTGCAAATTCTTCGGACACAAGGAATTCTACATTAGTTCCTTCGACAGCCGCGAAAACAACATTTTTGGTGATTTTCCTTCTTGTTGGATTATTTGGAAACCTCCTTCTAACGATTACAATAGGAAGTAATCGGAAACACAGATCGATTGTAATAAATATAATAACAATAAATTTGGCGATCACAAATTTGTTGAATTGTTTTTTGAACTTTTCTTTTGCAATAGGATATACTGTATCGCCATCTTTAGATTTGGATATGTATTTATGCCGGGTTAATTCCTTTTTCATGAACATCGTGACAATAGAAACGCCATTGACTCTTACAGTGTTCAGTCTTGACAGATTTATTTATTCTATAGTTCCAGAGAAATATGTAAGTCTACAAAATATTCCAAGAACAGTTTTTATGATAATGTATACTTGGATACAGTCTGTGGCATTCAGCTTTCCATTCATTGCTGGACTGATTTCTGTCGAAATATATATGTATTTGAGCGTCTGTCTGCAGTCTGAAGACATTAACAGCGAGTTTCTTGCATTCTATGTGTTGCTATGCTACATTTTACCACTCTGTGCAATGATTTTTTTCTTCATTTTCATTTTGAAGGCTGCATTTTCTCAACGTGACCATATACACACTATCATGACCCAACACCAATACTCCAAAGACACAGACAGTGACCGAAATCAGTATTTAACTGAAGTTTGTGCTACAAAAATGGTCGGTGTACTTTGTTTGGCATGGTTGATTTGCGAAATGCCATTTCTAAGTGCATTCATTGTACGTCTGACATTCAGAAATATATATTACAGTCCATATGCTAACGTTACTTTATTGTGGTTGAAATTTTCGTATGTGATGGCGCTGCCATTAACAGTTTTCATGTTTAATAAAGATATTTGGCAGACATTTAAAGATATGGTTTTCTGCAAAAAAAGAAATTCTGTGGATGACTCAACTAACAAAGAATATTCACCAGACAGTTCGAAAGACAGTTTATCTGATAGATTGAAGTTGAAAGTTAAACTATCTGACGAAATAAAAGTTTTGAAAGAGGAACAAGCCAGAGAAAATGGCGTTCGAAATACCGGATTTCAAGTTCCTGTATTTTTTGCTACATCACATGGTGTCCATATGCACACGATGGATGATGACGAAAGTTTGTCAGACAGTGATGATGTATATGACAATCCGAAAGTAATGAAATGTGACGTACTTGGATCTCAGGAATTTCTTAATCAGTGTGATACTAGTGATTACGATTCAAGTAACGAATTAGACCCATTCTCAGTGTCACACCCTATAACAAGCAAGAGTTTAAAGGATGCAGACGATACATTGCAAAGACGATCAAATTCACACCCGGAAGTGAGAATGAAATCAACAGATCACGCGCAAACGTCAGTTACAATATCGTCTGCGGCTGACTCAGGTTTAGATATTAGTACAAATAAAACAGGAATAGCTTTCTTCACAACAGATACCTCCAAAACTATTTTGGATACTCATAATGAGATAAGCGAACTCAGTCAGAGTAGTAGTGCTAGTAAAAATGGACTTACTATCCCTGGAGAAATTACCGAGTCTTTCTCTATGGCTGTGCTCGAGAGTACACCCATTCAAAACGAAAATGAAACAATCTTATGTTCAAACAGTTATACGTCTGATTTAGAGAGCACTGTTACGTCAATTTCAGATTCGTATTCATTAAAAAATAAAAAGAAAAAGAAAAAGAAAGACAAATTTTCCCAATCAAATACGTCTGAAGTCAGCCATACCTCAAGTTGCATGCTCAGTATTAAACCGCCAACGAGACTACAACCTCTACCAAACTCTCCAAATCATCCAAAACTTGAGGGAGGAACTTTAAGCAATAAACTATCATTAAATATATTATCTGCTCAGCAATTATGCGACACGTCCGTCGTCACACCTAGTGCCTGTCATCTTGTATCTGATGATCTTGTTAACTATGTACAGTCCTCTTAAACACAATGTAAGTACAGGTTTGTATTATTAAATATATCACTCTGATGTGTTAAATGAAAGATAAATGTTATGTTTATATCAGGGAAAATTTTATTCTACAATTTTTCAAGTCTTTAAAACCCGAAATAAAAATATTCAAAATAAAATGGAATAACAAAACTTGTTTTCCACAACACCATATAGACACTTGATTTGCACAAATCTGTTTGCTTTATGATATAGCTATGATATTGCACTTTATAAAGGACAATAGTTTTATCGTCAATTTAATATTCACAACGAAAGTATTTATTGAGAACACTTCCTTAAAATCTTCAACCATATCTTTACTGAATTACTCTTATACTATATATCACAATGAACTTTGAAGATTATCTGTCATGTGTACAGTTGGATCGTAAACAAAGCTGTTCTTTCATATACTTGACATGTTAATTTTCGAGCTTAATGCGATCAAATCGTTTTACATATAAAACACAGTAATGATCAGTTCTGTATATTTCGGCTATATTTACATATGTTCCTTGAAAATAATGAAATACAATGTAATCCACAACATTGACAACTTAAGACTCCAGATAGATGGCCCGGTAGCTTACCCTAGAACAATTTGAACAAGAGTTTTCCCTTTCGGAAACGTAAAATATCATGGTCACTTTGTCCCAAGAGACTGGAAAGGTGGTCTAAAATTTTATCTTGAACCCTGAACTAGACATTTTAACTCAAACATATTCAGGGTTTAAACGGTTTACCAAAAAAAAAACACGTTTTATTAATGGAATGGGTTTACTTGAAAAGACAGTTTATGAAATATCACCTTTTTAAGAGGGTCATCAAGTCCTAATGTTGAAAGTTAAAGACATCATTATCGAACACTGACACCGAATTGAAAAGTAATAAATAGAATATTAAAAGGGCCAACTTATGAATTAATTTTATGTGTCATCGAATTTTTGAAAAATGAAAAGTATGTGATCTTTTGTGTAAATTGTTTACCAAAATTTAAATACCAACAAGTATTACCCCCATTATTGTCAATTAAGTCTTATTAAAATCATTGACCTGGTCATTCTAATTGAATTGATTCAAATTCTTAAGTCGATTTAGATTACAACGCTAACAGGCCTATTATAGCGGACTATACGGCATGGGTTTTGTTAAAGGTCGTATGGTGATCTATAATTGCTTATATCTACGCCATTTTTTACTCTGTTGGATATTTGTCTCATTGGCAATCATACCACACCTCCTTATTTTATATTAAGTTATTGCTTGAGCTTTGTTTCTGGTAATTATTCACCATTCAGACAAATATTTTAAAATTCCAATGTATAAATTAGGAACTGGAAATCTGTAAATCGAATGAAGAACACTATAAATGTAACCCGAAAAAACAATATTGGTACAAGCAGTGTTTTGAATGGTATTTGTTTAGTCATTATTTTGTCATTTATTTATTATTTTTGTTCTGTCACAAGTCTTGTAATTAGTGAACAAAATAAAGTTGGTATTCGGGGTTGTTATACACCATCGAGGTAGTGCCGAGAACATCAGAATGTTTATGCAGATAAAATTATTGTTTTACAATCTCATGTTAATTTTATCTTACAGGAACTGTGACGGTGTTTATAGAAGATATAAGGGAGCTACCATTTGATTTTTAGGGGAGGGGCTAGGATGAAATTTGAAAAAATAGGCAGGACAGGAGTTTTGAGTAAAAAGGCAGGATGAGAGTATTTGCAAAAAAAAGGCAGGACGACAATTTATTTTAAAAAAGTCAGGATAAACTAAAAAAAAAGGCAGGACCGAATAGAGTGAAAATAAAAGGCAGGACCGAATAGAGGAAAAATAAAAGGGAGGACCGAATAGAGGGAAAAATAAAAAGGCAGGACTGAATAGAGGGAAAATAAAAGGAAGGACACAATTTTCATCTTAGCCCCCTCCCATAAAAATCAAATGGTAGCTCCCTAAGAAGAGTATGGTATTGGGAGTTAGCACAGACTTTTCTTTCTTTTATATTTTTTATGGGCATTAATATATCCTACAATTGTACAAACATGTCGTATGGTTTAGTTTCAGTTGTAATAACAAGTTTTCATTTATTTCAAGTTTGATTGTGATGTTTATTCGTAATTTATTGTTTGGTTGTAAATCTATTTTGGTGTAAGATCAATATCATTCATATTTTTTAACCACTTAATTTTCTCGTCCAAGTTGCGAAGTGCCTAAAATTGTTGTTGACATAAAGGCACCTGAAATCCTTAATGGACATAATGTAAGATTCATCACGAGCAGACCGTAAAATTGTTTAAAACTTTTATATTCAACTTAATTATAGAGAACATGTTCTTATAAAAGTGTAGAGTAGTTTTGGACTATTTTGATCAGTTGTGAATTTCAAAATTTTTGCAGAAATGAAGGACTATTATGAATATTTTGTAAGAAAAGATATTAGTACATTTATTATGCCAAACCTTTCTTCAAACTTGATTACAAATATGAAGATCACCTCCCGCTTTGTTCTCTTAGATATTTTTCTTCACATATATAAAACCTTTTAAATTATCTTTAGATTGAAAAGGTCTCAATGCAACATTTTTTTCTGTGAAAAAAGAACGATCTATTACACATTCACTTGTTTATTCAGATTCTTGCGCGTTCGTTGCTTTCCACCCGAGGCCTTCGTTTTTTTTTTTTCAAATTTCTATCGTCAAAATATTAAACAGTTTTGAGTTCCATTTCTAAGAGTGGTAGCCGTTATTTACTTTGCTGTGAAGTTCTATAGGTATATGGATACCTTATGTCATTGCAGCGTATTCATAATACTTTAAACCCTTTTTCTTTTAAACATGACTTTAATGGTTTAGCAGTTTCACCTCGATTAACATTATAAACGAACTGTACTCCTGCAATATTTTGACAAGTGCAATGCATAAAACGAATAATAATATCAAATAAATTATTTTTCAAAATACTCCTAATGTGAAATAAATTGAGCGGAAATATCCCTTCCTCTTTGATGACATATAATATTTATTCTTTTTTACACTTTTTATTACCAAACTTTCTAAATTAACCATTGTAACAGGATTTTCATGGTAAATAAAACGTGTATTTGTATGTATTTTGATTGACTGTAATTTAAGTAATATTCAAGATTATTTCCTGCAGTTATTTAAAATGCTAAAATTCGTAATGTTATTGGATGGTCTTGAATCGGGTTTTTAAAATTATTACTTTCAATATAAATCATAATTTTGCTTTTATATTGTGTGTATTCTGTTTGTTTACATTTAGGTTGTTTTTCTGTATATTGACTTTCTCATCAAAGAGGCTAATAATATACATGACATGTTTGATCATAGACTAAATGTGGACTGAAGAACTTGATTAATGGCGTGATACCACATAAAATTGTTTATGCAAAATCGCTTTAAAATTAAAAGTATATAATTTGGTAGAACATATTTTTAATAAGTCAATATTTTATTAAGATGATTTTGTTTAAAAGTGAAAAATATGTGTGTTATGTATAAGGAACGAGCAGAATAACCACATATTAGCGGATCTGTGGATCGTTGTTACATCATTTTATGAGTATCAGTATTGCCATTTTTGATTTTTGTTTTTTTGCTGCCAAAAACGAAACTTCTACTACTACTATATATCAGGGTTGTCAATACTTAAGATGACAATAAGCAATAAATTGTAACAAATAAGCGAGTTCAGAAACCATAAGATTCCTCTGGCATTAGGTTTAGGTCAGTTTCGCGAAATTTCAGACGTCCAGTTTTTTTTTTTTTTTTTTTTTTTGGGGGAGGAGTTTGGAACTAGCTAAGAGTTTAATTCCATCGACGTCAGTGTCTGTAATGATTTTCAAAGGAATTATTTGGGACTGACTTAGATTAATTTGTCGTTCGACGGCCTGTATTTGAACTTGCAGTGTTGAAATGAAATATCAAGTTAAGAAAATAGAAAGTTGGGTCAAACCAAGTATTATCATGGTGCAATGAACTTATTTAAAATGAATTAAGTTTGCAATACTCTCAATTCAAAATATGAAAACTTCTCATTAAAATTTTAATAGACGCATTGGAAGCGTTACTGTTTGTTTGAATGGTATAGTAAAATATAAAACTTTAATATTCCAACTTGGAATATATCCAGTAGTATATATAAATAAGAAGATGTGGTATGAGTGCCAATGAGACAACTATCCATCCAAGTCATAATTGTAAAAGTAAACAATTATAGGTCAAATTACGGCCTTCAACACGGAGCCTTGGCTCACACAGAACAGCAAGCTTTATAGTCCACTATAAGAAATAATGCATACTTTGTTATTTCAAGCAATCTAAAACGATTTGTTCAAAAACAGAACTTTCATGTGTTTAGGGGGTAACAGAAAGGCATTATTTATTATACATTCGTAGTTTAATTACTATGTTGACCATACATCCACTATAAAACCCAACCAAAATGTCATTTTACAGTAAGTCTTGCATTGATACATCAGTTCAAAGTTGGAACATTTAATGTATTAGATATATAAATTTAAACCTAAAGACACATCTATTAGTTGTTCTAAATCTTAACATGATTATATGAAAATGCAGGTCAGATTGCAAATCCAACAATTATAGTTATATGAATAGCTCTTTCTTACGTCATCGGGTCAAATAACAATATACTTCAAGTATACTTTGTGACACTTTGTACTTATTTAAATGTATTGTGTTTTTATTATGAATGTAATGTGAATTGCATAAGATTTTATGATATGCATAGTATGCGTTATATTGCATTGGATAAAATTGAACAGGTGACTTTAGTCATCTGTCAGAGAAAATCTTGGTCTCGTTTAAATTGAAACTTCCGTGAAGTATTAATATTGATCACAGGTTTCAACGTTCCAATCTTGATTTCATTTGTTTGCTTCTTTGCAGATTTATATATCTTTGACTTGATATGTTCAATAATTAATACGCTATATCAAAATGTATCGAAAATGATTGTATCTATGGCGTGAAAGTATTTAAGAAACATTTCTCTGTTTCAATGAATGCATTATTTTGTGCTCTCTGAACTATCATGTCTTGGTTTGTGAGTAGTATAGGTACATTTCAGGAAACATAAGATATTTAAAATTATTTGTTAATAATTGTTATCGGTATATTAAGTTATTTTATGTATATATTTTTATTGTTGTTGAAGAATTTTTGACATTTTTGATATGTTGCACGTTTTGATACAAATAATTCCGTCCAGTGAAATGTTTACTTTTTGTAACTTTCAAAGTTGAATAAAAAATGAAAATATGAAATATGAGATTTCCTTTTTATAATAATGGGAACAGATCTTGTTCTTTGTATAATTCTGGGACGTTTTAATTGAACATTCAATTTATGTGTTCTCTTCAAGCAATGTGTTGAAATAATATATATTATATTATAAAAATATTACGAAATGTTTATGGCTAAATGACAAGATCATAATATTGAAATAAAAATATACGAATAAAGAAAGTAATGAGACGGGAAACACAGTTTATACCCATAAAATGCTGTTTTTAAAACTGACTACCAATAGATATAAGAAGATGTGGTATGAGTGCCAATGAGACAACTCTCCATCCAAGTCAAAATTTATAAAAGTAAACCATTATAGGTCAAAGCACGGTCTTCAACACGGAGCCTTGGCTCACACCAAACAGTAAGCTATAAAGGGCCCCAAAAATTACTAGTGTAAAACCATTCAAACGGGAAAAACAACGGTCTAATCTATATACCAAACATATTACAATTATAAAGTCGTTAAAATATCCCCGAGACGACTATACCTATAACCTTACTGAAAGTGTTTTTAGTAACAATATATTTTAAGAACTTATTCCAACTCGGTGGTCTCGTGGAAGCGATCTCGCCTCGACTGCAGAAGGTCGTGGGAACGATCTCTGCCAGGTCAAACCAAATGTTCAAAAATTAGTATTTGCTGCTTCTCCACTAAGCATGAGGCATTAAGGAGTGAGAGGAAGAATGGACGTCTCGAAGTATAAAAAATGTGTTTGGGTAGGATGACTTTAGCACGTTAAAAATCCGACTCGGGGTTCTCGTCCTAAATATGCATTTAATTTGCCACTGGACGTCAATCAGCCATCCATTATTATCATAATCTAAGTCTTCCCCTTTGTTTTTATTGGTGGATGAAGCCGGAGTGTCCAGACAGTATGCCGACCTTTGGCAGGAAAACTGGATATCCTTGTCAATTATGATCGGAATCAAACGAACCTTGCTACGAGCAGAGTTTGGACTAAAAACTTTGGTATTGACAGGATAGTGATCCCTGTAAACGATGTATTTCGACCGTTGGTGACTTAGGCAACACGATTAAATGGGAGCTGATGGTTTAAAAACAAAAATAACACAACAACAAAAAAAAAAAACAAAGGGCGTTACTTGTGGAGTAGGAGCTGGTTACCCGTACCTTGGTTAACCCCCATTTTATTTCGTGAGCTGTTGTCTCTATGGCTAGCTTTCTTTTAGTCATTATGATGTCTGTATATCTTCGATTTGTGAGTTTTCCCTTCTTATCTTGTTAATTTATGTTTAACTTGTTCCAGTGCCATAGAAATATATATATAAATGCAACTCACCTAATACAAATCCCAAGTATTGGTTTTTAGCTGTGTAAAGGCTAGTGTCTGACATTATCAATGGAGTAAAGACGACGTCTTGTATTTTATCCTGCAATCAGCCTTGTATTGTACAAATAACAGGTACACAAATAAAGTTTTGCTTTATTTGTACTTGTACAAATAAAGTCTCCTGTTACCCCACTTCCATGTTGAGCAAGCAGTAATGTGGATATTTCTTTTACGTACCAGTTCATTTTGGGGCCCTCTTCGCGGTCCGCGTTTACACTTTGTCGATTTCTTTGAAAGGTTAGAGACAATGATTTAGATTTTAACAACTAAAGCTTCAAGTGTTTGGAGTAAATTTCAGGATAAAAACAATATATGTACATTGTCGGAAAATATGAAATTTATTTGTACTCGCTGCGAAACAGGAGAAAAGCTCGGCAAGCCTCGCTTTTCGTCCTGTTTCTAAAGCTCATACAAATAAATTTTATATTTTCCGACAATGTACATATATATTATATAGAGTGTAAATAGAGTAGACTGTATTCTTGCCGGGACGTGCATTGGTAAAATGAAACATGTTGCATATTTATGTTATTTTTTTGCTTACAAGGCTAGAAAATATAACGTTTACGCTGGTGAATAAATGATACAAAACCGATAATAGTCATTCTAAAATAAAAATTAGCTGATTAATGGATTGTTGTTTGCTAAACGCCCAGTTCATAGATACTTCACGCATTTTCATATCGAGAACCCAAAACAAATTAACTGGATTTGTAATGACTAGTATAAATTGGCTCTAAGTATAGCTAAAATAGGTAGAAAACGTATAACTATCTTTGCAATCATCTGTGAAGAAAGTTCATCCAAAAAGGTGCTTCGGACACAAATTTGTCATGTGATTTTCACATTGTATTAATTAACTAATTAACTCAAAAAACATCTTTGCTGAAAATTTAGATAACTTCGCAGGTATTTTCGGAGTCTTTGCTCTCGAGGAACAACTTGAGAAACCTTTAATCAAGTACATTTCACGTTGTGTCTAGAGCAAATCGCTTCTTTCAATTTTAAGGTATTCCGGTTAGAAATAAAGGTGATTGGATACTTGAACAAGTAATGAATATGCATAAAAAGGCTCCGACCTGTTATTTTTAATAAAAGTTGCATAATTAAGTTGAGTTTTACCCGAATGATAATAAAAAAGTATGTAGCTTCCATGTCAAGTAAAAAAAAATATTTCTAATTGAATTTGAGACGCAAAAATAATTTTGGAATTAAAGCAAATAACAATAAAGAATTTTTAAGCCATAGCGGTATTGCCGTTTTATTACAGTTACTGTAGGGAAAATAATAAAACCTGGACAAAACAGTTATGTATGATATTAGTGCTTTATTGTTGTTTTAGAAATTGAAGTCAAATGGTGGCATGACCATCCTCCAACGTATATAGATATAAGAAGATGTGGTATGAGTGCCAATGAGACAACTCTCCATCCAAGTCAAAATTTATAAATGTAAACCATTATAGGTCAAAGTACGGTCTTCAACACGGAGCCTAGGCTCACACCGAACAGTAAGCTATAAAGGGCCCCAAAATTACTAGTGTAAAACCATTCAAACGGGAAAACCAACGGTCTAATCTATATAAAACGAGAAACGAGAAACACTTATGAACCACATCAACAAACGACAACTACTGAACATCAGATTCCTGACTTAGGACAGGTACAAACAAATGCAGCGGGTTTAAACGTTTTAATGATACCAAACCTTCACCCTTTTTCTGAAACAATAGTGTAACATCACAACATAGAAAGACATACTATAAAATATCAACTGAAATAGCTTAACTCAATCAAAGGACATAGTAACACCATTGAACATACACTGAACAAATAAATTTGACCTATGATACAATGCAAATTCAAAATAAATAAACTAAGGGAAGAATAATAAAAGTGACATGTTATATCGGTATGAAATGTTAAACAATTTAAGAAAAACAATATGCTCGAACAAAAATATCAGCCATTTGCAATAACTTTGAACACAGGTAAATAAAATAATTTTGTTGTTAGGTATACGTATACAGTTACAATAGAGAAAGGAAATATTTTAACAAAAATAAAAAAATTTTGATGTTCATAGTACGAAGTGGAAATTTATATTAGTACCAAACACTTATCAAAGCTGGTATATAGACCAGATATAACCCTGAATAACATTAAATAACAAAAAAAGCATTATAATTAGTATCAACAGGTCAAATAAACAAGAAAGTACGATTTGAGAGTACTCGCAGTTACTGACAGCTAGTAGCTTGTTTATGGTATCCATTTCCACCGTCATTTTACATCAAATATATGAAAATTTGGATGCCTTTTCGAATAATTCTCTAGAAAATAAATAAATGTGTTTCAAAGTTTATTTTGTAAATATACAAACTGCAGCTATTCTTAAATAGATTAAATAAACAGCTGCGCCATGAGCGCATGATACGCCCGTCGTCTTGTGTGTGAATTTTTTTTATGCAATAATCATAAATAGTTTCTGACATACGGCCTGACATGCGAAAACCCCTTTAAAAAAAAAAAAAACTCAATATCTCTAAAATAAAACTTTGAATCAAAACCAAAAGTATACAGATCTTTAGATTAATATAACTAAGAAGTGTGTAAAATTTTAAGCAATAATCATAAATCGTTTTTGAGATAGGGCGCGACATGTGAAAACCCTCCCCTTTTTAACAAAATACTCAATAACTCAAAAATAAAATTTTGAATCATCACCAAAAGTATACAGATCTTAAGATTAATATAGCTAAAAAGTGTGTAAAGTTTTAAGCAATAATCATAAACTGTTTTTGAGATACGGCGCGACATGTGAAAAACCCTCCCTTTTTACAAAATACTCAATATCTCTAAAATAAAATTTTGAATCATCACCAAAACGTATACAGATCTTAAGATTAGTATAACTAAGAATTGTGTAAAGTTTTAAGCAATAATCATAAATTGTTTTTGAGATACGGCGCGACATGTGAAAAATAACACACACCTGTTTTAGTTACTAAGTCCCGTAACTCAAAAAGTTTTAATCTTATTTTCACCAAAAAAGTATACAGATCGTTTGACCATCATAAAAAACAACTATCTTAAGTTTCATGAAATTTGGATAAGTCGTTCTCAAGTTACGGTGCGACATGTTTACGCCGGACAGACAGACGGACAGACGGATAGACGGACAGACGACATTTGTATACCATAATACGTCCCGTCAAAATTTTTGACGGGCGTATAAAAATACATTATACCCTTTAATCCAATCACAGCGCTCCTAAGTACTTCCTTCACCTGCCTTGGGGTACACAACAAGCCAACCTAAAGTCGGGAACATGTAATACTAACATTTTCCCCCTGTAGGCTTAATATATTATATGATATATGCAGAATGACTTGTTCTATCAAAACAATGCACGTACTGCTTCAGCGTTGGATGGCTTCTCGCTAAGGTATTTACTGAATGTCCATGACCTCTGGTCCAATCAAAACAATGAGAAAACAAACTAAGATCATGTAGAGCTTAAAATCTATTTCACTACAGGGGTACAGATATTGGGCAAAATTTTCACTAAATTTATCACATGTAGAGAATTGTTTGGAAAGTATGACTTAACTTGTAAAAATCAATTAAAAAAAAATTGTTTTACATCATGTATAAAAAAGCTAATTATCAGATTCATATACAACATGTAAACCAAATAATGATTATCACAGAAATTTATCTATAGTCTAAAAATCCATATATTTGTCTTGTACATCATTAAGAAAATATGTTCATGAAACGTAACACTTAAAATCTGTATGTTTTTCACCATTTGTTTTGCATTAAAAGTTGTATGTATGTATATGTATATACACTTTTTTGGTCTTTTGGAAAATGTTGTTTGTGCTGTATTTAGACCCCTCTACCAAGAAATTTGTTTTGCATGCACACGTATAAAAATTGCGGTTTTTATCCAACGCAATCATAGGTTTGAACGTTGTTTTCAATTTAGACTTGTTTATATTTTTTCGTTTGGGCTTGTATTATATTTGACTTTGGGTTAATATAATCCGTTCGTCCTATTTCGACTCTTCAAAATTCAAGAGTCTATCCTAAATTGAGGTAAATTATATGGCCTTCCAAATACCGTTTCGATTCCTTACATCACTGAAGAGACATTAATTGTCAAAATCCGGATATGGTGTACTAATTTGTGCACCTCATGTTTGCGGTATACCATCTTTTCCGCGTGTTTATTGTTTTCTGTTTGGTATTAAATTAATAATTAAGATCCATTTTGTTACATCTGGTGATCTGTTTATTTGGCAATCGCCATGGCAGTCAGCAGGGTTTAAGAACATCCATTGTTCGACCTGCTAGTCAAATGCGTTTTGTTAAAATATACTTTTTCACTTTTTTGGTCTTTTGGAAAATGTTGTTTGTGCTGTATTTAGACCCCTCTACCAAGAAATTTGTTTTGCATGCACACGTATAAAAATTGCGGTTTTTATCCAACGCAATCATAGGTTTGAACGTTGTTTTCAATTTAGACTTGTGTATATGTATATTTTATATTATTATATTTTGAGTTATTCAGAGGGCATCAGGGGAGATTAGTATTGTACTAACTGATTTTACCCTCTTTAAATAAAGTATTTATTATCATATTTATTATAATATTTCTATGGTAATATTATTTACAAAGCTCACATGTATGAGAATTGTCCTTCAAATCTTTCTTTTTGATTGATAGACTTATTGATACTGGTTAAAGTTATACTGCTGCTTTAAAATAATTGCGTTTTGTAATTTTGGTAATTATTGCCAACAAGGTAGACGTATCAATCCACACGTTTTATAGGTTGATATATAACTTTCAGATTCTCCTGTATAAAAATAAGATATGAATGAAAATGATTGTCGCTGTTTCAATTTGTTGGAGCAACGCTTACTCTTGTTTCATTTTTAAAGCAAATAAATGCCATAATTCTGGTGGTACTGTACACCAGTAGACTCGTATTACGATCTTTCAGTCAAAATTGGTCATTAACTGATACATAAGAATAGTAGTGATGTAACCTTGAAGAACTCGTCAACCTTTGTACACTCATTGCAAAAATAATGGTTGACCTTTTATCTAACTCTATCAAAAATTTTGAAAGATGTCCATGATTGGGATCCTGTACATTACAAAAAAAATAACATTTAAGAAGAGGTATCGATCATTATCTGCGTTATAAGTGTATGATTTTATAATAATCTTAATCAGTATTAAGATTTCGAATGCTTCGCCTGATTTCCTGATTATAAAAGGCGTTGCCAACTTTATCATGGAAAATCTCTTAAACATAATGCAAAAGGTTAATTAAGGTAAAATTGCATTCCTTATCGTCAGCAAAGGTATTACTTTGGCTTCGGTGTCACAATCTCAGGGTTTATTTGAACGAATCCTTGAACCAGATTATTACTTAGCTTTGTAATATTACGTGCTGCAATGCTTGCTTTTATATAGGTACACAATAGTACCCAGTTTAAAAATTTCAATCAATTTATTTACAGGGTAGTTGAACCCGAAGCAATATATGTGTAAAAATTCCATTACTGTTATGAATACAACACGATAACGCTTTGAAAACTTTATTCTTTGATCATAAATTCAATTTACATATAAATCTATGAAAATGGTACATAAGGGATACTGAAAAAAAAACAATTATCTCTTGTTTTTAAAAATAGAAAAATGTCTTCGTGATAAGTAAATAGGTACAAGTAGATCGCAATGTTTCTAAGCAATCCTTTATGACCGTTTAAATACGAAACGTAATTTATTAACATAGTCAAATTTTCTTTTGTGTGCCCAGCATGCAAATATCAATTACTAGCATATATCTTATTTTGTGTTTCAACTGTAAAATTACAATTTCAGCTTTAAAATCTTTCACTTGTATGACTGTCAATTTAGTTCCAATGAATCTATAATGTAAGGTTCTAAGTTGCACATGGCAGTTATTCACTCAAGCACACTGAATATGACACCCTAAGCAGGTTGTGGTGTAATTGCTCTTGTTCGTACAGAAATAACCAGGCATACATCTCCACAGAAAAAAGACCGAAGATAAAATATCAGAAGTCGAAGAAACACCGACAATTCCATGGGGAAAACGAAAACAACAAAAAGGCAAACAGTCCATAGAAAACTGAACACGCCAAAATCCGGGGTGATTCCAGATGCACCGGAATGTAACCATATCCTTCTTTACATGTTACACCCTTGGAGTTCCTCATGGCAAGTTAAAATTCTATAAAGTCGTATTTGGTGATGTTACAATCGAGGAAAGAGAGACTTGATTGTGGATACAATTGGAACATGTCCCAGGTCATCTGTGACACATATATTCCTTAACGGTCAACCGCATCAGTGACAAACAATAACTCTATATCAAGGAAATCCTTATACGAAATTCAAGCCATGGAATATCGTATCAACTGTCATAATATATATGAATATTTCGTATGCGGGCGCTGCTAGAATGATAATACTAAGTAGTTAAATGTAAAGTTCACAATAGGAAAGATGAACTTTCGCCTTAACATTTGGTTTTCATTCAATCCTCATTGTCAGTTCCTAGATGTAAGTCAATGTATGAGGCAGACTTAATTGTATCTTTGGTGTCTTTATTTCAAGTTTGGTGGAATATGCGTTCAACATAGACACCCATGAAACTATGAATTATTTAGTGAGAACGTCGACAATATAGCGGAACATAAGGTTACAGGATAATACTAGCTTCTTTTCATTTATCCTACGAAGCTCCTGTATGAAGTCTGTCTCACATGAAAAAAGGAACAAGTCAGCAAGAAGAGGAGCACGGTCGGTTCTCATATGAATGTCGACCGTCTGTCGAAAAACAAGCCCTCCAAACGTATATATAAATTCGTTGTTAAAAAAATAAATCAAGCATCTTGATGTCACTTTCAGATAATATTTTGTTTGAATCAGTGATTTTTTTTACAAAAGATAGTTTATCCTTACTAAAACAGGATATGTGTATATATATTTATGAAAGTTGGGATTAATTCTTTCGATATGTCTTTAAGTTTAGAATGAGGAATACTGGTGTAAAGGGAAGAGCAGTCAAATGTTTTACACTATTGCACGAGGAAAGACTTAGATTTTATGTACTCTAACAGGTCTTCGGAATTTTTTAGTATTCACATACCATCCTTAGAGTAGGTAGTTCCTCATAAACTCTGAAGCCCGTTTTCATTGCTGATAAAATAGATATTAATTAATTTGAAAGATGTTTCGTCGAGCATTTGGCAGACATAGCAAGGACATAGACAAGGACACTTGTGTTATTTTGGTTATCCAGTACATTGAAGGAAGATCGAGTTCTTTATTTTGGTTGAAATTCAAAAGGAGAAGACCGTTAGATTGATTGCATGACATATCATAACATGACATATCGTACATTAACATGACATATCGTACATTAACATGACATATCATACATTAACGACATATCATACATTAACATGACATATCGTACATTAACGACATATCATACATTAACGACATATCATACATTAACACATATCATACATTAACATGACATATCATACATTAACATGACATATCAAACATTAACATGACATATCATACATTAACGATATATCATACATTAACGACATATCATACATTAACATGACATATCATACATTAACATGCCATCATACATTAACGACATATCATACATTAACATGACATATCATACATTAACATGACATATCATACATTAACATGACATATCATACATTAACGACATATCATACATTAACATGACATATCATACATTAACATGACATTGCAGGATTATACGATATTGTGCAATGCCTAAAATCAGTACTGTAAATTGATTTAGTCTTTATCCAACTACAAGAGAGTGAATTGATGTTAATGTTCAAAATTAAGGATGTATTACCCAAAAATAGTATAAATTATAATTCAATGATACTCAGCAAGAAACAACAAACAAAAAGAATAAAAACAAAAACATACATGTGCATACAAAAACACTCGAGTGCACACTCTGAAATGTCTTGATAAAGGACTAATCAAAGAGCTGAAAGCTCTGAGGAAAAATGACGCCACTGTCTCTAATATTGTGATATTTTTTATGCAAGTCTTGATTTTCACATATCGTAATTATTTTAACATTGCAACATGTCTCGTAAGCATATAATTGATATTCGTATATGTGTGTGTGTGAAGTGAAGATGACAACTGGCTGTTTTTAGTACAAATGAATAGGTCAAGACTACCTGAATGATCTACAGTATTCAATGACTACTGGTTGCTTTTTTGGTATAAATAAATAGGTCAAGACTCCCAGAATGATCTACAATATCCAATGACTACTGGCTGTTCTTGTGTACTAATAAATAGGTCAAGACTATTTGAATGATCTACAATATCCAATGACTACTGGCTGTTCTTTTGTACATATAAATAAAGACTACCTGGATGATCTAAAGTATTCTAAGTAATGTGATTTTTTCTTGCAATTACATTTTCTAAATCAAGAATACAGACTACTAGTATCCTTTTCAAACCAAATGATTATGAAGAGCCTGTTGTAAGCAAGCTCTTATACCCAACATACTCATTAAATAAGTTACTAGTGACCTAGTTATTTCTGTTACTTGAAGCAAATTATATTTCTGTAGAGTTAGACAATAGTATAATATTGTTTTACTAGTTTTATTTCACCTTGAAGATTAGACAAATAGGGATACTCCTTTGATTTTTACTTCATGTCAGTCAGGTCGCTTTATATGAAACTTGAAACCACTTCTCTGCCATATTGTTATTTTATAACAACTCTGCCCTTGACCATGTTGACCCATGTAATTGATATCCATTCTTTAACCATATCTGTCTCCATTTAAGTTAATGACATTGAACCATCATGGTATTAAACACAATTTCAATAGTGATAATGCTGTTCTCGTGGGTCACCATATATTCAACTTTGGTAGCACTCCGTTATTGAAATTTGTGTCAGATTAGAAAATGATATACACATGTAGACCTTCAGGATTGGATCTTATAATTTAATACAGAGCCATAGTATGGGACCCCTACACGGTAACAAAAATAAACAAGCTTGAAAGGATACGTCAAGCGGCAAAATGTATCACCAGAGATTACAAGTCAAGAGAGGACGGACGGGATACGTCTCCAAAATGCTTACCAAACTGGAACTACAACAAGATCTCCAGACAAGACGAACAAGGCGTTGAAGCCAGAAGTTAATATTTATGTAAAAAGTAGTTGAGGGGCTGATTCCCGCTATTGAACCATACTGTCATTCTATAATATTATTACTTAAGTATTTCTGTATTGGCCTTGTTATTGGTCCGAGGCTTGGTATATTGGCCTGAGGCGAAGCCGAATGCCAATACAGCTGGCCGAAGACCAATAACAAGGCCAATACAGAAATACACGTAATAGTATCTTTATTAATTAACTATATACAGTGTTACAATATTTTTTTTATTTCATTTCACAAGAGATAAACATTTTTACCTTGAAGTGGAACTATCCAAATCTCAGTTTCTTTTTATAAGATGCAATATCTAATGATCTGGTGCCGTTTCCATGTATCTTCAGCCTTTTCTCATCTGATGAATTTTTCTACCCTTTCCAGTCACTATAAAGTGTTACAACTTAAATTTAGACACAACACATAAATAGTACTTGAAAGGTACTGCCATTGCATGTGCAATGCAAATATAGTTTTAAAAAATAATGTAAGAGTTGAAATTGATACAACTATCCATAAGCCAAATGACCAAAGAACGAAGATTTGCACAATTACAGAATGCATATGCCTGGTTTGGGTTTAAAAATAAAAGACCGTTTACAAAACATGAGAAGCGAAAGTAAACAGTAAAAATCGATTTGTACCATCGACATCGTGGAATTATGAGGTCGTCAAGAAATGAACTTTGTGATAATTTACTCGTTCCCAAACCTGAAATAATTCCATCGTCTGCTTTAAAAATGCTTTTTAAATGAATGGGACCGTCTTTAGCCTAAAATATATGCCATACTGAACGTTTCAGCTTGTTTATGGTGAGTAGATAAAACTGTCTTACAAACAAATGTTTACTTGCAGTTTGAGTTTATCGTGACTTACGATCCACAGTCGTTTATATATATCTAGCGTCTTTTTCTATTTTTTTGTTTATTTATCACTAAAATTCAAACGACTGTGTACGATCTGAAAACTAGAGACGTTTCGAAATCCTGTTTTGGCCGGATCAGAACTCGGCCAATACAGAAAAAATCTATATTGGCCGAGTTGACACCATATATTGCATAGGCAGTTTTCATCATATTAAGTACAATAACAGTGTACTTAATAAATAATGATACAGTTACAGACTCTGCTGCTGTAACTTTGTAATCAAAGATTCATACGCACCGCGTGGGTACAACCGTATTACTAATTTCCGATTATTAACATCTTCGTAAATCTGGATAAAGACCAGTATCCATCCAATGGATATCAAAATGATTCAGATTATTTCTTTTTTTAATGATTGTAAAGTTGAAATGGCATGAAATCTGACATTATTTAGGAGAACTATTTTGTACAGCGATTGCTGATCATTGGAGTGTAAAAAGTCACACCATAACAAAACGGATCTATTTATACATACCGATTGTTTACGATTGTAAGACATGTGCATAAAAGTGAAAGCGCGAATAAATATGAAAAATATAACAAAGGGATAGCTCCAAATACCATTTAATAACAAAAACATATGAACAGGTCAAGATATTTTTTTGGTAAATAAAATAAAGTATGTAAACTGGTCCGACTACAACACTTTGTTCGAGTGTAGCGTTATACAAGCAGATTCCAGTTAGTATGTAAAATAGTAAATATGAAACCGAGTGCGGAAGGCGGAGAAATATAATCGACTTCCGTAAGTTCTGGTCAATGGTATCGGAAACATGCCGCTGATAGCGTCATTTTCCAAAAACTATCATTTAAACTTAACATTATCAATACTCCAAAATAAAATGAGATCAATGTAAGATAAACCCTGCAAGAGGACATGTACACCTTAGATCACCTTACAATAGTTTTATACACCAAATAATTTATAGTTGACCTATAGCTTATATGCATCTAAGAACCAGACAAAACCACAAAAACGTAACATTGACCAAAATAACTATGAAAATGAGGTCAAGATATTAAGATGATTTCTGTCAGACAGACATGTACACCATACAATCATTACATACACCAAATATAGCGGACATATTGCTTATTGTATACGAGAAACAGAATGATCCACAAAATTTTAACTTTGACCAAATAACCATGAAATTGAGGTTAGGACAGATGAACGCTGCCAGACAGACAAGTACAAGTGACCTATTGTTTATAGTATCTGATATACCAGTACTGTCTTGACCACAATAACTTAACCATGATAACTGATTCATCAACGAGGTCAAAGTCAAGTGAACACTATCTGACGGTCATGTAGACCTTGCAAGCATCCCATATACCAAATATAGTTATCCTATTCTTCATAATAAGTGAGCAATTCATTTTAAAAACAGTTTTGTTAAGCAGTTTTGAGCAGTTGCTGAACCATACGCTCCAGGCCAATGAACACATGACAGAAAGAATATTCGTAACATATGGCATATACAAGGTATGAAGTATCCAGGTCTTCTATCTTCTGAAATATAATGCTTTATACAAATATTTAATGCCGCTCTGGATTAGCATCCCAATCGCTCACTCCTGAGACGAAAAGCATTGATGATCATTGATCAATAAAACGATAATTTAAAAAAAATTTAACTCGCGTTGCTTTATCAATAATAATACTGTTTAAACATGGGTGAAAAATAATATAATCTACCATTTATAATTTACTCCTGCAAGAAGTGTCATACTTCAATAATATATCTTCACATGCATATTTTTGATATTGACAAATAGATGCAAATTAGTAGCATAATTACAAGATTGATTGTAAGACTCGAGACTTGCCTGTCCATAATTACAAGAATGGTTGCAAGACTCAAGACTTGCCTGCTCATAATTACAAGATTGGTTGTAAGACTCAAGACTTGCCGGTCTTAATTACAAGATTGATTGTAAGACCCAAGACTTACCTGCCCATAATTACATGATTGATTGAAATACTCGAGACTTGCCTGCCTATAATTACAAGATTGATTGTAAGACTCAAGACTTGCCTGCCTATAATTACAAGATTGAGTGTAAGACCAAAGACTTGCCTGCCTAAAATTACAATATTGAGTGCAAGACCCAAGACCTGTTCTGTCTATAATTACAAAATTCATTATAAGACCCAAGACTTGCTTGTCTATAATTACAAGATTGATTGTAAAACTCCAGACTTGCCTGGCTATAATTACAAGATTGATCGTAAGACTCAAGACTTGCCTGCCTATAATTATAAGATTGATTGTAAGACTCCAGACTTGTCTGCCTATAATTACAAGATTGAGTGTAAGACCCAAGACTCGCCTGCCTATAATTACAAGATTGTCATTTGAGTGTAAGACCCATGACCTGTTCTGTCTATAATTACAAAATTCATTATAAGACCCAAGACTTGCCTGCCTATAATTACAAGATTGATTGTAAGACCCAAGACCTGTTCTGCCTATAGTTACAAGATTGATTGTAAGACTCAAGACTTGCCTGCCTATAATTACTGAATTGATTGTAAGACCCAAGACCTGTTCTACCTATAATTACAAGATTGATTGTAAGACCCAAAACTTGTTCTGCCCATAATTACAAGATTGATTTTTAAGACTTGCCTGTCTATAATTTAAATATTCATTGTATGACTCAAGACTTGTCTGCCTAATAATAAGACCGATTTTAAGACTCAATACTTGCCTGCCTATAATTTTAAGATTGATTGTAAGACCAAAGACCTGTTCTGCCTATAATTACAAGGATTGATAAAATTTTAAACTATTTTGCTTATATAAGAATGCTACTTTGTACATATCATTACTGGAAACTTTAAGTGTATTCCAAGAACATTTTAGACGAAAGAGGAAAGATTAAGATTAATATATACTTTAAAAATTCATTTTTTAAAACTAAAAAAATACAATAAATTACTTCTTAACATTTCCATATAGCTGTTTTAACAGAATGCAAACATCATTAGTAACACATAACTGTTCTGCATAAAAGTTTTAGGTTTGAAAAATATACATGATGGCCGTTTTATTTTCCATTTTTAATTTATGTTTCACTTGACAGATTTCTGATTTAAATTTTTTTTATCAATTTTTTTCCTTTCTTGACCTTTTAAAAACAAAACCAAAATATTCACTCCCTGAAATAAAAATAAATTCATACATGATGCACTTTATGGTTTTCATATTTTCCTCCATAAAGGCATTTTATTATACTAGAGCCACCAAGGGACCCTTTCAATCATGTTTTTATATGCCCAATTATAAAAAGTAAATTGAGACTACAATTTCAATGTTCCATTGATTTTTGTCAAGAATTCAGGAAAGAATGTCACCCATTATTCCAATGTTAAATGTTCCACTTAAGATGCTGAACATTGTCATATAATGAACAAGTACCACACCATTTTTTTAATATATTTTTTTATTTATTTTAACAGCAAACAACATCATTTATTTACAGAAACAAAAATCACCCGACTTATAAAGGATAACCATGGTAACACTTCGAACAAATTTTATTTGGGCCAATAATCCACAGATATTTCACAAAAAGATCAATAATGGTATTTTACCTCTAATGTCCATTTAGAGACCTTGCAAAAATGAAGGAAAGTGTTGCAAATGATGAAATAAAAGCTACCAACAAATACAAATATTCAATGTTAATACATAGGTTTGGGACAGTAGTAAGTGTTGGTTAGTGATTAATTCATTGTTAAAAATTTTCACAAGACAATCTCAAGTTTGAAAAATAAATTGTCTTTCATATGAAATTAATGAGCATAAAATCCCCCAAAATCAATAACCATCAAATATAACTTAATTTCCCAGTAATTTTAATTGATGATCACAGATATCCCTGCTCATGCTTTTACAAAAAGGTACATACAGTGTAAAAAAGGAGGCACAGGAATTTATGCAGTTCATGTTTCTTTTGAGTTTTTTGGGGTCCTTTTTCATTTGATAAAATTTGAAATCATTAGTTCAAAAAGTATTTTTGTTTTTATCTATTTACCTGGAATTTCATTATTTTCTTATTAAGTTAAAGCATTGATTTGATGGAGAAAAAGTTTAAATCACTGAATTATAAATTGATTTGTATTAGTAGTCTATGACATAGTATTAAAATTTAATATCATCTAATGAAGTTGTGCATTTATCCTTTACCTTCAGTTACAGCAATTTTATTCAATAAAGTAAGCTCTACAAAGTCCATGTTTTAATCACCAAAATAGAACATAACAAGCATATCAAAATTTCAAAGCAATAAGTTAATTGTAATTTTAACTATCATCTTAAATCCAGAACCAATATTGTAAATTCAGAAATTATTTCGAGGTTTTTATTAATGTGAATAATGCGACTGGGTGAGTATCACAATAAAAACTTGCATTCTATTATCGTATACATATATCTGTATGCAGTTTTCCTGAAATTGCAATAATTAATCTTACATTTTTATCATTAAAAAAGATGTGCTTCGCCGAGCGCAGCTGGATACGACCGCAGAGGTCCAACCCTGAACAGTTGGGGCAAAAATGGACACAATATTCAAGCTTGATACAGGTCTGAATTAGGAATGTAATTAAATATTTGACACATTATAGGTTTCTGACACAGAATAAATGTAGTCAAAGAACTTGAAATTGGTTATGATTTGAATTTATATTCAATTGAAGATTTCTTGCTGTTGTGCAATACACTGTGCTGTTGCGCAATACTTAGTAAATCTGTTTTCAGACTATATACAAAGAATTAGCAAAATAAATTGTGACCTCTCCCTCCAAAGAAAATAATATTTGAAGAAATTTTCTTTTTGTAAAATGTGGTACAGTTTAAGAGACAGCCATACACTTAAACACAAGTTACTGTCTGAAAACTAGAAAAATGCTTCTTTTTGGCCCCTAATTACTGAACGGTTTGGGCAAATACCCCAAAAATGAATCCCAACCCATTACTTGTAGTATTGAACCTTGTGGTACAATTTCAGAGCAATCAAAATACTTATACACAAGTTATTGTCCTGAAACTAGAAAAATGCTTGTTTTGGGCCCCTTTTTAGCCCCTAATTCCTAAACAGTAAAATAACCCCCAAAATCAATCCCAACCTTCCTTTTGAGGTATTAAACGTTGTGTTTTAATTTCATAGAATTCCATTCACTTATACTAAAGTTATTGTCCGGAAACCAAATGTCTTCGGACGACGACGACAACGTGATAGCAATAAAAAACACAATTTTTTGCAGTCGTATAAAAATCACAATAATAAATGCACACAATAATTTCTGAATTTACACTATAGGAAAATGCACTAACAAATTGAGAAAATGGCGTTATTTCATGACACACATTTAAGGAATAACTGTACTGTAGTGGAAGAGTTACTACTGTCAATTGGAGGACAGACTAGGTCACTAAATGAAATTCATGAAATCAATTTGTTCAAATCTTTTTAAATTATTGCCTCTATTTCTGTTGACTGCAAACATGACCATCTTTAATAGTTGGTTGTCAAGTATCAGTAGATGAAAAATCCAAAATAGGATCATTTTGTGGCTATATTATAATGTTTCAAAACATCAATCTTTTCCAAAATAAAATAAATTGTAGCCCCTGTTCTATTTAACTTTAATGGCATTGAGTGGGGTCATCGTCTGACTTAAAAAAGAGCATTAAGTTGTTGTGTAGGACATTAAACACTAACTAATGAGTCATTGAACTTTTCAGATCATAACTGCCCTGTATCAATAACTGTTAACTCAGACTGTGTAAAACTAACTGGCTAAGTTTTTTAAATAATTGATTTATAAATGAAGCCAATAAATGGAGCCAATATGTAAAGTTGTGAATACAAGCAAATATTTTCAGACCATAAAACATGCATGTGTGAATATGAACAATGAATTTTATTCGTCATAGTCATCCCTACACATATTTTCCGTGTATGGAATACAGTTAATTACCTTACATACATAACAATCTGTAATTGACTGTACTTTAAAGAATGCATAAAGTAATACAAAATATATCGCCACTAAAAGAGGGACACAAAGGCCAATCAGAATGACCCTTGACCTGTGTGATATCTTACTGAAAGATACAAATGGCAAGACTATCACGCCTGAACACAAGCCAATGATAAGGCCAGTGATAATGGTGTAATTACTGATATATCGGAGAGTTCCTGCTGTAAGAAACAAGACAATGACAAACAGAACCTTGGAAATTTCAAGGAATGGTCTATTTATAAATCTCCATAGTAACAGTATTTCTACCACAGTTACACCAAGTAATCCACAAACTGATCCTGTGGCACCTACATGGGGAGAGTGTGGTTCAAATATGGAGGCTGCCTGAAAATATACAAAATATTTTGCTGATAAATATTTCATGCCATCTACAACATTATTGTCTGAAAAAATTGTCACAATAATCTTAAGAAAGATAATTTATGTCCCCTTTTGGTCATATAGCTCCTAACAGTATTCAGGTATTTATACATCATTAATTGTCAATTGTTTTGGGGTTGTAGCGTTCCTGATGACGTTATATCAAGAAAAGCACTTTGGACATACCAAGTTTATGAAGTGTTATTTTCATTTTCAAATGTCTTCTTAACGGAAGCTGATCCTGGTTTCCTATCGTGACTCATGCCAGGTCAGATAAATAAATTTATGGTGATCACCTGGTATTCAACTAATTAAAGTTCTGTTTAGGATTTATTATAAATTGGTTTGTATTACTTCTTTATAGATACGATATATACACAAAGCCTTATGACACATCTTAACTGTGACATCCTTAAAATGTTACACATAGAAAAGATTTGTCGGTGTTTTTGCATGCAAAAAAAAGACAAACTTCTGGAACATTTTGGCTACATTAACATAGTACACTTATATAGCCAAAAACTTTTTTGCAAGTAAACAGATAAACAGGAAAAACTTTTCCTGTGTGAATACCAATGATGTAAAGGTTTTTCTTTATTGTTTCTTACCATCTATGAGTAAAAGAGACAGAACATTGTCAGCTATTTGCAATTCTACTGAATGTATAATCAGAATATAGCTATGTAACCAATGGAAAGGAAATATTTCAAACCAAATGTTCAGCATTTATTACAGTAGGGTGCATAGACCGAAGGTTTGATTACATAAATGTAAATTGGTGAAATTTAGAAGAATAAAACATGATGGTAGGCCAAATTTATCTTCATGTCATAACTTCCACTTCAAAAACTTAACCAGTTGAGCATATGAATCTGAATAATAGACTGCAGGGCATCATCGATAGCTAATGACTAACTGTTCAATCAACAATGGTATTAAACCTGTGGTAGTATTTTACTGTAAAACCAACCCCTTTTGTTCCAATTCATGCTTTGATTTCATTAACCTTCATAAGCAACATTCAAATAAGATTAGCTTCTGTGATTTACCCTTATAGTATATTACTTTCATAAAAATTTAAGTCAATAATTAGTAGGTGCATCTCAATGCATTTTTCACATGACAAGAAACATTCCATGAATACCAAAATTTAAAGTATTTACAAATTTCTTACCAGTATTCCTCCTATTCCACTCAGCACGTAGACTACCATTATCCTCAGCCAACCAATTGACCTCTCCATAGTTCTCATGATGAGGAAATGAATGGCCCCAATGATGACAACATGAATGATACCATGATGATAGACAATAGAAAGAGGCAGTCTCCACCACTGTGCTGGATTGTCTGGTAACCATGGCTTATCTGATTTTGATGAAATTCCACCCATACCACAAATAGAATTTATACAATTTACCTACAAAAAAGATCTGTGATATATGCTATCAGATTTTTGTCTTTTCTTTAACTTATTGATAGAGCATTTAGTCATGTATCTTCCAACTTAAAAAAAAAAAGTAAAATACAATAATAAAAGCTGACATCTATTTTGTTTAAGAAATAGATTTAAAATGGGTTTAAAATATACAGATGAATCTGAATCTTTTTAGGTAGCCAATTAAATGTGTTTAAATCTATATTTTTCAAAATATTTTACCAAAACAGTTTGAGTTATCTACCCTTGATCAACATATCAATTCATCACAAATAACTTTCATTGCAAAAAGTTTTTGTTTACTTTAATTATCAAATAAAGTATTTGAATAAATTGCAAGATATCCATATAATTTTTCATCATCAGGATGATAATTTTCAATTCTTACTTATTATTTACATATGGTCATACCTGACTACAGTGATCTGCAGAATACTTTGAGAAGTACCCTCCTAAGAATACACAGTGTGTATGTGTGGTTAGTTTACACTGACCCTGCAGGTTGTAACAACATGGCTTCAGGTTGTGCGACACACTGTTTTGTCCTGAAGGTCTTTCACTACATTTTATACCTGCTTTCCAAAGACCGACGTCTGAAAATAAAATTTGGTGAATAAGATAATGTATGTGTGCAGTGACAGTGAACAATTGGATTCTATATACTGAAATTGTACAAAAATTCTCTTTTGAAATTGGTTGTCTTTTAACTGAGATTTATTTCATTAATCTTTTTACTATTTATATAATGCAGGTCTAATTGATTGATTTTTGTTTGCTTAACGTCACATAGCAAATTACAATACAAAATATGCTTACACCATTTAGGCATATGATGGTAACTCCTTTTGGAGTTAACATAGGTTATACCTGTTGGCAATGTTTTATACCAAACTTATAAAACAAGAATGCACATGCTGTTGTGGCAACCAATTTGTAATTTAAATTATCAATAAACAGAAAGTGGGTGTCAGACAGATCTGAGAAGAACTGAAACTTTACAACTCATTACTGCCAAGCACTGAAGTCATTCTGTTTTGTGATACTTAAGAAAAGTGTGACGAAAATTTTTAAGTTCATTGAACATATTGAAGATTTCAAAGTACTGGCAAATAGGAAGCAGGTGTCTGTCAGATCTGCAAAGAGCTTACATGATTCAACTCATCACTATCAATCTAGAAGTATTAGAGAAAAAATCTGACGGAAATATTTGTTGGACAAATGAAGGGACAAAGTGAATGAAATAATGAACCGCTACTCCACTTACTTTATGAAGAGACATTTTTTCTGTATAGCAAACCTGTCTACTGAAGATTTTGATCAAATTAAGACAGGTGTTTGGTTTACGCAGGTGGATTTATTCAAAATGCTCGATTTTTATCCCCATATTCTTCAAATTACACCAGTTTCCTGTTTATACAAAGTCAGTTAGACAGGTTTCATATACATACTGATTTCACATATTTGCCATTTCTGGCAAAATTTAATAAACAAATATGACTCCTCTTTTTCAAATCTGCCTCTGAACATTTTACATAGCTAGTTAAAGGGACAATTTCAAGAAATTTGATATTTCAGATATTTCAAAATATCACTAATTTCAGCAATAGACTATGAATCAGTTGGAGAAGGTATAGAAATGGTTATAATGCAATTAAGGAACTTAATCCTTTGCTACAAACAATTTAGTCTTCATAGGAAGGTAAAAATAAGAAGATGTGACATAGAAAAAAATGTGTTATGAATGACTTACTGTAAACAACTAATTTCCGCTTCTTTTGCCAGTAAAAAAATAATGCAAATATAAATTGTCCCAAACATGTAACACTCAGGTCTTCCCTAATATAAATACATCAAGAAAATGAGAAAACTACAATAAAAAATTGCCACCCAGTCAAATAGAAAGGGCTAAACATGAAATAAAGTATCCACGAAAATAAGTTGGTTTACAATATCTTAGTGCAGACGCTTCCCTTGTGTGCTTGATCCCAAAATCATTTCATAATTGGCCACATTCTTATTTTTCAACACCCTGACCTCACACTTTCCAATTAAAATTCATAATCCAACAAAGCCTTTTTTCTCTAATTCTTAGAAGATTCATACTTTAGCTGATCTGTAAACTTTTTTTTTATCATGTGGTTCATTTTATCTCAGTTCTTCATTGGTCAAAATTGAATTATGCTGTTAAATTTTCTTACTTTCCTCTTTATTTGCTATTGTGATGTCATTAATAAAAAGCGTCATGCCCGATGACATCACACAACTAGAACACATCTTTTTGTAGATCATTGGGAAAAAAATAAAAAGTTTGTCTTAAACTGTGAAATCAATGTAAAACTATATAATTTTCAATAACTTTCCATACAGTAAGATATAGCCAGAAATCTGCCTATGGTATAAAGTTAAGAGTTTGCACAATGATCAATTAGAGCACAAAACAAATCATTTAGAAATATTTAAAGTACCATCAGTCATATGTTGACATTCTGCCTGTGAAGTTGTAGCTGCTGTATTTCTACTGGCCATTTCACAACATCCTAAAGGCTCTGTAGTACTGTAATTCTGTTCCAGTGTCTTAATTTGCAGTTCTATATCATCTCTTAAGCATGGGGCAAAGAATGCTCCAACACCTTTGAACAAAACATTGAAACAGTAAATACATAAATACATTTAACCCATAATGCAGCAAATGTTGCTTTGGTTAGATGTGTAGACAGACAATGGTATACCATAAAATGTCTTCCAAGAAAACTGAACCATGGTAAAAAATTTTCCATGGTATTTTGAACCCCCTCATGGAAAATTGATTTCCAGTATTCACAGTGTAGAACGCCACACACGGGTGTTGGCTATGTTTGACACGGGGTGGCAGTTTCGAGGCAAAGAAAAACGATCAAGGTAAGTAAAAGTATCAAATTTTCTTTTTCTGAAAACTGTTAGCACCCAATGATGTATTGCATGGAATGTACCTACTCATAATCTATTCCCTACAAGCAGAAGCAGATGTCCACATACATGTAGGTCTGTTTTCTCAGATACCCCTCCCCAGTTTTCCATGTCGCAGACTTCAAATGCAAGTTTCTACACATTGTACTAAAGTTATTATGAATTACAAAAAAAGTATCGATTGCAAACAAAATAGCATCTACTTAATGTATTTATAGATTAACAATGGTTTTTCAAACAAGACGGTGTTTCTCAGCTACAATCTCATTAAAGGAGATGAGATATGTCCAAGAAACATCCTTGAGTTTGATAGACCATTGATAATCTGTTTATCGCTATTTTGCCTATGACGTCGTTGATGTTTACATTGACAACGTCATGTGCCCCCTTAGTTTCTGATAATAATTTTCTATCTCAAGCGAGTAGCCCAATATGAAAAATTATCACAAAAAAATATCAAAGGAAAAATAATCAAAATAGCGATAACGTCTTTTCTGTTAGAAAGTCTTTAATATGAAATATTTCAACGTTCAAAAACACATAAACCATGTACCATACTCCTGTTAATTCATCACATATAAAATTGATAACAATATCTTCAGCATCCATTATTATAGACTAAGCTTATCCTTTATCACTAAAAAAGTTCTTACTAGTTATATATTTGTCTGATGGTCCTATCCACAGATTTGGTATAACCCACTTGTGGACTGTTTCTGTTCCTAGAAAGGTCTGTATGCCATCTCTCGATTCTACAGTGGGTTCTATACCAAGAGAAGCCAGGCCTCCAAGATAGCAAAAAACACCACAGGTTACAAACTGGGCCTGTTATATAAAATAGGAGCAAATTTATATATTAATGTGCATATTTTTCATCAAGATTGTCTTTGATTCTTTTAAGAAGTTTGTTAATTAGCAATTCAAATTATGTTATATATGAAAGATGGTTGGATAGAACTGGTTCCAAAATTCCATGATTTGCATATTGATATAGTATCCTTATATCTAGTGAGTTAAGTATAAATTATCCATAAGTTTAAATCACACATGTACTAAAAAGAGATTTTGAAATTGATAAAAAAAAAAACACTCAGCCAGTCTTGCATTCTATTAAAACAATCTTGAACCCTATTTGTAAAAATATCAAAATATGTTTTATAGAAATTTGTTGTGGTAAGATTGAAATTAGTTGCTGATTAGTTATTGCACCTTCTGATCATATGACAACTGTAAATGATACAGTTAACCCAATGAGCTAATAATCATAATCAAAAATGTTTTGTTTCATGTCTGAAAATGGTAAATGGGGTAAATCGATCAGCGGTTCAAATTTGCATTAAATAATGAAAGGTCCAGGAGTCCAGGACCCATTAAATTTTAAAGTGAAAGGTCCTCTCTAAGAGAGTCAAATGTTCTATTTAAAGCATCAGTCAAAATATTTGGAGGTACTTGACTTCGCAATTCAAATATGAAAAGACCCCTTCTGGAATCCTTTATTTTAGGACCTGGACCACTAACCCCCACTTATTTGAACCCATGTCATAACATTGAAGTATGGGATCTGTCCCTTAACCTGATATAATGATAGTGTCTATGATAAGGTTTATGCAACTATTCTTTAATACTGTCTCTTCTGCTATATTTTTTATTGAGAGTCATAAATTTGAGACCACAAGGTATCTTTTTACAGTCCTTTTTTTTTTATTATTTCTTTTGCATAGGAACTGTGTCCATTCAAGCCAATGAATAAACCCACCATGGGACGAGGGCAAGAAATTTTGTCACAACACATGATAATGATCAACTCTTCCTTTGATCAGGGTTCAGTTCAGTTAACTTAAGTGCATTCTTTGAAGTGTGGAATGTTAGCAGACTCTTGTTAGGGTTATTCTCTTCATTAATGCAAGAACACTTTACTTTTGTTTAAAAAAAAAAATGCATTTTCTATAATGGATGTTGACTTTAAATCAATGAAATTCAAAACAAAACTGGTATCTGTGAAATCCATGCCAATTTTTTGTCAAGCTTCCAAAAGTATTAGTCATTCTTCATCATGTACTTTTGTATATAACTTTCAAAGCATTGGATCTCTAATATTTCTTGAATTAATGGAGCTATTCTTTTTTATTTTAAATCTACTGTGTAAAGGGAAGCAACTCCAACTACTCTACTGATATTTAATGCATGAGTCCTGGCTTTTTCACCTTGCTATCTAAAGCCACAAAATTTTGTACTAAATAATCATCTGGTAATTTTTTGGGGTTAGAAGCCAAAATATAAGATCAAATGCTAATTTGCAGTTAATGTGGCAGGGTATACATCGGCTAAAGTTTTTTTAATATCACAGTATCTATCTTCTATAATCCAAGCATACATCACCTCTTGTGTATTAATGCAGTTAAATGGTATTTAGGTAAACAAATATTTCTATTCTTCATTTTGTTTAATTACCAAGGTAATAAATAATGTGAAGAATGGTATGAATTCTGGCAGTTTAGACATCTTGAGTTTGACATGAGTAAGACTTTTTGCTTGTTTTTCAATTTTCATGCCACGCTTCAGATCATTCCATTCTTCAACAACTCTTCCTGTAGGATTCACATAATAAGCTGAAATAAAAAAATTATAGGGACAAGTAAGTAACAATGATCGACAGACAGTCACAAAAGTAAATTATTTTATACATTTGGACATGTATTATAAAAGTGATTTTCAACAGTAGACATTCTCTTTCAGCGACCCCGACCAGAATATTAGGTGGAGGGTTAAATCAAGCATTGTTACTTCAGTATTGTCATTTGCTATATACTTGCTGTCAGAAGGATAAGGTCATTTACAATTGAGGGTCAATTACTGTGATTTTTTTCACTTACTCCATTGCAGGACATCAAATCAATTTGATCCAATTGGAATTGTTTCATCAATTCAAACTACTGAATTAGTAAAAATTTACACCATACTGATCAAGGACAGCCTCAGTCAAGTCAATAATGTCAGTAGTGCAAGAAGAAAGCATACTTATAAGATCCTATTAAAGGAAAAAGTGTGATAAAGAGGTAAATTGGCCACAAAATCAAATGTGTTTCAAACTATCACTCATTTGCAGAATCAAAGGTTTAATCAGTCTACTTTAATAAAATATTGCATTTTGGTTATAAAACTATTCATGGGAAATTCAACCCTGAATGTCATTTATACCTTAAAAAATGAAGAAATTGTGCAAAATCTGGTCTTCTTTAATCACAAACCCACAACCACAACATTCATGAAATGTTCCAAGAATTGAATTGATTTTAATTCCTTCTTATTTTTACATGACAAAAACTCGTTAAATGTATCACATTACCTGACCTTTCCTATTTCCTCTAACCTTATTGTTTTATATGATACAAAACTGTATAAAAGTCTATTGCAATATTGAAATGTTGCAAGTATCCAGAGTTACTTCCCTTTGCAGATATCATGAGTCTAATGTACAGCATCTCTGTTCTTACATTGGTTTTATATGGAGACATTGTAATGGGATCCTGTGATGTTAAACTAGGTAAATAATTTTATGACTTCTATTGAAACCTTAAGTCATTTTTCGTTAGACATATGTTTAAGATAAGGAAAGGTTTTTGATTTAGAAATCTTATCCTACAACAATATATGTCCCTATTTTAAATTAGCCAAAACAAAACAAACAAGAATGTGTCCATAGTACACAGATGCCCCACTCGCACTATCATTTTCTATGTTCAGTGGACCGTGAAATTGGGGTCAAAACTCTAATTTGGCATTAAAATTAGAAAGATCATATCATAGGGAACATGTGTACTAAGTTTCAAGTTGATTGGACTTCAACTTCATCAAAAACTACCTTGATCAAAAACTTTAACCAAAAACTTTAACCTGAAGCGGGACAGACGGACGAACGAACGAACGAAACAACGGACGAAAGGACGCACAGACCGAAAAACATAATGCCCCTAAGTGGGGCATAAAAATAAATTATCTAACATGTAAAATAATAACACATCATACATTAAGTGTAAAATAAATGGGTAATGTGTCCATTGGACACAGATGATGCCCCAGCTTGCATATAACGCTATAAAGGGATATAACTCAAGAACTGAAAAAGTGACGCTACCCAAATTTGTACTTGATCTGAGTTTTCTGGTAATAAGCATTGTGTATAAGTTTCATAACATTTGGTTCCGGCAAACTTAAGTTAAAGAAAGGAAACGAAAAATTCAGCAATTTTTCCATTTGTAAATAGACATAACTCTAGAAATGTAAAAGTGACACCACCCAAATTCAATCTGTGTATTGTGGTAATAAGCATTGTGGATAAGTTTCATAACATTTGGTTGAGGCAAACTTAAGATAGAAAACGGAAACCAATTTCGGGACGTACAGACGGACAAGGGTAAAACTTAATGCCCCCTCTGCTACGGCGGAGGCATAAAAATGAATACTTCTCTAGTTTGCCAGTGTTGACTGGTGAATTTGATCATGAAAGGGAAGTAACCTAGTTGTTGGTGCATGTCAACATCAGTTGCATGCACTAAAATTAATTTTTGTTTTAATCATTTTATTCAAACAACTACTGCAGTATTTGTTGTTAAAACAAACTGAAATATAATGCAAGCTATACACCATTTGTATACTGATATTTGTATTTCATATTTCTCTTCAGAAAGTTCTCTTCTCAAGGATCTAGTTGAAATGTTGTTAAAGAAAGATTCAGGTAAGATTGAAATATTGAGCTGTTACCAAAAATATAAAAATAATGAATTGTAGCTGCAAAACTTAAAGATAATTATTCTCAAGAGAGAAAGAAAGAGATTCATTCTGCTCATATGCCTGTTCAAATGTCCTGAATAATATTTTTTAAGTAAATTCTGACATTTCGATATACTTTTTACATTGCAGAAATTATAACTAACTTACTCTCACTTAGTTATCTATTTAATTATTTATTTACCTCAACTTTATTTACTTTTGTAGAATTTAACAAATAATTGATATTCAATATCACCAGTGATGCATTAATAAATAGTTAAACATTTTTTTTATCATTATGAAAGTTTTGCCATAAAACAACAGGGTTTATTGCAAGAGTTCTGGTTTTAATTGCACTTGCAATCATGAGCAAAATAATATCTTCCTAATAATGTTCATCAATATCAGTCATGGGGAATTACCAAAATAAATGATTTTTAAATCACTCATTTAAGTAGCAAATTAGAATATATGTGATTTTGCAGTTTTACCCAAATTTTAAACATACAGGTTCACATTATATCTAATTATTAGTAAAATTGAAAAAAAAATGGATCTTTTGCTTCTTTTATGTAGCAAGGTTTATGCTTCTGATGCAATCATTCATCTGTTAATTCTAAATTTGTTGAAAAAGAAAAAATGATATAATGAAAGTTTTACATAATGATCTAATACTTTCTTAACAGATTTTTCCCAGCAGTGGGAGAATTTTTCCTGTAAAATTCAAGGTTTCAGCTTTCAGATTATGTAATAAAATTTTACTGTTTGCAACCAAAATTTAACTGAACGTGGGTGTTGAAAAAAATGGGGGATAATTAATAAAGTAATACTTAAAGAAGTGATTTTTTTTAAGAGAAAAATAGGGGTATGATACTTAAACAATTGATTTTCATTTCATCAGTACAAGTTTCAGTACAGGGTCATCACCTGACATGACCGGTCATCCTATTAAAACAGATGTTGGTTTTGATACTTTTAGCATCATAATTAGTCCCAGGACCATTAATATTATATTTTCAAAGCTACAATAAAATAAAATCACTAGTGATTTATTTGTACTACTTAAATAGGTGATTATTAAAGAAAGACTACTCTTACTTGCAACTTTCTGAACAAAATGTTACTTGAATAAGTGATTTAATTTCTTAAAGAAAGCAACATTTTTTTCACGGGGGGTCTCAACGTGGGATTTTGGGTACAGTTGTGCAGCTGGGATTTAAAAAACACCTCCCATTCATATATTGAATAATTGTGAAATCCCTACCTATACATATATTTCACAGCGAAATCATAACACATTCATATATTTATCAGCTCAAATAGTACCTATATGCATATACAATCTTATTATATAAAATGTGTCAATAAGTTTCAGCAGATGTGGAAATTTTAATGACAAAGAGTTTGGGAAATTCAGTGAAGATCGTTGCACAACAAACTGAAAAATTATGACCCATTGATATATTGAGTTAAGCCATTTCAATTGATATTTTATAGTGTGTCTTTCTATGTTGTGATGTTACACTATTGTTTCAGATAAGGGTGAAGGTTTAGTACCATTAAAACGTTTAAACCCGCTGCAATTGTTTGCACCTGTCCTAAGTCAGGAATCTGATGTTCAGTAGTTGTCGTTTGTTGATGTGGTTCATAAGTGTTTCTCGTTTCTCGTTTTTTATATAGATTAGACCGTTGGTTTTCCTGTTTGAATGGTTTTACACTAGTAATTTTTGGGGCCCTTTATAGCTTGTTGTTCGGTGTGAGCCAAGGCTCCGTGTTGAAGGCCGTACTTTGACCTATAATGGTTTACTTTTATAAATTTTGACTTGGATGGAGAGTTGTCTCATTGGCACTCATACCACATCTTCTTATATCTATATATCACAATTGGTCAATTACTACCTATTGATATATTTCCTCGGTAAAATTGCACCCCATTGATATATTTGACGTATCAAAATAAGGGACCCATTCCAGCGGCACATATGTATATACCTTCATATAGGAAGAGACCCCCCATGATTTTTTTACAATGACAGAAAATTGTTCAAAAGATAAATAATACACTTTAGCTTTAAAAGGGTAGATTACTCAGATAATTTAGTTTAATAAAAGAATGTACTATAAAACATTTTAAATCTATCTATTTTGTTATGTAGTAAAAAATTGAAAACGGTGACCACATTTTAAAATTTTTTTTTTCTATTCTATTCACTGTTTATAATTCAGAAATGTTTACAATGGTTTTATTATTGCAAAAATTTTGACAGGATAGGTGTTGCAAAAATAAATTTAGAAGCTTGCATTATAAATTTTGATTGCATTGAGTCTTCACAGAATATTTTTGCATTTTGTTATTGCTCAACAATCCCAATAAATGCACACCAAAATTTCTGAATTTACAGTACAAATGTATATGAAAGCCTTCCTTAAGAGCTATCTTTTTATATTTTAAAAAATTCAAAGTTGTGTCATTCATGTCATTAGCTAACCTTCTAGTCTTTTTTTTCTGTTTGTTTATAATTAATACAAAGTATAGGCATCTTCCTTTATCCATTATCTTGAAAACAAGCTCTATGTCTATACTTTTTTTTTATTATATATACTGTAAATTCAGAAATTATTGCATGCATTAATCATTGCGATTTTTGTAGAATGGACAAAAAAGCGAGATTAATTATTGCGATATCAGGAAAATCTGCATACAGATAAATGTATAAGATATCAGAATGCGAGTTCTTATTATTGCGATACTCACCTAGTCACATTATTCGCATTAATAAAAACCTCGCAATAATTTCTGAATTTACAGTATGTTAGCACCATACTAAAACTAAATTTTGGCAATGAATAAAACCTATCATTTCTTGTTTATACTCCCTTATTACCTTCAATAATTGAATTCTACATATAAATGGTCTCTTGCAAGTACATCAAAGAAGCTAAAGGCTCTAAAGAGCCTGTGTCGCTCACCTGCATCTTCAACAATAGCCATTTTTTGGGTCAAAATCATCATGAAAGGGCAACAAATAGATATAAGAAGATGTGGTATGAGTCCCAATGAGACAACTCCCCATCCAAGTCACAATTTGTAAAAGTAAACCATTATAGGTCAAAGTACAGCCTTCAACACGGAGCTTTGGCTCACACCAAACTCTATAAAGAGTTAACTGACAATTTCAGTCATGTTTACATATTTGTTGATCTTGTCCCGCTGATCATTTTTGCTTTTTAAAGTTTTCTATCTACATTTGCATCTATTACACTTTTCAATATAATAAGCAAAAACTCTAAAAAATGGTAAAAACTTCTTTAAAGGGAAATAACTCCAATAACAAGTCAACTAAAGATTTCAGCCATGATGGCTTATTTGTAGATCTTGACTTGCTCATCATTTATCCTAATCAAAATTTCCCTTTATCTATTATAGTTTTCAAAATAATCGACAAAAATCAAAAAAATTGATAAATTTAACATTTATAAAGGGCTATAACATAAGAAGTCGTCTGACAGTTTTGACGTAAATAGACAGCAGGTAGATCTCAACATTCTGAACATTTCTGGCCCTGTAAGATTTTCTCTATTCATAGGGGTTTTCAAGATAATAGACAAACTTGCATTTTACCCATATGTTCTATTTTTAGCCATGTTGGCCATCTTGGTTGACAAGCGGGGTCATCGGACACATTTTTAAAACTAGATACTCAATAATGATTGTGGCCAAGTTTAGTTAAATTTGGCCCAGTAGTTTCAAAGGAGAAAACTTTTGTAAAAGTTAACAGACGACAGACGCCAAGTGATGAGAAAAGCTCACTTGGCCTTTCAGAAAAATACAAATATCAAAGGTCCTCATTTTGGTTCCCAAACTTTTATACTTCCTGACAAACATGTAAACAATTACAGCAATCAAAACCACACATGGAATTATTTCAAATTCATTATTTGATTAATTTTGATTCAGGATTTAATTATGAAATTTGTGGCCTCAATATTTTACTATTACATGTACCAGTATTACAATCTTCATGATCTATTGTAGATAAAGGATGAGCATTGTTCAATGAGAAGAAAATTCCTGCTTTTTCAGCTGCTTTGACACAGTCAAAATCACTTTCAGCAAAGGAGATAATAAAGTTCAACAAAGTGTTGACAAACATAAGAAATGGCTACAACCCCAGCACTGGCATTTTCACTGCACCTATATCAGTTTTCTTCAGTAGTTATGAGTCAAAGTGGGAAAAAACTTGTTGCCACTCTTTGTCTCAATGATACCAGAGTATCCAGTGTGTACATAAAGTCTATAGCTTACCAGACTGGTGCCCTCAGTATGGTATTGGATATACAGAAAGGGGATCAAATAACGATGAAGTCTGATTCCAGTTACAGTATTTATAGCGACATCATGAATTACAGCACATTTTCCGGACATATGATTTCTCAATAAACAACTTTGATATACATTTATTTATTTATTCATCTATGTCAGATTATAATCTAAGGAAGATTTGTTCCTAATGTATCCTAGTGTTCTTGTTGATCATTGGTAAATTTTGGAGGCTATTTATTACAAACAATTTCATAAATAATTGTTAAGGTTGATGGTTTCTTACAAAATTCTGATGTTTGGCATGCTGATAGATATTTTAGATACTGTTGGTTATTTGTGTCATTGGGTTGCTGTCTCATTGATGTATTTCCTACATCTCCTGTTATTCATATTTATTATCTACAAACTTATAAAATAAAGGACCCCACACCTGATTTTCAAAATCCCCAAAAGCTACCCTTTTTGGGAAAAATTGACTAATTTCCAATGGAAGTTATACACTTCCCAATTTATTTTTTGCAATGTCATAAAACTTTTCAATGTCTTTTGACAAAACCAAGACTTCCCACATAAAATAACAATTCAGCAAAAGTAAGTAAATTACTTCTATTATTAACCATAATATATTCTTTGTTGGATCATTTTTTTGTAAAATCAGGAAACAATCACTTGATTTTGATGATAGTCAAGGAACAAATATTTTTTGTTATGATTTGTGAAAGCTAAAAATTACAGATAAACAATAAATTTTGCTTGTATTAATTGTATTAATTCTTTCTGATCAAATCATCTTATATATATGCATCATATTGATACCTAGATTGTTAGATCCCACTGATGTTGCAAAAGGATTGCAAGAAAAACAACTTTTTCTTAAAACCTGTGTCCAGTACGTCTCCACCCCTGTCCAATTCAAATTTACAATACAAAAATTTTAAGACATCTGTGTTTTTTTGAAAATAATATAATGTAAACACAAAATCAGATTTAGATTTTTACAAATTAAATTAAAAAAGAGTGCTCATGAGTCAAATATTCATCATCTTATTGTTCACCTAAGCTAAAATATCACTGCCTAAAATGCCAAGAGGTTTTCATTTAGATATGTAATTTACAATATGCTTGTCAGTAGTTTCATCCATCCTCAGTTACTAAATTAATGAAATGCAACAACTTGTCTAATTACCAGTCTTGATTCCAAAATTATGAGTAAGAAATCTAATTATTTCTGTCAAGATACCTGGTATGAAATTTTTGATAATAAACTAGTAGTTTGGGTCATTGTTATATAATTATAATAACATCAAAAGTTTGATACTGGTATGACATTTAACTGTTCAAGGGGAGGGATATTTTATTCAAAATTTTATTAAAGCTTTTTAGAGACTGTTTCATTGAAACATACACAGGAAATTAAAAAACTTATCACCATAGAATTTTAATGCAGTAGCTTCTTGTTCCTTTTTTTCTATTTTCAGAAAATACGGAAAATTATATCTCCATTCAAAGATTAGATGGAGAAACATGAAGTCTCACTCATGTTAATATTTCATTTATTGAATTAAATTCTCTCTGTTAATTTTTTTTTAAAACTATTTATGGTTTGCTTGCTTCTCTTTTTTGACAGTTGAAGCCTGAAAAAACTAGAAATTAATTTGGTGTGGTCTAAAGTAAAAATTATAACATGTTTAAAACCAACCTCTGGCAATGTCTACAATATTTCTGATCTTGTCAATTTTCCATCTATGCAGTTGTCTTAATCTTTCCATTTTATCCTTTATTTCTCCAATCTCTACTTTCTTTTCAATCTGAAACGCAAATATCATACAAATAAAATATATATCATACAATAGAATGCAAGGCAAGCAAACAACTGACTGGCTGTTTGATTATTTTTTAACAAAATTCTGTGTCAAATACAACATGCTTTATCAAAATGAAATATTGAAAGTTTAAACCTAAGAACCCAGGGAATTAATTCAGAGTTTGATTCCAATTATCCAAGTGGTTTCAATGATAAAGATTTGCCATTAGGGTCTACATAAAACTAGGTCAGTAGTGGTCATGCTCTAGGAATTTGTTCTAAATTAAACATCCGCCATTGAATGCTATGTAAACTATAAAACTGACATGTCAGCTATGGCCTTGCTGGTATATTCGTGAGAGACACAGAAGCAAATAATTTATACTGATGCAAACAAAGCAATGCATGATTGTGGGTTATCAATATTTCTTGAAATTTGTGGTACAAGCAGATATGAACCTTGAATTTATATACTTTGGCACTAATTTGAAAAAGATGCGACAGATAAAAATTCCATTTTATTTTCACCAAAAGCAAGTTTGTAATGCAAGTTTTACACATGAAATCAATTTGGGATAGTATATTAAACCTATATATAAATTTTCATTGTAATCCTACCACAGAAAGAAGTTTCACAAAACTGGATAAAATTTGTGATATTTGAACAAAAACTAAGTTGTTTTCACAAATTTAAATGAGCCAAATTTCACCAAAATATAATTTGCACATCTATATTTTATGCAAAACTGTGCAGAATTTCATTGGTCTCCTACTTATACTTATGGGAGTTTTTGCCTTTACAAAAAATGTTGACAGATAGACAAAAAAAAAATGAAAACAGTAGGGCTTCAGCATCCCCTGAAAGTGAAAACTATAGGGATTTGGGGCCCTAATAATTTCAGATTACAACAGGGTGTATCCTCTTCTTTATGGAGAATACATGCTAAATTTGATGAACTGTACCAACAAGTCTAGTCTATATATGGTGCTGATAAAGTGTGCTTGCAATGTTTTGATCAGAATCATGTCTCTTAGTGTGATCTTTTATCTCTGACCTCGTAAACTAGGCATCAACATAAGTCAGTCTCAAAAGATTGACCTACCCATCTTTTCTGTTTTATATTGGAAGATGCTGGTTAAAACAATCATAGACCATAACCTCTCAAAAATCTTTAAACAACTTCTACAAAAGGTGTGCCAAAATTTCTGTAAAGATTAAAGGATCTGGGTTGAAAATGTTAAGGGGGCAGAATACACAAAATTGTATGAGTTTTTTGCAAATTTTGTAAAAATGGTGAAAAATTCTTCAAGCAGTTTAATAAGTCCAAAAAAACTTTTCTTTCTGTGAGGTTTCAGGTAAAGCAACTGAAAACTGTCGGAGTTGCTGAAAATGACTAAGTTCGCAAGTCTTTAAAAAAAAACTGCCTGTATGACATCATCATTCTATAAACCTGTTTTGCACTTTGTGCAAATTATTTCAAACAAGTCCTTTGAGAATTTTGGTCTAAACAGATAGCAGTAACTTGGTAGAACTTGACAATTTCAGCATTTTTGCCAGGCCAGATTTTCTTTTTATATGATGAATACTTGCATTTTACCTTCATGTTCTTATTTTAGCCATAATGGCCATATTGGTTTGGATTATCATATATATTTAGCCAGTTGGCCTTTTATGTTCAGAGGAGAAATTTTTCTTAAAAGTAAAGGTACGATGCCAATGAATGACACCAAGTGATGGCAATAGCCTTTGGGTGAGTTGAGTTAGAAAGGCAGATGAACTTTATACTCCCTGACATGCAACAATAAGTGATGTAAAAATACTGTGATCATATCTACATTATATGTAAATTAGTGTTGGATAATCGGTTGAAATTGCCAACCGATTATCTATTACTATCGGTTGACAGCAACCAACCGACTATCGGTTATAATCGCATTATTATACCTTGCCCTTTTTAAAATGAAATCATGCATTTAGTCACATTGTACATGTCTAATGAGTATATTCCATAGCTTTGCAGAGTTTTTTATGTTTATAGTTGATCTTTTGTTTCCTTTTCATATTTTATTTAGCAATTAAAAACAGTGAATCAATTAGAATCCAGATTCAGATTGAACATATTTTGTCTTATAATTACAACATTTATTACCAACAATGACACTAAAATTTCTAAATTTCAATGGTATTACTCACATTATAATTTCAAATACATAGCTGTATAACAATTTGAATGCTTCTCATTAAAAAAATATATATAAAGTATTCAACTTTAAGCAATTTAAAATTATTCAAAAAAATAAAACAATGCATTTGGATTGAAATATATACATTTAACTAAGGGATCCAACCAATGTCTATTAATTCGTGCAGAATGCTTATTTTTCACTTTTGACATCATTATTCTTCTGTCAGAGGTATCATTCGTATGTCTGTAAAAATGCAAGAATGCAAAATTCTTACATAGTTGATCCGTATCCGATCCGTTATTTGTATATTTTTCAATGGCGGACAAACCGGGAATGTTTGACAAGCAATTTGGAAAGGAATATGACGTTTTGACACAAGAAATGAATGAAACATTAATAAAAGGCAATTTGCACCACGTTCTAATGTAACAAAATATTTATTTTGTCTAAAATCAGAATGATTTCATGTACGCTTTTGTTTTGAGTAACCTTTCATAAAAAGTCATTTGTTTTAAATAACATACGATCAGTCTATAAAGTCAATGCTTTTACAACGTTTGTAAAGAAAAAAAGCTATGTCTTTAATTATAGGATGTTTGACATTTTTCTTGTCATCGACTGATATTTTTGTTACAATTTGTTTGACTGCATGTAAAATGCAAACCGAAACAGACCAGAAGTTGATATGTTAAAAGTCCGAAACTATAACGACAATCGATTGAACAAAACCCCAATCGATTATCGACATCGCCAGCCCCAACCAACTGATTTCCGACTTATTCCGATCATCGAACAACACTAATGTAAATGAATCGATGATTATTGTTTTCCAAAATGTTTCCATGTAATATTATTGTGAAATAATCAACATTACAGCTATAAACAACTGGTACTGTGCAAAACCTTCATTTCCATATGCCAAATCTTTCTCTGTTAGTATTTCTTCACTGGATGACTGAAAAATAATGATTGAGAAATGTGTTTTGGATCATATTGCCTTTAATACATTGTTTATATAAATATATGAATATTACAAGAATTCAAAATATTTGAATAAAAATAATTTTTAATGATGTTTAAAGATAAAAATCTTTCAATTTAAGTATTACAATTAAACTGTTGCATTCATTAAAATCTATATCTAAAATACTGTTGTTATATTTATTATAGTTATACAGAAAAACAACTATTTTCAAGATTGGTCTCTTTTAGTCCCTTTCTTCCATATCATCCTTGAGTGACATTATACATGCATCTAATTAAAAGATTCTAGAAAATAGTAATCAGACCTATAACAAGCATTAACAAGCATTCTGAGAGTATTGCATGGCATTGTCCCCTACCTGTTAAAAATTCATTGTACTGGAACAAAATGCTAACTTGATCTATAACTTGTCATGGTGTAAACTATGTAAGAAATATCATATCAATATCTTCAAGTATGACGAAAAAAAGAGTGGAAAACTGAATATTTGCATGAATTTTCTAAGTCCAAGGACCATAACTCTGCACAAAATCATCAGACCGGAACAAAATTCAATCTTGATCTGTAACTTGTCATAATAAAAGTATATACCAAATATCAAATCAATATCTTCAAGCAGGAAGAAAAAAGTGTGGAAAACTGATTTGCCAGACTGACACAGACAGACAGACAGACAGACAGTGTGCAAACCTATAGTCCCCTTCGACTTCCTCTGTAGGGGACTAAAAATTTCTGACAGCTTTTTGGCCTTTCTGAATTCTTGCATCTTGAAAAACAGTCTAGTACCTACGTAACAAATCAAAACTAATGATATTCTCTATAGCTTTATCAAGTCAATTGAATAAGAAATTTTTTTCATAGAAGACTTACTCTTGCATATGGTTTTTCTCAGGTACACTACCATTTTGGACAAATTCTTATTAGTTTCAGGGATGATTCCACTATATAGTTTAGGGTCGCTTAGCAGCCCTTAAATCGGCTGGCAGCCCCAAAAAAATTTATGTGAATATAAATTCCCAATTCAGGAAAAATAAAATAAAAATTGATATTTCCGGAAATGTTTCCGTCATCGATTTAGGCACCTATAATTTTAGGAAGGCGTCACAGAAAAAAATTAAAATAGCCTTTCAAGATGTCATAATTATTTGGACTAGAGTGACACCAAAAGTTAAACTATGGCAACCTTCTACATATTAAACAGCAAGCAAAAATCACAAAATATCTTATCAATTATAAAGTATATAAACTTTCGTAATTGCTTTTCTGAATTCGACAATTGGCCAGTTCAATTTGAAATCACTTTGAATCAAGATAAATTTTGAAGATGATCTCTTGTTGAAAAAAATACCCAAAAGGATGATTTTTTTCAGTTGTTTATGTTAGCTGATATATATATTATTGTAAAAGGCCTAGGTTACCATAGCTACATTGTAAGATGCAAGCCTACAAAAGATGGTGCATCATGTGCAATGATCTTTTAATGTAACAACTTCCCTGGTCTCAATCAAATAATTGTCAAGCGATCTGGTTATCACATATGATATATACATCATATTCAGTAGCCCATCCAGAATTATTCAAAATATTACAACTTCTTACATCAGTGTACAGATGAAACTTAATATACATTTTCCGTTTTTACAGGAAAATAATGTTATTTCATCTTAGATTTTATGCATAAAAAATTCCCAATTTGATGGTCAAGGGACCCATTTGAAAACAGCTGGAATCATCCCTGAGTTTGTACTGTTTACAAAAATCTATTAAAATAAGTCAAAAGTTTCCCTTAATGACCAACAATTTTTGTGTATTATATGGATTGTAATATATCCTATTCGAAGTCAAGGGAAAATGTAAAATGAAACCTCAGTTAAAAAATTACCATAAATTAAAAACAAACTTACTTCTCCATATGGATTATCATGATTATAGGTCGATGTTGATGGATAATTTTGCATACTAGCCTCAGAATCAATAGTCTCTACAGCATATTTTGTTCCATTGTCACATTTCAATCTTTGACCCCATGTGACAGATTTTGTCTTTGATTTCATTTTATGGACTAAATGTCCAGAATATGTTTCATTCTTGTAATCATCATTTTTACAGGTCAACTCTACATCATTAAGTGAGATTTCTAAATCAGTAATTTCTTTACTTTTGTGATCTAAATCTAACTTTGAATTCATGTTCCCTGTGACTAAATTTGTCCTTGCTGTACAGTCTGAAAAGAAATCCATTACTGGAATGGTAAGCTTTTAATTAACTCATATCGGTACATCTGGACCACAAAATGGACAACAAAATTTATTAAATAAAGAGCTGCACCATGAGCGCATGATAGGTCCGTTGTTACTTAAGCTCGTCTTAATGCATTAAATGAATTTATATGATCAACTAGAATACTGTGAGCACTGCTCAAATAGACCCCTCTCCAACCCCACCCCCCAAAATAAGACATGCACACACAGTGTACTTATTGACACAAAAACATAAATAATTTGGCACTATTAAGGCTACTTGAAGTTTAACTAAGTTTGTGGCCTCGATTTTTGAAAGAATAAAATTCTATAACCGTCCAAAGTGTGGAAAATTGACAGTTTGCAACAATTTTCAACGAATAAAGTTCCATAACTCTGCAATGTCTTATCAGAAATTTATAAAAAAAACAAAAGAGAGCTTATTTCGAAAAGACATAAACAAGTCACCAAAGTTTCATGAAAACTGCTCAAAGCGTTTTTTGAATTATTGTCTGAAAACTGGAAAATCCCCCCTTTTTTAATGAACAAAGTCCAAATACTCCAAAACATAAATTCAGAAATTTTTAAAAATCGAAAGGGAACTTATGTCAATATATATAAACAATTCACCAAAGTTTCATGAAAATTGTTCAAAGCATTTTTGAATTATAGTCAGAAAACTGGAAAATCCCACAACTCAGAAATGCAAAATCTAAAATAAAAAAAAAAAAAAACGAAAAGTTCACGAAAATTTCATGAAAATTGGTGAAAGCAGTTTTGAGTTATTGTCCGACGACAAACGGACAGACAAACAACCATATACCAAAAAATGTCCAGTAACTCCTTACGGGAGTATAAAATCACAGTTTATCTCTATCTGTAATAATTTTCAAGATAATAACCAAAACGGCAAAATTTCCTTAAAATTACCAATTCAGGGCAGCAACCCAACAACCAGTTGTCCAATTCATCTGAAAATTTGAGGGCAGATAGATATTTACTTGATAAACAAGTTAATCCCTGTAAGGTTTGCTTTAAATGCTTTGGTTTCAGAGTTACAAGCCAAAATCTACATTTTACCCTATGTTCTATTTTTAGCCATGGCAGCCATCTTGGTTGGTTGGCTGGGTCACCGCATATATTTTAAAACTAAATACCCTAATAATGATTGTGGCTAAGTTTGGTTGAATTTGGTCCAGTAGTTTCAGAGGAGAAGATTTTTGTAAAGATTACAAAATTTACAAAAATTGGTAAAAATTACTTTAAAGGGCAATAACTCCTTAAGGGTCAACTGACCATTTTGATCATGTTGACTTATTTGAAGATCTTACTTTGCTGAACATTATTGCTGTTTACAGTTTATCTCTATCTGTAATAATTTTCAAGATAATAACCAAAACGGCAAAATTTCCTTAAAATTACCAATTCAGGGCAGCAACCCAACAACCAGTTGTCCAATTCATCTGAAAATTTGAGGGCAGATAGATATTTACTTGATAAACATGTTAATCCTGTAAGATTTGCTTTAAATGCTTTGGTTTCAGAGTTACAAGCCAAAATCTACATTTTACCCTATGTTCTATTTTTAGCCATGGCAGCCATCTTGGTTGGTTGGCTGGGTCACCGCACATATTTTTAAAACTAAATACCCTAATAATGATTGTGGCTAAGTTTGGTTGAATTTGGTCCAGTAGTTTCAGAGGAGAAGATTTTGTAAAGATTACAAAATTTACAAAAATTGGTAAAAATTACTTTAAAGGGCAATAACTCCTTAAGGGTCAACTGACCATTATGATCATGTTGACTTATTTGAAGATCTTACTTTGCTGAACATTATTGCTGTTTACAGTTTATCTCTATCTGTAATAATTTTCAAGATAATAACCAAAAGCGGCAAAATTTCCTTAAAATTACCAATTCAGGGCAGCAACCCAACAACCAGTTGTCCAATTCATCTGAAAATTTGAGGGCAGATAGATATTTACTTGATTAACAAGTTAATCCCTGTAAGGTTTGCTTTAAATGCTTTGGTTTCAGAGTTACAAGCCAAAATCTACATTTTACCCTATGTTCTATTTTTAGCCATGGCAGCCATCTTGGTTGGTTGGCTGGGTCACCGCACATATTTTTAAAAACTAAATACCCTAATAATGATTGTGGCTAAGTTTGGTTGAATTTGGTCCAGTAGTTTCAGAGGAGAAGATTTTTGTAAAAGATAACAAAAATTTACAAAAAATTGGTAAAAAATTACTTTAAAGGGCAATAACTCCTTAAGGGGTCAACTGACCATTTTGACCATGTTGACTTATTTGTAGATCTTACTTTGCTGAACATTATTGCTGTTTACAGTTTATCTCTATCTATAATAATTTTCAAGATAATAACCGAAAACGGAAAAAAAAATCCTTAAAATTACTAATTCAGGGGCAGCAACCCAACAACCCAATGTCCGATTCATCTGAAAATTTCAGGGCAGATAGATCTTGACTTGATCAACAATTTTACCCCATGTCAGATTTGCTCTAAATGCTTTGGTTTCAGAGTTATAAGCCAAAATATACATTTTACCCCTATGTTCTATTTTTAGCCATGGCGGCCATATTGGTTGGTTTGGCAGGTCACCGGACACAATTTTTAAACTAGATACCCCAATGATGATTGTGGCCAAGTTTGGTTAAATTTGGCCCAGTAGTTTCAGAGGAGAAGATTTTTGTAAAAGTTAACGACGACGGACGACAAGTGATGAGAAAAGCTCACTTGGCCCTTCGGGCCAGGTGAGCTAAAAATAAGAAAGATCAAATATGCTATCAGTAAAATACAAGAAAATAAATAAATTGTCTTGCTCTAAAAATGCTGGACTGGAATTAGGGTGATTTTTGTTTCAACATGTTCAAACATACATGTATTGTGTTCTAATTCTGTGCCAAGTTTAACTAAAGTAAATTCAATGGTTAAGTAGTTTCAGTTGCTTAAAATAGTAACAAGCAGATAAGGATACTCCGATGTCTTCCCTAAAGGTTCATTTCTGGGAAGGAAACTTACATGACTGTACCATATTTCAGGAAAGAATGAGACTTTATTTCTAAAATATCTCCACAAACCTTCTTAGGAAAAAGATGGCATTGGGGATTTAAAATGACTGTATATCTTAGATACATGTATATGTACAGTAAGATGTTTTACAACATATTAATTTTCTGTTTAAAATAAACAATATTCTTCTTTATTTCTTCGGTATAGGCCTTTATAGTGTATTAAAGTCATTGATGAACAATCCAGGGCTTAACAGTTGTCTCCCCTTTTTTGGAACCTGATAAGAAATTCAAATGATCACAGGATTGATACACGCCTTCTTTCCTGTAGAATTCAATGATTTTTCTAGGATTTTCATACCTATGTAATAAGTCTTGTAAAAGTACATTTTCTATTTTCCTAAAAATTTTGCAAAATTCAATGACTTTTTATGGCCTTACCTTGCTAAAAATAAACCCAATTCTCATGACATCAATGAAAAGATAAAACATTACCACCAGAAATTTTGTGGTAGTAATTTATAAAAATTTAGCACCAAAGAAATAAATATGGTTTAAGTCAAGTTTTGTAACAAATTTGATCTTATTTCAATTCTATTTGAAACAAAAATATGCAGCCATAGGAAACTATGCCCCACTCACACTACCACATTTCCATGTTCAGTGAACATGTGTATCATGGATGTACACCTCTGAGGAGCCAAAAATTTCTAGAAAAAAACTTATTTTCTTATAAACCTGATTTTTGGAAAGTAATTGTTGAAGAAACAAAAGGCTGTCAGACAGACAGCAAACCGGATTTTCCTGCAGAGGTCAAACCCTGAACAGTTGAGCAAGTATGGACACAACATTTAAGCTTAAAACAGCTCTGAATTTGGATTGTGATTGAATATTTGATACAGCATGGGTTTGTGACACAAAATAAATGTGGTCAAAGAACTGAAAAATTTGAAATTGAACATTTACCTATTATGGTCCAATATCCAAAATCTTAAGCACATTGCTAGAATCAGCATATCAAAGAACCCCAAGAATTCAATTTTTGATGAAATACTTCTTAGTTAAACCATTTCTGTTCAAATGGAAATAACTCAAACTTTATTTCCATGAACCAATAATGTAAATCTAAAATTAAATATAATTTAACCATAGACTCTAAAATTAGATATGATGTAAAGAGATATGATGTTATATTTATTTTTAAATTATAATCAAATATAATTAATAGTTTTCTAATAAATCTGTCACTCCAATTATAATTGGGTGATTGCATTGACAATTACCAGATGTGTGTTATCTTATCACTTAGTGTAATCAAACTTTATATATATAGTTGATAGTTCCCAATATTTTTTCTTTCATTTGTAACATACTAATATAGATCTGCAACTTATCTTATCTTAATTTTAACTTTTAACTTATAAATAATAGATTATCACCTAATGAATTTTCAAATCTGGAACCCCAAACAAGATCAAGTAAAAATTAAAATTAACAGACACAACAAAACAATTATATACATATATCACTCAGAAAATTAGTTTTTACAGAATAACAAACACACCATAAAATTCTTCAAACAATTTACCAAAGAAAAGAAAAATTAATAATGAAAATCATACCTGCAAATCTGAAGGGTTATTTCCCATTGAACAGAACTATGGTTTAACATAGTACTCTAACATTACATATGGAAGTACACCACTAATTCATGGCCCCATTGCTTTTTATGTTAAATTCCTCAATTTCTAGCAGGCACAGCTCTTTTGTTTTAAGTTCAAATAAAGTGACAATCATTGCATGTCAAAGCAACACTTTATGTTGTCTTGTACTGAAAAAATCAACATACCTTTAATGGCATATAAGAAAGAACTGGTTCCCGGAACTTCGGATGTACCAAAAAAGGTATTTCAGATCTGACAAACAGGCAAAATGTACCCTCTTTTCAAAATTTGGTGCAGTTTTTTTATATTCAAAATTATAAGTCAAAAAGTGTTCTACAATGATCACCAGTCATTCAGCTTTTATTTGATACCAAAAATACCTAGATATTCTACATATTTTGAAAGTTACACTATTTTGTGTTAAATATGTATTACTTTCTGGTATGTGCTTTCTGGCCGGGCCCGAATTAGTGGTGTTACACCTATAACAGAACCAAACTTGCTATATTGACTTCAGCATTACTTTATTTCATTCTATGATCTTTTTCAAGCAATAAAAAACATATAAAGCTTTAGTCCAAATACTATTCGACTAATTTTAAGCTCAAATTGGACTGGTAGTAACATATGGGTTATTCAAAGAAAACTGCATATGGATATTACCAATGGCCAATTTCTTTTTTTATTCTCAATATCATTGTTCTATTCATTAATTTCTATTAGGAAAGCAATGTGCTTACCAATAGTCATATTTTTACCAAAGGTTGTTCATTTGATAAAAATATATTAGTCCAAACCTAAGACATAATTGAGAATACTGTCCCTCCTTTTTTCTTCAAATTGGAAAAGGGACATTTTTGGTAAAAACCATACTTCTGTGGTACAACATAGATTATTAAGACCAATTTATATATCCCTCAGCTGGATAACTTGCTAAACTGGTTCAAAATTACATGTACTGTGAGATTTTGGAATTTTTATATAAGTATATACCAATTGCCTAGATTGTACAAGGCAACCATAAGAAAACCAATAAAACTTGAAAAATCATAGGATTATTTGACCAAGAGCTATTTTATATGAATTTGGTTAAATATACTTACCAGGATTTACTATCATAAATATAGAATACGTTCCGCGTTTTAGTATGTTCCCAATCGCAAAAACATCGAGGAGACCGAGATCTTTAAATATCCGGTATGTTATGAAATCTACTCACTCGATTCAAGGTAAGTTCAGTTTTGTTTTTTGTGTTCAATTGAACAGATGTTCTCATCGTAATTTAATATATAACTAGTATAACTTTTCAAAGTTTTATCTTATATCGTTTTCAACGATATGGACGGGTCTTCATTGTATGAAGACACGCAGGAAAGTATTACTATGGAACCTGTTTCACCAAAGTCTGTAAGGACAAGCAAAGAGCTGGTGAAAACAACAGGTAAAAAGAAAAAGGTGTCAAAATCGGAAATAATGTAGTCCGAATATGACAGAAAACTCCAAAGTATGGAGGAGAACTTTAATTGCAAGTTAGACAAACTTTTTGGTTTGTTAGCATCAAACAATCAGAATAGGGAATCATTGCTCAGGTCTGATTGTGTTAATATGGGTAACCTCCCGTCTGGGGAGAGTAGGCCATTAATTTCACTAGAACCAAACTTGGACCAAAATCTGGGGTCACCAAGAGTTTCTAGAAACCAAGATTTTGATAATAGATCAGAGATATCTATACATGTACACCAAACTGAAAGGCATGATTTAGATATGAGGTCAGATTATGATAGTGGGTCTGGAGGTAGTCCAGTTAGACAACCCAATGATGAATTTATTTTACAAAATGACAATGTAAATAATCGTAAATGTGAACGATTTATTAAACATGTGCAAAACTCAAATGAAGGTTTTCCCCTGAATGAGAATGTTGAGTCTGAACAAGGGCAGGCAGTCAATAAGAATGTTAACTTTTTAGCCAAAATATTTAAAGAAGATATTGCTAAAGAAAAATCTAGTCTTGGATTAGTGTTAGACCAGGCACAGGTACATATATTGGAAAATTCGTGGCGTTCAAAAAACCTAGAAAGAATTTCTGCTTACAAAGAGGAATACAAGAATGTTTTTCCTATTCATGATAGTTCGGTTGAATTTTTGCAAGTTGCAAAATTAGACAACTTACTTGAACTCATGTTGAGACAGACACATGGTGACTGTATTCACAACCCCTCAAACAGATAGAGAAATTGGGTTTTCAGGGGCAATTAAGTGCAAGAATGAACATTATTTCTGTTCTATATATGCAACAAGCTCTAGGTTCACTTTTACAAACTCTTGAGAGTGATGATTTTGAGAAAGATGAAGTTTGTCAAACCATTAAAGATGTTTTTGCCATGTCGACTAAAACACTTGACCAAGCAGGCCGTACAGGTGCCTTTTTACATTTGGTCCGTAGGCAAGCTGCAGCTCAGGATTCAGGCTTAACAGGGTTGAAAAATATGAGCAGTAAATGCCAATATCTACCGCTTACAAATGATGGGGTATTTGGCAAAGGGCTTGAAATAGCTTTGGAAAAGCGCAAAGAGCAAAAAGAACAACTCTCTGATCTTTTACCAGAATTCAGTAGAAAGAGAAAGTTTGAAAATAATGCTTGTGAAAAGGGAAACAATAAGGTTTCCAGGTATTCTAGTGTATCAGGTGGGCAAAACATTAAGAACAAATTCTAATGCTACTAGTACATTTTCCAACTATAGGAAACCTGCACAGAATTTTCAGAAAGACAAGACAGCATCAGCACCTAGACAGAGTGGACAAGTTGCAAACAAGACCAGCTTTAAGTCTGGCAAGAGTGCTACACAGTCCTCATGGGGTTCTTTTCGGATCCCCAAGAGAAACGATAGCTGACTCAGAAGTAAGTTTTTTAATGTGTCCAGAGATACCTGTAGGGGGTCAATTACAAAATTTTCTTCAAAACTGGGAGAAAATAACATCAGATCAGTGGGTTCTCTCAATTGTAAAAGAGGAATACAAACTAGAATTCATTCAAAAACCTCTTTGAACGGGGATAAGAAAGACATTTGTACAAAAAGACCATCTAGGTATTTTTATGCAAGAAATAAATGCTTTATTGGAAAAGACGTAATAGAAAAGGTTCATTTTCCACATTATGTAAAAGGTTTTTACAGCACGTTATTTCTAGTCCCAAAGAAAAAATGGGAAGTTAAGAATGGTGACAAATTTAAATCCCCTAAACAGTTATCTCAAGAAAATTCATTTCAAAATGGACACTATGCTAAAAGTAATAAATTTAGTGAAACCAAACGATTGGGCAATATCTCTCGATCTATCGGATGCATATTTTCACGTCCCAATTTTTCAATTTCACAGACAACACATGAGGTTCTGTGTTCAAAACTAATGTTATCAATGGAAAGCAATGTGTTTTGGTCCAACTTGTGCACCACGAATTTTCACAAAATTGTATCAGTGGTGGCAGCATATCTCAGAGCTCAGAATGTAAGAATGGTGGTATATTTGGACGATTGGATGATAATCAATCAAGACAAAATTCAATTATTAAAAGATCGAGAGAAATGTCTCAATCTGATAATCTCACTAGGTTTCATAATAAACAAAGAGAAATCAAGTTTAATTCCAAGTCAATCAGTGACTTACCTAGGGGGAGTTTTTCACCTACAAAAGGGAATAGTAGTTCCTACATTAGAGAGAATTTAAAAATTACAAATGTTAATTCAGAACATGCAGAATGGGAAGACAATAGCTTTCGATTTTCTTCGGATTCTGGGTGTGATGGCATCATGTATAGAGTTGATTCCAAATACACGTCTATACATGAGACCAATACAATTACACCTTTCAAGTTTTTGGAATCCAGTTTGCAGAGATATGACATTGGAAATTCCATTTACTCAACATCTAAAGTCCCATCTATTATGGTGGACAAATTGAGTGAACATGCTGAAAGGCCGATCTTTAGTATCTCCAATATCCACTGTAACAGTCATGACAGATGCTTCCAAAAGCGGTTTTGGGGGTTATGTTGGGAATCAAATATTCCAAGGGGAATGGAGTCCACAACAGAAAGAGTGGCATATAAATTGCTTAGAAATGAAAGCAGTTTACTTGACAATGAAACAGTTCATGAGTCTGTTAGAGAACAAGTGTGTTCTCATCAGAAGCGACAATACAAGTGTTGTCCAATATATCAATCGCCAGGGAGGGACAAAATCAACCAGTCTTTGTCTTTTAACCTGGGAATTATGGCAGATGGTCATTCAGAACAAGATAGTTTTGAAGGCAGCACATATAATGGGCAAGAAAAATGTGTTGGCAGATCAATTAAGTCGAATAAAAATGGGAGAACATGTTTGCCTATGTGTTCCCTCCAATTTGTCTGATTCCGAAAGATATTAAGATATATGAGGCAGTTCAATTGTCATATTATCTTAATAGCACCTCAGTGGCCACGGAGACAATGGTATCCGGACATTCTACAGTTATTGATAGCTCCTCCTATCAGACTTCCACAATGGGAGAATTTATTGACTCAGCCCAAAACCCAAATTTGCCATCCAAATCCTCAAATGTTGAATTTAGCTGCATGGCTCCTCTCGACAGAAACTTCAAAGCAGAAGGTTTTTCTGAATCAGCTAGAAACTTGCTCAATGCATCTTGGCGAAAGGGTACACGAAAAGACTATATTACAAAATTCGAAAAGTACAATAGCTGGTGTGGTGAGAAACAAATTGATCCCTATACAGCTACTTTAAATCAGGTTGCTGATTTTTTGGCTTATCTGTTTGAATTAGGTCTGCAGTACAGAACAATATCTGGGTATCGCTCTATGTTATCAGCGGTGTTACCACCAATTGAAAATTATCAGGTTGGTCAACATCCTTATATTTCAAGGCTGATAAAAGGAGTTTTTCATTCTAGGCCTCCCAAGGTTAATTTATTACCTGAATGGGATTTAGAGATGGTTCTCAAAACTTTAGAGAATGAACCTTTTGAACCTTTATCTGATGCATCTTTAAAGTTTGTTACTTTTAAAACAGTTTTTCTCATTACTATAACAACGTTTAGAAGATGCAGTGATTTTCAAAGTCTTAGAATTGATAAAGAGTCTATGAGGGTTCAGGACAAAGGTATAACTTTCATTAGACATGGTCTTTCAAAACAAGATAGGCAAAGTCATTTTGGGACCAAAATTCATGTACCTCATTTCACAGAAAGAGAGTTTTTAGATCCAAAAAGGTCAATAACTATTTATTTGGATGAAACCAAGGAAATAAGACTGAAGTTAGATGCATCTGACAAAGTCAAATTATTTTTAGCATTGAAAGAACCTAATAAACCTGTAACAGCAGTGACAATTTCTAGTTGGATTGTACAAACAATCAGGTCTGCTTATTCAAATGACAAATTAAAGGTCAAAGGTCATTCAACAAGAGCAATTACTCCGAGTTGGGCTTTATATAAGGGAGCTTCTACAAAATCGATTTTAGATGCGGCAGATTGGTCATCTGAATCAACTTTTGTAAGATTCTATTTACGAGATATAGATTCTGACAAAGTATTACAATAGACTTGTTAATAGAACCTGTATTACAAAGAAATTATTGTATATAAAGATAACAATAGTTTTACATAATTTTATTTTATGAAATTGATATGATATTGATTCTATTATATTTATGGACAAATGTATATAGTGCATGTATACAAAGTATTACATAATGTTTATTATATAATTTTTCAGGATGATGACAAGTAGTATCCTGTAAATAGTTATTTTGTTTTTGGTGGAAGTTTTTATTGGGTGACAGTATTTTACATTTTAATGCAACTGTATTTTGGTGTGTTTTCTGAGGAATGTTTCTTCATATCCAAGAAATTTATCCGCCACCTGCTAAGCACTGCTTGTTAATCAGTGAGTATTCTTTATTTATAATAGTAAATCATGGTAAGTATATTTAACCAAATTCATACAAAATGGTAATTTTTGAAATCTTAAGATGAAATTTTATATGAATTTATAGGGTTAAATATACTTACCAGGAACCACCACCACCCCGATATAAATTTCTTTTTGGTGTATATTGGTTATCCAATTAAACGCCAAATAAAACTGAACTTACCTTGAATCGAGTGAGTAGATTTCATAACATACCGGATGTTTAAAGATCTCAGTCTCCTCGTTGTTTTTGCGATTGGGATCATACTAAAATGCGGAACGTATTCTATATTTATAATAGTAAATCCTGGTAAGTATATTTCACCCTATAAATTCATATAAAATCTCTTCTTGAGATTTCAAAAATTACCATTTTTTTTTTACCATAAACAAGTCATAATATACATGTTTTATTGATTTCAATACAAATAATGCAAAATAAGAACTTGGAGTCAAGTCTTAACTGCATGCATGCTGTATGACCATAAAAGGCTAAAATACCTTATTATGTCAATTTAAGAGCTGAAATTTCCCATAAACAGACTTGTTCATTCAAAAAAGATGATTAAACATGATTACTGACATCAAATATGACTAATTTTCATTGGAATAGGAACAACTTCTAAAAACTGAATTTCTGATGATTCTCTGTAATAGGAAGTACACCACTGATTCATGGCCCCATTGCTTTCTATGTTAAATTCCTCAATTTCTAGCAGGCACAGCTCTTTTGTTTTAAGTTCAAATAAAGTGACAATCATTGCATGTCAAAGCAACACTTTATGTTGTCTTGTACTGAAAAAATCAACATACCTTTAATGGCATATAAGAAAGAACTGGTTCCCGGAACTTCGGATGTACCAAAACAGGTACTTCAGATCTGACACACAGGCAAAATGTACCCTCTTTTTAAAATTTGGTGCAGTTTTTTTAATATTCAAAATTATAACTCAAAAAGTGTTCTACAATGATCACCAGTCATTCAGCTTTTATTTGATACCAAAAATACCTAGATATTCTACATATTTTGAAAGTAACACTCATGCTTAGGAACTATTTTGTGTTAAATATGTACTACTTTCTGGTATGTGCTTTCTGGCCGGGCCCGAATTAGTGGTGTTACACCATATATAATTATTAGTAATGTAATTAACTTCAAAATGTCTATCTCTTAAAAACCTATAAAAATTATCTGTAATTATCTTCAAAGTGTCTAATAATGAACAGTAAAATTCAAACTTCATTTATACAGTCCTACTAGTAAATTTCAAACTTTATATAAACAGTCCTACAGATCTTATCAGGAAACAGAAAATTTTCAAATAAATCTGTCACTCCAATTATTATCATATGCTAAGATATTTCCCAGATCTAATTAATAATAAAAATCATACTTGCAAATCTGAAGGGTTATTTCCTTTTGAACAGAACTATGGTTTAACATAGTACTCTAACATTACATATATAATAATTAGTAATGTAATAAATTCAAAATGTCTAATAATATAGCTTATAACCATCACCATTTAAGAAACAGAAAATTTTCAAATAAATCTGTCACTCCAATTATAATTGTGAGATAAGACATTTACCATATGCTTAGTCATAAAGTGATAACAAGAGAAAAAAATATTTAAAAATACCACTTTTGGATATTAAAAATGGTGATAACTCAAAAGGAGAAATACTAAATCCTGAAAATTGAACTTGACCTTCATTTAGTCACAAAAAACAACATACATGACATATCTAAATTTGAAAAAAAAATCATCAAGTGTTTTCATGTTATTGAAGAGACACTGTTTAGCAGCTGCCCCCCCGCCCGCTGTACATCCCCAAATCAATAACCGATATTTCCTTCGAAAATCCGGTTAAAAATCATATGGTGGTGCACTTCTTTTTTGGCTACGGCCATTTGAAAGTACCCCATTTTTGATGATTTCCCACTTTTCACCAATTTTTACCCATTTTTGGGCTATTATCATGAAAAAATTAAGTTTCACAATGAAACTTTTTTTCATTCTTTCACTAAAAATGTAATGGACTAATCTGAATAAATTTAACTTAAAAAAAACTATAGGAGGGTGTTAATATTAGAAATTTTTTTTTAAATTTTGTTGCTTTTTTTGTGTCAAATTGACCATGCAGTCAATTTTGTAAATTTGGGATTTTAGAACAAAAAGCATATTATTTCAACTTCTTTGTTATAAATGAAAAATACATATCTAAGAATTTTGAAAAGAAAAAAATTGATATGGGATGTACATATTTTTGGTAAAATTATTTCTTTGTACCTCTTACCTATTTTCTCAACATTTTGGCTGATGACACTGACCAAATTGGTTATAAAATTCTTTTACTCCAAAACTTCTTATTGAAAGTACACAATTTTTTCACAGAGTTTAGTTTTGATTATTATATTTTTTTTAATATTCATTGATATTTTCCACTTGGATCACATGTTTTGGAAATAATTCCCGAACAAGATTTCAACGAGACTGAAACAACAGAAGAATACATCCTTAAGTGACAAGTTGATGTACCCACAAGTTACACTAAACCTAAACTTCAACCTACCAGCTTAAACCAAAACTTTAACCTGATACTGGACAGAAGGACACACAAAAAAGATAATGCCCTTCTACAATCGCAGATGGGGCTTAAAATAACCAATGTACAGCATTTACCTTTTTGATCCTTTTTGCCGTCAACCTCTTCTACTTTCTTTATTTCTGTTGTATTCTCTAACTGACTTCCTTCACTCTTTAGTATTGATACTGGATTATTCGTTTTTGAACTTTCTGTTGCTTTACTGACATCCTTTGCGGAGGAATTTTCATTAAATGAAAAATTAACAACTTTATTTTCCCCCTGATTTTGGATCTGTTTGAGTGATATGGTATTTATCTCATCAGCAGTATCAGAATCTTTATGGACACCTAAATTATCTAAATCACCTTCAGAAACATCCTTCTTCCCTTCAGTAGTAGCTTGTTCAGGAATTAAAAGACAAGATTTTTTTATATTCTTACTGTGCTCTGTATCAATATTTTGACATGATTTTGGTATTACATCAGCATCTATCAGATCTGACATTTCGCTATTTGAAATTTGTTTATTTTCAATTATGTCAATCTTATTTGAATCTACATAAACAAAGCAGTTATCTCCCCTATCAAGTTCTGCTAATGTGATGTCCTGACTTAATGTATCCATTTCAATTTCAGAAACAGACAAAGTATTTGCCACTGATGTACTTGTATGTTGCCTATCTGTTCCAAATATCAAATTATCTTCCTTATTAAGTTTTGAAAGTTGATATTCCATTCTGTCTGGGTTTTGGATTAGATTATCTCCCTTGTCAGTTTCTGGTACAGTTGATAGCTGTAAGATTGTGTCTAATAAAAGTTCCATTTCATCACATACTGATGATGGATCAGAGATCTGTAATGATGCATGAATGCCAATTTGTCCATTCTGAAATTTGACATTGTAATACAGATTTTAAAAATTTTCTAAAAATCAATAAATTTCACATGTTTTTATATCAGAAATAAAACATGCTAATAGTGGACATGATATATTACAAAGGTACATACTATGTATATTGCTATTGCAATAACTACAATGAAATAATTTCAGTGCAGCATTATTTATGTAGGCTGAATTTCCACCAAAAAACTGATAAAATGACATTGAAATGTATCACATCTGTCAACAAATGTACACCCGTCCTAAGAGGGAAACTCCCTCTTTTTCCTTAAAAATATTAAAATCTCTCCCTTTGGTCATGTCACCTACAAGGGAGGCCAAAATCTCCCTTGATAACAAAAATATCATCTGATTTTACCCACTTTCATCATTCGAGTTTTGATATTATTTTCTAGGAAAGATTTTCACTGTTTTGCAAAAACAATTCTGTACAGTTTTATTCTACCCCTGTGTTCCATTTTAAGCCATGGCAGCCATGTGTGTTGGCAGGCATATCATTAGACAATTGTTTTTAAACTAAATAACCCAAGGATGATTGTGGCCTTGCTTTGTTCCATTTGGCCGAGTAGTTTCAGAGGAGACGATTTTTGTAAAAGTTACCAGACAACAATGTAGGATGCCAAGTAATGGCAAAACCTCACAATGACCTTTTGTGTCAGGTGAACAAAAAATGAATTAGGACATTTTCTACCAAAACAAAATTATATTGGAAGTAACAGCTATGTATTGTGTGTCCGACCTAAATCAATTCATTTTGGTTATAAATGTGACCATGTACATGTACAACTATGCAAAATTTTACAAAACATTTACAATTCACTATAGATATCATATCAAAAGTTACAGCAGGATACATGTAGAAAAAATGTATAAAACATGCAATGCTGCTAAAAATATTTAACTAAAATACTAAGACTATTCAAGATTCAACTTTTGCTTGATTTCCTCAACCTTCTGATTTTCACTTCATGAAATAAACAGGAACCAGTGCAAATAGTCCTCCCTCTTCTATACTACTAAAGGAAGAGATCGACTTCATTGAGCCACAACTCCTCTGAAACCATACAAAGTCAGAAATATTTGTGATATGACGTATAAATGTAGTGTTTTGTACTTCCTAAATTTGTCTTTGAAACAATCTTTTTCCACAGAAAACGCCAATTTTTGAGAAAATATCCAAATTCGGAGATCATTATTGATCCATGTCTTATACACTCACGCATGCTCAGTCGATGTACTGCCCGTGAAATCCAAGTGAAAGTAAGAAGAAAGGATAGAAAATAGGACAGTTAGGTCTATAAGGATTCTGTACTGTATTGTAAGTGCATCATTTTGCTAAATTAAACAACACCCACCCTTTTTACACAGCCTAACTCAGGTGCAGAACTGTCCAAAAATGAAATGGGTATTGAACGTGTCGAAGTGATCCTCCCCCATTTTTATGTGTAAACACAGGCACCGTTGACACTATTTGTTTCAACACTTGCCCAATTGTACCGCGATTTCGCGGACATCTTCTAATTAATTATAAAAAGAATGAATACAGGTGCAAAGCACTGATTCTTCAATTACCGATTATAGCCCAAGACTTTTCTAATACATTGGCTAGGTTTTTTTTTTTATCCACAAAAATATATGTATAAGATGTATTGCCAATCTGATTAAAAAACAAATTTTCTGTCATAGCTGTATAGTTCTACAAGTTTGTATTTGAATTAAATCTGAGATACAAGGCATGTAGAAATGATAACATGCCCCCCCCCACCTTTTCGGTATTAACATATGGACAAATGTATATTGAGTGTGAATCACACAGTTAGCAAGAATCGGTTCCATTAAATGTTTGAAAAGTTACACAGCTGTGTTAGTGTGACATCTTTTTGTACATTTTAATTCATCAAGACATTTGATTCAATACCTGTATTTTTCTTTCAAGCATTCTTTGCATATCTTTCTGAGAGTATGGATTCCATGAAGATATAATCCAGTTTACAAAACATGAGAAAATACCATGTCTTCTTCTAGTGATTTGTAGTGTTTCCATTGAAGTACTTTTTATATCTGGAAAATAAATATTTTTCGTATGTGCATTTTAATATACATGATATATGGTTACTGGTATAATTACCTGTTATCACATACATGTGTACAAAGATTTCTATCGCCTAAAATGTTTGTTTACAATATTATTGCTATCCTGTGAAGCATTCTATAAGTTTTTGTTACCTTCATCATGTTGATTGAATAAAAAAATTAAATTCTTGAGTTTATTATAATGACCTATTGTCACCAGGTCCTCTTGCATGTTCCAGTTTATTTTATTGTAGATAAAGACCTGAATATGAATAAGATCTATCCTTCCAAGATAAAAACATTATACGGTTATAAAATGCAAAAGCCTTGCATGACAAGTACTAAAAACTTGTCAACTGACTAGGCCTATTGGTTTTCAAAACCTTTAACATGTAGAAAAAATGGTAATCTGAAACATTATTCTTTCACCTGCCCAAAAACATTCAAAACATTGTCACCACAGAAACCCATACATTTCTCATACTGTCTTGAAATCAACCATAATTTAGACGTGTAATAAGCATAAGATTGGGAATAAATCTAAACCTCTCAGGCGCATCCAGCCATTTTTAAATGAGGGGGGAGGGGGTTACAACACATGCAAGCCATATAAAAAAAAGGGAGGTCCCAACCATATATCCCCATACAAAAGCATGAGTTGTCAAACAAAAAGGGGGGTTCCAACCCCAGAACACCACCCTGGATCCGCCACTGCCTCTTATTATCACGACAGGTACATACATTTTTTGTACAACACAAAAAACATAGAACCACAGAAAATATTGTCCTGATTTACAATCATGACAGTTAATTAAGTAAAAGTACAGTACTACCTGTGACATTATCTTACTAATGGTGGCCATAAAAATATGGTCACCATGATGGCCTAAATGTCCATCATTATACCTCCTGTTGCTTAATTAATACACAAGGTATTAATCAAGAACTAGTCAAGTATAAAGGGAAATCATGACTGCATTGAAGTGTTAAAATTATATAACTAACAGGTAAAGTGTCTCAGGTAAAATATATGTGTTTGTCAAATTTAATAACTGTGATTATGACAAGAAAATTCTAAAATAAAATGAAATAATAAAACTAGTTAAACATATAGCTTACTAACTTTTGTAAACATTTTCTCATGACTGTTTGTTTTGATGTTATACCTTTTAAATAATTCTATCAATTTAAGTTATTTTTACATGTATATTTAGGCAAGTGAATAATAAATGAATATCATCTTCTAATATAATGCAAACTTTCACAACACCTGCCTTTTTCCACTGAAAAGGTGTTTCTCAAATTAATTTTCTAAAATCAAAATTGTTTATACTAACTGCATTTAACATTGTTTAACAAACTTTTAAGATTATCTTTAGGACTTATTCTAAATAAAATTTAGGAAATTCATTATTTCTCTATTGAATAAATACATGTATATCCAAAATATTCATTACAGAAAAATTTGATAATATTTTTATTGTCATATAAACATATTACAATTTAATCAAGTTTCTGACAAAAAGCCAAAAACAAACATTATAATTATAAAAGAAATAACAATTCTATAAAAATCAAAACACATGGAAAAAATTATTAGGTTTCTGATGACTTTTTTTTATAAAGGAGCTAATATTTTAAACATGTTCCATGTTATAGAGGTTTAGCATTTCTTTTACTTTTTGTTTTGGTTAAAATTTTATTCATAAGATTCAAGATTTTATTCACAAACTGGTCAGAGACATTATTATGAAAAGGTAAACAATTTTCAAATAGATTATCTCTAAGTTGTTATGTTAATTTTACAAACAATTCTATCCTTTAAAGGATTTTTTATCTACCATTTTCTATTTCTAAATTATGACCACTAATTCTTTACTAAGTGAAGCATTTGAGTTTACCGTTTTCATCAGAAGTTTTTATTTTATTTTCAAAAATATTCTTATTTTTGTTCTTAAAATTCATTTTTAATCAAGGGCTTTAAAGAATCTAATTCATTCAAGTCCCTGTAATTATAAGCTTTATCTAAAAGTCCTGAGTTGAGTGAAATATTCTTTGCAGATGTATACCAAGAATATGTATCATGCATATGCCAGTCTTGCAGTTTTGACAATATAATACACAGAACAAAAATGATTTAATTAATAGACCATAAAATGTCACAATCTATATAGAAGTGTACTTTATTTTTCTGGAGACAAATTTTGCCTGTTAACTGACAAAATAGCCAAACTGAAGATAACATATTTGATAAGTTTACAATTGTTTCAAAAAGCAAGACAATTTTTTCTTTAAATAATTTCTTTTCATAAGATTTATTTAATTCAGAGATAAGAACATTTTTCATTATGATTAGCATTTGTCAAAGTTGATGATAACTAGGTAGCCATTTGGAAAATTAAAGTCTCTTTAGTGATTCTTCATGCACAACTCCAGTTTTGAGATTTGAAAATATAAAAGATAAACAAAATAGTTTCTTCCTATACCATATAATGATATTTGTAGTTTTCCTGAATAATAATCATGATAATAGATTGTACAACTTTGTTAACAAAATTTATTGTAAAAGGCTTGATATTCATGATATTGATAATTTTAATTTGTTAAAAACAGGCTTGTTAAATTACTTGCTTCATGGTTCCTTTAAACATATCATTTGCATGATTATAAGTTATAATTAATAATAATTCATTAAATAATACACACAGACAATTGAATACCATGTACATCATGTACAATAACTTTTTTACTGAAAAATAATTATTTAAAGGATTCTCTGTTTTGTTTTCAAATGCTAATCAATAACTCATCTTTGAATTTTGTCATTTCTACTCAAGATTATTTCCTAGAAGAAATTAAAAGAATAGAAGCAAAGAAACAAATAAAAATAAAAAAAAAAAAAAAACATTAGAAAAAAGGAAAATATGTAAATTTAAAGACAGAAAATCAACAAATGATATAAATTAACAAAGACTAAAACAACATTCTATTCTACATTTTCAAGAAAAGGTGAAATGTCAATTTGAGAAGAAACCTGAGGTACCTGTACAGGTAAATTTTAATGAAACACACAAGCTGAAAACTTCAACCCTGATTGATTTCAACAGGTAACATGATTAGATAAAACATGTTTTATGACCCCAATAAATGGCCAACATTTCAAGATTGAATACCCCAATAAATGGCCACCATTCGATGGTGACCATACAAGAGGGTGGACATTACTAAGAGGAAGTCACAGGTTGTACTGTAACCCATATGATCACTAGTAAGACGATTTTGGTCTGAAACTTTTCATTTAGATCTGAACATGTACAGCTCTTTAAAGACAGAACAATAAATTAATATTCATTTTCAGTCTTTCAGTCAATTTTCACACTTATCCACTGCAGTAAATTCAGTTTGTGCAGGCAATTATGATCTGTTCAGTGTAAGACAGACTCTTCATTGTTATTAACCTGTTCAGATCAACAACATACTTAATTGTCTGAAACACTACTGAACAGTCCTAAATTAACTACAAGCAAATTGTCTGAATAGTACTAAATTTACTGAAATTGACTCAAATACTGAACATGACCGAACAATTTATTTTTTCAGATGATGGTAAGATCAAAATGACAGTTTAAGGTCAGGTTACAGTAAATGAGCTATGTCACAGATTTAGATAAAATTTTGCATACATCTTTGGCTTATTGAGCTTTATCTGAAAATCAAAAAAAATAATGCATTTATCTCTTTATTGGTCTGAAGTATTAATGATTGAATTCTTTTGAAAAAGGTTAACATTTAATATAGAAAGCACATAAATTGGTAAAAAACAATCTTAAATTTGTCCTAAAATCATCAAATTTGCAATTTCAAATCCATAGATTTTTCTTAAAAAACAAAATGTTGTTTGTACATAATTAAATTTCCATTTAAATGATGTAAAAATAATAATAACTCCTACAAAAGTCAACTGATAAAAATTTCTTGTGGATTTGCACATCTACCATGTCTACATATTATTTCCTCATTAACTACAAAGTTTCATGAAATTCTGTTGAGTGGTTTCTAAAATCAATCGGGCATAACTCCTAGGAAAAACATTGAATCATACTTTCCTGTCAATATGCACATCTACATAGTATTTCCTAATTATCTACGAAGTTTCATGAAATTTTGTTGTGTGGTTCCAGAAGAGTAATGCTGACAAACTGTTGCAGTTGTATATTGGGGCCAAAATTTAAGTTCATAGGGGCATAACTCTTAGAAAAAAGTTTAATCATAATTTCCTGTCGATATGCACATATACATGTACATAGCATGTCCTTATATGGACAATAGATAACTGCACAACAATAGCATGGATAGGTGATTGAAACTGTGTAAATGAGTGGGCAGTTTCAAATAAAATTCAGGTATTTGTTTATTTTGGCACTCCTGTGGAATGAAAAAAAAAGGAATCTCAAAATCAAGGTTAGTTCTAAATTTTCTGAAACATGAAATGCATTTAAAATTAAATATCTAGTTCCTGCCATGCCTTGAAACTGAAATAGGTGCACAATTTTGTCAGTACCCAGAGTAAATTTTGAGGTGTAAACACGGCCATATTTTTCAATTGATTGATTGATGTTTAATGCCACTTTCACAGTCTTCACAATAGACTTTTGAATCTAAAGGTCAGAAGCTGTATTTTAAGAAAATTTAAGTCAGATTACATTGGCATGTGGAGATGATTTTTACAGACCCGACAGAAGTTTTACAAGTCTGGGCTGGTGGGCCTGTGGTTGAGCGCGAAGACTGCTTTCAGTACTACATGTATGGTGCTATTTCTTGGCAGTCAGTTGTTATTGGTGCAGGAAGCCAGAGTGGTCGGAGAGAACCACCTTAGTACCTTCGTTAAGAAAACTGACAATCCTAGTCAATTAAGATTGGAGTTGAGTGCACCTGCCACATGCGGGATTCTAACTCACAATTTTAAGTGTTGACAGGCTAGTGAATGAGAAGTGATGCAGTAGTTCGGCTACTCAGACCACTCGGCCAACGAGACCCCTATATCTTTCAATTAGTTCTGATGAACCTTAATAAATCTGAGATTAGTACTGTGTTATAGTAATAGCAGATATCTGAATTGTGTGATTATATTAATTATTTGTTTGAAATAAGATTACAAAAGATATGAGAACAGGATATTATCTTGACAAAAAATAAAATTAACAATAAATTTATATGAATATATGTGGACCTGGAGTTATCCCTCTTTTCATACCATATGAACAACCTCCCAGTATTGGAACCTTTTTTGTTTGTTATATCTGGGACTATTGTACTAGTTAGTATAATAGTCCCATGTTACATGTAATAATAACTATAATTATATTGCAAAATTGTCTATATCTGTTACTTGAATGATATGCTTGTTAAGAGTCCTATGATTAAGATAATAAAAAATAGTGTTTTTCACAACACAATATTGAATTCGGCTAAGCATATTAAACCTATTGTACATTTGGTCCGAGGACACAGTTATCGTCCTTAGATTTTCGTTGTCTACAAATATAGTCCCTAGTGTGGACAGTGTATAGCTTGCAAATTTTGTTCATACACTTTCCAAATTTATTTCTTTATATTTTATGCATGAAATATTAAGTAAAGGGATGAAATTACATGTTAAAAAAATTGGGGTGCTGAATCTTTATGTTAAGTAGTGATTTGGTCCAGTTCAAAAGGTCAAAACTAGTATGTCTGAAGCTGTCAAACTGAATTTTAGACCCCTTAACATAGAAGTGTCAATATTTTGAGTTAGAGCTGGTAGACTTTTCTATAATTTTGATATTATTTGTCCCAGTAGTAGTACACTACACTGTAAAATCTTTTGAGATAGAGCAGGTGCGATTTTTTAATTTGAATTTATTGTCTAAAAGAAATGCACTACTGAAATAACTGTGTTCTCGGCCTAAGAGATGAATTCAGGAAATCAAGATTCTGTACTTTGGCAACTTCCTGAATGGTTTGCTGGTTTCAATTTGTCAAACTCAATAAAAGTAAAGGATTTAAATCTTTATTTGAAAGAAATTCTGTTGAAATGTCCCATTTTGGCATTATACGGCTAAAATAAGCATTTTGTAGCAGTTTCCATTTTTATGCCTAAGAGGCATGCTGACTTTCTATCTGACAGATTTTTATGCTTTGATATTTGTGTTTCTATGATTAATTCAAATTCTATTAACCATTTGTGAACTCTGAATGTAGAGAAAAGTAGATTATCACAGAAAAATGTGCAAAATGTGTTGTAATTAGGAACTGGTCGAACGGCCTGTTTGATGTATGTGAAATGTGAAGAGCTTTGTACATAAAATTTGTAGTCCATCATAAATATTTCACTAAATCTGTAAAAAAAGCACTTGACAATGATCTGTGCACCTTATCCATTTCATATACTACCTTTATTTTCTTCTGTAGGATAGCATGTGGTTCAAATATATGCCAGTTAAGACTAAAACTACATGCAAGTTTTCCATTGAAAAGTGAAAAAACTGTGCATCAGACCATACTGTCTGCAAAAAAAGTTGAATGCAAGAGTCCTTTTGCAATTAGACTTCTTGTATCATGACATCTTAACATAGAAATGAGCAAAAAGTAACAAATTTCCATTTCTTATAGCTTCTGTATGCATTTTTATATGTAAATATGTGCTACGGCCTAAATTGACTCTAAATAATGTTCAGTCTTGCATGACCTAAGACCATTTTATACTCATGTGGTACGCTTTTTGTAACTTTTCTTTTAATCTAAAGTACATTTAACATATATGGAGGAATAATTTATGGTAAAAAAACTTCAAAAACTTCAAATTGGTTGGAAAAATGCATGTTTATGTAAGGCGCCTTAATTCGAAAATCTCAATTTTCAGGCACAGGCTCATATAAATTTGACTTTTGAATAATTGTAATAAATCTGATAAATCAAATGAGTGTTCAGTTGCTTTTAATATCTAATATATTATATATAAGAGCATTTAAAAGCAAATTTTGCAATATTTAAATTTTAAAGCCCAAATCTTGATAGTTGAAATTATTTGATTTAAACGTCAAAATTAAACATCCAAATTTCAATATTAAAATAGCCATAGTTTCTATGATAAATATCCTATGGCCATGAAACTTGGCCAACTATCTTATAATTCCTAAGCTTAGGTCATGCCAAGTTTTATTAGAATCGGTCAAGTCTTTCTATTCTATTAGGTCCGAGGACACAGTTATCGTCCTTAGATTTTCGTTGTCTACAAATATAGTCCCTAGTGTGGACAGTGTAATTTGTTATATTAACTTTTCCTCTATTTCTAATTTTATGTGATCAATCTATGTCTGTTGTAATCTGTCCGGCTGTAAGTAATCTTGCTGTGACATAGTTTTAAAGGTGGTCATTAAAAGAAGTAGCAATATGATTTTTGGCGGGTATCTTTCACTTTCCCATCTTTTTCAAGTTTATGATTATGATCATACCAGACGCCATAATTAAGTTAGATATTGAATGCGCTTCAAACCAACCTTTTCACATTAAGTTAAGTGGTAAAAAGGTGAAAACCGCGTTAATAACAAATCTTTTGCTGCAGCAGACCAATGCAGTGTTATGTAATAACCGGCTCAAATCCGGAAGAATATATCCGGTTAAACTATTCCTATAAATGAGACAATATCTGAAATTCAAAATGTCTAACTTCCTTGTTCCATTGTTCACCGGCAATTATTTTTTAATTCAATTATCTTTTTGGAAAAAATTAAGTTTCAGTATTAACTAGAGTATATAATGCACCAACTGCTGCCAATTTAACACTCCTTATTATTGTTTTTCAAATAAAATATTATAATTTCAATGTTCAACCCCCCAAAAAAAATCATGTAGTCCACTGTTGTTTTCTGATTAATCAAATCATTCAAAGAATGTCCAAATCAAATAAATAAGTTTCCAATTGTCACAAATATGATAGATTATATAAGAAAGTTGTCCCCTATTGATCTGTTTTTTAAACTAAAGCATATCTAAAAAAAAAAAGCACTTTATTATAGTTCAAAATTTTGTCCCATGGGGTAATTTCCTTGCTGTTACCACTGTTTTTTTTTCACCTGTGGAAACGTTTAAAAGACCAAGATTTGATTTCCTATAATGCAATGAGAAGAGCATCATTTCCTGAATGTATGACTACACATGTATAGTTTGAATGGCGGCTAGTTTGAAAAATCCGAACTCATCCAAGATAAGAATTTATAGAAGAATACTTTTGTTGTTCTGTCCTGTACAGCCTTTTTGTGTACCTTCTGAGAATATTTTAATGTCAGCACTATAACACGAAGTGTGTTTTTATATCATCTTATTAAATTGATATGTAGATGGAAGTACATTTGTACACTTCCATCTAATTCAAATAAAAGGACAAAAAGTACTGCGTAATTCCTTTCTGTTACGTTCTGTCATGTTACCTGATAAAAAGTAACAGCAGAGCCATAATCAGTAACAGGAAGGATGATAAAGACAATTTTACTGATGAAACACAAAGTTAATCCTGGGTTGGGAACCCCCTTTTAAAATGGCTGGATCCGCCCCTGATCGTATTAAATAATCGTCATCATAATATACTGTCTATTGAATGACAAGACAGGTTTTTGACTTTTAATTGATAACAGCAAAGAACATTGTGCAATTCTAGTATAGTAGATGGTAACACAAAGGAATTTATTTTTGAATTTTGCATTACAGGCAGATTTTTCATCTAGCAAATGAAAGTTTCAAAAGAAAAATTACTTTGTTTGCTGTTATCTTCCAATTTTGACCAATTTGTAATGATGTATTTTTCTTAAACTATGAAAACAAAGGAATTGTTTTGAAATAAAGTTCTTTCCTGCTACCAACTCTGTCCTGTTACTGAAGATTCTTTCATGTTACCTTCCAATCGGACTATAATTTACTATATTTCTTAATCTTATGTAGACCCGGCTTATGTATTGTATTGCTTAAAAAATTAATTGGCATCTGATAAAATATTGCAGGATGTACTAGTAAACCACAAATAGTATCTTTAATTTGTTCCTCATTCACATTAGAAACTTTTTGAAATTGATTCACTTTGGTAACAGGAAAGAACTGGAATTTTTGGTACCATTTTTTAAAATTGCCATATTTATCAATTTTTAGAATTACAGACAACTATTCCTGAATCCTAAATGTTTGTTCTTTGTTTTGTGCTATTAAAATACAGGTTCCAGAGACATTTTTTCCCCACATTGCCCAAAAATAGACTTTTTCAGATATTGTCTCAAATATCTATAAAGGATGTATTTAGGTCAGGTTTAGGAATTTTTGTCAGATGTTCGGACTCCTTGGTTTTTTTCCTACGATACAGGGTAAAATATTTTGCCCCACAACACCCATTTTGTGTTTATATAAGACTTCAATAGCTCATAAAAGTTCATTTACATGTACCAAAATTTAAGCAGATTCTTGAATTCTTTTCTTTCGATTTGAGACCCAAATAATACCAATGCATATATAAGGTAAAAGCCCGAGTCAGCCTTTTCCCGCCATTTTTTAAAAATTAAATATCTCGAAAAGGAGCTCCATAACCTATCAATATTTTTAGCTTATTTTGTTCCTTAACTAATGCTCTTCTGACTTATATTATCAATTTTAAATTCTAGATTTTTTTAATTTCACCTAAGTACATCCTTACTATCATCATACATTGAAAATGTATAACAGTACAAATACTAAGTTGTGATAATTACAGGAATTTTCCGCAGCAAAACAATAGTTACTTATAAAAGCGAGGAAAGATTTTTTATGTTGATAGACACACATGCCTCTCCAAAATGCAAAACTTCACATGAAACATATTAACAAATGCAACCTTCCCACGTAATTAACCTTTGATGCAACCCAATGCTTCATCAGATAACAAAGAAGAAAAAATATTATCGCAATCATGTTGCTGAAATCTGCTCCTAATGAAATATTGATATCTTTGAAAACATGTAACTGTCAAGTGTCCATGTTTGACCGCCTGTTTAAACATACACCCTGCTGATGTGAACTTCGATCCTATTCAGATTATTGATTCAAAGTAAATCATCAAACACCATCCAATTAGTGTCTAAACCGGAAAAGTTTGCTTTGTACCTAATTTATTTTACCACTATCACAATCAACATGGTCAGTTAGTAAATTATCATGTATCAACAATATTAACATGTTGTATCGATATATATAATTTTTTTTACTCTCTCTTTCTTTTTCTTTTAAGAGGCTAAATTTAAGTTATAAATACATACATCTAGGCTTAAATAAATCAAATATACTTTAATCTATCGACTATTATTATCTTTATTTCTTTAAAATTTCTGTAATGATAAATTCTTCTTTTAGCGCCCTTCTGAATCATTAACAACTTGATATATCTCGACCTCTATTATAGCCAAACTGTAATTACTTTTTACTTTCAGTTTCGGACTTTAGTTTACACCTTTATGACACTCCTTACACGTGTTACAAAATGGTGTACACAGTCATATTCCTTAATGTAAACAAACAAAGCAATTATAATGTCACTTATCATCTTACTATTATATTAAACAACCATAAATCCAATTCTATACTAGTACAGTTTGATACTAAAATTCCAAACATGCTATTTATACACTAATTACACAATTTTCGGTTCCTTTTTCTCCCGTATCTCATATTATGTTCTTTTCTTATCTTTAACTATTTTACTCACGATCTTTTTCCTTTCAAAGCCCACAATATAACACGTAAAACAACTCTTTCTAATTCGTGCTTGACATTCAATTACAAAACTGTCTTAAACCTTTTTCAAAACTACAGCTTTTGAACACCACATTTCATATCACCTCAAACCTTCTTAGTATATCCACCTTTTATGTCTATATCTATCAGTATTTGTCTCAAAATGTAGTATATGCATACGAAACACTTAATAAAAATTACTATTTTTCTTTAATTAAATTTTATCTCTTCAATTCGTGCAATTATCTGGGGTTTTTTTTTTTTTTTTTTTTTTTTACTCACTTTCGGGCACTCCACCCACACGTTCTTTAATCTTAATGTCTCCGAATTTGTGCAAACATATATTGCGTTTTCTTTATTTTCTTTTTCTTGTCTCTTCGTTTTTGTTTTTTTGGGGGGTAAATTTCGCATTATTGCATGTTCTCCCTTATCATCAAAGTCAAACAAATTTTGAGATATTCAAGCTTTTATTCTTTTATTTTTGTTTGCATTTTCTTTTCTAAATGATCTATTTTGCCGATATCAGTGTCCGAACGTTATGTTTAGCCAAATTTCTCATTAATATAGTTAAAAGATACGTATATTTTATGATTTTCCCCTATCTAAAGTACAAACATCAATCAGACGAAAAAAAAAAAAAAAAAAAAAAAAAAAAAATAAACATTATTTTTCTATTCACGTTCCAGCATGATACAGAACAAATTTCTTTTGTGACATTCTCTAATATACATAATAATATAATCAAGTAAATTCTTCCTTATCACTTTCGAACACGAATCATGAACCAATAAATCGCCTTAAGGAAACATATCACTTTTTTCCCTCTTTCTTCTCATATTTCAGATCAACAGCTTTAAAATATATTCGTACACGTTCAAGAAACATTAATCTTGAACAATTGCTAACATCATCTTCATCCTTTTTTCTTTTCTTTTCACGACTGAGCATCATGCCCAAACACAATAAATAATGATATTTTTTTTTCCCTCTTTCTCCCTATTCACGTTCGGCATAAAAGCCCGAACAATATTCACGTTCGTCATAAAAGCCCGAACAATGTTCACGTTCGACATAAAAGCCCGAACAATATTTGAATTTCACGTTCGGCATTAAAGCCCGAACAATATCAGAATTTCACGTTCGGCATAAGGGCATACGATACAGTTTTGATCCCACGGTGAATTTTTGACGAAAGATTACATGCGATCTATTTTTTACCTAGTCAATTCAAATATGTATAAAAAATATACCTTCATGTGCTACTTTTAGAAATAAATGGGGTCGAAATTTTAGAAATTTACTGGAAATTTCGGTTTCTTGGACATTTCTATCCTTTGGAAAGACATAATTAACTTTTTCGTTTCAAAAGATAACCGCAAGCGGATTTTGTAAAAGTATCATTTTGTCACATTTTCATGATTTATCGAATTTAAAAAAAAAAAAAAAAAAAAAAAAAATCGGTGATTGTTTCATAAGAATTGGCACATGCATAATCCAGCCAAATGTCATTTTTAAAAAGAAGGGTCCATGAACTCGTTTTCAAGTTAAATCGGTTTAAATGATAACAATCTGACAGTTTGACGTCGTGGAAAATAACATTTTACGTTAGCAAGGTCTGAACAATATTTGAATTTCACGTTCGGCATAAAAGCCCGAACAATATCAGAATTTCACGTCCGGTATAAAAGCCCGAACAATATTCACGTTCGGCATAAAAGCCTGAACAAAATTCACGTTCGGCATAAAAGCCCGAACAATATTCACGTTCGGCATAAAGCCCGAACAATATTCACGTTCGGCATAAAAGCCCAAACAATATTCACGTTCGGCATAAAAGCACGAACAATAATCGTTATATCAAAATAAAAAATATCCAAAGTTATATGTTTTCTTTTCCTATTATATTTAACCACTAAATACTTTTACAAGTTCAAAAACTTGAACAGTTTTCTTCTATTTTTCTTCTTTCCACTTACGAGCATTATACTTGCTCTAACATTTTTTTTGTTATCTTTATATATTAAAAAATATATATATATATTTTCATTCATACCTATATACTATGCCCTGTAATACATTCTGTGACTATTACACTAATATAGTAGTTAGTATTATAGTCCCAGATACCATTAGACCTGTCTTACTATTAGATCTGAAATCTGGGGTTATTTACGAAAATACATGTAGTAGTTTCATTTTAGTATTGTATGCATTTTTTTTTCGATATTCATACATGTATAAAGTTCCAGGTGTCCTGCTTTCTGACAGATAGTTTTTTATTCAATTCCTTGTGATAATCTATTTTCGTACATGTACCTGTTACAATAAAAATATAGTATAATTTATTATAACTGGGACTATTGTTGCTTAAGAAATAACATGAAAGGTGAGCATAAAATGCAAAAAACAAGAGTGAAATGTCCCGTCTGCTTTACTGACCATTGGTTTTATGTTGTAAGTCTTGAAGATAAAGATTTAACTACAAGTATCAAATAAATTAAAATTATAAAAGAGCAATAACAATGAGGTCAAGGTCAGATAAATCCTGCCAGACAGATATGTACGTCTTACATTTATTCCATACACCAAATATAGTTGACATTTTGCCTATTGTGATTGAAAAACAGACCAAAACATAAAAACTTAACTTTGACCAATGAACCATTAAAATGAGATCAAGGTCAGATTATACCTGACAAACAGACCTGTACACCTTACAATCATTCAATACAACAAATATAGTTGACCTATTGCTTAGTGTACTTGAAAAATAACAGACCAAAACACAAACACTTAACATTGACCAATGAACCATGAAAATGAGGTCAAGGTCAGATTAAACCTGCCAGACTGATATGTACCCCTTACAATCATTCCATACACAACATATAGTTGACCTACTACTGAGCGACGGACATCAGTTGCGTAGCTACATAAGGCTCGACTACTAGGCACGTGCCTATACATAAATTTGTCAATTAGAAGTTCCCGATCTAAAACTTTAACATTCTACACAGAAGAAAGGTGCTAGGTTTTCAATTTGATGGGCATTTGTTTCTAAACAATAAGCATTTATCTTATTTGATTAAACTGGTCACAGAATCTGACCTGCACACAGTATGCATGTAGTCTATTTAACGTATACAAAACTTGTCTTACCCCGCCATATTCTACATATATACCTGTCAAAATTAATTAATGATAAATAATTAAAGATTTATTTAATGTCGGGTATACATATAACCAAGGAATTGTATATTTAAAAGGAATGGAAACGCGACCGACTTCAAAGAGAATTGTATGATGCATCTGGCTCCAGACCACAATTAATTCCCTCTGTTCTAGGTATAGAGTTGCCAAGTATTATATGGGGTATTTCTTCAGGAGTATTCTGGCTACTGTTTTCTTTGAAAAGTTTCAAGTACTATTTAAGTGGTCCTATCAGTTGCATATATATTGAGATGAGTAAAACCTGTGGGAAAATAATATTGTTGAAAATGAAAGTAGTTATTTGGTCTGAATGAAAGTAGGGTAGAAATTAGCCTTCATCATTTATTCAAGATTCAAATCCTACCATTGGCATGCTAAATAATAAATAAAGCTCTCAAAAGAAAAAAAACAGAGCTGTTTTGTCCTGTTACAAGCATATTTTATCAGAATAATAATGGTCTATTTACAGTTAAAACAAATTTATTTCTTGTTTGGACAGGTGCAAATTTTTATTCAATTTGACTTTTACAAAGAAATGCATTGTAACCAATGGTAAGAATGATTGTGGTCTGATATGCCATCTCTGTTTCAGGCGATGTGTTAATAACGCCCCGTACCTTTACTGTCTAATTACTTGTCTTGCATTAGTTATCGAACTTTACTAGCGGTCTCTGGTATACTATATATACAATGAAAGTGTGGTCTACAAATGTATGCCTTCTGAGTGACAAACTTTCAATTTGGGTATAAATGTTTTCCCCAAGAAAATGGTAGTTGCTCAAGGTAATTGCATTGATTTTAAAAGGTCATATTGGGAACCCGTACGCAAAAACACAGTTGCGTACACATCGTAAATTATTTTCTGCATAAAATGGTCCAATTTTTTTTAGCCTCGCTACGCTCGGCGACTGATGCCTACACTTAATTACAAGTCTAGCTACGCCCCAGGCTGAACCATGAAAATGAGGTTAAGGACAATGGACATATGACAGACGGAAATTTCGTAACAAAAGGTATCTGCATACAAGGTATGAAGCATCCATATCTTCTACCTTCCGAAAGATAAAAAAAAGTTTTATACAAATAGTTTACGCCACCAGATGGTAATCCCTTATGTCTCGCATAATGCGACTTTCCTCGTAGGAGAGACAAAAACAAATATAATATGTTTTGATTTGTTTCATATTATGTAAGATCACCTGGAAAGAAAAGATTTTAAATGCATCATTATTTTTTAAGTAGGGGCAATCGTATGCTTTATTTTGGCGCAAATGATACTATGTATTTTGAAAACTAGTGGCTCAAACGTAACATTGGCACAAATCAGTCGTTACTTTTATTTTGGCATTGCACAAGTCATGTCTTCTTTGACTGGCCATGGCGTTAAAACACTAAGTCCCTGGCTGGGATGTGTTTTAATTGATTTTAGTCTCTGATGCATGATTTTTTATTATTAATTGTTTTTGGCTTTTAACTAGCTTTCAGTAACTGCGAGTACTCTCAAATCGTACTTTCGTGTTTATTTGACCTGTTGACACAATTTTTAATGTATTTCTGTTATTCAATGTTTACTTATTTTTTGTTATATCTTGTCTTACTATTTTTCATATGTACCACCTTTGATAAGTATTTAGTATGAAGAAAAAAAAAATCACTTCTGTACTCGTACTATGAACAACAAATTTATTTTGTAAAAAATGTTTCTGTACTCCTTACAATAAAATTATTATATCTAAATTTACATGTGTACGTTACTTTATTTAACGCAATTTTGTCCTAGGTTAAAGTTGTCTTTTTGACATTGAAACATCTTTTTAGCTCACCTGGCCCAAAGGGCCAAGTGAGCTTTTCTCATCACTTGGCGTCCGTCGTCCGTCGTCGTCTGTCGTCGTCCGTCGTCGTCCGTCGTCCGTTAACTTTTACAAAAATCTTCTCCTCTGAAACTACTTGGCCAAATTTAACCAAACTTGGCCACAATCATCATTGGGGTATCTAGTTTAAAAATTGTGTCCGGTGACCCGGCCAACCAACCAAGATGGCCACCATGGCTAAAAATAGAACATAGGGTAAAATGTAGATTTTGGCTTATATCTCTGAAACCAAAGCATTTAGAGCAAATCTGACATGGGGTAAAATTGTTGATCAAGTCAAGATCTATCTGCCCTGAAATTTTCAGGTGAATCGGACAATGGGTTGTTGGGTTGCTGCCCCTGAATTAGTAATTTTAAGGATTTTTTTCCGTTTTCGGTTATTATCTTGAAAATTATTATAGATAGAGATAAACTGTAAACAGCAATAATGTTCAGCAAAGTAAGATCTACAAATAAGTCAACATGATCAAAATGGTCAGTTGACCCTTAAGGAGTTATTGCCCTTTAAAGTAATTTTTACCAATTTTGGTAAATTTTGTAATCTTTACAAAAATCTTCTCCTCTGAAACTACTGGACCAAATTCAACCAAACTTAGCCACAATCATTATTAGGGTATTTAGTTTTAAAAATATGTGCGGTGACCCAGCCAACCAACCAAGATGGCTGCCATGGCTAAAAATAGAACATAGGGTAAAATGTAGATTTTGGCTTGTAACTCTGAAACCAAAGCATTTAAAGCAAATCTGACAGGGATTAACTTGTTTATCAAGTAAATACCTATCTGCCCTCAAATTTTCAGATGAATTGGACAACTGGTTGTTGGGTTGCTGCCCTGAATTGGTAATTTTAAGGAAATTTTGCCGTTTTGGTTATTATCTTGAAAATTATTACAGATAGAGATAAACTGTAAACAGCAATAATGTTCAACAAAGTAAGATCTTCAAATAAGTCAACATGATCAAAATGGTCAGTTGACCCCTTAAGGAGTTATTGCCCTTTAAAGTAATTTTTACCAATTTTTGTAAATTTTGTAATCTTTACAAAATCTTCTCCTCTGAAACTACAGGACCAAATTCAACCAAACTTAGCCACAATCATTATTAGGGTAATTTAGTTCAAAAAATGTGTGCGGTGATCCAGCCAACCAACCAAGATGGCTGCCATGGCTAAAAATAGAACATAGGGGTAAAATGCAGATTTTGGCTTGTAACTCTGAAACCAAAGCATTTAAAGCAAATCTTACAGGGATTAACTTGTTCATCAAGTAAATATCTATCTGCTCTCAAATTTTCAGATGAATTGGACAACTGGTTGTTGGGTTGCTGCCCCTGAATTGGTAATTTTTAAGGAAATTTTGCAGTTTTTGGTTATTATCTTGAAAATTATTATAGATAGAGATAAACTGTAAACAGCAATAATGTTCAGCAAAGTAAGATCTTCAAATAAGTCAACATGACCAAAATGATCAGTTGACCCTTAAGGAGTTATTGCCCTTTATAGTCAATTTTAACAATTTTCATTAATTTGGTAAATTTTGGTAAGTTTTACAAAATGTTTTGTTTTCCTTTGTAATCTTCTTTTCTGAAACTGCAGTAGAAAATCAATATAGAAAACAATCTACTAATGTACTGGCAATAAAAATAATTGATAATTCTATAACATGAAAAAAAAACACATTAATACCTGATGATGGTGTTTCTTTCTTTACATTGAAAATGATGTCACAACTATAATCCGGAACAATAGGTCGAATGTCAGATATGTTTCAGTACTTTGGCTTCATTTTCTACAGATTCCGAAGTGCAAATGATGCTTGAATTCCTACACTAATTTATACAGACTTCATCCCTTTCACAGGTAATGCCTGCCTCATATTATATTTAAAACTTTAATAGAATATCAGAAATTTTGAGAGAAAATTAATCAACCATGCAAGATCTAAAACTTAATTAATATTGTTCAAATTATCAATTAACTATTAAAAAAAATTCTCATTAAAAAATATAGTTCTTCATTTTATATTTTATCAGAAATTTAAGGAAAAAATTGAATTTAATTGTGTCCCTTGTTCTCATTTCCTGGGATAAATCCAATACAAATTAAAGTATTGGTATTGAATTAATATTTAAGAAATATTTCAAACCTTACCATTTTCTTCACAAGAATGAAGACCATATTTTCAGTGTCATGAGTATCAGTCATCATATTTGTTGTACTTTGTTGTTTAAAAGTTGAATACAAAAAGATCAACAAAGCAATTCAAAACCACTTGAATTTTGCAACAACAAATGAGAGTTTTAACGACCTCAGCTGGCTATACAACCCTTGCACAATCAACTGAATTTTGCAGATATCATTAATAGGAAAGATTGCCCTTAAATGATAATTTTTATTACCTTTTTTGGGGTGTTGCAACAACTTTCTCATCACTTGGCATTTCTCGTTAGATAAATTTTACAAAATTCTCCCTGAAACTACTGTCAAATTAAACCAAACTTGGTTTAAATCACCACTAGGATATCCAGGGACCACTGTGTATGATGACCCTGCCTGCCAACATGGCACACATGGCTGAAATAAAACGCACTTTTTAGTCTTATATCTCTGAAACTAAACGACAGTACAACAGTTGCATTTATCATGCATCAATTATAAATAAAAATATCAGGTGAGCGACACAGGGTCCTTGGAGCTTCTAGTTTATTTATATTGTGTCAGAGATCAAACTTATTCGTTCAGTGTATATTTACTTGTTTTTGTGTATTGTCTTTTTGATCGAGTTAAGCCATTTCAATTGATATATTATTGTACGTCTTTTTATGTTGTAATGTTATACCACTGTTTCAGGTTAGGGTGTAGGTTGGCTCCTGTTAAAACGTTTAAACCCGCTGCATTTTTATTCACCTGTCCTAATTCAGGAGCCTGTTGTTCAGTGGTTGTCGTTTGTTGGTGGGGTTCATAAGTGTTTCTCGTTTCTCGTTTTATATATAGATTAGACCGTTGGTTTTCATGTTTGAATTGTTTTACGCTAGTCTTTTTGGGGCCCTTTATAGCTTGCTGTTCGGTGTGAGCCAAGGCTCCGTGTTGAAGGCCGTATTTTGAACTATAATTGTTTACTTTTTACACATTGTGACTTGGATGGATAGTTGTCTCATTGGCACTCATACCACATCTTCTTATTTATATGTGGTGCAAAAGGAAGATTTATGACGCAAACGGATTTCTCTCCAATATAGCACACAGGCGCGGATCCAGCCATTTTGAAAAAGGGGGGTCCAACCTCGGAACACCATGAAACATTCACATAAATAAAAAAATCGAAAAAAGGGGGGTTCCAACCCCCGGAACTAACCTCCCCCCTTTTGGATCCGCCAATGGGCACATACAGTAACAACTACGTTACCCAAACACACTGTATTTTACTCCGATCTGACCCTTCTTTGCTCTTTCTTTTTTTTTTTTTTTTTCATTTTTACATCGGATGTGACCTTGAGAGGTAATACCGGTGTTTATGTTGCCGCAGAAATTTCCTTGCCGTTTGACTGATAACCGAACGTATTTCGTATAATTACGCGGATATTATCGAGTGCAAAATAACATTCCTTACCGCTTGTTACATATTAATTTCATCCATAAATATTCATGAAAATGATTTTTAAGAACATAGATAAATGTATGAAAATGTTCTGTCGTGAGAAATATATATATCAATAACAACTCATGGATACCGAAAATTGTGTTAACGCATGCGGAAAAATATCTCGAGAACGTTTTGCAACAAAAGCGGGAAAATATGAATGCCTACTCAAATCCAATCTACATGTAGTAGAAAAACGAATTTTTACAGAAGAGTGTCCACCATGCACTTGCACTGCACTATCATTAGAATAGTAGAATAGAAATATGATATATGAATGGATGAAAATTTGCCTGTAGAGTCATTACGATGATCTGCTATTAATATATAAATAACTTGTATACAAATATTAATATAATATATAACAACAAACCAGAGTATACTGATAACAAATGATTATATCACTACAATATAATAATTAATACGGTGAGGTTGAATTCCCCGTCATTTATTCATCATCCACACAGGAACTTGTCTCAGAAAAAATATATCTATGTACCTTAACCTAACTTTCAGGTATAGAGATGTGATTTTTTTTCTGAGACAAGTGCTTGTGACCATCCACCAGAACTTGCGGTCATCCGATGTTCAGTACTTCAGTACTTTGATTGAATTCGCAATGGATTATTCCTGCAAAGTCCAGTTTTATACTTTATGGCGAAGCCTAATATGGCTTACTGACCAATTCGAGTCATTTAGGACTCTAGTGACTTTGTTGAATTGCATGTGGTATCTAGCAGAGGAATTTTTTGCATAAAAACCACCCATACATCGTTTTGGTTAGTTTGTTGAAGATCATCATTCACGTAATGCTATACTTTCCGAATCACCCAGATGACAAAGTTTGAAATGGTTTCACTTTGCAGTTTTAAAGGAAGATCTGTAAATCTATAACACATACACTAACAATTAAATAATCACCCAAAAAATAATGCAAATTAAAACCGAAGAGAGTAAACCATTTCGTGTTTTACACACGGACTGAAATCAAATGCTGTCGGCATTGCTAATATTTATAAAGACTTTTTAGGGGAAAAGGCAAACAAGTTTATATGAAATTGTACGTGTAGTAATAAAAATCCTGTTTATCACTTTCTTAAATGTATGTGAATTTAAAAGTCAATGTTATAGTAACCACTTAAACATGTTTACACTTTCTATCGACGTTTGTGGGAATTTCCGATTGCAACACTCATAGCTAGATGTTAAGATCAATTCAGACTTGCTGAGTAGTTCAGCGTTTTTATTCATGAAATTTTCTACATTTCTTCGGATTTTAGAAAACTGATACACAGTGTTGAAGTAATTTGAATTTAAAAAACAAACAGCAGATCAAGGTAAGAATAGTTTGTTGATTTAAACCAATACGCCACTCTGCGTCTATTTTTAGTATTCTGAAATTACACACCATATTTATACATATTTTGATTGTAAATCGAAAAATACTGACCAATACGAGTCATCAAGGACTCTAGTGACTTTGTTGAATTGCATGTGGTATCTAGCAAAGGAATTTTTTGCATAAAAACCACCCATACATCGTTTTGGTTAGTTTTTTTGAAGATAATCATTCACGTAATGCTAATACTTTCCGAATCACCCAGATGACAAAGTTTGAAAGCCTTACAGCAGAATTCATTGAGTGTGTAGGTAAAGGTAATATCTTTGGTTAGCTTGCTTGCTAGCTGAACCGTGAAGTCATTATTAGGTTAGGTAAACTACCCTCCTTTAAGAGTAGACTAGTCCGACAGATAACAAATCTATCTGTCTGTAGGACTAGACTACTCCGAAAGGAGGGTAGTATACCTAACCTAATAATGACTTCACGGTTCAGCTAACAAGCAAGCTAACCAAAGATTCTAACCTTACCTACACACTCAATGAATTCTGCTGTAAGGGTTTCACTTTGCAATTTCAGAGGAAGATCTGTAAATAAAGATGAAAATTGTAGAAATCTATAACACATACAAACACAATTAAATAATCACCCAAAAAAATGCAAATTAAAACCGAAGAGAGTAAACCATTTCGTGTTTTCAGAGACATATTGTATTATATGTCTCTGGTGTTTTACACACGGACTGAAATCAAATGCTGTCGGCATTGCTAATATTTATAAAGACTTTTTAGGGGAAAAGGCAAACAAATTTATATGAAATTGTACGTGTAGTAATAAAAATCCTGTTTATCACTTTCTTAAATTTATGTGAATTTAAAAGTCAATGTTATAGAAGAAAAAAAAAGAAAGAAGATGCTTTATTTCCATCAAATGGGCTCACAAGGAGCATAATATAATATCATTATAATATTATTTTTACAAATATAATAAACAATACAGTATACATAGTTACAAACACAAATAAGAAACAACAGTTTTCACATATTCGTATATATATAGGAGTATATATAAAACCTTCGTCTCAGGCACACCTCTAGAAAGTAACAAAAAAGAATTCTGTGAGTAGGCTAAATATATCTAGCTTAACTGCAGGAGGCACCAAGGGACACTGCTATATGGCATGGTGGGTTCATATTAAAATGTGTATCGGGACATTAACATGATTAATGATATGGTAAGATATTGTAAGAAGTTGCACATAACTGGTATGTCATCCTCGTGCCTGGTGCAGAGGAGTCAGTACTATTTAAAGTGACACAACTGCAAGAGGCACCAAGGGACAATGCTAATTGATATGCCAAAGTGCACATATTACGAAAAGATAAAAGATTACCAGTTTAATCAAAAATATCACAAACAGAAAGGTAATAGAACTTATACGATGAGTCCTGTACCCCACCATGCCAACCTCGTGCCTAGTGCAGAAAGCCTGATTTAAATATTTATCTTTCAAGTTATATTTTGTCTTCATCAACTTACTCACAGACAGATATCAAGATATTACGATTCTCTACATTAAGAAGCCATATCAGTTTTTGGCTAGGAATCAAATGCGTAAAGTTTGGGCATAGTGAGTTAATAGTGGAATTTAAACAATGTTATAGTAACCACTTAAACATGTTTACACTTTCTATCGATGTTTGTGGAAATTTCCGATTGCAACACTCATAGCTAGAATTTAAGTTCAATTCAGACTTGCTGAATAGTTCAGCGTTATTATTCATGAAATTTTCTACATTTCTTCGGATTTTAGAAAACTGATACACAGTGTTGAAGTAATTTGAATTTAAAAAAACAAACAGCAGATCAAGGTAAGAATAGTTTGTTGATTTAAACCAATACGCCACTCTGTGTCTATTTTTAGTATTCTGAAATTACACACCATATTTATACATGTTTTGATTGTAAATTGAAAAAAGTATTACTAGTATATAAAATCACCGTTCGAGTTTTAAACGCAACTTTTTATGACAGCATGTATATTTTGCATTTTTTTATATGGCTCCATCAGTAAAATGTACCAAGTGACACAGTGTCAATTATAGTTCACTGGAAATTCCCTTCCGTATGTACATTTAGAAAGACAGAACATTAATGGTAAATAATAGCTTCTTATTTATTTATTTATTTATTTATTTATTTATTTATTTATTTATTTATTTATTTATTTATTTACAAGTTTGATCGTTTATATAAATATACATTGTTAATTTCCATTGTGTAATGCAATGTAGGCGTACATATAATAATAATTTTGCAGCTGATATAATAGTTTTAGGTAAATAAATTGAAGAAAAACTACGGTTTCTTATTGGTGCATTCTGAATAAAATTCGGATCTATCATAACTTTCATTCGTATACACCTTTATGCCTTGCATTGTTCTGGACATAATATTCAATTTCATGTATGATAATGTAGTATCAACATATGCTAATCTTACTTCAAGCATACGGATTCATTTCATCTCTATGGGTAGCAGATTCTGCTGAACAAATTTTATTGGTTTTAAAAAATATGGGATGCCTATATAATTCTTTCATTACCTTTTGTGGTTGAGAGGTTGTTTTATACAATTAACAACTATTATTTTTGTATACAGGATATTTTAAAAATGTGTTGGCGGATTATACAAAATAAATGAAGAATGTGTCCCCATGGACACAGATGATGCCCCGCTTGCATAAAACATTATAAAGGGACATAACTCAAGAACAATAAAAGTGACGCTACCCAAATTTGTACTTGATCTTAGTTTTGTGGTAATAAGTATTGTGTATAGGTTTCATGTTTGGTTGGGGCAAACTTAAGTTACAGAACGGAAACTAAAAATTTTACAATTTTTCGATTTATAAAGGGGCATCACTCAATTTATGGTTAAAGTGACACTACCCAAATTAAACTTGATCTGTGTTTTATCAGTGGAAGGCAAAATTAAACATTGCATTGTATAAAGCATTGATTGTAGTTGATTCAACTATAATCATGGACAAAGGAAGAAAACTCCAATTTTAAAAATAACTTGAACAATGGCATCATTGATATTTTTAAAAAAAATGAAGAATTTAGCAATTTTTCCATTTGTAAAGGGGCATAACTCTAGAACAGTAAAAGTGATGCCACCATAATTCAAACTTGATCTGTGTATTGTGGTGATAAGCATTGTGTATAAGTTTCATAACATTTGGTTGAGGCAAACTTAAGTCGGAGAACGGCAATGAAAAATTTTGCAATTTTTCCATTTATAAAGGGGCATAACTCTAGAAAGGTTAAAGTGACACCACCAAAATTCAAACTTGATCTGTGTTTTGTGGTAATAAGCATTGTGTATAAGTTTGGTTGAGGCAAACTTAAGTTAGAGAACGGAAACCAATTTTGGGACGTACGGAAGTACGTACGTACAGAGGGACAAGGGCATAAAAATATGGAAATAGCATCTTCATCTTTGCAGGATGCTGATATGGCTTTATAAAGTTCCATATTGAACACACCAGCATTTGGATGCTGGCATCTAATATATATATATATATAGACTTTGATATACCTTTTGTTTGGATGCTGGCATCCCAATTATATGCATGCAGACTCAACTTTCTCTTTGGGTGCTGCCATTCCATTAAAAATCAAAGAGCTGAAGAGCTCTGAGGGGAAAGACGGCCATTGTTTCTTTTTTTTTTTTGGGGGGGTATCTTTTGATAGTCTTCATATAAAGAATGAAAAAAGAGAACACCTAGAATATGTAGAAAGGTTGACAATATTGAAATCATTTGTTGTGTATTGTAATTTCGTTTCCTCAGTTAAGGATTCAATTTGGACCAATGGAAGAGATTTGCATCTTCTAAATCAAAACATTCGATTAAAGTTGAAAGTTAATTATCTAAAATTCAACTGAATTCTATCATTTAACAACTGCTACAATATTTTTTGAAATTTTAATTGTGTACCACTGAACTGCAGGCTAGGGCCATTTTCCTTTTTTTGTGACAGTACTCTAAGATTTTAATTTTTTTTCTCAAGAAAGTGAGGACTGAAAAATCTATTCAGTTTTAAATTTCCATTGATAAAGTTCCCAGTTACAACTCTCATCACAGGGACACAGGTACTAATAAAACCAATATGATTGATGTAAACTGTGTGAAGCTTGTTTCAAATCCTACATTTTGATATATTTGTAAATTTCATGAATAAATAGGTTTAAACTACAAAATGCAACATTTTTAATTATTTTTTTACCATTACAATGATTATGTTGGTACACAAAATTTAGTTTTAATGGAAGACTATTAATCATATACTAAATGTCACATTTTAAGTGTTCTGATACATTAACTTTTATTTTAGTGGATTATTACTCATCAATTGAGGTGCTCCTGTATTGGAGGAAGATTCTCAAAACAGAATTTTACAGAAAAAATGAAAACTGTCGTTTCTCTCCCCAATCTCATGTATCCCCACGGCCATTGTTTACTGTGAAAGTTACAAGTTGACCTACAAATTAAAGCATTGCATGTTGATGTCATCTATAGCAAACATAATTTTGTTCAAATTGAACAAATACCAATTTTAAATTTGTACACGAACTCTGAGAATGATTTAATTAATCAGTAAAGGATATCCCTGCTTCTACGTAGTGTGGCATTCCAACAATGACGTCACTATAATGTAGGTTGGATATATTTAGAATATCTCGTCATTCTGATTTTTCCGGATTGTAAAAGAAACGTAAATAGTGTAAGGGAGAGCTGAAGATACGATAATTTCGCGAGAAACAGAAGGGAAATGTGTTAAAAAGTGTTTAAAGTCAATCTATTCATTTGTGTGTCTCCTTCTCATCAATCTCAGTAAGATTTTTTGGGGGTGTTTTCCACACTATAAAAACAAAATGAGTGACGTGAGGGGATGTCAGTCTGGTCAACCACATAGGGGATTGACGGCTTGGAGCCGTCTTTCCCCAAAAATGGATGTTCATCCTTTAAAGTTAATCTCAGGGATGCTGGAATCCCATATGTATGTAAAAGTTATCTCAACACATTATAAATTGAATGCTGACAGTCATTTCCTTTGAATGCTGGCATCTGTTTCTGTGAAAGCCGGTGGCCGTTTTGTTTAAAGGCTGACATCTTTGCATTACATGTTTCTTTATATATATATATTTGACCAGGTGACTTAAGTTTAATCGCTCAATTGAAACAGTGATTTTCCTACCCTTTTTCAAATGGGGCCTGGGCCCTATAGGCAATTGGGAAAAATGTGTCGTATAATGTATGAATTGGGAAAAAATAAATCAATGTGTTCAACATTTTTTAAGGATGTACATACAAGAAGATGTGGTATGAGTGCCAATGAGACAACTCTCCATCCAAGTCACATTTTTTACATGTTATTTATTATTCTAAAATTCCAATTATCTTTCATGTTCTAACTTGAACATATAAACTCAGTCATACAACCCTGAGATTAATTGCAAGTTTTGTTGTCAGTTAGATTTCTCTCACAGACACGTATATGGCATGGTATAATGTTTTCAGTGCTTAGGTCTGATCTAGAGTCGACAACTGTCAACTGATTATGGTTGTACTCAGAGTGGGATTGACGGTCAGTCTCTCTTTGTACATGTACATGAGCAGGGTTCATTTCGAGTGAATTATGCTCAGGTGTTTGGGTAGAAACAATTTGTTTAGTGTTAGCACTTGGGGTTGAGGTGACTGCTTTTGTGTCTTTATCCGCCACAACCATGGCTTGCTTCATCCTGTTCTATATCAGTCAAAGTAGAAACATATTTCGTTCAAAATATATCAGTCCCTGTAGCATCTTCAGTACTAATTTTGGATTTTTTTAAAAGCTAAACAAGTTTTTACAATCAGTGGCATCTTTGCCTTTTTTTTTTTAATTTGTAAACAATAATATTTTGAATAATGAGACGACATGTTGTATGTTTGGGCATGCTTAATTCACAGCAAAAAAAATAAACCAAACCAGCAAATCTTTGCTCAGTACGACATTGCCTCTAGAAAAAAAATTACGAGTGAGAAATAATTAAAACCTTTTAGTTTTTCATGTTAGCATGTATTTACAATGTTATTCAGTTAATAACACAGCATCATCACTTCATATCATACCAAATTCTTAGGTACCGTTAACTACCGGACGTCATCCAAATGCTGAAAAATACAAATAAAACGAAACAGTAATATACAATATTATATTGTATTAAAGAGTGTTTGGGGTTACTGAAAGTGAGCTTAACCTCATAGCCTGCTGAAATGATATCATAGACCAGAGATGCAACTAATCGTCGGACTTGTCGGCCCGAGGGGGCAGAAATTGAGCAGGTCCGGCAAATTGGGCTTTTGAGCAAGACCTAATGACCGGCAGGCAGTTCTCTAGGATTTTAGTAAGATTTAGCATTTTTGGTGCTTACCTATTAGTGGGGAATTGAAATTTGCCTTGTTGAAAATTTATTAATTAAAGTTAGTAAGTATGTTTGCTGTAGATAATTCAAACATCAATGCTTTGTAGGTCAACTTTTGCGGTAAACAATGGGGATACATGAGATTGGGGAGAGAAACAGCAGTTTTCATTTTTCTGTAACTGTAACTGTATTGCGAATCTTCTTCCAATAAAGGAGCACCTCAATTGATGAGTAATTATCCACCAAAATAAAAGTTAATGTATCTGAACACTTAAAATGTGACATTTATTATATGAAAAGTAGTCTTCCATTAAAACAAAATTTTGTGTACCAACATAATGGTAAAAAAATTATAAAATTTTCAAATGTTGCTTTTTTGAAGTTTAAACATATTTATTCATGCAATTTACAAATATATCAAATTATACAAGGATAACAAAAAGTAAGATCTGGAAACAAGCTGCACACAGCTTATATCAATCTGATTGATTTTTGTAAGTACATGTATCCCTGTGATGAGAGTTGTAACTGGGAACTTTAAAGAGGGAAATTTAGAACTGAATTGACTTTTCAGTCCTCACTTTCCTGAGAAAGTTGTAATCAATTAAAAATCCTAGAGCACTGACAAAAAAAATGGAGAATGGCCTAAGCCCGCAGTTCAGTGGTACACAATAAAAAAAATTAAAAATATATTGTAGTAATTATTAAATAAAAGAACTCAATTGAATTTTAGATATTTTCTAAAAACAATCCACTAAAGCAGCTGTCACTGTAAAGACATCCATCCTATCTTCGTTCTCTTACTGTATAAAAAGCTGATATAAAAAAAATGTAGGTCTGGCAAAAATTTGATGGGTCTGACAAAACTTGCTACCCTGTAGGCCCCAATGTCTGACAGAAAAAAAAAACTGTTTGCATCTCTGATAGACATACACTCTACTGTTCAGATTGGTGACTGCACTTTATTAAGGTGCTTCATATGAAGTCTGTAAGCCTGCGTTATAATTTTGTGTCTATGACAAACCCCCATTTTTAATTAAAGTATATATTGGCATTAAATATATAAGATATCATAAGGAGATCTGTCTTCCCTAGTTGCCTGCATACAATAATACACGTACTGCTTTAATAATGCAAAATCTTTTAAATTTTTATTTTAATTATCAGTACTGGTCTCTTTCATCTGTACGTACTGGATATTGTCAATATCACTGGACTTGCTATATGCACATCATGCCATTGTCATGATCTGTTTTCATTTCACAAGGAGATCTGTTTTCCCCAGTTGCCTACATACAATAATACATGTCATGTATGTACCACTTTGATAACAATGCAAAATCTTTTAAATTTTTATCTTAATTATACGTACTGGATATTGCCAATATCACTGGACTTGCTGTACATGTATGCAACTTCCCATGCGTAGGCACATCATGTCATGATCTACTTTCATTTCAATCACAAAACTTACATTTTCTTTATTACGATCATTGTTAAGCTTTTTTCTGTATTCAATATTTATCAATCATCTAATAAAATCGGTTACATGAACTAGAGCTTTCTAACTTTCTTTTATCATTTATTACTTATCTGAAATCAGCTGGAATCGCAAATGCTCATAATGATCTGGTGCTGTTTGGATGTTTTGTCGCTAAATTCAACCTGTCCAGTAACTATAAAGTGTTACGATACATAATACACAACACATGAATAGTAACCGGAAAGGTACAGCCACTGCCTAAAAAACACTGAAACGAGAAATGAAAATCCAGTATAGTTTTTAATACAGATAAATATTCTGACCAATATAAATGTTTAAAGAAATTGCTTAAAATGAGTTTCCTGTTGCTTACGTCTTTCATCCACGACAATTTGGGCTCATATTTGTCTCTAAGGCAATTATACCACATCTCCTTAGTTTTACATTCGCAGTAAAATATAAACTGGCCTCAAGCAATCAATGAGTCTATATTCTTCATATAAAATCTTGCAAATATATGAAAGATTGTCAACAATAAGTTTTCGTTGTAACATCACAATACTTTTAAAGTAGATATTCATGTAGAATATAGTGTTAAAATATATTGCTTTCCTCCCAACGTTCAAAATGACTACTCGTGGTTGCAAAAAAAACTACTTACACCCTCCCATCCTTTTTTCCTCCAAGAAAATGCATGATTATTTGAAGAAAACCTCCATTTAAACTTCACTTTACCAAAGTTTTCAATACCAAGCCTGGTGCATAGTCAGAGATAAATCTATTAGAAAATAAAATGCTCCAGGGCGCAGCTTGATACGACCGCAGAGGTCGAACCCTGAATAGTTGGGGCAAGTATGGACACAACATTCAAGCTTGATACAGCTCTGAATTTGGATTGTGATTAAATATTTGACACAGCATAGGTTTCTGACACAGAATGAATGTGGTCTAAGAACTTAAAATTTTTAAATTGGACATTCACCTATTATGGTCCAATATCCAAAATCTAAATACATGGTTAGATTCAGCATATCAAAGAACCACAAGAGTTCAATTTTGATGAAATCAAACAAAGTTTAATTTTGGACCCTTTTGACCTCAATGTGGACAAAGTTGATAACGGGCCCAAAATCAAAAATCTAAATACATGGTTAGATTCAGCATATCAAAGAACCCCATATATTCAATTTTTGTTGAAATCAAACAAAGTTTAATTTTGGACCCGATTTGGACCAACTTGAAAACTGGGCCCATAATCAAAAATCTAAATACATGTTTAGATTCAGCATATCAAAGAAACCTAAGAATTCAATTTTGTTAAAATCAAACTAAGTTTAATTTTGGACCCTTTGGACCTTAATGTAGACCAATTTGAAAACGGGACCAAAAATTAAGAATCTAAATACACGGTTAGATTCGGCATATCAAAGAACCCCAATAATTCAATTTTGATGAAATCAAACAAAGTTTAATGTTGGACCTTTTGACCTCAATGTGGAAAAAATTGATAACGGGCCCAAAAATCAAAAATCTAAATACATGGTTAGATTCAGCATATCAAAGAACCCCATATATTCAATTTTGTTGAAATCAAACAAAGTTTAATTTTGGACCCGATTTGGACCAACTTGAAAACTGGGCCCATAATCAAAATCTAAATACATGTTTAGATTCAGCATATCAAAGAAACCTAAGAATTCAATTTTGTTAAAATCAAACTAAGTTTAATTTTGGACCTTAATGTAGACCAATTTGAAAACGGACCTAAAATTAAGAATCTAAATACACGGTTAGATTCGGCATATCAAAGAACCCCAATAATTCAATTTTGATGAAATCAAACAAAGTTTGATGTTGGACCCTTTTGACCTCAATGTGGAAAAAATTGATAACGGGGCCCGAAAATCAAAAATCTAAACACATGGTTAGATTCCGCATATCAAAGAACCCCATATATTCAATTTTGTTGAAATCAAACAAAGTTTAATTTTGGACCCGATTTGGACCAACTTGAAAACTGGGCCCATAATCAAAATCTAAATACATGTTTAGATTCAGCATATCAAAGAACCCTAAGAATTCAATTTTTGTTAAAATCAAACTAAGTTTAATTTTGGACCCTTTGGACCTTAATGTAGACCAATTTGAAAACGGGACCAAAAATTAAGAATCTAAATACACGGTTAGATTCGGCATATCAAAGAACCCCAATAATTCAATTTTTGATGAAATCAAACAAAGTTTAATTTTGGACCCTTTGGACCTCAATGTGGACCAATTTAAAACGGGCCCAAAATCCAAAAACTTAATACACGATTAGATTCAGCATATTAAAGAACCCCAAGAGGTCAAGAATAAAACCCCATTGAAATTGGTCAAGAAATAAGCAATTTATACAAAGTATCTTCTTTTGCACAATACTGTGCAATTGAATATTTCTTGCAATTGCGCAATACTGTGCAATTGAATATTTCTTGCTATTGCGCAATACTGTACAATTGACAATTTCTTGCTATTGCGCAATATTGTGCTATTGGATATTTCTTGCTATTGCGCAATACTGTGCAATTGAAGATTTCTTGCTATTGCAATACTGTGCAATTGAAAATTTCTTGCTATTGCACAATACTTATTATATAATAATTTACACATCCTGTTAGGTGTGTATCTCCTGCCATATCATTATTATTTGCTTTTAAATATAAATCAGAAATAACCAACTTAAAATGGAAAATTTTAAAGAAAAAAAAAAAAAAAAAAACCCTCCCCCAAATTTTTGAACCCCTTATGATTCATCACCCCAAACTCAATCCCAGCCTTCCTTTGAGGTATGGTACCTTGCAGTACAATTTCAGAGATCCATACACTTGAACACAAGTTATTGTCTGGAAACTAGAAAATGCTTATTTTTGGCCCTTTTGGCCCCTAATTCCTAAACGTTTAGAGCAATTACCCCAAACTCAATTCCAGCTTTCCCTTTGTGATATGGAACCTTGTAGTACAATTTCAGAAAGATCCATACACTTACACACAAGTTATTGTCATGAAACTAGAAAAATGCTTGTTTTTGCCCCTTTTGGCCCCTAATTCCTAAAATTTGGAGGCAATTACCCCAAAATCAATCCCAGCATTCCCTTTGTGATATGGAACCTTGTGGTACAATGTCAGAGAGATCCATACTAACACACAAGTTATGTCTGGAAGTTACAAAATGCTTATTTTGGCCCCTTTTGGCCCCTAATTCCTTAACTGTTGGTACCATAACCCCAAAATCAATCCCAACCTTCCTTTTATGATATTGAACCTTATGGTAAAATTTCATAGAGATCCATTCACTTAAACTAAAGTTAGAGTGCGAAACCAATGCGTCTTGAGACGACGACGACGACGACGCCGACGTCATACCAATATACGACCACAAAATTTTTTTGCGGTCGTATAAAACCGTCTGAACCACTAATTAAATCGAATTATAATTATGGAACAACACTCAGATCTATACACTATCAAATAAACAGCTGCGTCATGAGCGCATGATACGCCGGTCGCTTTTTAAAAGAATAAAGTTCAATAACTTCATTGTCTTCTCAATGTCATATCAGAAATTTATGAAAAACTAAAGGGAGGTTATCTTAATAGATATAAACCAGTCACCACAGTTTCATGAAAACTCCTCAAAGCACTTTAAAGACATTGTCTGAAAACTGGAAAATCACCCCTTTTTTATGAATAAAATCCCATAATTCATGTAATTCGGAAACGTAAAATCTAAAATTTATAATAATCGAAATGGAGCTTACATCAATTAATACAGTACTACCTGTGACATTATCTTACTAATGGTGGCCATAAAAAATATGGTCACCATGATGGCCCTAAATGTCCATCATTATACCTCCTGTTGCTTAATTAATACACAAGGTATTAATCAAGAACTAGTTAAGTATAAAGGAAATCATGACTGCATTGAAATGTTATAATTATATAACTTACAGGTAAAGTGTCTCAGGTAAAATATATGTGTTTGTCAAATTTAATAACTGTTATTATGACAAGAAAATTCTAAAATAAAATGAAATAATAAAACTAGTTGAACATATAGCTTACTAACTTTTGTAAACATTTTCTCATGACTGTTTGTTTTGATGTTATACCTTTTAAATAATTCTATCAATTTAAGTTATTTTTACATGTATATTTAGGCAAGTGAATAATAAATGAATATCATCTTCTAATATAATGCAAACTTTCGCAACGCCTGCCTTTTTCCATTGAAAAGGTGTTTCTCAAATTAATTTTCTAAAATCAAAATTGTTTATACTAACTGCATTTAACATTGTTTAACAAATTTTAAGATTATCTTTAAGACTTATTCTAAATAAAATTTAGGCAATTCATTATTTCTCTATTGAATAAATACATGTATATCCAAAATATTCATTACAGAAAAATTTGATAATATTTTTAGCTCACCTGGCCCGAAGGGCCAAGTGAGCTTTTCTCATCACTTGGCGTCCGTCGTCCGTCGTCGTTAACTTTTACAAAAATCTTCTCCTCTGAAACTACTGGGCCAAATTTAACCAAACTTGGCCACAATCATCATTGGGGTATCTAGTTTAAAAATTGTGTCCGGTGACCTGCCAAACCAACCAAGATGGCCGCCATGGCTAAAAATAGAACATAGGGGTAAAATGTATATTTTGGCTTATAACTCTGAAACCAAAGCATTTAGAGCAAATCTGACATGGGGTAAAATTGTTGATCAAGTCAAGATCTATCTGCCCTGAAATTTTCAGATGAATCGGACAATGGGTTGTTGGGTTGCTGCCCCTGAATTAGTAATTTTAAGGATTTTTTTCCGTTTTCGGTTATTATCTTGAAAATTATTATAGATAGAGATAAACTGTAAACAGCAATAATGTTCAGCAAAGTAAGATCTACAAATAAGTCAACATGATCAAAATGGTCAGTTGACCCCTTAAGGAGTTATTGCCCTTTAAAGTAATTTTTTACCAATTTTTGTAAATTTTGTTATCTTTTACAAAATCTTATCCTCTGAAACTACTGGACCAAATTCAACCAAACTTAGTCACAATCATTATTAGGGTATTTAGTTTTAAAATGTGTGCGGTGACCCAGCCAACCAACCAAGATGGCTGCCATGGCTAAAAATAGAACATAGGGGTAAAATGTAGATTTTGGCTTGTAACTCTGAAACCAAAGCATTTAAAGCAAATCTTACAGGGATTAACTTGTTTATCAAGTAAATATCTATCTGCCCTCAAATTTTCAGATGAATTGGACAACTGGTTGTTGGGTTGCTGCCCTGAATTGGTAATTTTAAGGAAATTTTGCCGTTTTGGTTATTATCTTGAAAATTATTACAGATAGAGATAAACTGTAAACAGCAATAATGTTCAGCAAAGTAAGATCTTCAAATAAGTCAACATGATCAAAATGGTCAGTTGACCCCTTAAGGAGTTATTGCCCTTTAAAGTAATTTTTACCAATTTTTGTAAATTTTGTAATCTTTACAAAATCTTCTCCTCTGAAACTACTGGACCAAATTCAACCAAACTTAGCCACAATCATTATTAGGGTATTTAGTTTTAAAAATATGTGCGGTGACCCAGCCAACCAACCAAGATGGCTGCCATGGCTAAAAATAGAACATAGGGTAAAATGTAGATTTTGGCTTGTAACTCTGAAACCAAAGCATTTAAAGCAAATCTTACAGGGATTAACATGTTTATCAAGTTAATATCTATCTGCCCTCAAATTTTCAGATAAATTGGACAACTGGTTGTTGGGTTGCTGCCCCTGAATTGGTAATTTTTAAGGAAATTTTGCCGTTTTTGGTTATTATCTTGAAAATTATTACAGATAGAGATAAACTGTAAACAGCAATAATGTTCAGCAAAGTAAGATCTTCAAATAAGTCAACATGACCAAAATGGTCAGTTGACCCGTTAAGGAGTTATTGCCCTTTATAGTCAATTTTTAACAATTTTCATTAATTTGGTAAATTTTGGTAAGTTTTTACAAAATGTTTTCCTTTTGTAATCTTCTTTTCTGAAACTGCAGTAGAAAATCAATATAGAAAACAATCTACTAATGAACTGGCAATAAAAATAATTGATAATTCTATAACATGAAAAAAAACCCACATTAATACATGTACCTGATGATGGTGTTTCTTTCTTTACATTGAAAATGATGTCACAACTATAATCCCGAACAATAGGTCGAATGTCAGATATATCAGGTGAGCGACACAGGGTCCTTGGAGCCTCTAGTTATTGTCATATAAACATATTACAATTTAATCAAGTTTCTGACAGAAAAAGCCAAAAACAAACATTATAATTATAAAAGAAATAACAATTCTATAAAAAATCAAAACACATGGAAAAAAAATATTAGGTTTCTGCCCTCAGTTCTAATGACTTTTTTTTTTATAAAGGAGCCAATATTTTAAACATGTTCCATGTTATAGAGGTTTAGCATTTCTTTTACTTTTTGTTTTTGGTTAAGATTTTATTCATAAGATTCAAGATTTTATTCACAAACTGGTCGGAGAAATTATTATGAGAAGGTAAACAATTTTCAAATAGATTATCTCTAAGTTGTTATGTTAATTTTACAAACAGTTCTATCCTTTATAGGAATTTTTATCTACCAAATTCTATTTCTAAATTATGACCACTAATTCTTTACTCAGTGAAGCATTTGAGTTTACTGTTTTCATCAGAAGTTTTTAATTTATTTTCAAAAATATTCTTATTTTTCTTCTTAAAATTCATTTTTAATCAAGGTCTTTAAAGAATCTAATTCATTCAAGTCCCTGCAATTATTAGCTTTATCTAAAAGTTGAGTGAAATATTCTTTGCAGATGTATACCAAGAATATGTATCATGCATATGCCAGTCTTGCAGTTTTGACAATATAATACACAGAACAAAAAGTGATTTAATTAATAGACCATAAAATGTCACAATCTATATAGAAGTGTACTTTATTTTTCTGGAGACAAATTTTGCCTGTTAACTGACAAAAATAGCCAAACTGAAGATAACATATTTGATAAGTTTACAATTGTTTAAAAAGCAAGACAATTTTTTCTTTAAATAATTTCTTTTCATCAGATTTATTTAATTCAGAGAAAAGAACATTTTTCATTATGATTAGCATTTATCAAAGTTGATGATAACTAGGTAGCCATTTGGAAAATTAAAGTCTCTTTAGTGATTCTTCATGCACAACTCCAGTTTTGAGATTTGAAAATATAAAAGATAAACAAAATAGTTTCTTCCTATACCATATAATGATATTTGTAGTTTTCCTGAATAATAATCATGATAAAGATGGTACAACTTTGTTAACAAACAAAGTTTATTTTAAAAGGCTTGATATTCATAATATTGATAATTTTAATTTGTTAAAAACAGGCTTGTTAAATTAATTGCTTCATATGTCCTTTAAACATATCATTTGCATGATTATAAGTAATAATTAATAATAATTCATTAAATAATACACACAGACAATTGAATACCATGTATTTCATGTACAATAACTTTTTTACTGAAAAATAATCATTTAAAGGATTCTCAGTTTTGTTTTCAAATGCTAGTCAATAACTCCTCTTTGAATTTTTGTCATTTCTACCTGAGACTACTATAACACAGAGATTGGTCACTTCCCGTACTGACCAGTCAAATAGTAATTAATTCTAAGTCGTCGATCACGTGACTCGGCACGTGACCCGAAGTGTTTGACAAGAAGGACACGATCCGCCATCTTTGACAGTGGAAGAGGATTTAATAATTAGCAAATGTGGATGTATAAAGAGTTTTATGTTTCGGTAAGTGTGAATTAAAGATTTCAAATAATCATAAATGTTTGTTTATAAGCACTTTAAATAAAATAAGTGCAGTTATGGACTTGAATTTACTGTCCAAACCGGAAGGTAACCTCGAGTTTTTACCAGTCCGTGGGATCGGGTCAATGAGCAACTCACCCATAACTTACATTCAGATGAACAATCTGTTTTCCGGATATTTCATTTGCAAGCCTTAATAATAAACCTGTGTAATGATGTTAAATTTGTAATTATATGAAATATCATTTTTCTGTATCAGTGTTACAATTCCGATGCAGAACTGAGAATCACACGTGACAAGGTGCATACACACAACATGAGGTCTGATACTGAGTGATAGGTCAAATTATTTGTATTGTTAATTTAAGAAATTCAGACTTATATTTTGTTTCGTTGATAATATATATATTCAGTCTATACATGTGAGAATAATAAATGTATGCAATGAAAGTTTGTAGCCATGTCTACATAAAGAGTTTATATAGACATATATATATATATTTAAATACTAGACCCAAACATGATATTCTAAGTACATGCACCTTGGTCTGCTTTCTTTATCAGTTTAAATGTTTTGATAAATACTGACATGATTGTTCAATTACTGCTGAGCCTTATCTCAGATTACTGTCTTAACAAATACTGATTTGCCTATGCTATAAACTTCATAAAAGTTATTTTTTTTATTCATAATATATTCTTTATTGTAGGATTAAGAATGCCTCCCAGAAAGAAATCACGCATTGGAAGAATGGCGAAGTACCATTATAATAAAAGGGAACAGAAGCATGAAATTTGATATAATAAAGGAATAGCCACTTGTAGCAATACTAATAAAAATAAGGAGATTTTGATTTTTAATAATGATCGCCAATCAGACAACTACTTAACTTAAATTAAGTTCAATGATGTGGATGTAAGCTATTGGAATCCACCGTACATGTAATTACCTTCAACAATGAGAAAACTTATACTGTGCTTCAAAATTCCCCGACATGAAAAATATAAAACAATTCAATAGAGAAAACGAAGAGTCTACATTAACAAAGCAATTTACAAAAAAATCAAATATGACCGACATCAACCAACGGCAACCACTGAAATACAGGCTCCTGACTTGAGACAGGCACATAAAAAAAACACTAGCATGGGACATTGGTGTAACGACACAACATAAGAACAAACTTTAAACAGAAAGTTGTAAAGTGTTCATTTCGGTCTAATCAGACTGACTGTACATGAAATATTCGCCATTGACAAGCAGTTGTGAATCGAAGTTGAATTTACAGAAAGGGTGACATCATCATGTGCTATCATATTTAACATTCTTGTTTAGATCTGACATTGCTACGTATTTATTTACACATTCCGCAATTTTTTGGCTTCTCAGAATTTTCACATGGAAAACTGTCAGCAGATACCCAAACGAAAAATGTTATAGGGAACCTATAAAGCATCATGCCGGCAACAAGCACATTTATATTTGCTGTGGTTAAAGCAGTTCTCAACTCTTCATCTAAGTGGCTCGATTATTTGGGTTACAAAAAATATACGAAGAGCCTAGTGTTATAACTAAAACATACGACACTTTTAACAACAGACAATATTCAAATTTTCAAACCACTGGACGTTAAGCAACCAACAATCAATCAAATTTTAAAAAACTTTCTGGTTCTATATTGAAACACAAAATTCCTTGTTTGGGTTTACGAAAGAGGGTCAATATTTCTGGTGTTGAAAAAAATATTATCGTGATTTACACAAATGCTGTTCTATTTATGTAAACAAAGAGATAATTTGTTAGATATTTTGATTATTTAGTCATGCAATTTGGAAGCTTTCTTCATTTAGAATATCTTACGATTCGTCATTAAACCTGGAGCTACACTATATATTTAATTATATATAACAACATTTAGTACACCCAGAAATACACCACCAAAAAAGGAACTTCAATTGAGGCGTTGCTATATTTGGAAATTGGCAACTAATATTACAAATTAAATTGAGTTTTGAGATACTTAGTATAGCTTCAATCACTAGGATACAGAGAATAGTGTACGTCATAAAGATTCTGTAAAACGCAATGAACCCCATTTCGAGAAATATTTGCCACTGACGCTCTCATGTAGCTTAGAAATTGAAAACTTGACAATTCTTAACCACCAGTCTTTTCATTGATCAAATAGAAAAAGGATTTTTAATTCAAAATTGTTGCTTTGGTTCTAGACAATAACTCCTGTTTAAGCATTTCGTGGTAAATGTTGTCGTTTAACACAAGATTTGGACACAACAATGTACTATCTTGACCATGTTAATATATTGATGTTTGCTTTATGTACCCATTGAAGTTATAAACCTCTTTGCTGATCTGTTACGTAAGGAAATTACTCATTTACCTTTAATGATATATTTTCTCTCTTCTGTGATCGCCGCTAATTACATTGTTTGCAAAAACTTAATCTAAATTGATTGAATAATTAAACCTTTTAATTATCATGTATACTAAGAAAGGCATCCTGATTAAACTGATTCTTTAGAAAGGAATGTGATAAAAAAACTAATTATCAGACTGAAATTTAAAAAGAGGAAAAAAGGGGGTTGAAACCGAAAAAATGGTTTGAAAAATAAAATTTACGTTGGATAATCTGATGAGGGTCTGGATGGGGTTCTTTATTTCCTATAATTTCTATGCCATTTTTCTCTATTCTTTAAATTTTATCACCTTAATATTTTCTCTTCTCTATTCTTTATTTGTCGGTCCATTTTTCTCCATTCTATACTTTTTTTCCCCTTATTCTCTATTCTATAAAACCCCATCCACACCCTCCTGAATCCTACCACAAGTGCACCGACGATATTTGACAAGGTTTACTACAATAAACATGCATATTGGGCACTCAGCAGTGAAACATACCTTTACAAGTATAGAATAAAATTTTAAAGTTTACTGCAATAAACGGAGCCTCGTGTATCTTGGGCACCCAGCTGTGAAACAAAATTCATCTCCCATGCTTTTGAGACTACCTGTCCTTACAGGTAAAATATTTGTATATTAGATACAATTAACGGACGTGTAGCAAAACAATGTAACTGTAAGATTGATAAGATTAATCACATTCACAATTTCAAGAGTGGCCGCATAATAACAACATGAAACTATTAAAAAAATTATTAATGATTAAAACAAAATTTAAATATTAATAGAGATAACTACATTTAAAAGATAAAAACTATTTTCCTTTTTGATTAATTCAATTTTGTTTTTAATTTATTTTAAAAGAAAATAATAATATCCGATACTTTTATAGCAGTCTCAGTGATTAGGTGATGATTTATGTCGTCTGCTACGGTCGAATACGAAACTATGGTTAAATACGAAACTACGTTAAAATAACGTAGCTAACTATACCGGAGACTCAGATAATCCAATAAATCGATAGTGACCAATCTCTGTGTTATAGTAGTCTCAGTTTCTACTCAAGATTATTTCCTAGACGAAATTAAAAGAATAGAAGCAAAAAACAAATAAAAATAAAAATAACATAAAAAATTAAAAAAATAAAAACATTAGAAAAAAAGGAAAATATGTAAATTTAAAGCACAGAAAAATCAACAAATGATATGAATTAACAAAGACTAAAACAACATTCTATTCTACATTTTCAAGAAAAGGTGAAATGTCAATTTGAGAAGAAACCTGAGGTACCTGTACAGGTAAATTTTAATGAAACATACAAGCTGAAAACTTCAACCCTGATTGATTTCAACAGGTAACATGATTAGATAAAACATCAACCTATGTTTTATGACCCCAATAAAATGATAAATGGCCAACATTTCAAGATTGAATACCCCAATAAATGGCCACCATTCGATGGTGACCAAACAAGAGGGTGGACATTACTAAGAGGAAGTCACAGGTTGTACTGTAGATATAAACAATTCAATAAAGTTTCTTACAAATTGATGAAAGTGTTTTTGAGTTTTTTTCCGAAAACTGGAAAATCCCTCTTTTTAATGAATAAAACCCCACAACTTGGAAAGTTAATATCTAAAATTTATAAAAAACGAAAGGGAGCTTGCGTTAACAGATATAAACAATTCACCAAAGTTTCATGCAAATTGGATAAAGTGTTTTTGAGTTATTGTCGGACATGTTGACGACGGACAGACAGACAACAGTATACTATAATACGTCCCGTAAACAGGCTTATAAAAAGGACGCAATTTCATCAATGTCATTCGTTTTGGAGAAATATACCCTATTTGGAGATATTTCATGAAATTGCAATCCCATGGGTAGATTCATTTTACATCTTAAATTAATTTTCCGTTTTTTGCTTGACCCTAGTTCTAAAACACAAACCTTGTGTGGCAATATTTACATTTTCTTTCATTTTTTTGTATTTTCTTTTTCATTGATTTTGCTATTTGCTATTTTCAACTTTTATAATCAAGCTGTCACGAGCTTCAAAATTAAAAAAAAAAGCAAGAAATGAAAATATCAGCTTTAAGGGGGCATGAGCTACGAGATATGGAAAAAATACTTTTCTATTTTGTTCAATCATTAATGAAAGTGAAATAGTGAAATAATAATTCGCTTTTAGCAGACAGTTTGGTTCAATTTTGTCAAAATAAGCTAAGAAACATCGCTGATTAATTATTCACTTGCAAGTGAATAATTCGACCTAATTAAATCCATTTTTATGTGACTTCAATAAAACCCCTTAGCTAGAGATTGATTAGGCATAAACTAGGCATGTTCAGCTACTAACAGGAAAAGAATGTCAACATTGAAACTCAAAAAGTGAAACACTAGTAAACCATTTGGTTGACTGATTCGATCAACAAAAACTCATTCTTAAACAGGAAAAAACGATCATTAACATATTTTTTTAACCTACAATATGAAATCAAACAGACCAAGAAAAATCCAATTGCACGTGTTTGCTATCTATTTATATATATATATATCTGTATTTATGTTTATATCAGGTTACATCACCATCGGCAGTCTTGGAGGTGACAGTCTTGGAGGTCACCTCGATGGTTAATTAGAGGCGTCTAGACTAAAAGGCAGATACATTGCCAATTCTTTTAAATTGGGATATACGTTTGTATGTTATAAATCAAATATGAGAATTTGAGTCATATCGGTGAACATGAATTTGACAGCTAATGCCCCTTTAAAATAAACACTAAATAATGAAAAGATGACGCAAAGGCATATATATATATATATATATATATATATATATATATGGCCAAAAAAAATATATGTCTGTTTACGGTTTAATACCCGACCGACCCTACTTTTGAGCGCCGACCCTAAGTCATTTTATTTCCGTCGTAAAGTGAAAAATAAACTGAACTTGTGTCAAAAGCGAAGTTAGTGTTACAAATGATATAAATCAATTGCCTAATACATCCCAATGTTCACAATCGTGTATATGACAGCTGTTTAAGGAAATTCGCAACTCGTGTGATGAAATAAACACTTTGATGCCATTTTTTTCAAACCATTTACCAAGGGAAATAATCCAATCATTAAAAATACGGGTTAACTCGGCCCATGATCATCTCGGACCACGACAAGACGAAATGGCATGACTCAAAATCATGTCACAAGAAATAAAATGAAAAAATAAAATAAAATGGAAAGACCGACCTACCTACCCTATTTTTTAAAGTATGAACCTTATACAGACATATAATTTTTTTTGGCCTTAAGTCGATAAATCTATATGTGCTCCTTTCTTAAACATTATTTACATAGTATTCATAGTGACATTCACCCTTTAATATTCATACATGACAATGCAGTAAGGGTTTTGCTCATTGTTGAAGACCGTACGGTACCCTATAGTTGTCAACTTCAATGACATAATTATGGTCTCAGGCTGGTGGAGTTGTCTCATTGGCAATCATACCACATCTTCTTATTATTATATATATACTGTAGCTCTGGTTCCTTAATTGATTTGGGTTGGGTCCTTTCCGGGGGTCCGGATCAATGCATTTGAATGGGGACATATAGTTGGAACCCCCTTTATCCTGGGTTGGGAACCCCCTTTTAAAAATGGCTGGATCCGCCCCTGAATCATGACACGTATGATTCTTGTGATATGATTCGACCCTCAGTTTTAATGATATGAACTATTAAATCAACCAACTTGCTAGATGAGCACAGTATTATCAGACTTTAAGGTACATTGTATGCCTCTATAGTAACAGGTGAAAATGAATGTTATGTCAGATAAATCCTCCCCCTCCCCCACAAAGAATTTCAAATACTTGTTCCCTTCAGACCCGTGCAATTAAGATGCGAACAACACATTCAACTTTCTGGTAAACTGGATAGATCTATCGCTATTTGTCTGTCATTTCTGGACATCACAAAGGTTCCCATAAAATTTTGACTTCACAATACAAAATGTCTGACGCCATAAAGGAAAAGTGATTGTTGTATGACGTTAATACGTACTTCAAGTGTAGCAGATTATCAGGTCAAGTGTTCTAATATTCAATTAGCGATATGGTCTATTGTCTCCTGATACGAGGAAAATTCCCCCTTACAAACCCGAAAATCAGTAATTCATGGAATTTCTTTTGGTTTATATGGCTTTGTGAGGCATTTTTTTCAGGGCAAATTCAGTCTTTGAAAAGCTTCTCGACTTTCTAGACCGAAAATCAATCTTAAATCAAATTTCTTATACTTGACATTGCCTGTATTAAAATTGTAAGGCCTCTTACCAGTGAAGAAATTTACTGGTGTAGGTCATATGGCTAGTGGTGAACATTAATTTAGCTGACCGATTTTTATATTGGACATGGCTTGTGGTTAATCGTAATTAGAGACATAGTCTTGGTGGGGTGTCATGTGCATCAGATTTTTGTCAAATCTATTTGTTTCTCTGCGGAACAGCTTAATCCTGCATTGCATGATAGGATACATATTTTCAAAATATATGAAAAGGGAAATGGATGTCTCAGATGCTCACCGCTACTACAAAAGGATCGAAGTGCTATATGCACATATCGTTGGCCAAATGAACGACATGTCCTAATCAGTGTTTTTAAAACTTCTCAGGAAAATATTGACGGAAATGAGGAATGAGTAGTGAAAAATAAATGAAACCGGAACAACTCTGATTCTACAAAACGGATGTTAGATATACTGTATATTTGGGTTGATATAGATGCATACGATGTTATATTTTTGTCCAGTTTCCCATGTTAAATAATTAAAATGAGAATGTATTTACCTTACAGCTTCATTTTCCGGCAATGCTGGAATGTATAAAATACAAATACAAATATTTTATTGGCACAAACACAATTACAATAATTGGCAAAGGCCCATATATCAGTACATGATAACTGAGACTACTATAACAGTTATAGTAGTCTCAGATGATAACAATAATATATGTTATAATTAAGAAGCTAAAATCTCATTTCTATATACCATACATTTATGTATATAAGAACTTGTCACTGTCAGGACTTTTAAAGAATTGCTATTAATGCAACGTTTCATATTTAGCTGATTCTCACTACAACTTGTAGGAAGTATATTTAATATAATACTTTTAAAGTTTATTCTATAATTAGAAAGTTTTTCACAATTCAGTAAAAAGTGATTTTCATCTTCTACCTCACCCGATTTACATACATTACAAACTCGTTCATTGGTGGATAAACCTAAATGTCGCCCTTTTTCTATAGCAAGATTGTGTGCACTCAATCTTATTTTACACAGAGATGACCTTTCTAATTTATTACTTAGAACATCAACATAAAAACTACTCTGATTTGAATTATGAAATTGTTGATAAAATTTTAGTTTGGATGAATTGTGAATTTTTGATGATTGATCCTGCGTGCACTGATCAATCACTCGTTGTTTAATACCTGGTAGATGTTGTTTAATAGAAAAGTTTCCCCCAGCTAGGTTTGAAAATCCTAGATTATTTAAAATAGAATAAAGTTTCTTTGTCCAGGGGTTATTTTTTTCAGTTGCCAAAAAAATTTTGGATACAAATGTGTTTTCAGACCTTAAAATATGTTCAAAAAATTTAATACAAGAAAATGAGATGTTTGACCACAATGGTAGCCTGCCAAGTTCAGCTCTACAAGCAGCATTAATTGCTTTGCAATGAACACCAAGAATTTCTTTTATGAACTTCATATGGAATTTTTCCAAAATGGAATTGTCTCCCGAATTATCAAAAACACCCCAAATCTCACTACAATACAGCAAGATCGGACTTACTAGTGAATCAAATAATTTTTCTAAAAGTTTACAAGGATTATCCAATCCAATTGTTTTCTTAATCTTAAAACATGCTTTCCTAGCTTTTTCCATTAGTAAGGATACAGCTAAATTAAAGTTGCCATTACACTTTAACATTATTCCCAAGTAACAATATTTGGAGACGGTTTGTATGGCATTATTATTATAGGTAAACTCATTTAGATATGTTTTACCATTAGAATTAAATACTAATACCTTTAATTTTTGTACATTAACATGTAGTTTCCAATTCGAGCAATATGTACTAAGAATATTGAGGCTGGTTTGTAAACCAGTTTTGCTTTCTGATAGTAATACAATATCATCAGCATATAATAAACAATTTACAGACAAATCACTAACTCTAACTGGCTCACAGTTACCATTGATTAAATCTTTTACGACATCATCAATAAAAATATTAAAAAGTGTGGGGCTTAGAACATCCCCTTGTTTAACACCACGCTCTGAAGTAAATGCAGTGCTAAGACCATTTGGAAATTTAATTCTATTGGTAGTATTTGCATACATAGCAGATAAAATATTAAAAGTTTTTTGGTAAACCTGATTTTAAAAGTTTATAAAATAAGCCTACTCTCCATATGGTATCAAAGGCTTTACGCAGGTCTATGAAAGCAGCAAATACTTTCTTCTTTTTACTTTTATAGTGATCAATAATGGTTTTTAAAGAAAATATATGATCAGAAGTTCTACAATTTTGTTTAAATCCTATTTGATATTGACTGATAAGAGATATGTTATTAACAAATTTCAATAATCTTGAATGAATGACTCTATTGAAAAGTTTTCCCAAGTTAGAAGTGATAGAAATGCCCCTATAATTGCTAGGGTCCATTTTGCTACCGGATTTGTGTAAAAGGACTAAGAAACTATCATTCCATTTGTATGGGAATTGGCCAATGTTTAGAATAAAATTGAATAGCTTTTTGAGTGGATTTAATATACCGTGTCCTCCATATTTAAGCATTTCATTTGATACCAAATCCATTGCAGTACTTTTTCCATTTTTAAGAGCTTTAATAGCCTTAATTAGTTCTTCTGTAGTAATATCATTGTCTAAAATATTATTAGATAGGTCATTATCTAAATTATCTTTTAATTGCTGGAAATGTTCCATTATGGTTTTATGGAAATTACCATAGTTATCATAAGGTATGTCCTGTAAGCAGTCAGAATTGGGATGCATTTTATCTAACTTATTTAACATTGCCCAAAATGTTTTTGGATTCTTTTCAATATTATCATTTATATCATTACAAATTTGTTGTTTATACATTTTTTGTTCATGTTTACAAAGTCTTCTGAATTTTGATCTATATGTATAATATAGTTTTCTATATTGTCCATTTTGTGGATTTTTATTAACCAGTTTCTCATAGCTTTTAACTGTATTTCTTAAGTCAGTACAGGAATGTGAAAACCATGGTTTCCTGGTTGATTTTCTCAGTTTTTGTACGGGCTTTTTATTAATAAATTTAGCTGATTGTTTAGCACAGTCTAGTAAAATTGAATTAAATGACTCAGTAATCGAGTCACTGTCATTGAAGCTTTTAGCTATAAAATTTGCAAATTTATCTTTAAACATTTGACTTTGCATATTTTCTGTGTATGAAGCAATTGCTTCATCAGTCCAAAGAAATTTTCCCGGCAAGGAATCTAGTTTGTGTAAATCACAAAGCACAGATGAAAAATTGGCAAACATTGCACAACTAATTGGGCGATGGTTAGAAAGGGAAGTAAAATCATGAACTACAAAGTATCCTATTGAATCAATTAATTCTTCTGATGTAAGTGTGTAATCTACAAGGCTACTACCATTGTATGTTATACAAGTTGGTTGACCATTTAAATCACCAGTAGTTCGACCATTTAAAATTCTGATTTTGGTTTCTTTGCACATATTTAATAATAATTTGCCACTATTGTTAGTGTGTTTGTGGTCAAGATTATTCCTTGACAATGTCCTATCAGGATGATATTCTGAATCATCTAAGTTAACAAGTTCAGTGACATTATCAAATTCAATAAAATCAAGTTGGGTGTTCGTGTAGGCATTAAAGTCACCTTGTATGATGATGTCACCCATACTACTATATTTTTCTACTTCACTGAGCAGAATTGAGTATATTGATTCTATATCATTATTATTATTATAACTTGAATACTCAGGAGATATATAAACTACAGCTACAAAAACATCTTTACTAATATTAAAAAACATATCTATCTAGTTTTATCCAGAGTATATCAGGATGACTGTTTGTCAAAGATTTCACTCCTTTGGAAATTGAACTTTTTGCAAAAATATTAATTCCTCCAGAATATCTTCTTGCTTTTCTATGTTTTTTCCTGCTACTAGAATAAACTAATTCAAAATTAGGAATGGAAATATCCTGGATAGATTCATTACCTAACCAGGTTTCAACAAAACTAGCAATACTTAATTTAGAAACAATGTCTTGAAAATGTGGGTCATTTGCTTTCTCACTTGAGAGACCCTCTATGTTCCACATGCCAATTTTTAAAAGATTCTCATTACTTTTAACTTTTTTTGTTAAAGGTCTCATCTTGAAATAAAACGATGTTGAATAGAAGATTTTAGAGTTATATAATGATACAATTTCGTTATCATAATTAGTGAAGAAAGAAAAAAAAAATAAAATAAAGAGAAAAAAAACAAAAAAAAAAAAAAAAAAAAATAAATAAAAACAAATCAAAATATACAATGTATACACATGTTATACAGCATGTATTTATGAATAGGAATAAGAACAACACAAGTTATTTTGTTTTCCTAATTGAATAAAAATAATTAAAAAAAAAAAAAAAATTAAAAAACAAACTAACAATCATGTATGACTAGAACTTTAAAATCAATGCAAAATAACAAGTTACATTTGTGCTTGTTGTTGGCCAGGAGGTGGAAAATGAATCTGACCAAAAGGAGGAACAGACCATGGATTTCTCCAATTATTGAAGTTCGGATTGTTCATTGCGTGGTTTGTTGGCAAAAACCATGGCATCATGTGTTGTTGGTTGAATGACGGTGGATACTGGTGATTAAAACCATGACCATGAAGTGGATTTACACCCTGATGTGAATTCATGTTTGTGTTATGATTTGTCATGTTTAATCCATCACGGCGATAATATGACTGGTGGGTTGATCTGCTAAAGTTGTTGTCACCCTGTCTTCGATTTCGTTGTTGTTGGGTGTTGTTTGTGTATGGGATGTTCAGAGCTATCTTAAGGTGTTTAACAATAGCTGGTAGCCCTTTTCCATAGTTCAAGTGGACGTCATCATGAAACATATCATAGCTTGGCTCAAATTGCTCAATTTTATGGATACTAGGATACAGATCGCATACCAACTCGATGGTATTATTGGCTTCATTCACAATGTCATCATGAATGTCCTTTCTAGAGATGATCGGTAGAACATAAATGCTTGAGTTATTCCATGTTTTCGTACACTGATCCAATAATTGGGAAAATTCATCCTGTTTCACTCCATCACCTTGTAAATCCCTTGTTCCAATATGAATAAGAATATTCTTGGGTTCAAACCGTTGACCATTTTTTAGAACAAAGCTTGTACATGTTTTTGCTCCTCCCCGAATGAAGCGAACTACAGTTTTACCTTGTGGGGTAAAACGTTTTGGTTGAATACGACGTAGAATAGAATCACCAAGGATCAATACATCACACTTGGTTTTGCTCACTTGTGACAACTTTGAGGTATTGTTGATATCTGAAATTGGAGTACTTTCTACCCGACTTATGTCATTATGTATGAATGGGCCTTCATTATCATTACGAGTTCTCCTGTTATTTTCAAGTTCTTCCACACGGTCCTGTAAATATAAATGATAAAATTATAAATGATAAAAAACAAGGTCCTGTAAATTATAAATGATATAAAACAAGGTAAGCGTCTTGGACCTACTTTATCTCTTTATTCGGATACTTGCGGATATCTTCTCAAAGTTCAACGGGAATATTAGAAAAGAACCCGGATAGAACCAGAGACATATAATACAAGAGATTGGCAACTCTAGAAGAGTCTATATAACAGCCAATGAAATGACGTGGCCACCGGAAAGCTGATTATTCCGATGGATTTATGGGTAAAAACCGTATTGTTGTAAAAAAGGTTCTACGCCTCACGATTTTTCTAATGGATAATGCCGATACCTTTCACAGCTAAAGTATGCAAGTATATTTAAAAGTTACAAAAAACTAATTCTAATAATTTGTTATTGATAAAATGTGTTCTAATGATGAGATTAATCAAATACAAACAAAGTTAAAACTCGGCCCATTTTACTTCACCTCCTATTGCCGTAGAAACCATTTGATCTCCCAATTTTTTTCTTAAAACTTGGAAATTTGCTAATAAATATATAATTTTATGGGGCAATAATACTCCCAAATGTTGTTTCGTGAAAATAAGACTATTTTCGTAAAATTTGATCCAATAGTGTTTTTTTTTCAAAATTATCAACAAATGTGGCGATTTTTTTAACTGATACCCGAAGCCAGCTGTGCTGGTACTATCATTTTATCTCGTAAAACTTGGAAATGTGCGAATAAATATTCAATTGCATGGGGCTACATTACTCTCAGATGTTATGTCGTGAAAATAAGACCAGTTTCGTAAAATTTGATCCAACAGTTATTTCTAAAAATATCAACAAAGTTGACTATTATTTTGTTATTTATACACAAAGCCAGCTATGCTAATTTTATCAATCTGTTTCGTCAAAACTAGAAATTTACAAATAAATATGTCATATTATGGGGATATATACTACTCCCAATTTTTTTTTTTTTTTTTCTTTTTTTTTTTTTTTATTAAAATGGCTAAATATTGAAATTGTTCATGGACAAATTTCCTTAAATCAGTCCTTCATTTTTGTGCACTATGAAATCAGAGGTGCCAATCTCTTGTATTATATGTCTCTGATGAAATTTATAGCCTGCATTTTGTTACGCAATTTATTCATTTTTCATTCTGTTTATGGCAAAATTGCTTATTTTCTCCTATTCTGAAGTCATTGTTTTTTTTCTTCTTTTTAGGGTGCCAAAGATGAACGAATGCAGTAAATTTACAAAAGGAGTAAAATTTTCCTAGAAAAGGAAACCTTCTGATGGTCGTTATATTATGAATGAGCTCCATGCATCTGTTGTCGTTTCAGACTACGCTTCTCATTCAAAACATGAACCTAATTCATTTTTAAATTAAAATCGTATTGAGGACATTTCAGTGGTGACTGCAAAAGATATATATATATATATTTGATAATAAAAGATTTTATTTACACCTAGGATTTGTATATGTATACACATAAACAATCTTACTTTTAAACTGCCATCTCTTTACCCCAGAATTAAAAGACAAACCACTACAAATGATTAAAAGACAAAAACCACTACAAATGATTGTCTCGTGGAAATAAGGTTATAAAATACTTTTTAAATAGTGTCTTCCATGTTGCTTTGATGTATGACCTCGGCTCCCATTTCAATGTTGTGTTTTTTTATAGATTTTTTGTTGCTTCGAGGACACACATATCCATCTATGTATGCAGTATTGTCAATTGTTTTTGCTGGTGGGTCTCTCGCTTTTGTCTTCGTCACTTTCACTATCAACAAAGAGTTCGTTATCAGTTTATTCATCTAGGAGTAAATCTAAGTCGTAACTATTAAGATTGTCATCCCACGAAATAAAACCGGAATTATCCATATTGCGTGCACATGAATGAAGCTTTATTCAAATGAGAAATTAATTGTAATTTTCTTAAATATTAATTCTCAATACACACTTCGAACATGAAGAAACCATAAATTTACCGACAGTCATTTAAAAAACAACTCAATGCAAGCCTATGATGAAACTGTCAAACAACACTTAAAAATCAAACATTTACCGACAATCCTACAGAAAAAACTCAATGCAAGCCCAATTATTGATGAATATAAAATAAATAAAATTTTAATAATTTATAAATATCAAGAATAAAAACAAAGCCTATCATTATTAACAATTAATTAACAAATAAATTCAGTTTTTTCCACATTAATTAATTTTACATTTTGTGAATTGTATTTTGGAAAGAGTGTGGACACCTGTGGTGTAACAACTTCTTGTTTACAAGGTGTCAATTAAAACTCAATATTTATAACATGTTCGTGATTTACCTGGTCATCGAATAATTCAAACCTAATATACATGTCACACTGTGAAATTATGTCTCCGAGACAGGTGTATATTCAATAAAAACCCATTATGAAACTATCAAATAAAATGAACTCTGACACAATTTATCAAGTGTTAATTATTTAATATCAGTTTTTTTTTTCTTAATACATTAGGTCTCTTTTTCAATAATACAAATCTAAAATCAAAATTACATTAAAATAAATAATTATATATGAACTCAAATTATTTAATTAATTATGATAAATTTAAAACTGAAACAGTTTATGTTATGCTTAAACCTTCTTCCTTACTTCGAGTACTTTTAATACTTTTATTAATGACTTTATTACCTAAGGAGATCTCGCGAGGTTTAACTAGTGGCCGCGTGTTTTTACGGGATTTCGCCGAGTTGCCAATCTCTTGTATTATATGTCTCTGATAGAACCAAGAAGTTGGGTTTCTATAACCAAACAACCCGGATGTTGAACCAGTTACCATGTCCTAATTTGGTGTCGATAAAACTTCTAGAAAAATATAGACGGAAATAAGGGATGAGTGGTAAAAAATAAATGAAACTGAAAGTTTCTTTCTGACTGATTTAAAAAGAAAAGGATGTGTGATATACATGTACTGTATATCTAGGTTGATGGAAATATAAGATTCTATATTTTTGTCCAGTTTCCAATGTCAAAACAATTTAAATCTTAATGAGAAGATATTTACCTCAAAGCTTCATTTTCCCGCGATGCTGAAATGTTTAATGTTATAAAACTAACACCTTGTTCATATAAGATGCAAATACATGAAAGCTGAACCGATAATCTGTCCTGCTTGAACTATTGATGTCATGCAACAATCATTTTTCAATTGTGGCATCAGATATTTTGTATTGTGACGTCAAAATTTTACAGGAACCTGGATGATGTCAAATAGCAATAAGGTGTATAGGAAAACATGACCTAATACTCGTTCATATAAGATGCAAATACATGGAAGCTGAATGGTTGGATGTGTTCAATATGAAAATATTAATAATAGTTAAAATGTCAAAATCACACTATGTCTTTTACTTTGACTACTGATCTGCAAACCTAGAAACAGACACAAAAATATCATAAAATAGTGAAATACAAGATTGATTGCTCTTTGAATGGATAATTCCCACACGTGTTACATGGGGAGCCCGTTTGTTTACAAATAATAATGTCACGTGATCGCGCACTGACGTCACAAATTTGCATCGCCCTTTCAATACACTACACAAATTCACACATACATAACCCATTTATCATGCAAACATGCGAAGTGAATGTGATTGGTTGTCAAATAATACAAAAATATTGCATGTACAGTTAATGAAGAAATGTCAACCCAGTCGATTTGTGTCATGAGTGAAAATCTTATCTATTTGATGAACTAATTTCTTCATTAACTGTACATGCAATATTTTATCCATTCAAAGTGCAATCAATCTTGTATTTCACTATTTTATGATATTTTTGTGTCTGTTTCTAGGTTTGCAGATCAGTAGTCAAAGTAAAAGACATAGGTTATTTTGGCGCGAAAAAATATTCTTACTCCTATTGTTTGACGTAATAAAATTTGTATAGAATCAAATTTAACTAAAGTTCAGCGTAAACAAAAGTGAATATGCAGAAGCATGACAATACATTAATGATAAAATGTGTATATATTTCTTTAAAAGAAGTTGCCAGTACACTTCACTAAGAATTACATTTGAGCGCAAGATCTCTATTTGTAAATTGGGTTATTAACCCCGGTTGAACCCGGGGTCGAAGTTCAACATGTTAACATATTAATGGAAATTTATACCTAATTGCATTCGGAATTCTCATGACTTTTTATACCTTCAACGTATTTTGCATTCCGAATTCTCATGACTTTTTATACCTTCAACGTATTTTCCAAATCATTTATTTATTTAGTATATTTACAAGTTTGATCGTTTATATAAATATACATTGTTAATTTCCATTGTGTAATGCAATGTAGGCGTACATATAATAATAATTTTGCAGCTGATATAATAGTTTTAGGTAAATACATTGAAGAAAAACTACGGTTTCTTATTGGTGCATTCTGAATAAAATTCGGATCCATCATAACTTTCATTCGTATACACCTCTATGTCTTGCATTGTTCTGGACATAATAATTTTTCCATTTATAAAGGGGCACAACTCTAGAAAGGTTAAAGTGACCCCACCTAAATTCAAACTTGATCTGTGTTTTGTGGTAATAAGCATTGTGTATAAGTTTGGTTGAGGCAAACTTAAGTTAGAGAACGGAAACCAATTTTGGGACGTACGGACGTACGTACGTACAGACGGACAAGGGTAAAACTAATTGCCCCCTCTGCTTCGGTGGGGGCATAAAGATATGGAAATAGCAACTTCATCAGGATGCTGATATGGCTTTATAAAGTTCCATATTGAACACACCAGCATATGGATGCTGGCATCATATATATAAATAGACTTTGATATACCTTTTGTTTGGATGCTGGCATCCCAATTATATGCATGCAGACTGAACTTTCTCTTTGGGTGCTGCCATTCCATTAAAAAAAATTGGATGTTCATCCTTTAAAGTTAATCTCAGGGATGCTGGAATCCCAGTTGTAAGTAAAAGTTATCTCAACACATTTTAAATTGAATGCTGACAGTCATTTCCTTTGGATGCTGGCATCTGTTTCTAAGTATATATTGACATTAAATATATAAGATATCATAAGGAGATCTGTCTTCCCTAGTTGCCTGCATACAATAATACACATACTGCTTTAATAACAATGCAAAATCTTTTAAATTTTTATTTTAATTATCAGTACTGGTCTCTTTCATCTGTACGTACTGGATATTGTCAATATCACTGGACTTGCTATATGCACATCATGTCATGATCTGTTTTCATTTCACAAGGAGATCTGTTTTCCCTAGTTGCCTACATACAATAATACATGTCATGCATGAACCACTTTGATAACAATGCAAAATCTTTTAAATTTTTATTTTAATTAAAGAACCTTAGTGAGCGCGCTCACATTGTCATTGGAGAAATAAAATAAGCGTAAGAAAAAAAAATTGAATCATAATTTTCTGTCAATATGCACATCTACATAGTATGTCCTTATTATCTACAAAGTTTCATGAAATTCTGTTGTGTGGTTTCAGAGGAGTTGCGATGACAAACTGTTGCAGTAGTACATTAAAGCAAATAAGTTTAAAGGGGCGCAACTCCTAGAAAAAAATTGAATCGTAATTTCCTGTCGATATGCACATCTACATAGTATGTCCTTATTATCTACAAAGTTTCATGAAATTCTGTAGTGTGGTGTCAGAGGAGTTGCGATGACAAACTGTTGCAGTAGTACATTAAAGTAAATAAGTTCAAAGGGGCGTAACTCCTAGAAAAAAAAATTGAATCGCAATTTTCTGTCGATATGCACAACTACATAGTATGTCCTTATTATCTAAAAAGGTTTCATGAAATTCTGTTGTGTGGTTTCAGAGGAGTTGCGATGACAAACTGTTGCAGTAGTACATTAAAGCAAATAAGTTCAAAGGGGCGCAACTTCTAGAAAAAAAATTGAATCGTAATTTCCTGTCGATATGCACATCTACATAGTATGTCCTTATTATCTACAAAGTTTCATGAAATTCTGTGGTGTGGTGTCAGAGGAGTTGCGATGACAAACTGTTGCAGTAGTACATAAAAGTAAAAAGTTCAAAGGGGCGTAACTCCTAGAAAAAAAATTGAATCGCAATTTCCTGTCGATATGCACAACTACATTGTATGTCCTTATTATCTAAAAAGGTTTCGTGAAATTCTGTTGTGTGGTTTGAGAGGAGTTGCAATGACAAGAAACAGGACTGACGGACAGACGGACGGGTCAAAAACATTATACCCTCCGCAACCCGTTGTGTGGGGGTATAATTATACGTACTGGATATTGCCAATATCACTGAACTTGCTGTATGCAACTTCCCATGTGTAGGCACATCATGTCATGGTCTTCTTTCATTTCAATCACAAAACTTACATTTTCCTTATTAGATCATTGTTAAGCTTTTTTCTGTATTCAATATTTATCAATCATCTAATAAAATCGGTTACATGAAGTTCCAGGGCTTAATCTAGGATTTTGAAGAGGGAGAAGTGACTTCTCCTTCCAAGAGAGAGAAGGGAGAAGTGGTCAGTTTCTTGGAGAAGTGAGATTCCATTACCGTTTCGGTTGCATCGTGTTTTCATGTTTATCACTAAGGAAATTGTTTTATATATATTCAATAAAAGATATACTTGCAGTTTTTCATGTGTTTTGTACACAATGTATATAAAGAAAGTTCTAAATAAAAGGTTTAGACAATATATAGTTGTTATTTATTTATTGATACCATTGTGTTCTAAATAAAATTTGTTGATTGGGACATGAGGGAGTAGCCTAGTAATATCATGATTATGATGCATTAAATTCATGTGCATCTGCCTCAATTTATTTTTAAAAGTCCAGAAAAAATATAACTCCTAATTTACCTGATGAATTTCACATGACTGGGAAATTAATTTAGATCACCACTTGTCATTATTTTGTAAAACAGTATTGAATGTCCAGGACATTATGTTAGTTGTAAATTGAGATTATCGTTCAAGATTGCAAGTCTATGAATGAAAATATCTTTCAATCGCATATTAATTATCCGACAAAGAGCTAATTTCTATCATTTTATAAAAATATCATCCATATCAACGAAATGGTCGTGAGAAAACAATCCACTGCTGATCACAACCGGGTCGAGTGTCGTACGTTTGCAATCACATTATCCATCAGCAGTCTTTCTACCTTTTATATTTCAATTTTTATTCAATCAATATAATAAATCTACCCCTAATTCCCACCTTTTACCTACCGAATAGTAAAATTGATCGACTCGTGTAAGTTATAAAACTAAAACACATCAGCTGAGGATGTTGATTACGCAACATCCTCAGATGAAAATCATCGTAAAATGATAACTTAAACAGACGGTCAGTTTTCTGTTTGAATAGTTTTGAAAGTTATATCCAAGGATGTTCAAAGTTGCCGTTGTATTTATTAATTTGATCGTTGACAGTATTAGTCCTGGGTTGTTTCGAAAATCTCGATTTTTCCGTGTCAGCCGCCATTTTTTTTTACCTGTGAGACTTGTCAATAACAAGTTGTCTCCCTTTTACCGATTTTGATAGCGATTTGACTTCGCTATGAAGTCAGTCGGCTGGCGAGATTTAGCGATTTTCAAAATTCTTTGGCGACTAAAATCGTCATTTAGCCGGCAAGATTATGGCCTGAATGAACTAGAGCTTTCTTACTTTCTTCGATCATTTATTTCTTATCTGAAATCAGCTGGAATCGCAAATGATCATAATGATCTGGTGCTGTTTGGATGTTTTGTCGCCTAAATTCAACCTGTCCAGCAACTATAAAGTGTTACGATACATAATACATAACATATGAATAGTAACCGGAAAGGTACAGCCACTGCTTAAAAAACACTGAAACGAGAAATGAAAATCCAGTATAGTTTTTAATACAGATAAATATTCTGACCAATATAAATGTTTAAAGAAATTGCTTTAAATGAGTTTCCTGTTGCTTACGTCTTTCATCCACGACAATTTGGGCTCATATTTGTCTCTAAGGCAATTATATCACATCTCCTTAGATTTACATTCACAGTAATACATGTATATAAACTGGCCTCAAGCAATCAATTTTTAATATACTTCATATAAAACCTTGCAAATATATGAAAGATTGTCAACAATAAGTTTTCGTTGTAACATCACAATACTTTTAAAGTAGATATTCATGTAGAATAAAGTGTTAAAAATATATTGCTTTCCTCCCAATGTTCAAAATGACTACTCGTGGTTGCAAAAAAAAAAACTACTTACACCCTCCCATCCTTTCCACCCCCAAGCAAATGCATGATTATTTGAAGAAATCCTCCATTTAAACTTCACTTTACCAAAGTTTTCCATACCAAGCCTGGTGCTTCTGCTAGTCAGAGATAAATCTATTAAAAAAACCCATCTGAACCACTAATTAAATCGAATTATAATTATGGAACAACACTCAGATCTATATACTATCAAATAAACAGCTGCGCCATGAGCGCATGATACGCCCCTCGCTTATTAAAAGAATAAAGTTCAATAACTTCTCAATGTCATATTAGAAATTTATGAAAAACTAAAGGGAGGTTATCTTAATAGATATAAACCAGTCACCAAAGTTTCATGAAAACTCCTCAAAGCACGTTAAAGATATTGTCTGAAAACTGGAAAATCACCCCTTTTTTATGAATGAAATCCCATAACTCTGAAACGTAAAATCTAAAATTTATAATAATCGAAACAGAGCTTACGTCAATAAATATAAACAATTCAATAAAATTTCTTACAAATTGGTGAAAGTGTTTTTGAGTTTTTTTCCGAAAACTGGAAAATCCCCCTTTTTAATGAATAAAACCCCATAACTTGGAAAGTTAATATCTATAGTTTATAAAAAACGAAAGGGAGCTCACGTTCACAGATATAAACAATTCACCAAAGTTTCATGCAAATTGGTTAAAGTGTTTTTGAGTTATTGTCGGACATGTTGACGATGGACGGACAGACGGACGGACAACAGTATACTATAATAAGTCCCGTAAATGGGCATATAAAAAGGGTGCAATTTCATCAATGTCATTCGTTTTGGAGAAATATACCCTACATGTATTTGGAGATATTTCATGAAATTGCAATCCCATAGGTACATGTAGATTCATTTTACATCTTTATTTATGTTCCGTTTTTTGCTTGACCCTAGTCCTAAAACACAAACCTTGTGTGGCGATATTTACATTTTCTTTCATTTTTTTCGTATTTTCTTTTTCATTCATTTTGCTATTTGCTATTTTCAACTTTTACAATCAAGCTGTCACAAGCTTCAAAATTAAAAAAAGAAGCAAGAAATGAAAATATCAGCTTTAAACATGTTAAAGGGGCATGAGCTACGAGATATGGAAAAAATACTTTTCTATTTTGTTCAATCATTAATGAAAGTGAAATAGTGAAATGATAATTCGCTTTTAGCAGCCAGTTTGGTTCAATTTTGTCAAAATAAGCTAAGAAACATCGCTGATTAATTATTCACTTGCAAGTGAATAATTCAACCTCATTAAATCCATTTTTATGTGACCTTCAATAAAACCCCTTAGCTAGAGATTGATTAGGCATAAACTAGGCATGTTCAGCTAATAAAAGGAAACGAATGTCAACATTGAAACTCAAAAAGTGAAACAAAAGTAAACCATTTGGTTGACTGAATCGATCAACAAAAACTCATTCTTATACAGGAAAAAATGATGATTAACATATTTTTTTAACCTACAATATGAAATCAAACAGACCAAGAAAAATCCAATTGCACGTGTTTGCTATCTATTTATATCTGTATTTATGTTTATATCAGGTTACATGACCGTCGGCAGTCTTGGAGGTCACCTCGATGGTTAATTAGAGGCGTCTACACTAAAATACAGACGAAAGTCTGATACATATTATCGAGTTCATACATTGCAAATTGTTTTTTTAAGACTTTTTTTAAATTGGGATATATACGTTTTAGTATGTTATAAATCAAATATGAGAATTTGAGTCATATCGGTGAACATGAATTTGACAGCTAATGCCCCTTTAAAAACAATAAATAATGAAAAGATGACGCAAAGGCATATATATATATATATATATATATATATATATAGACTAGCTTGACCCATAAAAACATGTAGCAAATTAATTTCTTCAAGTATATGTATTAGAGTAAATTTTATTTTAAGTCGATAAATCTATATGTGCTCCTTTCTTAAACATTATTTACATAGTATTCCTAGTGACATTCACCCTTTAATATTCATACATGACAATGTAGTAAGGGTTTTGCTCATTGTTGAAGACCGTACGGTACCCTATAGTTGTTCACTTCAATGACATATGGTCTCAGGAGGGTGGGGTGTTCTGGGGTCCGAATCAATGTATTTGAATGGGGACATGGAACCCCCCCCCCTTTTATCCTGGGTTGGGAACCCCCCCTTTTAAAAATGGTTGGATCCGCCCCTGAATCATGACAAGTATATGATTCTTGTGATATGATTCAACCCTCAGTTTTAATGATATGATCTATTAAATCTACCAACTTGCTAGATGAGCAAAGTATTATCAGACTTTAAGGTAAGCCTCTATAGTAACAGGTGAAAATGAATGTTATGTCAGATAAATCCCCCCCCCCCCCCTTCCCCCTCAAAGAATTTCAAATACTTGTTCCCTTCAGACCCATGCAATTAAGATGCGAACAACACATTCAACTTTCTGGTAAACTGGATAGACCTTATCGCTATTTGTCTGTCATTTCTGGACATCACAAAGGTTCCCGTAAAATTTTGACTTCACAATACAAAATGTCTGATGCCACAAAGGAAAAGTGATTGTTGTATGATGTCAATACTTCAAGTGTTCTGATATTCAATTTATAGCGATATGGTCTCGTCTCCTGGTACGAGGAAAATTCTCCCTTACAAACGTGAAAATCAGTAATTCATGGAATTTCTTTTGTTTTATATGGCTTTGTGAGGCATTTTTTCAGGGCAAATTCAGTTTTTGAAAAGCTTCTTGACTTTCTAGTCCGAAAATCAATCTTAAATCAAATTTCTTATACTTTACATTGCCTGTATTAAAATTGTAAGGCCTCTTACCAGTGATGAAATTTACTGGTGTAGGTCATATGGCTAGTGGTGAACAAATTAATTTAGCTGACCGATTTTTATATTGGCCATGGCAGTAGGGCTTGTGGTTAATCGTAATTAGAGACATAGTCTTGGTAGGGTGTCATGTGCATCAGATTTTTGTCAAATCTATTTGTTTCTCTGCGGAACAGCTTAATCCCGCATTGCATGATAGGATACACATTTTCAAAATATATGAAAAGGGAAATGGATGTCTCAGATGCTCACCGCTACTACAAAATGATCGAAGTGCTATATGCACATATCGTTGGCCAAATGAACGACATGTCCTAATCAGTGTTTTTAAAACTTCTCAGGAAAATATTGACGGAAATGAGGAATGAGTAGTGAAAAATAAATGAAAACGGAATGACTCTGATTCTAAAAACGGATGTTAGATATACTGTATATTTGGGTTGATATAGATGCATACGATGTTATATTTTTGTCCAGTTTCCCATGTTAAATAATTAAAATGAGAAGGTATTTACCTTACGGCTTCATTTTCCGACGATGCTGGAATGTATAAATGATATAAAACAAGGTAAGCGTCTTGGACCTACTTTATCTCTTTATTCGGATACTTGCAGATATCTTCTAATATTAGAAAAGAACCCGGATAGAACCAAGAAGTTGGGTTTCTATAACCAAAGAACCTGGATGTTGAATCAGTTACCATGTCCTAATTTGCTGTCGATAAAACTTCTAGAAAAATATAGACGGAAATAAGGGATGAGTTGTAAAAAATAAATGAAACTGACAGTTTCTTTCCGACTGATTTAAAAAGAAAAGGATGTGCGATATACTGTATATCTAGGTTGATGGAAATATCATAAGATTCTATATTTTTGTCCAGTTTCCAATGTCAAAATAGTTAAATGAGAAGATATTTACCTCAAAGCTTCATTTTCCCGCGATGCTGAAATGTTTAATGTTATAAAACTAACACCTCGTTCATATAAGATGCAAATACATGAAAGCTGAACAGATAATCTGTCCTGCTTGAACTACTGATGTCATGCAACAATCATTTTTCAATTGTGGCATCAGATATTTTGTATTGTGACATCAAAATTTTACAGGAACCTGGGTGATGTCCAGTAATGGCAGACAAATAGCAATAAGATGTATAGGAAAACATGACCTAACATCTCGTTCATATCACAGGGACTCGGTTAGCAGATTAAAATTTTGTTAATCAATGTTTTTTTATTTTTTAAAATTATTTCCTGTCTATTTGTATTACTTTATTAACATATTTGACGTTGACATCACTATTTCTTTGTTTTCTAGCAATGTGCAGTTTACTATCCATATCCGTATACTGAAAATCCTAAAGGATCTAAGTCGCCATCTTGAATTGCCTTCCTACTTTACATAAAAATAATTAAAATATTAATAAATTACTATACACCTTACAAAGGCACTCATTTTCTTCCTAAATTATTCTTCTATCACATTCATATTTTGATTTTGGATCTACAGAACCCTTACGCAGCTTCAGTTGCATTCGGGTCAGAATATTCAAATTTCCGGCGAAAGCAACGTAACTGGCAAACATGTCGTTTTCAGTAAGATAGACGAAATGGAGATAACTCTTGTCATTCGAAACTTTCGGGTTGATGCATTTACTACAATGATAACTCCGCTCAATCGATCAGATTTGAGACAGATTTACACGCCAAGAATCCTTCATAAAATTAAATATCAAACGAAAATTTCCTCGAACAGTCATTGTATGTGTTGTTTCAATATCAGATTATTCTCCTATCCTTCCGCCCATTGAAAATATCAAATGATTGTCCCAAACTATCGGGGTTTTGTGACTTTCTGTCAGACATCGTCCTGATATTATTCACATCAAGGATTTATGTAGTACAACATGTATATAATCAGAGGCGGATTTATGGGGACAAGGGTCTCCTAATGGAGCTTCATACATGCATGTATGATAAATGCATAGACTTGTTTCAAAGTATTAATCCAAAAGATAGCCTACCAACTTGCCTCCCCCCTTTTTTTAAATCCTGGTACTGTTACTGAACCTGGTAAATCCCGTTGAACACGTCAATACATTTTAGTAACTACTTCATTTTATTGATGTGTCTACCAAAAAGTCAGTGATTTATGTTACCCCGTTTGCAGAAAAGTTCTATTCGTTATTAAATTTGCGCTCGATATTTATGTCAGGGGACAGCACTCTTCAGTTTATGAGGAGTTATCGTTGTAGTAAATGCATCAACCCGAAAGTTTCCGAATAACAAGAGTTATCTCCATTTCGTCTATCTTACTGAAAACGACATGTTTGCCAGTTACGTTGCTTTCGCCGGAAATTTGAATATTCTGACCCGAATGCAACTGAAGCTGCGTAAGGGTTCTGTAGATCCAAAATCAAAATATGCATGTGATAGAAGAATAATTTAGGAAGAAAATGAGTGCCTTTGTAAGGTGTATAGTAATTTATTAATATTTTAATTATTTTTTATCTAAAGTAGGAAGGCAATTCAAGATGGCGACTTAGATCCCTTTAGGATTTTCAGTATACGGATATGGATAGTAAACTGCACATTGCTAGAAAACAAAGAAATAGTGATGTCAACGTCAAATATGTTAATAAAGTAATACAAATAGACAGGAAATAATAAAAAAAAAAAAAAAAACATTGATTAACAAAATTTTAATCTGCTAACCGAGTCCCTGTGGTTCATATAAGATGCAAATACATGGAAACTGAATGGTTGAATGTGTTCAATATGAAAATAATAGTTAAAATGTCAAAATCACAAAACAGCCGTTTGACTATGAGTATGACTTTAGAGCAAATTTGGGGGGGAAAATGCGGCGTAGAGGGGGTCAAATAGTGTTCAAGTGAAGCAAATGCTCTTTAAATTATGTGCGTTTCAAAAATTGAGGAAAAATTATAGGGAAAGTTGGGTCATCTTTTCAGACTTAAGTTAAATAATGACTAATAAATAAAATTGAGAATGGAAATGGTGTATGTATACTTACCTTCTAATTCTTCTTACCTTCTAATGAATACTTACCTTCTAATTCTATGTAAAAAAAAAATCACAACTCAGAACAGGAACAATAACACTATATCTATTTTACTTTGACTACTGATCTGCAAACCTTAGTAACAAACAGACACAAAAATATCACAAAATAGTGAAATATAAGATTGATTGCACTTTGTATGGATAATTCCCACACATGTTACATGGGGAGCCCGTTTGTTTACAAATAATGTCACGTGATCGAGCACTGACGTCACAAATTTGCATCGCCCTTACAATACACTACACAATTCACACATACATAACCCATTTCTCATGCAAACATGCAAAGTGAATGTGATTGGTTGTCAAATAATTGAAAAATATTGCATGTACAGTTAATGAAGAAATTAGTTCATCAAATAGGCTAGATAAGATTTTCACTCATGACACAAATCGACTGGGTTAACATTTCTGTCATCGGGGATAATTGATAAATGGGATTAAACTGACCGTCAAGAAGGTCTAGAGAACCATCTCTTGAGAACCTTAACATTAATAAGTAATACTTACCAAAATTACTCTATATTATTAAACGCTATTTAAATGAAATGTCAGAAAGATTACGATCTTATACTTGATGCAGGCGGGGATGCAGGTTATTTTGGCGCGAAAAATATTCTTACTCCTATTGCTTGACGTAATAAAATTTGTATAGAATCAAATTTAACTAAAGTTCAGCGTAAACAAAAGTGAATATGCAGAAGCATGACAATATATTAATGATAAAATGTGTATATATTTCTGTAAAAGAAGTTGCCAGTATACTTCACTAAGAATTACATTTGAGCGCAAGGATAAGATAAGATAAGATAAGATAAGATAATTTATTGGTTCAAAATCCAAAATTATAGGATTGTTACCAAGACAATAGACATTGACTATACATAAACATACAAACATAATCTAACCACATTTATAGACATTATTTATATAACTGTATATCCCTCCATTATTAAAAGAAAATATTGTTACAATAATAAATGAATGTATATAATCTCTGCTGAGGAGGTGGTACCACAAAGTTATTAAGTACTCAATAAAGCATTTCTAGAATTATACATGGTGCTTATGAATTTTACAATAATTTTAATTATATCAGTCTCACCACTGTGGCACAGGTATACAAAAATTTAAATCTTGCTTCATTAGTCATATTTAAAAAAGAGGGAACTATTTCACTAATTTTGGAAAATAATTGTTCTCTAATTGTATTTAGTTTTGTACATATTATAGTGAAATGAAATTCATCTTCTACTTCTAAAAGACACAAGGGACAAATTCTTTCTTCTACAGGTGTTTTTGTGTGTCGTCCTTGTTCAATTTTAAGAACACTATTACTTATGCGAATTTTGGCAAAATGTCCTATTACTTTTCTGTCAATATTTAACAATAAATAGGTTTCAATTTGTAATTTTCTTTAAGCTGTCTATATGTTCTGAGCTTATTACCGTGCAATGATTTATCATCACAAAAAATATTTTCTTTCCAATAATTCAGATATCTTTCATTAAGTTTGGTATGAAGTGCATATAATAAACGGCTTTTTGAAATAGTATCATGATTTTCCCAAACATGTGAAAAATTTAATGTAGCAAGTAGCTGTTCAATCTTATTCGCAAATCCATTGGTTAATTGCAGGTTTGAACTATATACATCTTTAAGTAAACAATTATTACCAGATTTTATCACATGCAACCAGAAGCCAATTGATAGTTTTAATGCTTCTATAAAATTGGATACATACCAAGTTCAGCTAGTACTGCTAAATTGACAGCTGTTTTATTTACTCCAATTAAAGTTTTGCAAATTTAATTTGAATTTTATTGGTAGCCAAAGACCAATATTTTGACTCTAGATTTGTAATATCTTTAATCATATATAGAGACCATACTTCACTACAATAAAGAAGTATAGGTTTAACACAAGCATCAAAAAGCTTGAGGTGAGGTAAAACATTAATATCTTCAGAAAATAACAGTTTTCTGATACAAAATATAGCTTTTGAGGCTTTTTTACAAAGAAGTCTCACTGCCTCAGTAAAACTACCAGAGGGTTTAAACAGTATACCCAAATATTTATATTCTGTACAGTGTTCCAAAACATTATCATTAAATACAAACTTGTCTTTTATAAGTTTTTACCAGATTTGTTAAAATCATAATTTTGGTTTTGTCAAGATTTACTGTTAAATCCCAACTAGTGCAATATAAACTTAGCTTATCAAGGCATTTTTGTAGGCCATTAGCAGTTTCAGAAATAAGAACTAAATCATCAGCATATAACAAACATGAAATATCATTATCATTTAACTTGGGCGGATCACATGTGGAGTCAAAAATGGGGTAAATCATTAATATATAAAGAAAATAATATGGGACTTAAAATACACCCTTGTTTTACCCCAACTGTTGAATTTAAAAAATCAGTGACACCTTCAGAGATCTTCACGGAGTACAAAACCTCTTTATACATATCTCTCATTATACCGAAAAAGAGGCCATCTATGTTGTAATAAGACAATTTGTAAAAGAGAGCCTCCCTGTTAATAGTATCAAATGCCTTCCTGAAATCTATAAAACAGGCATATATCTTTTTTGATGACTTAAATGCCTTATCAATAATAGTTTTAAGAGTTAAAACATGATCACTTGTTCGACTTCCCTTTCTGAATCCAATTTGCTCACGACAAATAATTTTATTTCCTTCAAGATATTTTTCTAATCTACTATATAAAACTTTAAGAAAGAATTTTCCTAAACAACTTGAAAGGGCTATACCTCGATAATTAGATGGATCATTAAAACACCCACCCTTAAAAATGGGCTTAATAAAATTTTCTCTCCATAAAGTTGGGTAAATACCAGACTTAAGAATAAGATTAAACAATTTTACATAAACATCAATATTCATATTACAAGATATTTGCAACATTTCATTTGTAATACAATCTGAACCACTTGCTTTATTATTCTTTAAAGATTTAGCTGCAATAACCACCTCCTCAGTTGTAATATAACTGTTTAAAATCTCAGTATTACAATCATTAAAAGCAGTATAAATTTTCTGATCGTTAAGTACATTTTATCATAATTAATATTCATTAATTTATTAAAATATTCAAACCATTCTTTAGGTTGTATGTTAGAGCTGGGATCCTTGAAGTTCTCCTTTTAAGTTTTTAATAGTTTTCCAAAATCATCTGAACAGCTATTATTTGAATCTATAATTTGTTTTATCATTTTATGTCTAAATTGTCTATATTTTTCCTTATGACTTTATTTAGTTCCTTTTATAATATAATACTTTGTGTCTAAGACTATCATTCCAGGGCTCAGTACACAATTTTCTAGTCAGACTTTTAGAGACCTATATTTAGATTCACATTCATTATCATAGTATGGTTTTTGCTTTTCTTCGTTTACTTCTCCTGGCTGTAACAGGGTTTTATTAGTCTTACTTAAAAAGCAGCATTGTATAATATTGATGATAAACTTGAGACTGTGTCATTAACACTTTGAGATAAAGTGGAATCAAGTGCATTATTTGCATCCATTTTTGGGTTAAATTATCTAATTCAGAGTTAATAGTTTTAAAGTTTAATTTCAACATATTAGACTTAAAATTTCTTCTCGTTTATTAGTCCATTTAACTCTTCTAAGAGTAGGCTTAACATAATTATTCAATGGCTCCTTTACTAATTGAGATAGTATGGTTATTGAAATTGGACAGTGATCAGAGATTGTTGGTTCATATTGACCTACACTAAAATTGACAATATTTGGTAAAATTCAGATGAGCATAAGCAATAGTCATCAATAGACACACCATTATGATTATAGAAAGTGATTTTACCTTTCGAATCACCAAGTGTTCTTCCGTTAAGGATTCTTAATTGAGATTCTGTGCATAAGTCAAGTATAAGTTTTCCATAGTTATTAGTTTTTTGGTGTACTTGAGTATTTCTAAATTTGCATACACTATCTGCAACATAATTAGTGGGAAGAAAGTTATCCAAACTGTCATCTACTTCATTTGTTATGAAATCTAACTCTTTACAGTTAATATGTGCATTTAGATCTCCCATGAGGATAACGTCCCTGATGTACTATATTTAGCAATATCTGTTTCAAGTTTCTCAAAATTTGTTTATCAAAATTTGTTCTTAACGTGTAAGATGAGTTGGAAGGGGAATATATAGGAAACATAAATATACATTTCTATCAAAACTGAAAAATTTCACTGAACTTGTCTAGTTTGAACCACATTATATCATCTATGGATTTATCCATCAACTTTACACCTGATAATATTTCCTTCTTAAAAAAGTAGCTAAACCACCTCTAACCTTATTCGAGTCAGAGGACCTTCAGTTTACAAAACATTTATAACCATCATAGTTTAAAATCTCTTTGGAGGGGATATGTGTTTCTGAAAAACAAACAATATCTGCAGTCATAATTTGACAAATAATATTATCATCTAGTTTACAAACTCTGTTACCACTTATTCTTTTAAACATTCCATTAACATTCCAAGAGCTGATAGATAATTGCTTTGATACTTTTATACACATGATTAAAATCTAAATTTTGAATTAGCATTTCAAATTGCACAGGGGTTGGTGAATTGCAGAACAGATAGAAAAAGAAATTAAAATAAAAAATAAAATATAAAGTTACTATTAGTATTTGTATAAATTTCAAGATCAAAACTTTACTTGCTTTAAGTATTTGCTTTAACTATATTCTTGAAGAAATAAAATAAAAGTGCTCGCCTTCTACTAGGATACAAGCTGGAAAATTACTTAATATTTCCAGAACTATAATTAAATCTAAGTATTACAATATTTTCTTTTGCCATCCTTGGCTAATCCTTTCTCTAAATGCTAAAAGAAAATACCAACAAAATATAACTTCTACAAGAAGTTTATGAAAATAATATTATCAAAATGTATGATCAGTTCTTAATATATCAAAATACATATTTTAATTAGTAAGAGTTATCTTATAGTCTACATTAAGTTTATTTTCCTAAGATCCATAATGGTGAAAAACACTTGCTACTGCCGATGCGATACTAGCGGCTAAAGTCTGATGATCAAAACCCATATTATAAGTGTGTTCTGGCTTTCTGTCATAGTACATGTTGGGTGACCTTTGGTAGGGGTTAGCATCTGGAGCCTCAGAGATTCGTCCTCTGTCACTACGATCACTGTTCTTTCTATTAGGTGTATTGTGCGGGTACTTAAAATCATTCCTATTCCTGAATGTGTCTTTCTGAGATTCTCTATATGAATTCACAGATAGATTGTGTTGTGAAACCTGGTTCCTGGTGCGTGGGAATAAGGTGTTTCTTAGGTTCCCAGCTAATACACGAACTCCTTCATTTTTCATCAGTCTAAATGAATCCCAATATAATTTTTTCACCACATGACCATTTGACATGAAGTTGCTGTTTCTACAGATTTTTATGTTAGTAGCTGTGTCATATTTTGACAAAATTCTGTCATTAAAATCTTGGATTTTTACGTTAAGCCCTGCAAGTTGTGAAGGCAATACCAGTGAAATAACTACCAATTCTGCTTTTCCTAAGGCCTTTTCTATTAGATCAGTATATGTACTAAAGGCTTCTTCTGCTGATTCATTTTTCAGGTTATTGATTCCTACGTGAATAATGATTGTTTCTACACAGGAGACTCTGTCTACTTGCCCTAAAGCTTCTCCAATTGTGTACGTGGTATATTTTATACCCTCTTTACCTGATCTTAAAAGTAGTCTTCTAATATCTACAAAATGACAGATAGAGTCATGCATGAAGATGACATCAGTGTTATCTAGTTCAATGATGTCATTTGTTTTCTTATTTGTTATGTTAGAGTTTGAGTTAGGTTGAGAAAGATGGTTGGTTTGAGCAACTTTTTCCGTAGGACTTAAATGATTTGTTGTACTCTCTTGCGTCGATATATTGTTTTGTTGATTTCCTACATTTCTAGTTGTTTCATTTTGTTGATTTTGTCCTTTGAGATTTTTCCATGGCTCAATCGGGTAACCCTGACAGTCATATAAAAAGGACTGTATCCTATCTTGTAAATCCTTGATAACTACGTCTTTTTCTTCAATTCTTGCTTTGACATTATATCTAAGTTCTTCCCATCTTTATTGGCTTTATCCATAAGGAAAACTAGCTTTTCATTGTCTAAATCAGATTCCATTTTTGACTTTCTAATTTGTTCAAGTTGGTTTTGAAGTTCTAAGTTTCTTTTCTCCAAATCCTTTTTTACAGTATTTAAATCTTTTTCCTGATTTGATCGGAGGAGTGCGTTATCTTTTTTAAGTTTCTCAATTGTTGATTTTTTTCTTTAATTGTGACTCATACAATTTGCTATCAGGTGGATTGTGGGTACACTTTATTGACTTGATCATGTTTTGTATTTCACAGATTATGTTAGTTTTTGAGTCACTTTGTAAAGTCAACAAGTTAGTAACTGATTTTGAAATTTTGACCAGTGATTCCTCAATAACATCAATTCTATTTTGAATGATAGTAAGGGTTTGCTCAGTATTTTTCTCAGATTCATGAAACTTTTCTGGTTCTTTTTCCAAAGTTGTGAATTACCTTTCACAGATTCACTGGGGGTATCAAATTGTTTTTGTACACCAGTACTGGTTATGATCTCAGTTGTGTTTAAGGAAACTTCATCTTGTGTTTGTATGTTTGAATTATCTATGTCGTTAATATATTTTGGTGTAGTTTCTTCTGATATAACTTGAAACAAGTCTCCAGATTGTGCTTTTGATGTAACACTATGTCCAACAATTGATGTTGAAGATTCTATATCAAATTCTTCAGTCTTGTGAGAAACACATGTAACTGAGCTAAGAAGTGAGTTCACAAGTGCTTTGCATTTCTCAAATTGATGATTACAAAATGATTCCCATAACTTTCCTTGGGTTAGAATTTTCCCGGTTGTTAAATATATGATAACTTTGTATAAGAAATCATCTGGATCAGCTACTTTTGATTCTGGGGTATTATTGTCAGAAATAACAAACTCTGTTTGTACTATTTTATTGTTACAATCTGTTTTGTCAGTCCAAACCACATTTTTGTTCTCTTTACCCTCTTTTATGTAAATAACTTCTGCAATGGCTGTAATCCATGCATGAATTCTACTGTTAGATGTGATGAAACAGGCACAATTTGCATTGGGTTTGTATAAAGTTAAATCAATTTCTTCAAATGGAATTACTTTTCCTGTACTAGTTTTCTGTTTTGATTTAAAAGTGTGATTGATTGGGTAAGTATTCTTCATTTTTTCTAAACATATATCAACAACATCATTATCTGGTATACTCATGTTTACGTTATATTTTGGGTGATTGGCTGTATCATATATGTAAGAACGCTAAAATGTAAATTAAACAATATGCCGTAATGAATTGTCACCTTCCCCTGAACAAAATGAATGTTGTTCACAGTTTCATTGTCTATGGATTTAAAATATTCAGTAAATATGCTTAAATAACGTTGTTTTGTGGGAAGAAATGTTTACCGCTTTTCACTTCTTCAAACCGGAAGTCTGGTGTGATCTCTAAGGAGATCTCTATTTGTGAATTGGGTTATTATCCCCGGTTGAACCCGGGGTCGAAGTTCAACATGTTAACATATTAACGGAAATTTACCTAATTGCATTCGGAATTCTCATGACTTTTTATACCTTCAACGTATTTTGCATTCAGAATTCTCATGACTTTTTATACCTTCAACGTATTTTCCAAATCATTTATTTATTTAGTATATTTATATATAATATATAATTGATTGATTGATTGATTTATTGATTTATTTATTATTTTTTGGTTTTAGGTGAAATAAAACGAACTCAAAATGCAGAAAAGTGACAGCCGTGCACTTTATGACATGAAACTTACTACTGGAATGTCATATATATATGGACCAGATGGAAAAAAGGCACACGAGGAAGCTATCGAATACGATAAAGATAAATCCTATCGCCTTGTTGTTAATATTGTCGGAAAGGTGGCACAAGGAAAAACGAGTTTACGACGTCTTCTTATTGGAGAAGATTTCAATGCAAATGAACAAAGTACAGTTGGGATAGAACACGAGTTAGTAGAAACGCTTGGAACAACACCAAACCCTGGTAATTTTTGGTCTAAAGTTGATCTGCAAATGGCTAATGTTGATGAGTGTAACATAATTGTCGGAAAACACGTACGTAGAAGGTTAGAAAATAGTCAACGACAAAAGAAACATAAGGCTGAAATTCAATCGTTCGTAAAGGCAACAATATTGTCATATTTTATGTTATTTCTGTATTTCACAGCAGCAGAATCTGAAGTTTCTCTTTGTCCATGGTTTTCGGTGATGTTGATAGTATCGCTAGCCTTCTCCGGTTTGTTACTATTTGATTCGCTACGCGACGGTTTTGGCATGGCACTCGGTGTGCTTTGTCTTGTATTGTACAATGATTGTCTCCTCCGATGGAAATCATACGAATTGTTTGAACATTTGGAATATAATATATGTTTAATGTGGTCTGTTGTATATGCTTTTATATACTTTGCAAGGATACATCTGGTTATGGCATTCAGCATGGGCATTTCAACAGGAATGGGATTCTGTTTTGTATTATGTTTAATGCAACCACCGTGGACACGAGAAATTCTCAGTCACAATGTCTTTAAAGATCCTCATTTACATATTTTTACAATGAGTGTTTTGGTTGGCATATGGACTTTAAGACATCCCAAGATCATTGCAGCAACATTTACCATGCTAGCATTAATTGCACCCTTTATTTCAAAAGCATTCATATTTTCAGTTTTGAGTGGTTTAGGATGTGGATATTCCCACGTGATATTCATCAAACTTGGCTTTGATACGTACGTCAAATTACTAAACAAAGTATTAAAATCAGTTGCTGAGAGTAGACGAAGTCGACGATTTATTTGCTATTTTCTCGGAATTATTCCTGGGATTTTGATCACATTTGTTTTAGAATGGAAATTGTCCAAGCAATGGTTTATCCATGCAATATTTGGAACCCTTGTAATACTATTTATAGAAGTTTGTCATTCTTTTCTGGAAGGAAAAGTCGAGGCCAACCCTAAAGCGTCAATTAGCAATGCGACAAAAGTTCTTGATTCCAAAAGTGAAGCTAGCCTAAAGTTTGTTTTCCGAGATTTTGCAGGACACCCTTTATACCACTCTGTACATCACATTTATATGATGGGTCACTGTGTTTATTTGATTGTTTTTAGCACAACAGAAGCAAAACGGAATTTTAAATATTGCTTTGCAGACATACTGTATTGGCTGCAAGCTATTTTTGTTCATGACAGGTTTCCAAGTGTGCGCGCCTTTATTGTCGGTACGCATCGCGATGATACAAGTCTGAGCAGAGATGATATTAACATGGTTTCGGAAAAAATACTTAATCATCTTCCAAGGCAATTTCATAACATGGTTGTCTGGAATAGACAGACAGACAGACCTGTTTTCTATGTAGAAAATTCCATACGAAATCCAAAAGATGCTGATCATTTATACCTTCGACAGCAACTACTAGATCTCGCAAAAGACTCCATGAAACCGGAATATCCAATTAAATATCTATACTTCTATCGTGTTATTAATGATTGTCGCTTAAGAGGACGTCTGATTGAAACGTTAGAAACAATAGAACAACTATGCTATGAACAGGAATGTAGTGTTACAGCAGACGGTGAGCTAGAAGATCTCCTGAATTACTTTCATGAAAGCGGAGAGATTATATATAATTCATATGATAATAACCAAAACCAGTTGGTTGTGTTGGACCCTAAAGCCTTAGTTGATATCATGACAAGTTTAGTCCGAGCCCCGCCGAGAGCAGATAGACAAGCAGAATATATGTTAGCATGGAACACTGTTGTTGATTTAGGTATTGCTACACGAAAGCTTCTTCATCATATAATAGAAAAGAGTTCACTAGTTAGTGAGGAAATTAATGTGGACATCGTAATTGGTCTTCTAGAGTATCTGGATTTAGTATGTAAGCTTGATCTTGGTATCGATGGAAGGAATGTGACTGGAGAAAAATGCTATCTACTGATACCACTAGTGAAAGATACTCTCCCATACCCACAAAATTACTGGGATGACATACGTTCAGATACAGTTCTTTACTTCGACTTCGGACCAGTGGTGCCGAAATTTATTTTTACCCGCCTTGTGTGTCAGTGCACTAGCGAAACACATGTTGATGTCGGCATGAATGGGAGTTATCATCTTAATGTTTGCACGTCTAAAGCTTTATTTACATTTAGATCTGGGTTTAGACAATCAAATAGCTACAAAATTGAACTTTTAGATATTAAAGAAAGTGCAACTCCGACTCAACAGCTTTTGAAAATAGTTATTAGAGGCAGTGATCAAGAATCCTGCATGGATCTGACCAAAAGGCTTTGCCAGAAGATCTGTAATATTGTAGACAGAGATTTTAGAAAATGTCGATACAAAATTGGCGTTATGTGTCCATTTGAAGGACCGCATGAATTCTGCCAAAATGTAAGTATTATGATGGTTTACGTTATAATTCATTTTGTCTTCAAAGGATTGAATATGTCCTTAACTATAACATGATATCAAGCGTGTTATATATATCATTGCTGATTTGAATCACATATTTTTCATGTAAAAATCGATTTAGACTCCGGACGTATTGGTCACATACTGGATGCAATTTACTTAACAGGAGTGTTTTTCGTAGCACTTGTGTGCACACACAATTACTGTTTGATTTGTTAGTCAAATCTTTCTTTTTATGAATGCGAACAAATGAGAATACATGAAGTAAGTAAAAATACTTGATATCAAATTTCGTAAAAACAACCGTTTTGAAAAGTGCACATTTTCCAGAATATGTTATACCCTATCGAAAGATAACCTACAGTAAAATAAAATAAAAATTTCGGATAGTGAAACCCAGTGGTCAAAATATATTCATGAAAGAACAGTGCCACTAGTTGATATGTAAAGTTTCTGTAATTATAAAAATCATTAATTCATAAAACAAAGACCAGAATCAGAACCAGTCAAACGAGTGACTTACAGAAAAGTGTCAATTTACGTATGAATGATACAGTAGTAATCATATACTCTGGTCAGTTACTAGTTTCACAAATCTAACTGCATAAGTCAATTACTATTTCCAGGAACATCACATTTTCTCACTTTATGAAAGCATCAAACCGGAAGGATATCATCGTGTTATGAGCATTGATCTACCAGACAACAAAGAATTCTGGTGCAGAGGACGCCGTTTTAGTTTCAGGCTTGGACAGGTATATTTCTTTAGCTTAACAAACTTTTATTGTACTGGAAACCTGGTGTACATACATGTTATGCAAGGAAAGTGCTTAAGCATAGAGACAAATAAATCTATCTGTTTAGTTCTGTGGGTACTATGAATCTATAGTTTGGTCACTTTTTATAAATAGCAAACGAAAAATAAATACTTGTAGATAAATAAATTACTTATGCATCAACCTATATTTGTTTTCTGCATAGAGGCAGATATTACTATTATTAATTAAAATGTTTGAATTGATTACAGAATAAAACACCTTAACCAACAACATCGAATGCCACGGAAAAATTATTGAAATGCAATGGGCGTTTTTTTTCCCTCAAGTTCTCAGTGCATCGGCAACGGCGTAACATATATCAGCTACATTACAGTATTTGTGAATTTTATTAAACTGCAGTTCAACTTTCTTCATGAAGAAAATACATTTTTAGTCATTTTATTGAGGTGGTTTTTTTTTTTTTTTTTTTTTTTTTATCAACATAATATCTATACATTTGTTTTTAATTTTCAAAACAGGGTAATGAGAACACACATTAAAAGCGCATCTAGAGAAGTACTTTATGCACAATAAAATATACTTTAAAAAATTATATGAACACAACTGTAACATTGACTGAACAAATTCAATGTTAGCCGATTTCCACATATATATATATATATAGATATTAAGATATTGCTTTTAGATCTTAGTTTCGCCAATACAGAATACACAGCACCAGCTTGAAAGACAAAGAAGTGGTTTATGGGACGTTAATATCCTCGATTTGCCACCTCGATTATTTTCAGATATTTGTGATGATCTTAACATCTTTAATGCACTTGGACGTGATTGGAGGTTATTAGCAGGTAATGATTTACATGATACATTTTGTACTTTCTGTATGCTAAATGGCAGAAAGTTGGTAAACAATACATTCAATAGCACTAACACTAATGTGACTGCTAATTTTTCATGTATAATTCTTCAGAAAAGAGTAGTTTCAAATATCGTATTTCCAATGTTAAATGATAGATTTTTCGTAGTTTTTAATCATATACACTATCTAAGAATTAAGAAATATTAAATTACATTGTAGTAAAACTTATTTATTACAAAACCTTTTATAACGAGAAGGTTGAAAAATGTGTTTAATTAGAAGAAATCAGTTTTACCTTATCGTTACCCATTTAAACGCGTTTTGATGACGCCAATCATTTTATATGACCATTGGTCGTAGCTGATTTGAGCGCAAGGGGTAACATAGTATTTCAAAAAATATAAAAGAGTACACTAGCATAGCGTAAAGGTAAATGTTATATGACTTTTTCCCACAGAAACATTAGGAAAAAGCAAACGTCAAATAGAGTTACTGAAAATGCGATCACCACGGGACCCCTGTGATGCTCTTTTACAAGACTGGGCAGCGTCAACAACTGAGGCTACAGTGGAACGCTTGGTGGAAAAGCTTACTCGAATGGAACGATTTGACGTTGTAAGAAGATTAGAGGATTACATTCAAGGAAGCTAACTCTGTTGTCGATATCTATCTTTCGTGTCTCTGAAAAATCTATACGAATATGCCAAATTGAAATTTATCATGAGGTCAGGTCGGGTTTTAATCCTGTAAAAAGGATCAAATCTAGAGTTGTAAGACAGAGCATCGATCAGTTATTATTTTATTGATATATGCTGCTGTAGTGTACATTGTATTTAAGACTTATTGTAAGAAACCTTTGTCTTATATTTCATATCTCAAATTCCACAGACTAATGCTTAATGATAGTTGTTTTTATTTGAATCTTTACAAAAACGCGGGGAATAAATTTACTTGCATATTTTTATTCATTATATATACACTATTTTTGTAATGGTTTTTTCTTCCATATAAAGGTATGAATGAAATTTATACAGCATTCGCTTGTATTAAAATCAGGTTGAGTTACATCAAAATGTTAGTATGCATATTTTGCACTCAACTGAAAAGATATCTTTTTTTTTATAATTTTAAACAATTATTATAAAAAGAAAGTTCACCTTCGTCAATTTTGTCATCAAGGTCGTTTAATTATAAATTGTAAAATATCTCGAAAGTGAGGAGAGAATACTAATAATATTGATATACACTACAGGTTGAAGGGGGAAATATGAATAACAATAAACTAATACCGGCGGCCGAGAGGGGGGGGGGGAGGATTTTTGTACAAAAACTACTTCTATAATTTTTAGACGAGCAAATGGCGTTAAAAGCGGTGTGGTTAGCAATTTTACTGATGCAAGCTAGTTTGTATTGTATATGCAAGGATTTTCTTTAGAAACAATTCACATGCAATTGTCTCAGAAATGATTGAACCGTTGGTCAGCTACACAACATGAACAATGAGGTTTCAGCATTAATAACCATTTGATTTCTGGGGCTGGGTGCCTGGGGTCACATATTGTCTTTTGGTTACAGTTCATAGATGTAGTATACATGTCAATGAGACAACTATCCACCAGAGTTAAAATAAAGTGGATGTAAGCAATTATACGTCACCATACGATAATGGAGAAAACCGATACCATATAGTCCGCTGTAAAATGTCCCGCCTAGAAATATGTGAAACTATTCTAAAGAGAAAACAAATATGACAGACATGAACCAACGATAACCACTTAAATACAGGCTTTTGACTAGGGACAGCCACATAAAATATGTGGTAGGTTAAGCATGTTTGTGAGCAATTATTATTATCCCTAACATGGGACAGTGGTGTAATAGCACAACATAAGATCAAACTGTAAAAATAGTTGCAAATGGCTTGACTCAATAGACAAGTATGAAGCACAAAGAATCAACTAACATAACAACCGTAGACACAATATTTCAATGAGAGCAACCCGACAACGAAAATAAACAAAGAACAGCAACATTACATACAGTCCAACAACAAACAGGTGTCTACATAATATGCCAAATTCTAATTGTCCAGATTCCTACTGCTGTAAATGCAGAAATATTTGCGCTGTTTTTATTTTGTTTGTCATAGAAAGGTGGAATTATCTTCAATACGTGTTTAAGTGTCCAAAAGAAGGGGTGTATTATAAATGTAAGCATTCACTATAATTTGTTTGATAAAGATTTGTGCATATAGGTGACTTAGTGCTGATCCTTTTAGCTATAATTTGTACTGTAGATTTTTACCGCAACCTCCTATGGGTTCTACATCTAATAGAACTAATGGACAAGGCTTTTTTGACAGGTTCTCCATACAGTTTTGTCACAAACTAATTAAAATTATGGGAAGTTTTACGAAGTATATAACTGGATTGAGCACCCTCCCTGAGATAACTATTAAGGCTTTATGCGCTAACTAAATAAAGGCAGCAGTAGTATACCGCTGTTCCATAGTCATAAACCGATTAAGCGAAAACAAATCCGGGTCACAAACCAAAACCGAGGTAAACACATCAACTATAAGAGGAAAACAACGGAACAACAGAAACACTGAACTGCAACAAAAACAAACGTCAACATACATAGAAACGGATTATTTGATAACATATTCCTGACTTGGTACAGGACATTTAAGGAAACAAAATGTGGGTTGAACCTGGTTTTATGGCTAACCAAACCTCCCGCTTATATGGCAATGTTTAAAATACCGCTAAAATGACAACATTACGGTACAGGAATACAATACAAATAAACGCAAGAACATTCAGGACAGAAAAACACAGAAATAAATAATATAATAGTGCATTACAACACGTAAATCACAGAATAACAACGGACACCTCACATGAATCCACGACAGCACCAGTTCATTGTTATGCTTTATATAAGACCAGTTCATTGTTATGCTTTATCTTTAAATTTGTTAAACAGACATTCTGTATGTGTGTGCCTGTCCAAAGTCAGGAGTCTGTAATTCAGTGGTTGTCGTTTGTTCCTGTGTTACATATTTGTTTTTCGTTCATTTTTTTTTGTACATTAATTAGGCCGTTAGTTTTCTCGTTTGAATTGTTTTACATTTGTCATTTCGGGGCCTTTTATAGCTGACTATGCGGTATAGGCTTTCCTGATTGTTGGATGCCGTACGGTGACCTATAGTTGTTAATTTCTGTGTCATTTGGTCTTTTGCGAAGAGTTGTCTCATTGGCAATCATACCACATCTTCTTTTTTATATATTCCACACGAACATGTGAACTGTACGGTAAGATGGCAGAAGCATTATGCAGGATCTCCAAGTATTTGTCAGCATAAAGTATGATTTGCATAACATAGACTGTTGAAGGACAATTTAACATTTTTTTTTTTCTCTCTTCGACGAAGTCGAAAAAGTGAGACTTAGACGTCAAAAAAGAGAGGCGAAATATACCGAAGGGACATTCAAACTCAACAATAATTTTATAAACGAACAATTAAAGCTAGAAGTTTCACATCAACAATCAATCAAATCAATCAGTCATGCTGCTTAATTTTTTTTATCATAATCCAAACATGTATTAGTTTGTGATAATGTCAGTTTATGGGGAACTACTAATGGTTGGTATGCAGTTGCATTAGCATTGGCACATCTTATTTCCATGTGAATTAATTGGAACAGCCCCTTCAGTCATGGTTTATTGACTTTGAAATTGTTGCTTTGTTTAAAAGTATTATTTGTTTGCGATTAAATCGGTTTACGGTGAACCAATAGCGTTAGGTCAATGATATTTGGTATGCAGATGCATACGCATTGGTGCCTTCCTCAGTCAGGGGCTTTTGGCCATGGTCTATTGATTATGAATGTTTTGCATAGTTTACATGTTCAAGTGTGTGATTAGATCATTTTAAGATGAACGACTTTATTCGGTACTGACATGATTGATAACAAACCTCTGGCAAGCCTGATATTTACAAGAATTTAATAAAAAAAACATGTTCAATAAAATATCTTTGAAAAAACCTTAATTTCTGGTCATGTTTTAAAGGAAAACGGTCATTTTGAACAAAGATGACATAATAAATTAAAGATATAAAACCACAAACTTTAGAACAAAATGTTAATGAACTTTCTTCTGCAAATGGTATACGGTATAAAGCACTTGTGGTTAGGGGTCTTATCATTACGGCCTACACTTTCTCACATTCATTATGAGTCTTATAATTCACCATTACTTAATGTGTCTGTCCATCTGTCATTATTTATTGTGTTTTCAAATTCTCACATAATTTTTCTTGGAACTGAACTAAATTTAGTTATTACACATGATATCATATTTCAATGAAGATAAAATAAATATTGTTCATGGGGAATTGAGTTTTCTTAAATAAAATCCAGTGAAAATTTCCTGTAGTTTGGATTATGTTATATAGATACAATGGATAAGAGTTAATTCTTGAAAAAGAAACCATGAGCCCGGAGAGCGAATGCCAGGTTTGTTTTTCATGAATCTACGCTTATCCATTGTATCTATAACTTAAACTATTGTGTTAATTTCTTTTCAAAATTATAGCCTTTTCTTAATTAGAAGGTATTGTAAGTGAGTTTTGCATTGATAAATCTCAGATCACAATTAATTGGTTAACAAAATACAAATATAAGACTTCTACCTTAAAAGATCTTTATATTACCCGGCATATGAATATTACCTGTTTATACAAAATAAGACATATTCGAAATTATTTTTAATAAAATTGAAAATGGAAATGGGGAACGTGTCTAAGAGACAACAACCCGACCAAAAATCATATATAAAGTATATATAATGAGTATGTTATCGAAATTTTTGTGGCACTCTAGGCACATCACGATTTTCTCGCATAGGAATTTGCGAACAAACCTTTGTAAAATTATGTAGTAAAACAGATGAAATCAAACTATATTTATAAAACAAAAATTGAAAAATAGAATGTAATCATTTTTTGTTTCAAACATGTGAAATAGCCAATAATAACAACAACAAAAAAACCGGTAAAACTCGCTATTATTACAAAAATATCCACTATAGCATGCAAAATTAGAAAAAAAAACAGGATAACTTAAGAATGGAAACAACAGAGAGAATACAGGGATTCGAACATAAACCGACAAATCCCTATCTTTAACTCCGTGATTTTAACCATGCTAACCTCGCGGCTACCAACTCATACTATACGACAGCCTATTGTGTCTATATAAAGGTACAAGCCCTGTGTGTCCGATGAACCGATGTATATCAGATGTTCATTTAAATATATAAAATAGACATCTATAATGTAACCCATTGGTAGCCGCGAGGTTTCGTCGATGTGTTGATGTCAGTCGCAGATAACAGATTTCAAGGAAGGGTTCGATTCCCAGTGAAGGCATATAAAAATTACAAGAAATAAAGGTACGTTTTTAATTTAATTCCATTAGTGAACAGAAATCAGTAAATTAGCCAATTCAAACTTAATGAAATTAGGCACACAAAGGAAACAATTGAATATAATTTGGTGAGTCAATTTCAGCGGCAGATTTAATATATGTAAGAGAATGATAATCCCTTTCTTCATGATTAAGTACGAGCGTTAGCGAGAATATTGTAAAGTGCTCAAGGCTCAAATGATCTCTTGATTGGTTTTATTCAAGAATTTGTTTCATTGTCCCAAAATGTTTATAATTACACCCAATTTACAATAACCTTGACAAATTTCGCTACTAGCCTTGTTTGTAGTCTGCTCGACTGTCTTCTTTACTGCTTGATTGTCTGTTATTGTTCTTTGTACCCAAATGAATTCTTTAGAAATTTATTCAGTAACGCTTCGAATACCAGATAATTAGTTAACTTGGCCGTATTAACTCGTCAATGAGTTGATAAGTCATTATTATATTATAAATAGCCTCTGACTATATTTTATTGTATCTAACTGGTTGGGGCATAGTAGTATTCACCTTATGTCAGATTTATAAATAAGCAATCATACGAAGTTCCTTTTCCCTATTATACTTTCAATGATCTTCAATATATCTGTGTACCATCGCCCTCCCCCTAAAAAAAATTACATTTCAGAAAAGAATCACATGTACAAATTTAATTTAATTTAATTTAGGTTGATATGATAAATCTTTATGACGGTGTCCAACAATAAATATAAGGGTATTTTCGGCGAATCTACTGTGGTAAAAGTTCATGACAACAGCGTCCCCGGGACGTAAGCAATAGTTTCCAAATCAATCTAATTCATGTAAAGCATTAGAAAAAAGTCAACGAGATGAAAACCATTTGAAGGCCGTCTACCTAAAATATAAAAATAACTAATTCCAAAATGGCCCATGAAGGAGGTTTTCCGTGTGAGTGGCATTGGAAGCATATTTGTGTACCTCTATAATCTTTTCCCCTACTGTTGAATGTCCATTATGTCTATTTCTAGATGAAAACTCCATATCGATGAAAAGAATTTGTAAATCCATTATGAACGTCTGTACACTAGTATCTTTATGCCAAGGTCATATATAAAATAATGTGAAATTACCATATATAGTTTATTATCTACCCGTACACGTCCGTCATTCGTCATTGTCGTCTTTTTTTACATAGTGCAGTATGAAGTATCTTTCACGGATCATAATAACCGTTGTCCTTTCAATTATGTTGTACTTATATATTTCAATTTATTGCATTGTTTGTTTGAAAGACGTATAAAAATAAGGAGAAGTGGTATGATTGCCAGTGAGAAAACTTAAGGGACAACCAGTTGCTATTTTTAGGGAAAGGTGGATTTTTTTCTGAGGGAAATTAATTTTCAACTTTGTACGGTTTTGACGTGCAAACGTTACTTTTTACTTTTGTACACCTTTATTTACTGCATTGTGTTGGGTAAAATATACATTTTCATTCGGTTTGGGCAAGGTTATTTATTTTTAAGTCCTTACCAGGCCAGACTATTAATTTTCACAATTCTGCACCCCTCCTCAGAATATCAAGTGGTCGTTCCCTAACATACATAGTCAAATAAAGGTGATTACAGCAACTATAGGTAATCATACGGCCTACAACATTATTAGCAAACCAGATACCTTGTAGTCAGTTATAAAGGGCCCGACATAACAAAATGTGAAACATTTCAAACAAAAAAATCAACGCGAAACAAACTTGCCCTCAGAGTTACATGTGACCCATTAGCAGACAAGCAACAAAGAGTAATCAAGTAATTGATGAGCTTCATACACCAAACAAACTAATTTCCCGGTATTCGAAGCGTTACTAAATAAATTTCTAAAGAATTCATTAGGATACAAAGGACAATAATAGACGATCAAGTAGTAGAGAAGACAGTCGAGCAGACTACAAACAAGGCTAGTAGTGAGATTTGTCAAGGTAATTGTAAATTGGGTGTAATGGATAACTTCCCTTTTAGGCATTTCATTTATGTATTGGTCTTAGTGATGTAAGGACTTACTTTTGATTTGGGAAATTTTAATAAATTGTGTTTTAGACATTAGATGACACAACGTTACAATGAAATTGTAGAAATTATTTAAGTTTCCTAATTGTGAGTATGAGTGTAAACTATGTAATATTTTAGTGAGGAATTATCTTTTTGTTGATCTACAGTTCAGTTAGATAAATTCAAAATCAGTTTTACAACTAAATCGTATTCCACAGCCAATTTTATTCCAGCTCTTTACATTAAATACTACTTAATTAACTAAAATTTAAATTTTGAATTTTGAAAGGAATTGCTTTTTATAGGAAATTCAAAAGTAAATTTAATTTCCTGTATGTACCGGTATTTTGGAACTGACTATTCTTACTAACTGCGAATACAGTTATCTGACTTTTGATAAGCGTAATACATGTAGCTTAAGATTAAGGTTATATTTGATTTTAAAAGGTTTTTTCTTTTTCTTCTTGATATTGCTTATTTGTTTGTAATTTGAAAGTTCTAAATATTCACATGATAACACAAGCGGTATCAATTGTACTGCACAAGTAAACTTCAAAGTTATTTTGATCTTTTTTGTTTGTTTCAAAATTCAACTTTAAATCAATAATCCTAATAAATGTGCTTCAGGCAGTTGTAACTCATTTATACAAATTCTTTGTTTTGAACTGTAAATAGGCCTAAACAAAAAAAGGATAATCCCTTACTAAGAACATGATTTACATTCATTCTTCACAATTAAGGAACACCAAATTCTGCACTTTCATTGGTCGAGAGCACTTTGCTATATTCTAGGGAAGCGTTGATTCTAGAAAAAGAATCTACGGTAAATGAATAGGCTGACGGCACCACAATGGTTTAATATAAAGATATAACCAGCATGATTGATTACTTGATTGATTGTTGATGTGAAACGTCACTTTCAGCTTTTATTGTCCGTTTATGAATTTACCAGTTATCAAGAATCTAAGGCCTCAACCCCTCAGGCAAAGTTTACCTTAAAATGATATGGATATTTTTTTATGTCTTTTTGGTTATAAAGTTCTTCAACTGTTCCGTTTCTTATACATCTTTGGCTTTTAAATATTCGGGTTGAGCGTTCCTGTTTTGTTCTATCAAAAATTGACAACGAACTTGATTAATCACTTTCACAGAATGATCATGTAAAAGATAACCCAGTAGTAACTGATCTCTCAAAACCTATCAGAAACAATTCCAATGTAGATCAACCAAGTTAACAAAACATCATTTCGACACTGCAAAAAGCTCTCATTGTGACAATAACCATTTTAATAGAATTCAACATCATGTTGAGACTTGCCATACCAACGGATCTGATGAAAGCCATGCTGAATATAATACTTCTCCACAACGGATCTGATGAAAGCCATGCTGAATATAATACTTCTCCACAACGGATCTGATGAAAGCCATGCTGAATATAATACTTCTCCACAGCGGATCTGATGAAAGCCATGCTGAATATAATACTTCTCCACAGCGGATCTGATGAAAGCCATGCTGAATATAATACTTCTCCACAACGGATCTGATGAAAGCCATGCTGAATATAATACTTCTCCACAACGGATCTGATGAAAGCCATGCTGAATATAATACTTCTCCACAACGGATCTGATGAAAGCCATGCTGAATATAATACTTCTCCACAACGGATCTGATGAAAGCCATGCTGAATACTTCTCCACTACAAACGTCACAGATATACAGCATACTGACAACACCAAGATTACAACAGTTTAGACCATATATTCCACCAGATCAAAATCCTACTACCTCAAGGCGCAATTGTAAAGCTGGACAACCTATCTTTTATACTGCTCCGATAAATGAATCAGACAACCATTTTTTATCCAGAATAGGCCAAAATCACCGAATCAGCTGATTGATACAAAAGACTGTGTACACAAAAGGGCAGTCAGAATGTACTTAGTGTAAATAATGTTGATATAAGTCATAAAACTGTGAAACTTTTAACTTTTAACTATAAAAGCATTTTAACATGTGGACCATATTTGCTGAAGCTACCAAACATTTTGGTATATGTCTGATAAAAGAACAATGGTTATTCAACTACCAACTAATTTTACTAAATGAATTAAATGAAAATCTTACTGGTATAGAAAAAACGGTTGATGAGAGAGATCCACTTCCTCCATCACATATGCCAAGAGGATTCGGAGGTGTTGCAATACTCTTGAAGAAAGAACTGAATCATCTGATCACCCCTTTGTCCTATTGGAAACGAAAGAATTGAATGCATCGAAATGAAAGGAATTACTAGCAAATTACTACTTGTATCTATTTACATGCCATGTAGAAGCTCAAACAATAGTACAGTTGAATTTCAAGAATGTATTGATATTTTAGATGAAATTATTCAATCATTTGGACCAACGCATACAATCATTAATGGAGGAGACTTTAACGAAAACCTACTTGTTACCTCAAACAACAAAAGAAGCAGCTAATAGTATATTTCTGAATTTACAAATGAAAGTGAGTTGAAAACCCAGAACTTCGGAAAGACTTTTATACATTCAAATGGTAAAGACTGTACTGCAATTGATTATATCTTGTATCCTGAGCACTTTAGTGACAACATCTTGCATCTTAGAAGACTAGAAATAACAAGTAACATTTCCGATCATTATCCAGTCTGTGCCAGTGTTAAATTTTGTTTCTCAATGAAACCTACGCAAGGTCTAAGAAGTGATAATGGACAAACGGCTCGTAACATAGATTGGAATAAAATTGACAAAGATTTATACAAACAGGCTTTATCTGTTTAACTTGATAAGTGTAACTTCACAATAAATGATCCGATAGAGATAGATGAGGCAGTAACCAACATCAACACCGCAGTAACTGGGGCATTCACAGCTATTGTACCACCTCGGAAAAGGAAGAAACGTAAACCAAAACTGAAATTTATAACACACAATATTTATCTAGCAATCAAGGCAAAGAAAAACGCCTTCTGTGAAAGGAAACCCAACGGCAGACCGGAAGACCCTCAAATCCTCTATTTTCAAATAAAAAAAAATCAACTTATGACCTTAGAAATCATTCAGAGCTGAAAATGCGAAATTCGGAAAACAGATAGACAAAAACTCATTGATGCAAGAACAATGGATAGTAAACTTTTCTATCAGCTCATAAAAAAACAAAGAGAGAAATTAAATCGATTCATTGCTGAACTTCAAGTAGGTGAAACCAGTCTTAAAGGTGACAACAATATTCTAGAAGGTTGGAAGACCCATTTTGCTAACTTAGCAAAAGAATCAGATCCTACAAACTTTGATCAAGACCTTTTGGATTTGGTTGACTCCGAATATCTTCAAATTATTCAAATATGTATAGATGTTTACAAACATGAAGAAGTAACTACTGATGAATTAGAAAAAGCCTTACATAAATTAAATAGAAACAAGTCAGCTGACATTTTTGATATTACTACAGAATGCCTTCTATTCGGTGGGTAAAACTTGATAGCACATTGCTTAAAGTCATCAATGCTTCATTCCAGCATTGTCACATATCAAACAACTTGAAAATTGGTACTCTTACACCAATCTTTAAAAATAAAGGAGACATTTCGAATTCAAAAAATTACAGAGGCATTACCAAAGATACAAAGAGATACTACTGTTTAAGCTGGAAGTACTATAGAAGAAAATCTTAAAAAGCCAGAAGATCATCATATAGTCTGATGTATACAGGATTACATGAAGAAAATGGTGTAGACTCAGTGACTGCAATAAGTATGCCACAAACATTTGAATTTCCAATTATGTTTTATGGCTTAGAAATTTTACTGCCTATGGAAAAAATCTCGAATCACTTTCAAAACAATATAAAAGAATAATCAAGTAAATCCTTTCTCTACCCGTCAATGTAGCTGATCCAGCAATTTACGTAATATCTGGATTACTACCCGCTGAAGCAGTCATACACATTGAGGCACTAATTTTATTTGGAACTATATGCAGAGCTGGATACACCTACGCCGAATGGAAAATTGCAGAAAGACAACTAGAAATTAAAACCACTAAAAGTAACAGATGGTTTATTGCTATCAAAGCCGTCTTCTTGAAATATGAAATTGGTGATCCATACATGTATTTATTTGATACGACTTTGTCCAAAATGCAATGGAAAAATTTAGTGAAACAGAAAGTCAGTAACTATTGGTCTAGTCAGATTAAGCAAGATATTCCAATGTTCACATCTTTAAAATACCTTGGTGGAATATATACTGTAGCCAAATGTCACCCAATTGCAAGAACCTTGTCAGCTTATATTAGAGACATCTCTAGAATATCAGTCCGACTAAAAATCTTAACCGGAACGTACATATTACAGGCGAAAAGTGTTTCTGTTTTTAAAATGTCTTTTCTCGGTCTAATTTAATCAGTTCTCTTTAATTTGAGTTTCATCCGAAACCGAGTTCTTTGCTTTAAACGGGCTCTTGCATGTTCACATATGTTCAACTATTCTGCATGGACCAATAACTAAGCATGTTGTACTGTTGAAACGTCTGAAACAAGGACATAGTGTATCAATTCTAGACACAAAATCCATAAAAGCGCTCTTCAAAATGCCGGTGCAACGGAACAACGTTTCTAATGCTATTCGTCATCAAGTCAATTCCTGTGAACTGTAATTCTACTCCTTGGCTCTTCTCTGAAAGGTATCTCGTTGAACCAATGGCTATAATACTGGAGAAATAGATGAAGCAAATAACAATTTCACTTTAGGATACTTTCTTCCATGTCAATCAACAACGACACCGCGATGAAAGGGTTGCCGATATACATCGATTCACCAGCATTTATATATTGCCCTCCTCTCTACTAGTCATGTTTTCTAATCGTCATGTGGTTAACATTAGAACGTTGATAGACAAGATGTAATCCCTTAACAGACACCCAAATACCATCGCCTTTCTGCAAGTTCAGATTAGCTCCAACAAGCACAGACCTTTGTGTGCGTGCTAGAAGAACTTCAGTGGTACATGGGTCGTCGTCATTGTCACCGCTGTTTAAAATACACACAGATAAAGAAGTTTGGTCTTTATTACGCCTGTTATCAAAATTCAACGATACGTCGATTGAATAGGATCCAGACTGGAGCATGCTAATATTTGTGCCGGTTTCATCTAATTTGAGAAATGTTGTGGCGAGGAGTTTCCATCCAATATTACCGGACGTGTTTTGAAGATTGTATGAATCGAAGTTAACCTTCAAATTTACGAACATAGGTTTATGTGTTGATATGTGATTTTCTATATAGAAATATAGTCCAACACATACTAGTCCAGTTAGTACAAATGAAAATGTATTAGGGCACAAATGATTACATCGTTTTGAAATACGTTTTTTCGCAGATGGCTCTTTTTTGTCAATCCTGCAATCGTCTAAGATATTCAACCTGTCGTGCAGTTTTGTGCTTGTATCTATTCCACTAGTTACAATGTCATCTTGCGGTGAAAGTACTTTACTTCTTTCAGCGGAGCCCGACTGACAGCTTTTACGATGTGTCACTTCATCATTCTTCAAAAGATTCGAATCTTCGGTAGTGTCTGGCGTTGGATGTGGTATTTGCAGCATCTTGATCATTTCGTCTCCGCCATCAGAATCTGAAATACATGATTAAAACAATCATCAACATATATATATATATATATATATATAACTTAAAAAAATTGAAATCATATGAAATGAAACGAATGCAAAAATATAATAGTTATAATAGAAAAACGATGTTTAGTTGTTTTTTATAACACCCTGTGTGTACCCATTTCGTATCCTTTACTCTCTTTTTGAAGGACATGTAACAAAAAACGGAGCTTTGCTGTCGAAAAATGAATGAAAAGTGATAGAAATCATAGAAACCATTTAATTCAAAATTGAGAGGTGTCATTTTATATAATAATGTTTTACTGTCATACAAGTGGTAGGTTAAGCTAGCTATAACACTAAGTTTAACCCACCATTTTCTTCGTAAAATGCCTGTACTAAGTCACGAATATGACAGTTGTTTTCAATCTGTTCCGGTAGTTGATCTAGTCGAGAGTTTGATTTTGTTTGTTTTTATGGACTTCCCCCTGTTTGATTTACCTTTATGTTCGGTATTTTTGTTAATACATTTTACGCTCACTGAACAAAAGATTAAACGTACATACCTCCAGTAATAACGGACTCTTTCAGCCCAATAAAGATTTCTATAGACAAGTGTATTTCAACAGAATGTGATTATTTTTCTTAATTTTAAACTCATCTAAGCCGCTAAATAGACATAAACTAACATATGACTACAGCCATAATATAGCTCGTAAATGGATACCATGTGACCACCATTATATCGCACAATGATGAAGTGTATATGACATTTATGCAGTATAATTGAATATGAACATATTTTTTTAATTTAAACTTGAAAAGGAAGATATAGTTTGCTAGGGCAGATTTCCGTGGTGGTGTGGCGGCTTACCCGCTCCCCCAAAAATAGGCGCTGCGTTGACCCTCCCTTTTTTGGGGGAGGTGGGGAGGTCCATGCTCGTTCGTGTTTAGATATACATAAACAAATGTTATAAGAGAGTGGTTAGGGTGTGGTCACACGCATGTTTAAACAGTAGATGTGGCGAAAGAATAAACCATTTGTTTCTAATCTATGTTTTTTTAATAATATAGATATAACAACAAAACAGTCCACATTGATACTGATTTAAATTTCTAGTTGTTTTTGTTTGGCCCACGTTTTCAAGGGAGATAATTTCTGTTCTTAAAAAACTTGCTAAAATAAGGGAGCTACCATTTGATTTTTAGGGGGGGGCTAAGATGGAAAAAGTTGTCCTGCCTTTTTATTTTTCCCTTTATTCGGTCCTCCTTTTTTATTTTTCACTCTATTCAGTCCTGCTTTTTTTTTTAGTTTATCCTGACTTTTTTTTACATAAATTGTCATCCTGTCTTTTTTTTTTGCAAATAATCTCATCCTGCCTTTTTTTTTTACTCAAAACTCCTGTCCTGCTTTTTTTTTTCAAATTTCATCCTAGCCCCCCCCTCCCCGACCCACCCACCCCCATAAAAATCAAATGGTAGCTCCCTAAGTATCACAAATTTTCGATAATAAATGTAAAGTCAAACTGAATTGAATTATAAAAAAGATTGAAATTGAATTAATTGTCCATAAAGAAAAATATTGTTCACAGAATGTCAGTTAATAAAATAAACTCGCGTCCTTCGCGACAGTAGAAAAAGAAATCACGATGAACGAAATTAATTTTAAGACTTGAACAGCGTATTTTCCGCATTTGTGCTCAACACATAAAGAATTGGCATTTCAGTTAAGAAGTACATGTCATAATTCATGGTACATGAAAGTAATCCTTTAAGTAAATCTTAAAAAATCAAAATGACATGATTATAATAAAATAATTGTGATACAGCAAAAATATATAATTTACCAAACATACATGTGCCACATTTGGGTGCCATGTTAATTTGATCATCATCGATTGGCCTAGTATTTCCTTGTCTGGTAAAAGTAGCAGAGTTTCTTCTCTCCATGATCTCAGACCAGTTTAGTTAGTCCTATCTACATTAAATAATCGCCGCTTCATAATGAAACAAACATATATAGATCGAGTCTGTAAATAAAAGGTGTTTTCCATTAATATCCCAATTTTAAATCGTAGGAAAAATGATCTCACGCTATTTTTAAAATTATCACATCATGAAAATTATCAATTTATCTCATTGTATCAATGTTGTCAATCCCTCTAAAATGATGTAATATAACAGTGTGTTTATACATTAGTGTCGTAGAAGAAAACTGAAAGCGGACACTTATGAAAGTGACAAGCCCAAAAAAAGCTTTTCTATAGTCTTTTAGTGTAGGACTCTTTCATTTCCATTTTTATTTTCAATACTTCATTACATTCTCCCCCAACCCCCGAAAAATGTGGGTAGCAAAAACATAGTTTGCCCCCCTCAATTTTGAGAGTAGTCTAGAGGGGCAATTGCCTCCCCCTCCCCCCGGCTCCTACGTCAGTGTATGTATACATTAAAAGGTCAAAACAACGTACTGATATGTATCATGCTTCTTTGCCATGATATCCAGTCACATTGTAAAGGTCCTATAAAATGAAAATACTATTTTTAGACATATAAAAACCTTCAAGCGTGTATATATATATATATATAAATAGATCTGTATTTTTAAACCATAACAATTTTCTAAATTTATTTATTTAAGTATTATTGATTTAGTGCTTTTTTACTGAAAAATAAATGCTACTTTAACTTACAGATATATACAGATACTTTTTCAAATTCAATTTATTTTAAATCTTTTCAAAAGAATAAAAATCACTAGAAATATTGTAATTATTTGTACATTTTTCTTGTAATTTTTTGGTTGATGTTAAAATAGCGACCGGTGTCAATATTTAAGACGATAACAAATTTAATAGTAAAATAAATAGAATAGATTCTTCAAAGTTGGTTGACCTGGATTAAGGCGGAGAAACTGGGCTCCGCGTCAATGTAAAAAGTGCATGGGTGTATTGAGTAAGTGCAGAATATGTCATCTAGCGTCGGGAACCCACCCTTTCAGTGGCCGGTAAGCCCTGTCAACCTTCATAGCTCAAAAACGAAATTGATAAGGCTAGAACAATTAAAAAATAATGAAAATCATAAACAACGGACTCTGTGAGAACAGAAATGTCATCAATATTGATAACACATTTAATAATAATAAATCAATCAGACAGATTCTACAACGTTGGTACACTGGGATGAAGGGCGGGGAAACTGGACTACACGAATGAAGGAAGTCGATGTTTTTAAAAGTGCAGAATATGTCCTCTAATATCATTATCGGTACCAATTCCACCAGATGCGCATTTCGTTTCGACAATAAATGTCTCTTCAATGATGCTCGAGGCCAAACACAGGCACTCGTCTCAGAAAAAAAATTTCCTATATACCTTTATATAACATAAAGGTATATAGGAATTTTTTTTCTGAGACGAGTGCCTGTGAGGCCAAAATATTTGAAAAACCCAAACTTGAACAAACGTCGAAGAACTGATAAAAATTTTAGAACAGCAAATTTAAATCAAATAATAAATCAATAACACAATATCCATATTTTCTACTAGACTGGTGATACTCTTGGGGACTGACAGTCCACCAGCAGAGGTATCGACCCAGTGGTACTTATTACATTTACGCTACCAATTTTGCTGCACCAGATGCGCATGTTGACAATAAATGTCTCTGCATATATGCATCTAGTTTCGTGAACTCGCTTCTTTAGTGGATAAGACACGTAAACCTAAGTACAGCTCCAAAACGAAATCTATAAAGGCTAGATAAATTAAATGAGAATCATTAACAAACGGACTATGTGAGACAGGAAAAGAAACCTCACCACCATATTTAAAAAAAAAATCATTCTTTTTAAAAATGTATCCGATGACCCTGCCCTATAACCAACATGGTCCCCATGGGTAAAAATAGAACATAGGGGTTTTATAATACTATAGAAGTCTATGGGAAAAATGTAAAAAAACAATTTCGAATGGTCACAACTTGAAAACTAATTTAAATAATGATAAGGGGTCTTCAGTAACTATTGTAAGACTACAATGGGATGACTTGATTTTTTTCGAGGGGGTGCAATTTTTTCGGGGGTGTGCTAATAATTTCTCCTTTCTATAAACCATTATTATATCTTTTCTTTCAGCATTCTTATATTGGGTGAATGCCCCTCAGACCCGGAGGGTTAGTCGTGGTCAGAGGAACCCCTGCCCAAATTTTTTTTGAAGTGTGTTCCATAAAAACATTTAAAGGCATTTTCAGCAATATACAGGCCCTGGGTGAAATAAGTTTTGGAGCGAAGGAAAGGAAATTTTTTATTTTTTTATTATCTTGAATATCATTATAGATTAAGATAAACTGTAAACAGCAAAAAGATCAATCAAAGAAAGATCTACAAGTAAGTCAACATGACCAAAATTGGCAATTGACATCTAATTGGAGTTATTTTTTTCCTTTAAAGTTATTTTCTGCAATTTATTGGTAATTTTTGTAATTTTTTTCAAATTTCTTCTGTTTTTAATTTAACTACTAGGCCAAATTAAACCAAACTTGGCCTCAATCATTATAAGGTTATCTATATGATGTTAACCTTATTTTACATGATTTCCAAAACCACAGTAGATACAGGTGAGCGACAAAGGCTCTTGAGCCTCTAGTTACAAATTGCAAACAAAAAATAAATACTTGTAGATAAATAAATTACTTATGCATTAACCTATATTTGTTTGCTGCATAGAGGCAGATATTACTATTATTAATCCAAAATGTTTGAATTGATTATAGAATGAAACACCTTAACCAACTGTCCATGACGTTAAAATACTAAATCCCTGGGATGTGTTTTAGTTGATTTTAGTCTCTGATGCATGATTTTTTTTATTATTAATTGTTTTTGGCTTTTAACTAGCTGTCAGTAACTGCGAGTACTCTCAAATCGTACTTTCTTGTTTATTTGACCTGTTGATACTAATTGTAATGCTTTTTTGTTATTTAATATTTACTTTTTCAGGGTTATATCTGGTCTATATACCAGCTTTGATAAGTGTTTGGTATTACTATAAATTTTCACTTCTTCGTACTATAAACATCAAAATTATTTATTTTGTAAAAATATTTCCTTTCTCCATTTGAACTGTACACGTATACCTAACAACAAAACTATTTTCATTTACCTGTGTTTAAAGTAATTGCAAATGGCTGATATTTTTGTTCAAGCATATTGTTTTTCTTAAATTGTTTAACATTTTACAGCAGTATAACATGTTACTTTGATTATTCTTCCCTTATTTTATTTATTTTGTATTTACATTGTATCATAGATCAAATTTATTTGTTCAGTGTATGTTCACTGGTGTTAATATGTCTTTTAATTGAGTTAAGCCATTTCAATTGATATTTTATAGTGTGTCTTTCTATGTTGTGATGTTACACTATTGTTTCAGATAAGGGTGAAGGTTTGGTACCATGAAAACGTTTAAACCCGCTGCAATTGTTTGCACCTGTCCTAAGTCAGGAATCTGATGTTCAGTAGTTGTCGTTTGTTGATGTGGTTCATAAGTTTTTCTCGTTTCTCGTTTTTTATATAGATTAGACCGTTGGTTTTCCCGTTTGAATGGTTTTACACTAGTAATTTTTGGGGCCCTTTATAGCTTGCTGTTCGGTGTGAGCCAAGGCTCCGTGTTGAAGACCGTACTTTGACCTATAATGGTTTACTTTTATAAATTTTGACTTGGATGGAGAGTTGTCTCATTGGCACTCATACCACATCTTCTTATATCTACTAACATTGAATGCCACAGAAAAATTATTGAAATGCAATGGGCGTTTTTCCCCCTCAAGTATTCAGTGCATCGGCAACGGCGTAACATATATCAGCTACATTATTGACAGTGATTGTATTTGTGAATTGTATTAAACTTCAGTTCAACTTTCTTCATGAAGAAAATACATTTTTAGTCATTTTATTGAGGTGTTTATTTTTTTATTTTATCAACATAATATCTATACATTTGTTTTTAATTTTCAAAACAGGGTAATGAGAACACACATTAAAAGCGCATCTAGAGAAGTACTTTGTGCACAATAAAATATACTTTAAAAAATTATACGAACACAACTGTAACATTGACTGAACAAATTCAATGTTAGCCAATTTCCACATATATATATACATATTAACTTACTGCTTGTAGATCTTAGTTTCGCCAATACAGAATGCACAGCACCAGCTTGAAAGACAAAGAAGTGGTTTATGGGACGTTAATATCCTCGATCTGCCACCTCGTTTATTTTCAGATATTTGTGACGATCTTAACATCTTTAATGCACTTGGACGTGATTGGAGGTTATTAGCAGGTAATGATTTACATGATACATTTTGTACTTTCTATATGCTAAATGTCAGAAAGTTGGTAAACAATACAGTCAATAGCACTAACACTAATGTGACTGCTAATTTTTCATGTATAATTCTTCAGAAAACAGTAGTTTCAAATATCGTATTTCCAATTTTAAATGATATATTTTTCGTAGTTTTTAATCATATACACTATATACGAGAAGGTTGAAAAATGTGTTTAATTAGAAGAAAACCTTATCGTTACCCGTTTAAACGCGTTTTGATGACGCCAATCATTTTATATGACCATTGGTCGTAGCTGTTTTGGGCACAAGGGGTAACATAGTATTTCAAAAAATATAAAGAGTACTCTAGCATAGCGTAAAAGTAAATGTTATATGACTTTTTCCCACAGAAACATTAGGAAAAAGCAAACGTCAAATAGAGTTACTGAAAATGCGATCACCACGGGACCCCTGTGATGCTCTTTTACAAGACTGGGCAGCGTCAACAACTGAGGCTACAGTGGAACGCTTGGTGGAAAAGCTTACTCGAATGGAACGATTTGACGTTGTAAGAAGATTAGAGGATTACATTCAAGGAAGCTAACTCTGTTGTCGATATCTATCTTTCATGTCTCTGAATAAGGTTTACGAATATGCCAAATTGTAATTTATCATGAGTTCAGGTCGGGTTATAATCGGCCCGTAAAAAGGATCAAATCTAGAGTTGTAAGGCAGAGCATCGATCAGTTATTATTTATTGATATATGCTACTGTAGTGTGCATTGTATTTAAGACTTATTGTAAGAAACCTTTGTCTTATAGACAGGTTTTTCCAATTACCTGCCTTAGTTTGTGACGCGACTCCTAGGCGTCGTCGTAGTAGCGATCCGCCATTACAACCGTGAAAAAAATGTAAATAAGATATACATCTATTTCCCAGACCGCATATAATTAACGTAAACACAAGAATGCGAAGCGTACTTGACCTCGGAAAATTTAAGGAATAAATAATAAAGTAATTAGATAAGGAATGGATATTAAAATTATAAGTGTATTGCCGGCCAGGTGTCATGTCCTTAAAATATAACTCACGGTACTAGTATTTGATACGTTACACCCGGGACATAATATTTACGAATACTAATCCCAGGTTACATATCGATTATAATCATTTGGTAATCATAATTGATTATTATAACACATACATAAATAAAAATAAATTGTCTTGCCGGTTCGAATGTGATATATCAGAAAAACCAGGTTCAATTTTATCATCTCATACAAATTTCTGTGGTCAGACCTATAATGAGGCAGTCCTAAAATTCAACAATCCTTTAATCCGACGGTCCTTTAATTCGACAGCCAGTTTTCTCCAGCGCGCGGTTACTTACATCTTCTGAAAAAAATATACCTATAGACATGTACTGTTTGGTGATAAACTTTTTTTTTGCTTGTGGTTCGACTCACGTATACTGCTCAAAATGGAGTGACGTTTTCGTATCACTTTGGTCTCCGCATGAATTGCACTATATGCTATCAGTGCGTCGGCCATATGTAGACTTAACTTTGCGATTTAATTGGTACGAAGAAGTTTTGAACTTTCACGGCCACTGTTATATAGTTATTAGGTGTTCGATTCCTATTTCTTTTGCAGAAAATTACTTGACATAAAACTACTAGTATGCATAGTATAACATCATGCTCCGGCCCGTGCTTAAAATAAATGAATGTCATTAAACCACAAAAGACGCAAACGTGTAAATTAAAAGCAATGATTAGTTATGTTTTAAAGCGTCATTTAGTGTTTTGCCAACTCCCCCGCCCCGTAACCCCAAAACAGAGGTCTCGTATATTTTCATCCTGAATCTGTATTAGACTCCTGTATAAGTCTCCGATGTATATAATACAGTGAAATACAGTATTACAGTATTACATTAGAGATGTATACATTGGACCATCGGACTACTGAACTGTCGGAATTTCGGGTTGTCGGATTATGGCTACACTTCCGTAGGTTCTAGTAAACTATTTGATTATCAAGACCTTTGAAAAATCCTTTCTAATGTATAAAATTTATGATTCATCATGCACAGAATAATCGACTTAGGAAAGTTCAAATCAAGTTTCAACAGAAAATACTGTATACGTCGTATAAAGACAGCAAAGTGAATATATACTTTAAGCACACATGCCTTCATATATGGACCATGAAGACGAGGTTTATAGAGAAGTGCCCTTGATAGTAAGTTTTGCTTGGATTTGTCTATGGATGCAGCTGTTGGTAAAACCTTTAAGTTTTTCAGCAAGAACTGCATCCAGTAATAAAATAGTTTACAAGCCTTACTTTTCGAAATATGAAAGCGCCATCCCAAATAACCAAACATCAAACTAAGTGTTAACCTCATCAGTACGATCGAGCAATAGCTGATCTGCAATATTGTAGTTGAAAATTGAATTTGTGTAGTAATTCCACTAAAGTAAAGAAAACTTAGTTACATAAGTATACAATAAGGCGTAACTGTCATTCATAATATGTCTATACGCTGACGTCGTTTCCCCGTTTTATTCAATTTTAGAACTCCTTACTCCTCTTTTAACAATATGTTTGTCTGAGTTAATGTTGTCGGAACGTCTGTCCATTTTGCAGCATAAAGATAGTCGTCATTTATAAAAAAAAGTTCGTCTCTTCATACTCTGTTGATTTGCATTCAATTATAAATACATGCCGATGATGTAGTCTCGGGGTAGGTTTCATTGTTATTATATAAAGAAATGTGCAGGAATGGATTTAGGGGTGCCCGGGCCCCCTTATGAAGCTTCTTTCATGGTTAATCCATACTTTTTACCGCTTCCACTACAAATTATGTCTTGTTTGGGGACCCGCGTCCCCCCGTTTCAAAATCCTGGATCCGCATCTGATGTGTAGATCTTCTATACAAACAGAGGCAGATGCACTGTAGTCATCGGATTAATTTTCATAGATAATTTAAGTTTTTACAGTCGTTTGACGATGTGTCAACATTCGTCTGCCAGTGAAATTGACTTTCATAACAAGTTTTATTTTAAAAAAAAACGGATTGTGAGCAGTCGGCACAACTTGTATAATTCACATATTTAATTTATTGATTTTTTCCTGCCACATCTGAAATTTTCTACGATTATTTGTACAACTATTTACTGCACAAGAAATGCATCCACCTTTTTTATAACTTTCGGCAGTATCCATAGTGAAAATAAATAAGAAAATGAAGGAAATACAAATGTAAACAGAAAATCGATAATGTTTTGATCAATACACGTGCGTTATTTTTCACGGTTGTAATGGCGGACCGGTCACGTGAGAGGTTAATGGATGCGCCCATGTTTTCTAGGTCAATTATAGATAAACCCGTCTATATGTCAGATATCAAATCCCACAGACTGATAATAAATGATAGTTGTTTTTAATTGAATCTTTACAAAACCGCTGGGAATAAATTTACTTGCATATTTTTATTCTTTATATGTACACTATGTTTGTAATGGTATTTCTTCCATATGAAGGTGTGAATGAAATTTATACACCATTCGCTTGTATTAAAATCCGGTTGAGTTACATCTACATGTTAGTATGCATATTTTGCACTCAACTGAAAAGTCATGTTTTTTTATAATTATAAACAATTATTATAAAAAGAAAGTTCACCTTCGTCAATTTTGTCATCAAGGTCGTTTAATTATGAATTGTAAAATATCTCGAAAGTGAGGACAGAATACTAATAATATTGATATACACTACTGGTTGAAGGGGGAAATAAACTACTTATATAATTTTTAGATGGACAAATGGCGTTAAAAGCAGGTGTGGTTAGCAATTTTACTGATGCAAGATAGTTTGTATTGTATATGCAAGGATTTTTCTTTAGAAACGATTCACATGCACTTGCCTCTGAAATGATTGAACTCTTGGTCAGCTACACAACATGCACAACATGCACAATGAGGTTTTAGCATTAATAACCATTTGATTTATGGGGCTGGGTGGCTTGGGTTAGCGACACAAATTGAAGTACCAGTATTGATGAACCATTTGAATTCGCGGAGTCGGTTTGTTTGGACGATTTTGACAATTAATATGATGGCCTAAAAGGTTAAAAAAAAATATTTTGCTAAAAAAAAATTGACAAACCAAATTTATTTTCATACAGTGTTCGACAAACAAATATTTTCATGTCAAATATAACAAAAAAACATAACTATATCAGTAGATTTTGTTGGTCGATGCATGCTCTATATGTTTCCGGTCCTAAAATATCTATAGACAATGGCCTGTTTTCAATTAATTTGGTAAACACATGAATATTGATCAATACAAATGTATGTACCACGTACATAAATTTCAGTACCAGTAACATGAGTTAATATTTAAAAATAGCAGCCATGCTTCTATTTAGTCATTGTTATAACTATGATTTTTAGTGTGGTACTTTTGTGTAGTAGTAGAATTGAGAATGGAAACGGGGAATGTGTGAAAGAGACAACAACCCGACCAGAGCAGAAAACAGCCCAAGGCAACCAAGGGGTCTTCAACGCGGCCAGAATATTCCGCACCCGGAGGCGGACTTCAGCTGATCCCTAAACAATAATGTATACTAGTTCAGCAAAATGGACGCCAAACCAAACTCCGAAACATACAAATGAACCAAAATTAAATAAAACACACACAAGACTAACAAAAACTAGAGGTTCCTGACTTGGGACAGGCGCAAAAATGCGGCGGGGTAAAACATGCTTTGTAAGATCCCAACCCTCTCTTTAGTGATTATTTAATATTTAAAAATTTCTGATAGAAATAGGTGTCAAACTGGGGCATAATAAACTGGCCATTTTCTGTTCCAATTTAACCTGACAGAAGTTGGACCAATTTCTCCTTTATTGTTTTTCTCTCACAGGGCAAAAAGAAAGTCTTCCAAACTTCACTGAAATTCACAGTATGACACCTTCACATGTGTACTTTAAGGTTCAAACCGTATATTGTCTCACTTATTTGATTTATATTTACCATTCTAATGCACTGATCGGCTTTATGTAGACGAAACGAGAGTCTAGCGTACCAAATTATGAACATGAGTTTCTTTATTTTGAGATTTTTCTAATCAGATGATCAATTTGAAAATGCCAGAAGATTGCTGAAATCTGCAGTTTGGCGGATTTTGTCATATTTTGAGCATTTATCCTGAAATTCTATTAGCAGAACATTTGTAACAAAAACTCGATTTAAGAGGAAAGCTACATATTGTCTTTTGCTTACAGTTCACAGGTCAATGAGACAACTATCCGCCAGAGTTCAAATGACGTCGATGTAAAAGTAATTATAGGTCACAGTACGGCCTTCAACAATGGAGAAAACCGATACCATATAGTTCGCTGTAAAAAGTCCCGGCTAGAAATATGTGAAACAATTCCAACGAGAAAACAAATATGACAGACATGAACCAACGATAACCACTGAATTACAGGCTCTTGACTTGGGACAGGCACATAAAAAAGAGGTAGGTTAAGCATTTTTGTGAGCAATTATTCTCATCCCTATCATAAGCACAACATAAGATCAAACTGTAAAAATAAGTTGCAAATTGCTTGACTCAATAGACCAGTATGAAGCACGAAAAATCAACTAACATAACAACCGTAAACACAATATCTCAATGAGAGCAACCCGACAACGAAAATAAACAAAGAACAGCAACATTTCATACAGGCTAACAACAAACAGGTGTCTACATAATTTGCCAATTCTAATTGTCCAGATTCCTATTACTTTAAATGCAGAAATATTTGCGCTGTTTTTATTATGGTGAAAAATTCGACGAGATAGGGGTTAAAAATGCAAATTATCATATAGAATTGTAATAGCATTATTTGTATGCAAGATTTCCTGAAATTGCAATAATTAGTTTGCATTTGTGTTAATTGTTTTACAATCGCAATAATAAGTGCACACAATAATTGCTGAATTTACTGTATATAAAAATTGTAAATAAATTAAACAAAAGAAAAGAAACAATCATGCAAAGACTAAGTATTTCACCTGTTTGTCATAGAAAGGTGGAATTCGTGTCAATACGTGTTTAAGTGTCCAAAAGAGGGGGTGTATTATAAATGTCAGCATTCACTATAATTTGTTTGCAAAGGATTTGTGCATATAGGTGACTTAATACTGATCCTTTAGCTATAATTTGTACTGCATATTTTTACCGCAACCTCCTATGGGTTCTAAATCTAATAGAACTAATGGACAAGGCTTTTTTGACAGGTTCTCCATACAGTTTTGTCACAAACCAATTCAAATTATGGGAAGTTTTACGCAGTATATAACTGGATTGAGCACCATAACTATTAAGGTTTTATGCGCTAATTAAATAAAGGCAACAGTAGAATAATACCGCTGTTCAATAGTCATAAATCTATTAAGCGAAAACAAATCCGGGTCACAAACCAAAACCGAGGTATTATTACACATCAACTATAAGAGGAAAACAACGGAACAACAGAAACACTGAACTGCAACAAAAACAAACGTCAACATACATAGAAACGGACTATTTGATAACAACTGCCATATTCCTGACTTGGTACAGGACATTTTAGGACAAAATGATGGGTTGAACCTGGTTTTATGGCTAGCTAAACCTCCCGCTTATATGGCAATGTTTAAAATACCGCTAAAATGACAACATTACAGTACAGGAATACAATACAAATAAACGCAAGAACATTCAGGACAGAGAAGCACAGAGATAAATAATATAATAGTACATTACAACACGTAAACCACAGAATAACAACGGACACCTCACATGAATCCACGACAGCACCAGTTCATTGTTATGCTTTATCTAAGACCAGTTCATTGTTATACTTTATCTTTAAATTTGATAAACAGACATTCTGTATGTATGTGCATGTCCCAAGTCAGGAGCCTGTAATGCAGTGGTTGTCGTTTGTTGCTGTGTTACATATTTGTTTTTCGTTCATTTTTTTGTACATTAATTAGGCCGTTAGTTTTCTCGTTTGAATTGTTTTACATTTGTCATTTCGGGGCCTTTTATATCTGACTACGCAGTATGGACTTTGCTCATTGTTGAAGGCCGTACGGTGACCTATAGCTGTTAATTTCAGTGTCATTTTGTCTCTTGTGAAGAGTTGTCTCATTGGCAATCATACCACATCCTCTTTTTTATATATTCCACATGAACATGTGAACTGTACGGTAAGATGGCAGAAACATTATGCAGGATCTCCAAGTATTTGTCAGCATAAGGTATGATTAGCATAACATAGACTGTTGAAGGACAATTACACATTTTGTTCTCTCTTCGACGAAGTCGAAAAAGTGAGACTTAGACGTCAAAAAAGAGAGACGAAATATATCGAAGGGACATTCAAACTCAACAATAATTTTATAAACGAACAATTAAAGCTAGAAGTTTCACATCAACAATCAATCAAATCAATCAATCATGCTGCTCAATTTTGTTTATTATAATCCAAACATGTGTTAGTTTGTGATAATGTCAGTTTATGGGGAACTACTAATGGTTGGTATGCAGTTGCATTAGCATTGGCACATCTTATTTCCATGTGAATTAATTGGAACATCCCCTTCAGTCATGGTCTATTGACTTTGAAATTGTTGCTTTGTTTAAAAGTATGATTTGTTTGCGATTTAATCGGTTTACGGTGAACCACTAGCCTTAGGTCAATGATATTTGGTATGCAGATGCATTAGCATTGGTGTCGTCCCTCAGTCATGGGCTTTTGGCCTTGGTCTATTGATTATGAATGTTTTGCATAGTTTACATGTTCAAGTGTGTGATTAGATCATTTTAAGATGAACGACTTTATTCGGTACTGACATGATTGATAACAAACCTCCGGCAAGCCTGATATTTACAAGAATTTAATAACATTGTTCAATAAAATTTCTTTGAAAAAATCTGAATTTCTGGTCATTTTGAACAAAGATGACATGATAAATTAAAGAAATAAAACCACAAACTTTAGAACAAAATGTTAATGAACTTTCTTCTGCAAATGGTATACGGTATAAAGCACTTGTGGTTAGGGGTCTTATCATTACGGCCTACACTTTCTCACATTCATTATGAGTCTTATAATTCACCATTACTTAATGTGTCTGTCCATCTGTCATTATTTATTGAGTTTTCAAATTCTCACATATTTTTTTTTTGGAACTGAATGAAATTAAGTTCTTACACATGATATCATATTTCAATGAAGATAAAATAAATATTGTTGAGGGGGAATTGAGTTTTCTAAAAACAAAATCCAGTGAAAATTTCCTGTAGCTTGAATTATTATAAAGATATAACCAGCATGATTGATCAATTGATTGATTGTTGATGTGAAACGCCACTTTCAGCTTTTATTGTCCGTTTATGAATTTACCAGTTATCAAGAAACTAAGGCCTCAACCCCCTCAGGCAAAGTTTAACTTAAAATGATTTGGATATTTTTTATCTCTTTTTGGTTATAAAGTTCTTCAACTGTTGCGTTTCTTATACATCTTTGGCTTTTAAATATTCGGGTTGAGCGTTCCTGTTTTGTCCTATCAAAAATTGACAACGAACTTGATAAATTACTTTCACAGAATGATCATGTAAAAGATAACCCAGTAGTAACTGATCTCTCAAAACCTATCAGAAACAATTCAAATGTAGATCAACGAAGTTCACAAAACATCATTTCGACACCAACTGCAAAAAGCTCTCATTGTGACAACAACCATTTTAATAGAATTCAACATCATGTTGAGACTTGCCATACCAACGGATCTGATGAAAGCCATGCTGAATATAATACTTCTCCACAACGGAGCTGATGAAAGCCATGCTGAATATAATACTTCTCCACAACGGATCTGATGAAAGCCATGCTGAATATAATACTTCTCCACAACGGATCTGATGAAAGCCATGCTGAATATAATACTTCTCCACAACGGATCTGTTGAAAGCCATGCTGAATATAATACTTCTCCACTACAAACGTCACAGATATACAGCATACTGACAACACCAAGATTACAACAAATTAGACCATATATTCCACCAGATCAAAACCATACTACCCCAAGACGTAATTGTACAGCTGGACAACCTATCTTTTATACTGCTCCGATAAATGAATCAGACAACCATTTTTTATCCAGAATAGACCAAAATCACCGAATCAGCTGATTGATACAATAGACAGTGTACACAAAAGGGCAGTCAGAATGTACATAGTGTAAATAATGTTGATATAAGTCATAAAACTGTCAAACTTTTAACTTTTAACTGTAAAAGCATTTTAACATGTGGACCATTTTTGCTGAAGCTACCAAACATTTTGATATATGTCTGATACAAGAGCATTGGTTATTCAACTGCCAACTAATTTTACTAAATGAATTAAATGAAAATCTTACTGGTATAGGAAAATCGGTAGATGAGAGAGATCCACATCCTCCATCACATATGCCAAGAGGATACGGAGGTTTTGCGATACTCTTGAAGAAAGAACTGAATCATCTGATCACCCCTTTGTCCTATTAGAAACGAAAGAATTCAATGTGTCGAAATGAAAGGAATTACTAACAAATTACTACTTGTATCTATTTACATGTCATGTAGAAGCTTAGACAATAGAACAGCTGAATTTCAAGAATGTCTTGATATTTTAGATGAAATTATGCAATCATTTGGACCAACGCATACAATCATTATTGGAGGAGATTTTAACGAAAACCTACTTGTTACCTCAAACAACAAAAGAAGCAAATATATTTCTGAATTTATAAATGGAAGTGAGTTGAAAACCCAGAACGTCGGAAAGACTTTTATACATTCAAATGGTAAAGACTGTACTGCAATTGATTATATTTTGTATCCTGAGCTTTTTAGTGACAACATCTTGCATCTTAGAAGACTAGAAATAACAAGTAACATTTCCGATCATTATCCTGTCTGTGCCAGTGTTAAATTTTGTTTCTCAATGAAACCTACGCAAGGTCTAAGAAGTGATAATGGACAAACGACTCGTAAAATAGATCGGAATAAAATTGACAAACATTTATACAAACAGGCTTTATCTGTTCAACTTGATAAGTGTGACTTCACAATAAATGATCAGATAGAGATAGATGAGGCAGTTACCAACATCAACACCACAGTAACTGGGCATTAACAGCTATTGTACCACCTCGGAAAGGGAAAAAACGTAAACCAAAACTGAAATTTATAACACACAATATTTACCTAGCAATCAAGGCAAAGAAAAACGCCTTCTGTGAAAGGAAAACCAACGGCAGACCGGAAGACCCCTCAAATCCTCTACTTTTAAATTAAAAAAAAATCAACTTATGACCTTAGGAAATTATGCAGAGCTGAAAATGCGAAACTTCGGATAACAGATAGACAAAAGCTCATTGATGTAAGATCAATGGATAGTAAACTTTTCTATCAGCTCATGAAAAACAATGAGGGAAATTAAATCGATTCATTGCTGAACTTCAAGTAGGTGAAACCAGTGTTAAAGGTGACAACAATATTCTAGAACGTTGGAAGACCCATTTTTCTAACTTAGCAAAAGAATCAGATCCTACAAACTTTGATCAAGACTTTTTGGATTTGGTTGATTTTGGTTTCAAATTATTCAAATATGTCTAGATGTTTACAAACATGAAGAAGTAACTACTGATGAATCAGAAAAAGCGTTACGTAAATTAAATAGAAACAAGTCAGCTGACATTTTTGATATTACTTCAGAATGCCTTCTATTCGGTGGGGAAAACTTGATAGTACATTGCTTAAAGTCATCAATGCTTCATTCCAGCATTGTCATATATCAAACAACATGAACATTGGTACTCTTACACCAATCTTTGAAAATAAAGGAGACATTTCGAATTCAAAAAATTACAGAGGCATTACCATTACTCCTTCGATATCAAAAATAATTGAAACTATATTTAAATTAAGGATAAATCCCAGCATAATGGAAGATCAAAACCCTCTCCAGCGTGGATTTACTGAAAACACTACTCCACTTATAGCATCCCTAATTATGGAGGAATTTAAAAGAGAAGGTAAGGATTTAAAGAAACCAACAATATACTGAATGTTGGACGTAAAATCTGCTTTTGATGTAGTTCTTCATATAAATTCAATTCGAAAACTCTATCATTTAGGTATCTCAGAACAATGCATATTAATGATTGATAACCTGTACAGAGATGCTACTTTTAAAGTTAAATGGAAAGGAGATATATCTGATGCATTCAATATTGAGCAAGGTGTAAGACAAAGATGGACGTTAAGTGCTGATTTATACAAAGTTTATATAAACCAACTTTTGAACAACTTCGTAGACGCTAAACTTGGTGTGCCCCAACCTGTGCAGACGACATAGCAATAGTCGGAAATAATCCATTTGACGTAAAGGTCCTAATAAATATGGCATATGACTACAGCCAACGTGAAGGATATCTGCTCTAACCAAGAAAAAGTGTTATTTTACCAGTTAAAACCAACAACAAAGTAACATTTGCAGATGAAACCTGGTCAATGAACAACAAACCAATGCCTATTGTGACCAACACATCTCACATCGGTATACAAAGAGATACTACTGATTCAGCTGGAAGTACTATAGACGAAAATCTTAAAAAGCCAGAAGATCATTATATAGTCTGATGTATACAGGATTACATGGAGAAAATGGTCTAGACTCAGTGACCGCAATAAGTATGCCACAGTAAGACCACAATTTAGCTATGATTCATAATATGGATGACAAAGCCTATCTTAAACCTGAAGATTCTGATGGCTTGGACAAATTAAAAAACTTTCAAACCACAGATGAGAATTCGAACAAACAACGAAAACTTCAAGAGTATGATTTTGCTCAGGCCAAGCTCAATATAACACCAATAAGTCACAGATATTTTTTGAAAGAAGTGATTGATGTGACGATAAAATTGAAATGGTAATGACATTGGATGAAAACGTTTGTGTGTTCAGACCTAGGTTCTATATTGGAAGCTCAGGAACAATTTGGGCATCGGTAGATAGAAGACTTAGATGTATGAAAAACCTGATGTGTACGCAATGGACTCAGGAACTCCTGAATTATCCAACGAATTCCATTCAGTTGTTGCTTTACTCAAAGATAAAGCCAAGCATTACGCACTTCAACACATACCAGAGGCTGTGAAAAAAGCAAACCAGATAAAAACTGTAAATTAAGAATATTTGAGGAGAATAAATTTGAGTCTTAAATTTAAATTTAAAATACATGTGGAACAGACTATCAAAATGCTTGACACCTTTGTCATTCCTGGCAATACGGATTATGAAAACAGTGCTTTGTCAAGTTGTGCGATGTAGCAAAATCTACAAAGGAAAAATAAAAGCTGCTAAAAGACATTTAGTGCATTCTACACAAAGTATTCAAGACACTGTGAATGATATCGTTCGCTCTTGTACAACAACCTTGGACACAAAAAATGAATTCAAATTTTAAAAAAATGAAACCCAGAGTGCTCGAACTGACCGACGCAGGACCTGGTGTTGGTAAATCTAATAGGGACGTTCGTTTCAGAGCGGCAGAAAAGATTTTAATTGATAATCTTGATTTCTATACGGGAATTCATAAGGCAACTGGGGATCGCCAGAATGAAGTGGAAAGGACTCAAGTCGCTGTAGGGAAAGCATTATCTGATGGTGGTTCAATATATTGGGAGTATAAACAACTGGACGTTACAAATGAAGCAGTAAAAAACATAACAATTAATGGAATTGAAAAACTACAGGACGATATAAATACATATAATGTTGCTCAAACTTGGCATTAAGAGTAGAAAGTTTTCAAGGACCAAAAGGTGGTTTTATGACTGAATTAGTTGCAAGTGAGAAAGACATTTTATTGTCTAATGAAACTGCACTGAAAAACATTTTGGACACTCCACGGTCTAAAAGAAAATATTTGCCAGACTATGTGTACTTTGAGAAAGTATTAAACTTTTACGATAATCATTTCACAGAAAGTAAACTTTATATTGACTTTGTTACATTTAACTGTGAGGATACTACAGGAGGATGGTCCGGCAAACTTATTTCGAATGTTCCCAGACCTTTCCCAGGCAATGACACTCAATACAAAAAGTATGAGGAGACACCAATAATGACCAATGGAGAAAAACGGGAACCAGACTACTTCCAACCAAGGCGTTAACTTATAATTTTTCATGAAAAGGGCAAATTAAAGTCTGATGTGCCTAATGAAATCAAAGTATTTGCTGACAAGTATGCAGTAGAGGATTTAGCATTGGTGAAGAATGACCTACAACATTGTGAACTAATAAAATTCAAACGAAAAAAAGGTCTGAAATGTGCCGACTGCAAACTCAGTCTGTAAAAAGTAAATCCATTGATGACAATGACTGGTCAGAATTACATTCAAAAGGGAAATAAAAGATTTAAGTGTGAATTTGCAGTCAATGTACATTTCTGCAAAAAAACTCTGTAATCCTATACCAAGGAAAAAGTTGACAAAATTGCACATGTGGAAGGACATCTTTCAAGGCAAAGGGCAATCAGTGTTTTCAAGAAATCGGATAACGCCCCAGGACAAGATGAACAATCTGATATAGATGATGATGTAACAGCAGATGTGCCTGAAGATGAAGTGGTAATAAGACAAAATGATTCAGACACTGAAGGGAGTGACCAGAAAATAGCTGGACCACCTGCTGCACTGGTAATTAGATTTGGTAGGAGAACATTTAATTAGAAACAAAGAAAGTTCTTTGGAGACTCAGATTCTGATAGTGCTTAATATATTTGATATAACATGCATGAAAACTAAAAATGATTTTAATATATACTTTTTTCAAAAGTGATTATTTTCTAAGGGTTAAATATTTCGCGGTGGTGTATTGCCATGGCTTTATTTGGACTTGTTTGTTTGCTTTTTGGCCTTGAATGTTTGTCCCTAATATTTTATTAACTATGTATTTACTTTCAGGTATCACAGATCGAATTTATTCGTTCATAGTGTGTTAATTTACGTTTTGATTGAGTTAAGCCTTCCAATTGATGTTTTATCGTGTGTTTTCTATGTTGTGATGTTATACTATTGTTTCAGAAAAAGGGAGAAGGTTTGGTACCATTAAAACGTTTAATCCCGCTGCAAATGTTTGCACCTGTCCTAAGTCAGGAATCTGATGTACAGTAGTTGTCGTTTGTTTATGTAATTTATACGTGTTTCTCGTTTCTCGTTTTTTATATAGACTAGACTGTTGGTTTTACCGTTTGAATGGTTTTACACTAGTACTTTTGGGGCCCTTTATAGCTTGTTGTTCGGTGTGAGCCAAGGCTCCGTGTTGAAAGCCGTACATTGACCTATAATGGTTTACTTTTATAAATTGTTATTTGGATGGAGAGTTGTCTCATTGGCACTCACACCACATCTTCCTATATCTATAAAATGATTTTAGCAAGTCTAAATTGAAAACAATGTTCAAACCTATGATTGCATTGGATAAAAACCGCAATTTTTATACGTGCGCATGCAAAACAAATTCCTTGGTAGAGGGGTCTTTTAGTATATACTTAATTGATTTTCGAATACCCTTAAATGATTTTAGTATATGCTATTTATGACCTTGTTTCCGCGTCATAAATATAACATAAACAAAATGCCGACATCTTTTATGCCGGAATATCAAATTCTATATGTTTAATCTATGTCATATAATTGTATCAATTTGCTTAAGATTTAATATGATTGAAAATGTGTTAATACACATAGCGATGCCATGCGTATACAAGTCATATTTGAAATTTTCATTAATTTAGAAATGCATTCAATTAGAAATTAGCAGTTTATATTTTTTACAGATGTGACCAGTGTGATGAAGCTGAAGCAACTAAAAAATGTTACGATTGTAGTTTGCTTTACTGTGACGGCTGTTCAAACTCAATTCATAGCAAGGTAAAAATTCTTAAAAACAATTGATTTTTTAATGTCTAGGATATAATTAAGAATTTTCATAACAACATCTCTTACTACAATGAAATAGATTTGCCACAAAACAAGAAATATTAGAAAGTAAACGTTATGTTATTTTTGAAATACAACGTGATATTAACTTTTCATTCTTTCGTGTCAGTTAATATTATCGTTTATGCAAAAGGCTTTTCGTCCTAAATATGCATTACATATCTGCCACCGGACGTTAAGACAAGTTGCTTTCTTTAAAAAAAAGAAAAGCAACACGTGAACCCGAGACAGCTGACTGGCCACCAAAAAAAATGTTGCTGAATATTTTTGGCTTTAGATTTGAATAATTGACTGAATAGAATAAGGCACTAATGATGTTAAAACACCTTTATTGAAAATATGTAATTGCTTGTAGATTCTTACACAAGTTAATTAAAAGCGATGTTGTATTGTAGTTGTAACAATGTGTAAATAGAAAAGTGTCTACAGCTACTATATGAATTTACCTTTTAAGACTTGATTATTTTATTTATTACTTGTGAGTTTACATCACTTATTGCCAAATTTATATTCTACTTGGATATTTTCCTTTAGATTTTGATAAATATCATAACAGATATCATATTTGTCTCAGTTCCTGATTGTCACATGTACATGAGGGTATCCCATCAAGAATATAAGAATATACAATATACAAGGTTGTCAGGTCAGTTTTTCTTCGTGTTTAATATACATACAAAGTCCTAATCCTAATGTAATTCTTAGTTTCTGCAAACCGAATGTCTAAAGCAAATTGCACAGACCAATCGCAATATAAATTTTAGCACTCAGTTTGCTAAAATAATCGATGCATTTATTTCATCTGTCATATCTTCATATTTTGTTTCCTTGATGGCTACAATTATTTTTGTACTCATTATTGAAGCTGTCGTCGGTACTTATGGTAGATGTTGTATAGAGAAATTGAAAGTCCAATTTCCATGTGAAGTGTTACTCTGTGGCATGCAACTTATAAGAAGGTTTCGTATTTTGTTTTTGAGAGTAACACACCAGCTCCATTGGGACCTCTTATTTACTGACAATTATTTTGGTCTTTTAAAACATCCCAAATTTTAAGGATTTCCTGAAGTTACTTTAATAAATCCAAATATTCTTTAGGACAAACTTAGTTCTGAAGAAGTTTTATGAATACCTGAATATGCTCTCAAAAGAACCAATTAATAAAAAAAAGATATGTCCCCTATGTAGATATATAAAAATGTATAGATACCAGGATTAAAATGTTGTACGCCAGACCGCGCATTTCGTCTACAAAAGACTCATCAGTGATGTTCGAATAAAAAATATTAAAAGGCCAAATAAAGTACGAAGTTGAAGAGCATTGAAGACCCAAAATTTCGAAACAAAGGTTTTGCCAAATACATCTAAGGTAATCTATGTATTCCTTGGGAAGAAAATCCTTAGCATTTCGAAAATTTAAAAGTTTATAATAGGACAGTCACTCAAAAAAAAAAGAAAAAGAAAAGAGAAACAACTAGAGATCAGAATACCTTAACTTATGATGACCATGATTTAACGTCACATGTCCAGCTCTTACTGTCGTGTCCTGAATTCAGAAAAGAAATGCGAAAATTCACAGTTCGCGAGTGAAATTAATATTTAAGCATGCACCTGGTTTTCTTGCGCAGCGCACAAAATAGTAAATGGAAAGCATACACACTGATACTCTGGATTATAATACGCATTTGCGTCATCACGTATATTTATTCTAGGCTCAAATCTAATGCTAGCTGAATTCGGATGTGAAACGACCTACCTCAAGTGTTTTGACTCCGGATTATGGCCATTTAATCCGAAATTTGTGTAAACGCAAACCGATGTTGTGTCGTGTGAACAGAGTGTAATATAATTTAAATAAACCAAGACGGGTGTATGATAACTGGTCAACACAATGAATACACAATTTGCAATTTCGCACCATATTGAAAAGATTAAGACGCTATAAGTTTAAACTATTAAAAACAAAACAAAAAGAATTGAAACTTAATGTCACGTGGTAGCCTATCCATAGAGGGACCGTATCAAAGACATAAATTACTACCTGTATAAATGATTGAAACTTTTCGAGACGTTCCGAATCTTGTTTCCGAGGATATCGAATGGCCCATAAAAGCTTCCAAAACTCACTAATATATAGGAGTGAACCAAAAACATCAATCAATAGGCCTTAACCATTCATTGCAGCTCATGAGTTTGTGCCAATATAATTTTTGTATTTATAACAAAGACATTTATGTGAATCAATTATGTGAAGGGAAAATGTATATATGTTTTGCAGGAAGCAGATTACTTTATGCCACTCTACTTTCATTGGATCTATACATATAAAACATCAAAGATATAATAGTTATTTGATCGCCTGGCTTTCCATCTATGAAAAACAGCAATAGAAAGACACAGGGTGCTACAGTCATGTTACATATGATACAATTATAAAATTCAGAAAATTATAATTTAGCAGAATTGTGTGTACAATTAAGTCTTTTATTTTAATATTAATCCATGTTTATTCATTCGGATATTACCATTTATTGAAAATGCGTTTGTGCCAATAAAATTTTGTCTATTGTCTATTGTCTATTAAATTTGTCTGTAAGTACATTTTGTAACTGTACACAAATATTTCTTCCTATCTGATCACAAAGATTCATTATAGCACAAGTGTTTTCACATGGTGTTGAATTTTCTCCATTCTAATAAAACTGTCAAATAATAAAACCTCTCTGACATGTCAAATATCACAATTTAATCTTACAAGGCGTATCATTTATATGAATCATTATGTTATAACTACATAATTTCATTAACACAGATTTAGTCCAAAGTGAGGATATAACATGTTTACTTATCTGTCGTGTAGTATCAATAATCATAAACAATACTTTAATAATTGATATTTAAGTAAATAGTATTGAACAAATTCACCATTTCGTTTGATATATTTTTTTTATCTGTTTTTGATTTTCGGACAATTTCCACAAAAAGGTTTTCCATACGAGAAATCAAATTATGTCATCATACATTCCATCATTAAAGGATATAAATAAATGAGAGGACATCAAGTATGGATGTACTGGCTTCCGAAGCTGCACAAAACTCCTTACAAATATATATTTATTTCGTCTTCAAGCCATTGTTCCACTACTAACCCCCAAGGGTGACTGGGGTATAGAAATAAGGTCACTACAGGTCTTCTTCCGACCGGCAGTAAAACTCTTGCCAAAGTGGGGCGTCCGTTTGGCCGTGCGGGATGTATCAAGTCAGAATGGGGACGTAAAATCCGATGCATCGTGTAGAGAGAGTGCCACGCTCTCTGCACGTTAAGAACCCTTGCAACAACTCTTGGAGGGGTCCGTAGGTGGCCTGTTGCAAGGCAAAATTTCTGTCCCTATCCAATTTTCCCTCATTTTCCAGTGGCAGTCTAAATTTCCCCGACCTTCATCCCGGACGGCCCCTATTACAGGACCTACCTATTGTTTTTATTGTTAATTTGTTCTCGTCCTGAATATGCATGAAATATTTGCCACTGGACGTTAATCAACCAACAATCAATCAATCACTACTAAACTATCTATTCTACTTACTAGTACCCTTGGTACAATCAAAAACCTGGTAATCATTTGTTCAAATAAGGCCTTTGAAAATAGTGGAATTAATTACTTTTGGAGTATCAAAAATTCGTTGGAAGTACTTGATAAATTGCATGCTTATATTGGTGATTTCGAATCTGTTCAAAGTTTTGATTTTTCTACCCTATATACCACGTTGCCTCATAATCTTTTTAAGAAAAAATTTACACACCTGATTAAATGGGCATTTGTTTGTTCAGTGTATGTTCAATGGTGTTAATATGTCCTTTGATTGAGTTAAGCTATTTCAGTTGATATTTTATAGTGTGTCTTTCTATGTTGTGATGTTACACTATTGTTTCAGAAAAAGAGTGAAGGTTTGGTACCATTAAAACGTTTAACCCGCTGCATTTGTTTGCACCTGTCCTAAGTCAGGAATCTGATGTTCAGTAGTTGTCGTTTGTTGATGTGGTTCATAAGTGTTTCTCGTTTCTCGTTTTTATATAGATTAGACCGTTGGTTTTCCCGTTTGAATGGTTTTACACTAGTAATTTTTGGGGCCCTTTATAGCTTACTGTTCGGTGTGAGCCTAGGCTCCGTGTTGAAGACCGTACTTTGACCTATAATGGTTTACTTTTATAAATTTTGACTTGGATGGAGAGTTGTCTCATTGGCACTCATACCACATCTTCTTATATCTATTTAAAAAGTCGGAATGCGAATATATATGTTCAAACTCTTTAAAGTCATTTTTTAGTAACAACAAACAAAAGAACTATGTCAATTGGACCTGCTTTGATACTATAACTGCCCTTAAATTTTTACTAGATAACATTTTTGTTCGCTATGGAGATTCCGTATATCGTCAGGTTATCGGAATTCCCATGGGGACTAACTGTGCACCACTTATTGCGGACCTGTTTCTGTATTGTTATAAGTTACAATTTATGACTAAAATCAGCAAAGACCCATCGAAACAACATCTGATTCAAAAATTTAATAACACTTTTAGATATTTAGATGATATATTTGCTCTCAATAATGACGACTTCAGTATGTACACTAAAGAGATTTAACCTGCCGAACTGACTTTAAATAAAGCTAATACTAACAATGAACACTGCCCTTTCCTGGATCTTGATATCTTATCTTTAACGGGAAGCTTAATACCAAAATTTATGATAAAAGAAAGGATTTTTCATTTCCTATTGTTAATTATCCATTTTTAGATGGTGACGTTCCCTTGTCGCCATCTTATGTTGTTTATATATCTCAACTTGTTCGATTCGCTCGTGTATGTAACAACGTATTTGATTTCAACGAAAGAAATCTATGTATTACTGAAAAATTATTACACCAGGGTTTTCGATATCACAAACTAGTCAAAACATTTACTAAATTTTATCATCGGTACAAGGGACATCATTCGTAAATATCAATCAACATGCAGACATCTTATACGTTCAGGTATTTCACATCCAGTATTTTATGGTAATATTCTTTACAAAGCACAAAAATGTCGGCATTCACATCAAAAGCTAACCAAACCTTTAAACAAACTTATTCGGAAAGGATATAGTTACGATACTGTTGTCAAGTCATTAATGATTGCATATTTTAGTACTAATATTGATTCATTCATAGGGTCTTTGCATCGGAAATAAACACATTTATTCTAAAACCAGTTGTTGGCATGATACGGGTTATGTTCTTCTCATATATTTTATGATGGTATGATACTAAACCCCTATCGGGAGGGATTGTACTTGATTTTCATATGATGAAGACATAATCTTCAATCATTTTAATTGAGGTCTGGAGCTACATGTCAGTAACTGCTAGTAGTCCTTTGTTCATTTATGTATCATTGTCATTTTGCTTAGTTTCTTTTGTTACCTATTCTGACATCGGACTCGAACTTCTTTTGAACTGAGTTTTACTGTGCGTATTGTTATGTGTTTCTTTATTCTACATTGGCTAGAGGTATAGGGGGAGGGTTGAGATCTCACAAAACATGTTTAACCCCGCCGCATTTTTGCGCCTGTCCCAAGTCAGGAGCCTCTGGCCTTTGTTAGTCTTTTTTCAGTTGATATTTTATAGTGTGTCTTTCTATGTTGTGATGTTACACTATTGTTTCAGAAAAAAGGGTGAAGGTTTGGTACCATTAAAACGTTTAAACCCGCTGCATTTGTTTGCACCTGTCCTAAGTCAGGAATCTGATGTTCAGTAGTTGTCGTTTGTTGATGTGGTTCATAAGTGTTTCTCGTTTCTCGTTTTTTATATAGATTAGACCGTTGGTTTTCCCGTTTGAATGGTTTTACACTAGTAATTTTTGGGGCCCTTTATAGCTTACTGTTCGGTGTGAGCCAAGGCTCCGTGTTGAAGACCGTACTTTGACCTATAATGGTTTACTTTTATAAATTTAGACTTGGATGGAGAGTTGTCTCATTGGCACTCATACCACATCTTCTTATATCTATTGTATGTTTTTTAATTTTAGTTCATTTATATGTTTTGGAGTTTAGTGTGACGTCCATTTTCACTGAACTAGTACACAATTTTATTTAGGGGCCAGCTGAGGACCACCTCCGGGTGCGGAATTTTCTCGCTGCGTTGAAGACCCATTGGTGGCCTTCGACTGTTGTCTACTCTTTGGTCGGGTTGTTGTCTCTTTGACATATTCCCCATTTCCATTCTCAATTTTATGGTACCCAAACCCTAAAAATGATAAATGCAGATACTTAAATGCAGTATTACCTGACTTTTATGAGCATGTTTGGGATTACAAAAGTGACCATTCAGTGTTTAAGAAGGCATTTCTTATTGAAGGTATTAGACAATTGGAGTAAAAAGCAAGACTGGAAAAAGTTGAAACATTAATTAGTTTTATACAAGGAGTATTCCAAGTGCAATTGGACACATTATAAAAGCTGATTATGTGAAACTTTGACAAAATAACATTTTAGATGATAATCTTAAAAAGTTGGAAGATGTGGAATAAATCATTAACAATTAACAGGGTGTTATAAAAGCCGATGAAAGCGACATTTACGACTTTTCAGGATGTTCTCTTAAGAAAAATCATTTTAAAGTTCAACACCATTTTAATTTGAAAATGCTTGCTTCCTTATCTGAACGGAAGGAAAAAGTGAAGGAAATTTTGCATCAATGTGAAAGATTGCTACATAAATACAAGCAAATTTTCGGAGCTAAGGGTAGAGTTGGCAGGACTGAAGTTGGAATGAGAGACAAAAAGAAGAGCCTTAACCGTAGAAAGGCTGAAGAAATGAAATTAAAAATTCTGGTCTCAAAGTGCAACAATTTGAACAAACACCTGTGTCCTACAATTGAAAATCAAGATTTTTTGTTTTCTCTTCATATAAATGGATTGTATGACCTTTGCAAAGAAAATAATTGCTTTGGTACAAACAATATTGATGTTGAACAAGTGGGTAACTTTTCTGTAAAGTATGTAAAAGCTCTGTTTGTTTTATTAGAGAAGAATGTTTTTAATCATGTGGCAAAATGTTTGATTTTGGAAAACTTGGATAGTCGTGTGGAAGAAAATAATTGGGAATTGTATGAAAGGCAGCATGAAAGTTGGTTAGGGACTGCCGATCAGGGAGCCAATATGGAGGAAATAAGTGGTCATGAAAGTGGGGAGCAAATGTAGAGTGAAAGTAGTCATGGAGATAATGATCGAGTAGTTGCGAGTGGTGAGGACTGAGTAAAGGTTAGTTTGAAAAAGGTTTTGAAATTGTTCATGTTGTCTTACAATGCATGTTTTGTTTAAATATTGTATTACATGTACAAATGTTATTGGTGTACAATAAATGTCATTTTTATAGTTGTTTTCCTCTGATATTAGGAAGTTAAGGAATGGGGGCAACATTTTCAAATTGATTCATTTGGGGGGTTGATTTCTTGGATTTTTCCAATCTGGAGGGGGGGTTAATTTTATCATCATGGTTTGGGAGAAAATTCACAAACCCCCCAGCTGGTAAATAATGACTGTTCCTTTATTTACAGTTGTTTTAACGGTCATACATGAAAACGTCAACAACTACTTCATCTGTTTCTTTGTCTATATAAACGGAACATGTAACATTATGTGTTCATTAGACAACTATAATATATATATTTAGGTATAACAATACCTATATATGCGTATAAATAGACTGTATAACTTTTTATACCATGACAATTTTCAAATTTTATCTTTAGAACTATCATTGATTTTTGGCCTTTTTCACTAAAAATTAAAATGTACCATGGAAATATGCTACTTTAACTTAAATTGTCTTTGAAAAGGATAAAAATCACTACAAGTATTGCAATTATTTATACATTTTTTTGGATGATGTTTGAATCGCGTCCGGTGTTGATTATTCCGTCGAAATTCAGGACGATAACAAATTTAATCATAAATCAGTCGGACAGATTCTAAAAATTTGGTCGACTGAGATGAAGGATAGAAAGAAAAATAACTGGACTACGCCAAAGTAAAAAGAGCATCGGTGTGTTGGGTATGTCTAGCACTGGGAACCTACTCCCTCGGCGGTAATCCCACTCAACATTAATCATGTTCAATAATAGCTCCAAAAAAAATTAAGGCTAGCACAATTAAAAGATAATGAGAATCATAAACAAACGGACTCTGTGAGGACAAATATTCCAGCAATATTCAGGTGATAAAAAATTTAATAATACATCAATCAGACAGATTCTACAAAGTTGGTTGACTGGGATGAATGGCAGGCAAACTGAACTACGCATATGTAGAAAATACATGGGTGTGTTGGGTAGGTGCAAAATATGTCATCTTGCATCGGGAACATACTCCTTCAGTGGATAAGCCCAGTCAGCCTTCATAGCTCATACACAAATTCTATAAGGACAGAACAATTAAACGATAATGACAATCATTAAGCGAAAGGCACTCTTTTAAAAGCAAATACTTTTTAGATCAAGATGTTTGAAAAGAATTCAGAAACCATTTCTAGTCTTGTTTTGCCCAAATAAACTCTGTTTCCAAAAATAGTGCAAAATTAAAATTAATTTGTTATCAATCTCGGAAATTTTATTCTTCAAGTTAAACACGTACATATGTTGATATGCTTATAAGAACTTTGAAGTAATATCACATTGTAAATTAAATTTCTAAGGCATACAGTTTTTTTTTTAAGGTTTTTATCTTATGTCATTGGTAAACATTGAAAAAGAGGGACGAAAGATACCAGAGGGACAGTCAAACTCATAGATCGAAAACAAACTGACAACGCCATGGCCAATATAAAAAGACAAACAGACAAATAATAGTACAGATGACACAACATAGAAAACTAAAGACTAAGCAACACGAACCCCACCAAAAACTGGGGGTGCTCCGGAAGGGTAAGCAGATCCTGCTCCACATGTGGCACCCGTGAAAGTAGTCGCACGAGCTGTCACATCAATAGATATGCAAACGTTAGCAAATACGGCTAAGGTTATGTATCTCAGGGGGTAGACAGACAAAAATATTATATATATGTAGGGTTTCGAATAATTCAAAATTAAAAAAAAAAACAATTAATTTACAGAAAAAAAACGAATTAATAATGTTTCATGTCACTACACAAGTGTTGGCTATAGTTGGCTAATAATTATGTAAACCACAGTCCGACCATATCACACATCTCACTATTTTATTTTGGAAGAGGACGGGGCGGGGGGGGGGTTGCACACGCAGGACTAAGCGAGATGCAAGATAGACATTAATCAGATTGGAATATGGAAATCGACAGAATGGCATTCTACCAATTCATATCAGAACTAGTGTTTGGGGTTTTCCTGAGTAAAATAATATACTATTTCAACATTATTTAAATTATCCCGAAAAGTACAGTACAATTGAATGCAACCTGACAGAACAACATTTTGTAGTGTTTATTGTAATAAAAAAACCACCACAAACTTGAGGTTAGATATGCTTCGCCTGAATACCTTCTATGCGTTTGTCTTTGAGGAATCCACATTTAAATCTTGTATCGGTATTTGAATATATCTTCAGCGCGGTATTCGATCCCTTTCTTTACATGTGTAATAAAAGGAATTTCTAGACATGGGAAATTTTGTATGAAAATCGGCATCCCTTAAATTGTTTGAGAATGGAACTTGGTAAGAACCACGGTATTCGATCCCTTTCTTTACATGTGTAATAAAAGGAATTTCTAGACATGGGAAATTTTGTATGAAAATCGGCATCCCTTAAATTGTTTGAGAATGGAACTTGGTAAGAACCAGGAAATTTTGATAGGGGTATGAACCTTGGTTCTAATATCGGACATTTTGCTGTCTAAAGGATCCCCCAATTGAACATTGTAGATTAAAAAGCAGGTTAAGAAAGAAGAAACAAAAACAAGTGAAAATCAAACATATTTTATATTGGTCAATAGCATTTATTGCTTGCCATGTAGGAAACCTGGTAATTTCAGTCTCTTTTCAGTTTGTAGTGTTTGTTATACATTATATACGAAGATTATACGATTGCGTTTCTTTTGTTAGTACAGTTGTAATTTTAAATTTCACTGGTGATGCATTCGGAGAAGAAATTTTTTTTTTTTGCCACATTTGCTTAAGTGAAACGGAAAGGACCATTACTAAATTAATAGTACTGTTAAAGTCCAATTCTTCTCCGATTCTTCCATATGCATTTTGATATTCTGCTTTTCAAATGTTGGTCTTAATTTCAATTTCTTTATTTTAGATTGATATCAACTATAATTACTAGACGTATGGTACATGTTGAAATAGAATTGCTTACTCTCCCAAACTAACAATAAAGTCAATGCTGATTATATGGTAGTTATTTATTTCATTCTTCGTGGTCATTTAATTAGTACCTTATGTCATCCTTAAAGGGGATATGGGATTTTTCAACCATCTTGGATAGTAAAAAAGCAGAAATAAGTCTAGATTTTCAACCAAGACTGCAAATGTCGATGCAGGAATACATTTTACTAATAAGAATTTTTATTTAAATGAACAAATTTATGTGATTTTATGTTTAATATAATTACTTATATTTTTACAAAGTAAAATATTATTGCTTGATTTCAAATTTAATTGACTTAGAATAAAAATGGGGAAGTAACTCAGAAATAGAATATTTTTTTATTTAATGATATTGCAGCACAAAACGTATGGCAACCCATTTTTCTTACGATATTCTATTCTGAAAGTATTTTATAAGAGTTATCTTCTCTTATTTATTTTTTGAAATTCTATCATTTAGTTTAGCTTCTATTCACATTATGATGCTTTTTCTCTGTATAATTCATACAAAATGTACCATTTCTTCACAGACCCTGACCTGAAAATAAGCTCCGCAATATATCTTTTTTTTTTAATTTTTGAACATATCACAATATATACAACTTTTTGCAAAGTATGCAAAATTTCTATCATTTTTCGTTTCCTAAACTACCTTAATAATTGGCTTGACTGTTATGCTTTATTGTTATCAATATTTCAGTTGTATGGAAGTTGTCTATAAAATGTTCTAATTTTTTTACCGACGAAGTCTTGCAAATCCCTTTACATAGTTCCAACTTGTAAACTGTACACAGTTTATGTTTGCTTTTACAGAACTGATAGACTCTTACACAATAATTCTACTTCTGAGGGAGTAAGTCTTATTAATAGTAGATCGTTGTACCAATGACTACAATACTATAGGTACAAAGCAACGTAACAACGTTTCTACTGCTGTTATTCATCAAGTCAATTCATGTAAACTCAAATTCTACTCCTCGACTCTTCTCTAAAATGTCTAAAATGGTATTTCGTTGTACCAATGGCTATAATACCTATGAAAAAGCTGAAGCAAATAACAGCTGTACTGTAGGATACTTTCTTTCATGTCAATCAACAATGTTGCTTGTTATTCAGGTTCACAATGCCATGAAAGGGTAGCAGATATACATCGACCTACCAGCTTTAATATAACCCTTCTCTCTACTATCATATTTTCTAATCGTCATGTGGTTTACATAAGAACATTGATAGACAAGATTTACTCCCTTAACATTGACCAAGATACTATCGCCTTTTCTTAAAATTCAGATCAACTCTAACAGTCACAGACCTTTGTATGCGTGCTGGAATAACTTCAGGGGTACAACGTTCGTAAGTACTGTCTATGCTGTTTAAGATATACATAGATATATAGTTTGGGTCTTTATTTCGTCTATTATCAAAATTCAACGATACATCGATTGAATAGGATCCAGGATAGAGCACCGTAATATTTGTGCCGGTTTTGTCTAATATGAGAAATAATGCGGCGAGGAATGTCCATGGAATTTTACCGGACGTGTTTTGAATCTTTTGATTGTATAAATCGAAGTTGACCTTCAAATTGACAAACATAGGTTCCTGTGCTGAAACATGGCGTGTGCCATTTACATAATCTATAATGTAATACAGTCCAACACTTACTGCAACACTAACTAGTACATTTAGTAGAACTACAAAGGAGACAATCCTTTACCTCGTTTTGCAATAAGTTTTTTTTCGTAGATCGCTCTCTTTTGTCAGTACTGTTATCGTCTGAGCTATTTGACCTAACGTGAATGTTAGTGCTTACATGTGTTTCACTATCACTATCAACTCGCGGGGTGAAAACTTAGGGCCCTTAGCGGAGTCATTCTGACAACTTTTATCATGTGTTACTTCAGCATTCTTGAAAAGATTCGCATTTGTTGTCGTTTCTGACGTTGGTTGTGGTTTTGGCAGTAGATTGATGTTTTCTGCGGTGTCATGAGAATCTGAAATACAAAAATTAATTAATCATCAATATACTAGTATATAGCTTAAAAGAATAGGTATCATATGTAATGAAACGAATGCAAAATACAAAATTTTCCCTGATTTTTTTTTACTGAGGAAATATAAGGGATAGGTTTGCCAAAACCGGTTCTTTTATTTGCAAAAACATAGAAAGATATTTGAAAATCAACAAATAGCAGTTCGTTATTTTAATACATTTTCCCTCCCGGCGTCAAGAACTTTTTCATGGCCGTTTATCTATGTCTACAGAACAGTATATTTTTACAGAATGAGTTGCACTTTAAAAATTTTAAACTTTCATCTTGGTCACTAATTAAATCGAAATATGGCTACAGCCATAATATTTTAATTTTCAATGTATCTAAACACTGTGATTGGACAAAAAATACAGTTTCTTCTGAATATACTTTCCTTAAGCTGAGGGATGAATCAGGAGTAGTAAAATATGAAATAATTTCACAGGTTGAGATATTTTTTTTTGTATTTACTGTGCCAGAGAAGTCGCAAGATACTGGTGTTATTTCGAAATAGAACATGCTCTCTCTATTCTAAAACATGTTTCAGTATTATAATAAAAATGTACTGCTAGCAGGCGATATATCAAAAGAAAGCTTATTTATTTCTCTTTTTTAAATATTGTAAGCATTATGCAGTGCGATGATAAATTAATGCGAAATAATAGTCCAAAGCTCGTACAATTTTAATTTGTGTCCTGTCCCGTGTAACATTTTGCATGATGCTGTTCGACATAAAACGAGTGTAGTGGATTATTTTTTTCCGCAAAATTGCTTAAAAATCTATCAACAGTTGTGTTCGAAATTAAAAGAAAAATGTATAAATAATTGCAATACTTGTAGTGGAATTTTTTGGATGATGTTTGAATAGCGTCCGGTGTCGATTATTCAGTCAAAATTCAGGACGATAACAGATTTGATAATTAATTAATCGGACAGATTCTATGAATTTGGTCGACTGAGATGAAGGGCAGAAAAACTGGACTACGCCAATGTAAAAAGTGCATCGGTGTGTTGGGTAAGTCTAGCATTGGGAACCTACTCCTTCAGTGGGTAAGCGCAGTCAGCATTAATCATGTTAATAATTCCAAAAAAAAAAAAAAGGCTAACACAATTAAAAGAAAATGAGAATCATAAACAAACGGACTCTGTGAGGACAAACATTCCAGCAAGATTCAAGTGATAACAAATTTAATAATACATCAATCAGACAGATTCTACAAAGTTGGTTGGCTGGAGTGAAGGGCAGAAAAAATGGACTACGCCAATGTAAAAATTGCATCGGTATGTTAGGTAAGTCTACCATTTGGGAACCTACTCCTTCGGCGGGTATGCTCAGTCAACTTTAATCACGTTGAAAAATACTCCAAAAAAGATTTATTACTAGCACAATTAAAAGATGATGGTAATCAAAAACAAATGGACAAATATTCCAGCAATATTCAGGATGATAACAAATTTAATAATTAATCAATCAGACAGATTCTACAAAGTTGGTTGACTGGGATGAAGGGCAGAAAAACTGAACTACGCCAATGTAGAAAATACATGGGTGTGTTGGGTATGTGCAAAATATGTCATCTAGCATCGAGAACCCACTCCTTAAGTTGATAAGCCCATTCAACTTTCAAAGCTCTAACACAAAATCTATTGAGGATAGAACAATTAAACTATAATAAGAATCATTAAACGAAAAGCATTCTTTTAAGATCAAGATGTTTGAAAAGAATTTAGAAACCATTTCTATTCTTGTTTTGCCCAAATGAACTCTGTTTCCAAACAAAGTGCAAAATTGAAATTAATTTGTTATCAATCACATTGGAAATTAATTTTCTAAGGCATACAGTTTTTTTTTTTTCTTTTTTATCTTATGTCATTGATAAACATTGAAGTAGTCGCACGAGCTGTCACATCAATAGATATGCAAATGTTAGCAAATACGGCTTAGGTTATGTATTTCAGGGGGTAGACACTAATATTTATATATATATATATGATTTCGAATAATTCAAAATAAAAAAAATAAACAATTAATTTACATAAAATAAACGAATTAATAATATTTTATAGCTCTAACACAAAATCTATTGAGGATAGAACAATTAAACGATAATGAGAATTATTAAACGAAATGAATTCTTTTAAAAGCGAAAATTTTAGATCAAGATGATTGAAAAGAATTCAAAAACCATTTCTGTTTTTGTTTTTTCCCAAATTAACTCTGTTTCCAAAAATAGTGCAAAATTGAAATTTATTTGTTATCAATCTCGGAAATTATTTTCTTCAAGTTAAAAACGTACGTAATTTATGTTGATATGCTTATAAGAACTTTGAACTAATATCACATTGGAAATTAATTTTCTAAGGCATTCATACCACATCTTCTTATATCTAATTACAGGTTTTTTTTTCTTTCTTTTTTCTTTTTTATCTTATGTCATTGATAAACATTGAAAGTAGCCGCACGAGCTGTCACATCAATAGATACGCAAACGTTAGCAAATACGGCTAAGGTTATGTATCTCAGGGGTAGACAACAATATTTATATATATATATCTATAGGTTTTCGAATAATTCAAAATTAAAAAAAAGATAATAATTTACAGAAAATAAACGAATTAATGATATTTCATGTCACCACACAAGTGTTGGCTATAGTTGACTGATAATAATGTAAACCACAGCCCGACCATATAACACATCTCACTATTTTGCTTTGGAAGGAGGGGGGGGGGGGGGTTGCACACGCAAGAAAAAGCGAGATGCAAGGTAAATATTAATTAGATTGGAATATGGAAATCGACAGAATGGCATTCTACCAATTCATATCAGATTTAGTTTTTGCGGTTTCCTTGAGCAAAATAATGTACTATTTCAACATTATTTAAATTATTCCGAACGTTACACTGCAATTGAATGCAACTTGACAGAATAACGTTTTGTATTGTGCAAGACATCTATATTTTATTGTTTATTGTAAAAAAAAAAACACAAACTTAATGTTAGTTATGCTTCGCCTGAATACCTTCTATGCGTTTTTCTTTGAGGAAGTCCACATTTAAATCTTGTATCGGTATTGGAATATATCTTCTGCGTGGTATTCTATCCCTGTCTTTACATGTGTAATAAAAGGAATTTCTAGACATGGGAAATTTTGTACGACATCCCTCAAATTGTTTGAGTATGGAACTTGGCAAGATCTGGGTTATTCTGATAGGGTATGAACTGTGGTTCAAACATGATAAATTTTGCAGTCAAAAAGAGCTCCCAATGGAACGCTGTAGATTAAAGTAGGTTAAGAAAGAAAAGAAAAAAAAAGAAATCAAAAGAATAAAGAATGGAAGTAAGGAATGTGTCAAAGAGAAAACAACTCGACCAAAACAAAAAAAATACAAAAAACGGCAGAAAACAGCCCAAGGCCACCAGTTGGTCTTCTACCCTGCGAGAAAATCTCGCACTCCGTTACTTCCACTTGCTTATGAATATTCGGCTTTTCAACTGTTGGACTTGATTTCTTAATTTTAGATTGACATCAACTACAAGTACTCGACACAAGGTACATGTTGAAATAGAATTGCCTACTCTTCCAAAGTAAGAATAAAGTAAATATTAATTTTATGGAAGCTATTTAGTCCATTCTTCGCGTCCTTATATTTTTAGTTTTGGAGTGTAACACGAAGAAACGTGTCCATCCCCCTAACGTGTCCTATATCATTAACGTGTCCATTTGACGTTACTGAACTCCCAAACATGTCTAGTTGCTGAAAGACACCAAAACGTGTCCTTTTTATAAAAACCCAATTATGTTTATAGTAAAAACGCCACTTTATAAAAAAGTGATTCGTTACCACATAGGTTTTTTGAGAGAAGGAAATCCATTCACACTATATTAAGTGTATTCTATTTATATAGATATTGATTCAATACAGACTGATGAAGAATAGTTTCCTCCGATAATTAGGTCTTTCCACTTTTCCTTGGAAAGACCTATTGATTTTGTTCTGATTATTTTTTTTTTCTTCCGCAACTTTTAATTCTTGCGAGAATATTTTGTTTCGCAAGATGTCCCTTAGATATTTGGTATATGATATCGAACAGTTTATACGCTTTTGAAACTGACACCGTTTAACCGAACACTTTTCATTTTAAGAGTTTCAGCGAACACTGTTTTACTTGTTATCTCTACTCCTTCGCAACTGTAAAGAAACCTACAAATTTATTTTTTCGAATTACTCGTTGTATCCTCAGGATGTCGAAAAAAAATTGACCGAAGCGATCCGGAGACTCCATATAAGAGTTATTTCCCGTTATGTATTTGATGTTATTGAAATGTATTGGCAACTAGTAACCCATAAGTGATAGACACCTAGGGTCTTTAGATATGAGGTCCAGGGTCCACAAAAAAGAAAATGAGGTCAAGGTCATGTTCTAAATATTTATTTTGGCTAATTGATGCTTCTCCTCAGAAAGCGTATAAGATAGCGACAAAATATTTTAACTAAACTGTTAGCTGCGACATGTCGTAACATATGTATTGGGATATAACTCATTGACTATATACAGAAGGGACTTAAGGTCATTTGATTTTAGGTCCTTGCTTTATGACCTTGACATTTAGGTCAAGGTCAAACGGAATTTGATAAAGCTATAGGGTCTTTTGCATTAGGTTAGTAGACATATGACGTTGAAAATGTCAGACGGAAGTGACCTTTTGTAGACCGGAAATAGCCATTTCCTGCACTGATTTCATTCACAAGTACTTAGAACCATATATGTTTGGAATCAGTGTGAAGTAACCTATCAGATGGTAACGGAAGTGAAATTTTTAAACCGGAGGTTGCAATTTATCTCCCTCATTTCAAGCAAAAGTATATAGAAACCAGATATTTTTGGAATCAGTGTGACTAAGGTTATCATATGAGACCGGAAGTGACATTTTCTAAACCGGAAGTAGCAAATTATCTCCCTTATTTCAGACAAAAGTACATAGAAACCATATATTTTTGGGTGATAGTATGAAGAAACCTCTGATTTGACACCACTTTGAGTAAACTTCAGGTAGCTTCTAATCAATTATTTAGATATCTAATGTGGAAAGACCTTCAATTGTTCTCTGAACAATTGGTTTTTAATTCTTATTATTTTAAGAAATACACAAATTTAATATTGTAAAGTTAAATATTTAAAAAAAAAACATCTTTAACACTTATACTGTTTTAAAACACCAAATGTACCAATTTTCCTTCACTTTGTACCAAACAGTTCGACTACATAGGATTACGTAGGGAATTTAACCCCTTCTTAATAGAAAGAAGTTTTTGTGGACTCCGACTTACAGCATTGCATTGCTTGCTGTAAAGAACGTTTAACACCACTACCTTCTACTGTTGCATTAGATGGGCATTTCGACAAAAAATGTATCTTCAATGACGCTCGAATCCAAACTATTAATATATTAGCACACACGAATTGCATCAATAAACATTGATATCAACTGTCCAAAAATAAAATACTAGTATAATAACCCATCTGTATGATGAATGCCTACGGTAATGAACAATATCTTTGCAGTTTTTAATTTCTATATTCGTCATGGATATGGATGAAATATTTTTACAACTGTGACCAACATTAAAAATTTTCATTGTATACATGTCTGAATTCCTTGTTAAAATCTAAATTTTTTTTTTTTCATAACCTTTAGTGTATGCACCTGCTGAATGTCTCTGCAATTTAATTGATTTCTTTTTTAACTCAGAAACTCTTTTAATCCCCGGGAGTTGTGCCCTAAATACTTCTGTGTTAATGTCATTGATTAGCAGTTTTCATATTTTTTTGTGTTTGGACCCAAGCTAAAACCTGGCTAAGATAAGATAGAAAATAATATTTTATTTAAAATCGGGTTTTCAAAACATATAAAACACAAGCTCTCAAGAGCTTTTTTCCGACAACACTTCATCTTTAAATTTGCCGTAGACGTTACTATCGTCAAAATGAACATATTAGCGCTAAAAAGATTAGAGACCTTTTTGCGTCATAAAGTGAACAAGTTTCGGTGGATAACAACTGTCGGAAACGTTTGTGAGAAGAAAAAATCGGACACGTTTGAGCGAAGTAAATAATTGGACAAGTTTTGGGGATGTGAAATTAGACCAATGACTATAAATGCAGTATTTTTGAAACGTCTGAAACAACCAGTTGGTGTATTAATACAAGACTCTTAAACCATTCACGCACTCCACAAAACGCAAGCAACGGAACAACGTTTCTACTACTATTCGCCATAAAGTCAATTCATGTATCCTGAAATTCTACTCCTTGACTCTTCTCTGAAATGGTTTTCGTTGTACCAATGACTATTATACTGGTGGTACAAAGCAACGGAACAACTATTGACAGCAATTCGTCATCAAGTCAATTCATGTAAACTGTAATTCTACTCCTTGACTCTTCTCTGAAACAACTTTGATTGTTATTGTAAGTCCACGACACCGCCATGACAGGTTAGCCTATATACATCGACCTACCAGCATTAATATATTTATTCTTTCTACTAGTCATATTTTCTAATCGTCATGTGGTTTACATGAGAACGTTGATAGACAAGATTTGCTCCCTTAACATTGACCCAGATACTACCGCCTTTTTTTAAGTTCAGATCAACTCTAACAGTCACAGACCTTTGTATGCGTGCTGGAATAACTTCAGGGGTGCACCGTTCGTAAGTACTGTCTATACTGTTTAAAATACACATATATATAGGGTGTGGGTCTTTATTTCGTCTGTTATCAAAATTCAATGATACATCAATTGAATAGGATCCAGGCTGGAGCACCGTAATATTTGTGCCGGTTTTGTCTAATATGAGAAATGATGCGGCGAGGAATGTCCATGGAATTTCACCGAACGTGTTTTGAATCTTTTGATTGTATGAATCGAAGTTGACCTTCAAATTGACAAACATAGGTTCCTGTGCTGAAACATGGCGTGTGCCATTTACATAATCTATAAAGTAATACAGTCCAACACTTATTGCAACACTAACTATTGCATTTAGTAGAACTACAAATATATAAGGAGACAATCCTTTATATCGTTTTGCAATACTTTGTTTTTTCGAAGATAGCTCTTTTTCGTCACAACTGTTTTCGTCTGAGCTATTTGACCTGACGTGAATGTTAGTGCTTACATGTGTTTCACTATCAATATCATCTCGCGGGATGAGGACTTTAAGACTTTTAGAGGAGTGATTCTGACAACTTGTATCATGTGTCATTCCAGCATTCTTGGAAAGATTCGTATTTGCTGTCGTTTCTGACGTTGGTTGTTGTTTTTGCAATAGATTGATGTTTTCGTCGCTGTCATCAGAATCTGGAAAATAAAAATTAATTAGTCATCAATATATATAACGTTAAAGAATAAAAAATACAATATTTATATAGACAAACTATGTTTAGTTGTTTACGCTATTCGGTTTGCGGATCCTTTGTAAGCAAGAAACAGATCCTTGTTGGTAAAAATGGAGGAAGACTAACAAAAATCATTGATACTAGTAAATTCCAAACTGGGAGGTGTCTTTTTATTTAATAGTATAAGTGTTATATCAACGAAAGTAGGTAATAGTTTCCATGCTATATTTTCCCTGATTTTTTTTTCCTGAGGAAATATACTAGTATCGGTAAGGTTTGCCAAAAATCTGGATATTTGAAAATCGACAAATTTAAATAGCAATTCGTTGTTTAAATACATTAAAATTTTAAACTTTCATCATGGGCACTAAATAAATCGAATTATGGCTACAGCCGTGATATTCCAATTTACGGAAGCACACAGACGGACACCGTGTGTTACCATTTCATCGCAAAAGAATAGAATGTACGCAATATAAGCAATGCAATTGAATATAAATATACTTTTTTTTAAATTCAACCTTGAAATAGAAAGAATTGGTTTACAGGGATGGATTTACGCGGTAGTGAGGAGGGCGCGTACGCCCGATTGACCCCCTCACATGCGCTGAACCTGTTGGGGACCTTGACAGATCAAAAACCTCTCGGGTATTTTTCACGTCCCCCGGGGAAATTCTTGGAACCGGCCCTGGTGAGATTGTGTAACTTCTAACTAATATAAGTTTCATTGGTAAATGCAACGCAAAGTTATCTATATATTCTACCACAATACCCTATTGATAATCCACTCTAGATGGATACATCTTATAACCTAACCGCCTGTGGATATCAATCACTATCAATTGTAAGGGATTAATTAATAAATCTGTTTTCTAATGAATTTATGATGAACTCCACAAAAACTTCTGGAAATAGACTAACATGACGGGAAATAACACACGCGACAATTCAATCAACGTGTGATAATCGGTTAAAAGTTTCTGAAATTGCAAGGTCAGAATCGGTTTAAATGCTCAAAAGAAAAGAAAAAGTGAAAAGTTCTATAATGTTCGTGTCTGTATCAGAATAGTCATCTGATATGATTTACCGGTGGGACGGTTTAGGTTTAGATATATATGAACGAATATAATAAGGGATGGGTAATGGTGTGGTCATGAACACGTTAATAAATGTGGAATAGGAAATCAGGATGAACGAAAATAATATTTAGACTTGAATGGCGTGATTTCCGCATTTGCGCTAAACACATAGAAAAATGACATTTCAGTTCGGACGCACATGAAATTATTATACGTTGCATGAGAGTAATTCTCTAAGTAAATCTTAAAAATTCAAAAGAACATAATTATACTTAAAATAGTGATAAAACAAAAATATCTAATTTACCAGATATACGTGCGCCACACGAGGCGCAACATCTGTTTTCTATGTTAAATTCATCTTCATCAATTGGCCTGGTACTTCCATGTCTAGTAAAAGCAACAGGGTTGTTTCCATCCATAATCTGAGATAAATTTGTTCGTCCTGTCTTCATTAAATAAACGCTCCTCAACGAAACGTTGATATATATGTGTTCAAGGCAGTGTATACCAAAAGTATAATAGAAATAAACAGGTGTTTTCCTTTCACGTCATAGGAAAATCCCAAGCTTATTTATAACATTATATGTTGAGTTTGTCAATATTGTTAATCCTAAATTACATCAAGTATGTTCATATACAGTTTTTTTTAAAGGTCATACATGAACAAGTCAGCAACCACTTCATCTGTTTCTTTGTCTATAACTGAACATGTAACATTATGTGTTCATCAGACGACTATAATATAATTATATACCTATATGCGTATAAATAGACAAAACTGTATTTTTATATTAGGGAGCAACCATTTAACTTCAAAGGGGGGTATGGTTTTTGTCTGAGTCAGAAAAGTTTTAACATATTTTTTCAGTTTTTCGGCGCTATCAATCAACTTATTCTTTTCAAATTTAACACTATAAGGTATGGGAAAAATCTGGATTCAGAATATTTTTTTTTCATCTGCTTGACCACCATATGTTTTCTCATCAAATTGGGGATCAGAATATTTTTTTAGGAAAAACCATAACCCCCTTTGAAGTTAAATGGTCGTTCCCTTATGACAATTTTCAAAATTTATTTTTAGAACTATCCTTGATTTTTGGCCTTTTTCACTAAAAAATTAAAATGTACCATGGAAATATGCTACTTTAACTTAAATATACATATAATTCTTTAAATTGTCTTTGAAAAGAATAAAATCACTACAAGTATTGCATTTATTTAAACATTTTTCTTTTAATTTTTTTGATGATGTTTGAATAGCGTTCGATTATTCCGTCAAAATTCAGGACGATAACAAATTTTATAATTTGTTAATCGGATAGATTCTAGGAATTTAGTCGACTGAGATGAAGGGCAGAAGAAAATGGACTACGCCAATGTAAAAAGTGCATCGGTGTGCCAATTGGGTAAGTCTAGCATTGAGGGGATGGACAGGGGGTAGCAATTCGCACTTCCCTCCCACCCTATTTCCACTTCCCTCTCCTAATTCCCAATTCCCTCCCCCTATACTCCCACTTCCCTTCCCTATATTCCAACTTCCCTCCCTAATTTTGTAAAATATACATAGTCTTCATGTAAGAAAAATGCAAATAACGTGTAAAACCAATTAAAATCAAGGCCAACAGAGACAAATACCACAAACAACACAAAATAACCAAAAAGGAAATTGCACATCAAGCCAAAAATAAGCGAGCAAATGCAAAGAATCTACAGGGAACACTGACCAAAAGTATCTATAGATGGGTTGGGAATGACCAAACCGACCAGGATTAACCTACCACCTCCACTTGCTTGTTCCAATTCCGCAATATGACAGTTGTCATGTTTTTTTATGCGCCTGTCCAAAGTCAAGAACCGTTGGTCATTTATTATGTGTCATTATAAGTTTTAGTTCACTATATAACGAATTACCATTGTTCTGTAACCATGTAATATATATATTCAGTTCAAAATAAAAACAATGTACAAACCTTCAGTGTTTACACGTATATGCATTGGATTAAAAACACAAATTTATACATGTTCATGCAAAAATAATTTATGAACTATCGGGTTTAAACAACACAAACAACAATTTCCAAAAGACCAAAAAGTGAAAATTCATTTAACAAGTTTTGTAGTCGTACATAATTATCAATGTAATATTCGACAGGGTACCAATTTTGCTGCACTAGATATGTGCATATTTTGATAACTAAAATATCTTCAGTAGTGGTTGAGGTCGAAACGTTGGAAAACCAAATAAACATACTCAAAACAATGAATGTAGAGCACGAGGAACCGAAAAATGCCTTAATTGGATAAGCCAAAATCAGTAAACGTTGAAAACTGGTCATATAGTTAACTAAAACTGCTAACCAGACAGGATAGGATATATTAATGACCAACAGTTCCTGGCTTTGTGTTTATTCTATATATCTCAACTTGTTCGATTCGCTCGTGTATGTAACAACGTATTTGATTTTATCGAAAGAAATCTCTGTGTTACTGAAAAAATTATTACACCGGGGTTTTCGATATCACAAACTTGTCAAAACATTTACTAAATTGTATCTTCGGTACAAGGACATCATTCGTAAATATAAATCAACGTGCAGACATCTTATACGTTCAGGTATTTCACATCCCATCTTTTATGGTAATATTCTACACAAAGCACAAAAATGTTGTCATTCACCTCATTGACGATACTATTGTCAGGTCATTTAAGATGTCATTATTTGGAATCATAGGGTCTTTGCATCGGAAATAAACACATTTATTCTAAAACCAGTTGCTGGCATGATATACGGGTTGTGTTCTTATGAAGTATATTTTACTAGAAAATACCCGCGAAATATACTTTGGTTCATAATTTGAAGATATATAGTTTTGGTGTAAGGCGATATTAAGATCTTAAATCTTTTTGAAGCGTGTCACATACGAAATACCACCACTCAATATGACACCCAAAAGAATAGTCTTCCCGACAGAAACTACTTGCGTTTGTGATCTTATCATAGGATATGTCATTGTTATACCCTGGATGCATTGCACTGATCAAAATAATATGTGTTTATAAATACCTTTAATTGGTGACATATAGAGTGAAAACTGACTGGGATTTTTTACAAAAAAGAATTGATGCGGTTCCCCGGAAGGAAAAGCTCTTGACGTGTAAAAATCTGTTGTTAAATTGCTGAGAGCGTCAAGGGAATGTGTATCACAAAGTTTTTCAGTGTAAGGTCAAAATTTACCGTATCTGCTACGAAATAAAATTTAATTTTGCCGGGCAAAAGTGCAATGACGGAAATGATGACGGCACGTAAATTTCAGAGCCGAACGTCGTGAAGAACGGTCGATCCGAACTGGCTTTTTTCCGATTTTAACCCCCAAATACCCCCCAAAAGATCTTGAAATAAACACATAATAAACTACGCTGGTCATTAACCCTTTGTGGTATAAAACAATATTCGTGGATTTTAGGTGAAAGAAGAAAACGCGACACCCAATTTCAACTCTATTCATTTAGTAATATAGATGATGGTATGATACAAAATCCCTAACGTGAGGGATTGTGCTTGATTTTCATATGATTAAGACATAATCTTTCAATCAGTTTAATTTTTGATTTCCACTTTAGACAGGCACACAAAAATCTGTGGTTGGGTTAAACATGATATTGATAAAAGTGATCAAAGGTGGACGTTGGTGCTAGTAGCTAAGGTCAGCTAAAGTATTTCTTGCAGACTGTTAAGTGTTTAGGTGATATGGTTTGCTTTGTAAATAATACCATGTAAATCAGCTTCCTCTTTGACGAGCTGTTGGTAAGCCACCATCCTTCTTCACTATCAACAATAATCATACGTTGAATCTTTTTTCAAACACACAAACTTCAAGCTCATAAAAAGATATGCCGTGCTTAGAACAACGATCTGATCATTAATGCTTGAGGTTTTTTTTAGAATTTCTGAAAAAGTGTTCCCTGTTGCAATGAGATAGATGTAATAATTATCACCTGCAGTCCTCTCATTTTTTCGGTAAATGTGTACCCCTGCGACAATCGGAGCCATGACTTAAGTATCTGTATAAGAGAGGCGAAAGATACCAAAGGGACATTCAAACTCACAAGTCAAAAATAAACTGACAACGCAATGGCTAAAAAATAAAAAGACAAACAGACAAACAATAGTACACAAAACACAACATAGAAAACGAAGACTGAGCAACACGAACCTGACCAAAAACTGGGTTGATCTCAGGTGTTCCGGAAGCGTAAGCAGATCCTGTTCCACATGTGGCATCCATCTTGTTGCTCATGTAAGTAAAAATTCGGTGATAAGCCTAATTCGGTAGGTCACATTCGGGGAAAGGGGACGGGATTGTAGTTACGACAATTGGAACATATCCGTTGTCATCTGTGAAACGGCTATTTCATAACGGTCAACCAACTCGTGATGGCGTCAGTAAAATTTACGAAGGGACGATTTCAACTTCACAACTTGGAACTCTTGGTTTAATAGCTTCCTTGTGAAAATCATGATAGGAAATAGAAGCCCTGGAATATCGTATCAACTGGGAGATATATACTCCGAATGCAGGCGCTGCTGGAATATTGCTACATAGAAAATAAAAAGTTCACAATTGGGAAGCTGAAATCATCTCTTTTGTCGTAAAGTTTTGTTTTCAACCGACCCTCATTGTCAATTTCTAGATATAAGTCAAGATATGAGGCCGACTTAACTGTATCTGTTGTATCCTTTATCTCAAGTTCGATGGGATAGATGCGTTCAACATAGTCACCTAATTTTGAATTATAGTGAGAGAACATCACCTATATAGTGGAAAGTGAAGTTAAAGGATACTGCTAACTTTTTTTTTCTTTCTTCCTAAGAAGTTTCTGTATGAAGTCAGCCTCATATGAATAAAGGAACCAGTCGACAAGAAGAGGGGCATAGCTGGTTCCCATGGGAATGCCGATTGTTTGTTGAAAAACACGTCCTCCTATCTTAAATAGAAAACGGAAACGGAAATGTATTCCGTCGAAATCCGGCACCGGACGATTTCAGATCATTTTAGCCAATTTAGACTTATTTAAGATTTGAAATTGTTGGTGTTGACTACCTTAGAAGGTCTTAGAAGCATTTAGGTCCATTTAGGCCATTTATATAGATATAAAAAGATGTGGTATGAGTGCCAATGAGACAACTCTCCATCCAAGTCAAAATTTAAACCATTATAGGTCAAAGTACGGTCTTCAACACGGAGCCTTGGCTCACACCGAACAGTAAGCTATAAAGGGCCCCAAAAATTACTAGTGTAAAACCATTCAAACGGGAAAACCAACGGTCTAATCTATATAAAAAACGAGAAACGAGAAACACTTATGAACCACATCAATAAACGACAACTACTGAACATCAGATTCCTGACTTAGGACAGGTGCAAACAAATTCAGCGGGTTTAAACATTTTAATGGTACCAAACCTTCACCCTTTTTCTGAAACAATAGTGTAACATTACAACATAGAAAGACACACTATAAAATATCAACTGAAATAGCTTAACTCAATCAAAGGACATATTAACATCAGTGAACATACACTGAACAAATAAATTTGACTTATGATACAATGTAAATACAAAATAAATAAACTAAGGGAAGAATAATAAAAGTAACATGTTCTATCGGTATGAAATGTTAAACAATTTAAGAAAAACAATATGCTCGAACAAAATATCTGTTTAGTTTCATTCTCATTTTGAAACATTCTACCCCCTTTACTCCCGGTCCCGCACACCTAATTACCGCTTACCGACCCCCTTACTCCCGCTTCCCACCTCTCTTACTCACAGGATCCCGCCCCCTTCCACCGCCTCAGCATTGGGAACCTACTCCTTCAGTGGGTATGCTCAGTCAGCATTAATCATGTTAATAGTTCCAAAAAAGAAGTAAGGCTAGCAAAATTAAAAGAAAATGAGAATCATAAACAAACGGACTCTGTGAGGACAAATATTACAGCAATATTCAGGTGATAACAAATTTATTAATACATCAATCAGACAGATTCTACAAATTTGGTTGACTGGGATGAAGGGCAGAAAAACTGAACTACGCCAATGTAGAAAATAGATGGGTGTGTTGGGTAGGTGCAAAATATGTTATTGTCATCTAGCATCGGGAACCCACTCCTTCAGTGGATAAGCCCATTCAACCTTCATAGCTCTAACACAAAATCTATTGAGGATAGAACAATTTAACGATAATGAGAATCATTAAACGAAAAGCATTCTTTTAAAAGCAAATATATTTAGATCAAAAATTTGAACAGAATTCAGAAACCATTTCTAGTCTTGTTTTGCCCAAATGAACTCTGTTTCCAAATATAGTGCAAAATTAAAATTAATTTGTTATCAATCTCGGAATATTTTTGTTCTCCAAGTTAAAATCGTACATATGTTGATTTGCTTATAAAAATTTTGTAGTAATATCACACTGTAAATTAGTTTTCTAAGGCATACAGTTTTTTTTTCCATTTTTATCTTATGTCATTGGAAAACATTGTAGGTAGTCGCACGAGCTATCACATCAATAGATATGCAAACGTTATCAAATACGGATAAGGTTATGTATCTCAGGGGGTAGACAAAAATATTTATATATATATATATATATATATATAGGGTTTCGAATAATTCAAAATTAAAAAAAAAAATTACAGAAAATTAACGAATTAATAATATTTCATGTCACCACACAAGTGTAAGCTATACTTGACTGATAATAACCACCGGACGAAACGTCCACTAGCAGTGGCATTAACCCAGTGGTTGTAACACATCAAAGATACCGGGCTTATAATTTGAAGCCCAGACCCTCGTTTCGTCTTCAGAAGACTAACCTGTGGCCCTCGTATCCAAACAAGAAGAAGGTCAAATCACATACGAATCTGAAGAGCATTAACACAAAAATTTCTGAAAAATTGTACTATAGACGCTTATGGCAATATTTGTTTATATATATGCCTGGAGATAGAAAAACCTCAGTGTTTCGAATAATTCAAGATACTTCATAATTCATATAATACATGCAACTTTTGAACACACCATTTCCTCATAAGAATCAGTATTTTGCGGAACGGAATAATTCAAATTGTCAGATTGATAGTTTGAAATGACGTGTTTCCTGTATAATAAATTCTATCGCAAGACACACTGATTTCGAAGTGTATGCACATGAATCTATTTATTTGGCAGTTTAACTTAATGTTCATCTGTTATACAAAGTATTAACACCAGCTCAGTCTATGTTCTTGTACTTTTAAAATTATTTTGGGATTTCTAGATCATCCTCACTTGGTCCTCCAGGTTTTGTTCATTCCGTATCGTTAAATTCCGTTACGTAAAATTCCAATATAATTGAAAGTACAAAAGATTTCCCCTATGTTTCTAATTAATATGGCTGCCAGAGGCAATTCTCTGTGTTTGACAGTCACTCTTTAGGTTTAAATGCCCGTCATTATTTGGCAGCTGAAAATTGTATAATAGTAAAATCTTACTTTTTTCCACAATTTGTTTCCATTAATGAGCTGTATTTTGTTTTAGACGGATCAAAACTAGAGTTAAACAAAATCAAGAAATTAATGATAAACACACTTGAATTGTTTACTACTAAGGGAGCACAGTGTAGTCTACTGTGATTGTACACAAGGTCATCTGAGTGGCCCAAATATGCCGCATGTGTTATGTTTTGATTGTTGCCAAAAATGGGACTGAATTTGTACTTCAATTAATGATATATGGAAGCTTCTGATTTCTAAAAGTAAACCTGGAACACAATTATCTCAAGAAACAGGTTTGCATTGTAGGCAATGGGATTTTTTTTACTGAATTTACCACTGCACTGCATGGATAACATGTAAACATGAGCATAAAATGTCCAGTATGAAGTAACATTTTTGTATATTAAAGAGATGTCATTTTGAAAACTGTTACACATCCGAACCTGAATATAAATCTGATTAACTTTGTCAGATTACCTTTTCACAAGGAGATATACATGATATATGTCTCGCCTGTGTAACCTTAAAGCTAATTTCAACAGTTTCTAACGCTTATAATTCAAAACAGCAGGTCAAAGTCTCACTTTCTCCGTTTTTCTTCGCAGACGGACAATCGTATATACGCATGCCATAAACATAATATCATCTTAAATTTCAATGAAATATTTTACGCTCGACGTGAAGCATTTATCAATAACATTAATGGTACCAGTTTTTATGCACCTGATGCGCATTTCGAGAATAAATTCTCTTCTGTGATGCTCGAGGCCGAAATGTTACCTAATTAAAACGATATTAAATGATCAATTCCATTTTTTATATCACCTTTGGAGTATGATTGGAAAATGCTGCACAAAATTATATGAAACGTTTATGCCTTAAGATAGAAATTTACATTATGTGAAAAGGGTATCTCTACGTAAGAAACTGACAACCCATATAATATTCATTGGGATATATCATACGGGGCTTACACAATTGTTATAAAACGCCAATCTAATTAAAATACAGAACTCTGATTTCGTTATACTCCATATGAGTATAACGAAATCACAGTTCTATATATTTTAATTAGATTGACTCTCAAAATGAAACAAATCTTTATAAATAAGTTGCATCCGAAGTGATTTTCTTGATTTAACTTCATTAGAACTCTCACAGCTAAAAACTGAAATCCCCGAATGAATAGGTACTTGAAAACGTGATGAGCTATATGACCGAAAAGACAATAAAAAGAATAGGCAAATCCGTCAAAGTCAACATTGCCTGAGGGAGTTGGGACCATAGTTTCTTACTATCGTTTCAAATTACTTTCAATATACGGATCATTTCTTCGCGTTCTTGATTAAAACGAGCATAAAGAAAACATATTTTGTATCAATTGACAAGTGGTAAAAATGTAAATTATAGTTTGAAATTCAAAAGAGTGTGAATGGAATTTCAATGTTTGAAATGTTGTACCTGTATGCTGTAGGAAACTCTGTAAAAACAGTAGCAACAGTTAAACTTATGCCAAGTTTAAGTACTTTAAAATTGAGAACTTGAATAAACTTGAGACTGAATGGTATCTAAAGATCTATTCTAAACGGAATCTACAGATTTACCAATTTCAAATAAAACTGAATAGAATACAGAAATGGAGCAGTCAGTCACAAACAAGCCTTAAGAGCTTAACAATCCGACCGTTATACTGAAAACATTTGATTCTTTAATAGAATTGAGCCATAGTTACCGCATTTACTTATGGACATTAAGAACAAATTTTATACATAAAACACGCAATTGCTCTGCGGACAACGAACTCTTAGTTGAACTGATTGTTGTAAAATAAGTTGCAAATATTTACATGTCATATTGTTCTTATTGTATATTGTCGAAGTTTTTTTTCTGCATGCTTTAAGACAATCAATATTATAATTGTATGAAACTATGTTTTACTTACAATTAAGTGCTTCACATTTGCATAAGACATAATAAAAAAAAGATGCATAAGGTTAAGGTCATGGAATTAGTCATCGTAAATCACGTTGCGGCGTAAATACAAATAATCTTGAACATGTTGAAGGCCAAGTAGTTTCTCGTAATTACCAAAAAACAAACATGATATTCCAATAAAGAGTGTAAGCACTATCTTGTAAATAAACTCATCATAGATTTTGTACGGAAGACGCGCGTTTTCTCTACAAAAGACTCATCAGTGTCGTCGAATAAAAAAAAAGTTGTAGTTTCTTCATTTCTTTCATGATTTTGCAGTGCGATGATATTAGATACAATGTTATTTATAAAATGACATTGACATAATTTTAGAGCATTTTAGGACACTGTTATCTCAATTACATTGTAGTTTTGTGGATATCTGATTAAAAAAAAATGATTTTAACCAGGTGCTTTGTAACCGATGACAAGATATCGACTGTATATATTTGAATACCAGTTATTAATATAATTGTAAAGTCTCAGACACGGGTTTATAGGGTGACTGACAGATTTTAAATGCAATATAAATGATTATAAAAATGAGTGATCAACTCCGAAACAAGGAAAATTTTCTCATCGGATCTGAGAAACAAGGAAATATTTCTGATTTATTGAAAAGTATAAGTATTTCCTTTTTCTTATTTGTCAAGTATTTATGTTCCATGTCTGACTCATTCAAATCAGTTATATTTTAAAGAGAGGTCATCAACATCAACGTTTAAGCTGATTTATGGCGGCACACCTTTGATTCAAATTTCTTTTGATGATAAAATCGATCTGATACTGTTGAAAAGCTGTATTTTGATGTAGTCAGAGTCTTGGTGACCATTATAAAATTACTATGGAAACTAGAAATGTAGAATTAGAAACGGTCTCAATAGAATTATATCGCTATATGTGTAATGTATTGGTCGGATCGGAGAAAATTGTTAGATATAGACGATTGTTTTATAAGTTATTCGATGATACATTTAATAAAAGCCTAGAAATAGAAACCATCAGTAGTGGAAGTAAATCGGAAGGGTTAGACCTTCCCGGAAGTGATTTTGACGTGATGATTTTACTAAAAAAGTTTAAGGTCTTTGAGTGTGCTGACAATATGCATGATATAGGTTGTACGTTAACCCTTGATACAAACAATGCTCATTCAGGATTTGCTCTGCTTAAATTTCCAGAAAGTGTTGCCTCATTGTTTCCCGAATTTTTTACTAAGACCGACAATGGGTACTTTTTATCAAGTTGCAAATGGAAGGATTTCTACAAAGTCAAACCCCGTTTATTTGGAGAGCTCTCCAGTATTCATGGTCCAAGTATTTACGCAGGTGGTAGAGATGTAGATTTGGTTAGCTGTTTGCAGTGCTTCACATGGCCGATTGCAGCCAAACATTGGCTGCTGAGAAACAGATCATCTCGATGGCCTTCTCAAGAACTAATGGAGAACATAACCGAACTAGGTGTTTTATTAGTTCCCGTTGGTAGCAAGAGTTCCTCGAATGAAGTCAACGAATTGGAATGGCGAATGTCATTTTCTTTGTCGGAAAAGGTACTTATTCATTCTTTCAATCACGTGCAGCTCATTTGTTATGCCTTGTTGAAGATTTTTCTAAAAGAAATCGTCAATAGCAATGAGTGTTTGTCTAAACTTTTGTGTTCATACTATATGAAAACGTTACTATTCTGGATACTGGAGGAAACAGATGGATCAAAATGGACATCAGAAAATTTAATTCATTGCTTTCTGGTTTGTGTTAAACGTTTATGTTACTGGATATCAGTTAACTATATTCCAAATTATTTCATACCTTCACACAATATGATTGACGGTAGATTGTCAAACGAAGCACGCAACGAGTTGATTCGGATGCTAAACAGAGTGATGTCTGATAGAGGATGGGTTATTATTTTTTATGCGAATTCTTTAAACGGATTTTGCGATAAGGTTACCGTATCGTTTAACCAGGCGAATGGTTATAATGTCTTCGATAAAGCTATTTTTCCTCTTTATACTACTTTAAATATGACATACTCTTACCGTATGATGATTTATATAATTCACAGAATAGTATCGAGCAGCGTTTCTAAAAGTGTGAAAAGTATATGCGCGTTGCAATTTTTGTGTTTAAATGAGTATTCGTTGTCTACTATTAAGCACTGTAATGGTGATCCACAATGTCGACGAGCTAAACGAAGTCATAACAAGTGTACGTACATAAGATATAGACTAATTCTGTCAAGATTGTTAATCAATACGTACAGTGACGCTGCATCAGGTTGGTTATTGCTTGCAGCATTTTTCTATAACCATCAAGAATACTACAAAATGTTTCCACTGTTAGACCTTGTTACGGCTGTATTATCTATCGACAGATTTTGTTTGTCAATATATGAGAAAGCAAATTTTGTACACACAATCAATAGAAAACGACTGTCTGCAAGTTGTTCGTTTCTGAAACGATTACGGCAAGAAGTAATGAAAGATGTACCATACATTCATGATACAAAAAAATCATTTTTGGATCATAAAAATTTAGCTTTCACTGAGATTGGTGCATCTCTTCCGTGTTACTCATCTATCATGTTACATTACTTTTCCTTTTTGGCTCATCACGAACTTGGCAATAATTCACAGGCGGAATTTCAGTTACGAATGCTTCAACGTACTGTTTATCAAACTGTTTATGGAAGCCCACATTCATGCGTAAACGCTTACTATTATCTTCGTAAAGCATTGATTGTGTTCAAAGATTTAGTAGGACTTTACATGACGAGCAAAATTTTCGTCGAAATAATGAAACAATCACAAGAGTATAAAACATTTCTGGAAGATGTGTCATCATTCAATGATGCAACAGCACTATTAGCTAGGACGAAACAGGAAATATATGGTTAACATACAGCAATAACGTACAGTTATATATGACGGAACACCATACACGTCCCTCTTTACTTTTCATGAAACAAATCAAGTCAGATGGAATAAACACATGCTCCAAAAATGTGTTGCAACGAGTGAATTTAATAAAGTAGATCAAAATCAAATTGAAAACAGTTTCCAGCATTATATTAATTATATGCTTTATAATCTTAAAATACAGGAAATTGCTGCCACTTCATTATGTAGGTCGATTTTCCTCGGCATGATGGATGCTTCGTTGACTTTGGTTCAAGTATTGAATAAATTATCATGAGACGTCAGACTAGATTCTTCTGCTGTTAGTCTGTTAGGGACAATGATATCTCTTTTATAGAAACAATTCGTAGATAATATAGAATAAGGAGATGTGGTATGATTGCAAATGGGAAAACTATCCCACAGAATCTGAATAATGTTGATTTCAGAAATCATAGGTCATCGTACGGCCTGCGACAATGAGCAAAACCCATACCGTATAGTTATTGTGTAACAGTACAACATAAGTACAAACTGTACAAGAGATGAGATCTATTCATCACGGATATAACCGCCAACAGTAAATCGGCTATCATAATTTTGTTTAGTAGTCCAAAGCATTTCATTCAAATTTCAATCAATTTCAAAAAGGGGTTATAAATAAAAAGATGTGGTATGAGTGTCATTGAGACAACTCTCAATCCAAGTCATAATGTATAAAAAGTAAATAATTAAAGGTCAAAGTACGGCCTTCAACACGGAGCCTTGGCTCACACCGAACAGCATGCTATGAAGGACCCAGAAATGACTAGTGTAAAACAATTCAAACAGGAAAACCAAGGATTTAAATTTATATAAAAAAAGAGAAACGAGAAACACTTATGAACCACACCAACAAACGACAACCACCTTACAACAGGTTCCTGACTTCTCCATTTGTGATCCGGAAACCACAAAATTTAGAATTTTGTAACAATCAGGTACCATACCTCTGGAACGGTCAAATTGAAAACATTGAAAATCGAACATAACATGTCTTTACTGTTCGATAAAATTCCATTCAAAGTTCAATTTACTTTAAATAAAAGAACAGAGTTCAAATGTGCCCCGCGTTGAACATTTTTCATCTATCCAAGGGACAAGGGCAGTTACTAAAATCTGTTTATTTATATCTTAGAGAAATGTAGGCTTCAGAGCAAATGCCATGTGATTTCCATTATAAATAATATTTCAATGGGGCATAACTCGTTAAAGATATTTGATCAGAACTTATTTTTGAAAGTGTCAAAGGCATTGCTGATATAAACCTATAATATAAGTTTCATAAAATTCTGGCAAGAATTGAACATATTAGAGTGCTAACAATGCAGTTTTCAATAAAACTAGTGTTTCCAAGGGGCATAACTCTTTTAAAAATCGGCAATCATTTTCGAACTTGTCCAAGATATTGCTGATATAAACCTATGATATAAGTTCCATAAAAATCTGGCAAGAATTGAACGAATGAGAGCGCTAACGAAACAATTTTCCATATAATTAATGTTTCCAAGGGGCATTACTCTTTTTTAAAAATAATTGATTGGCACTGATTTTCGAACTCGTCCAAGACACTGCTGATATAAACCTATGATATAAGTTTTATAAAAATCTGGCAAGAGTTGAGCATATGAGAGCGTTAACAATGCAATTTTCCATATAATCAATGTTTCCAGGGGCATAACTTTAAAAAAAAAATTTAATTGGCACTGATTTTCAAACTTGTTCAAGACGTTGCTAATATAAACCTATGCTATAAGTTTAATAAAAATCTAGCATGAATTAAACAAATGAGAGCGTCAACGATGTAATTTTCCATATAATTGATGTTTTTAAGTTATGCCTTTCCTATACAATTAATGTTTCCAAGGGGCATAACTCTTTTAAATTAATTGATCGGCACTGGTTTTCACACTCGTCCAAGACATTGCTGATATAAACCTATGATATTAGTTTCATACAAATCTGGAAAGAATTGTTATCTTGAGAGCGCTTACAAGACCGGACGGACGGACGGACGCCCAATATTTGAATGTCCGCCGCATTGCGTTGTGCGGGGGACAAAAAGCGGTTCTCTATTGATCATCTAGAAAAAAAACTTGAACTGAAGTACCTTAACTCTGGATTGGTAAAAGTGAAAATGACAAAAAAACAATCCAAAAGGAAAGAATGTCAACATTGAAAAGTGAAACAAGGGAGCCGCCAGGAAGAAATCTTTCGATGACAAACTCCATCCACAAATGTTTTTTGTTTTTTTCATACAGGAAAACACGATGATTTACGTATATGTTAAATCTGTGACTTGAAATCAAACATACCAAGAAAAATTCATAATCATTCAGTTACACGTCCTTATATTTAAATCTTATGATTGTATCAGGTCAGAGACCTTCGGCGTTCGTCGCAGGTCATCTCGGTAGTTAATCAGATAAAATTCACAATAGATGTTGGTACAATCAAACGAGTCCATGCATTGTTAATTGCTTCTTCTGACTTTTTGTAATTTGAATATACGTTGTATTATATTATAAATCAAATACGAGAATTTGAGTTAAATCGTTGAACTTAAATTTGACAGCTTATGCCTCTTTTACAATTACCACGGTAAGTATTGTGTCCGGCTAGGGTCGTGGTTTTTCGAGTAAATCGGTCCACTTTTCGAGTGATACATGCGAGAAGGTCAATTAACTGCTATTTCGTAATTATAATAGTTTTTTACATGACTACCCATCTTATTTTGAATACTATACATGTTTTGAGCAACAAAGAAGCACAATTTCCTTGTATTTAAAATATTGAGTGTTTAATATTGTCCGGGTTTTTTCGAGAGCAACAGTGAAACCGTCCTGGTTTTTCAACAAATGGTCCGGGTTTTTTAAAGAAAATTTGAATAAGAAAAAAGTAATTCTTGACTTTAAAAATGACTTTTTCTAGTTTATAACTTTAATTAAGTGAAGGACAATATCATATATTCTCAATAAATCATCAAAACATATTACTGCGTAGATCAAAATTAACATTTTTCAATTTAATGCAAATTTTCTGTTCGGAAAACGTTCTACCACACCTTTCCAGTGTTAAATTAGAAATTATTGGATCCTTTATAAAACGGTGTTTCGAACTAGTGCAGGGGACTCATAATCTTTTCAACTTCATTTCATGCTACTTTTGTGTTTACAGTTAATAATATTTGTGTGGTGAACCCGTTTTTAAAAAAGGAGTAAGAAACCTACTTGACAGCAGTGAAGAATCAGAAAATTACTATGTAATAAAAAGTATTCTACTAAAGGAGGCCTCCCCCCACCCCCCACCGCCCCAACAAAAAAAAATCCATTCATAAAAAAAACCACACAAACACTTAATCCGCCCCATTTTTTATTCCCATTGACAATAAAATTTGAATTAAACTTCATACATAATTAACAATGAAATGAATCGTTCATCAGCTTAACACACTATATGTATGTACGTGTAAATCCAAAATGAATTTAGTCTCAAAATGTCGTTTTCAATGCAATAAAAAGAATTTTTGTAAAGTGTCTGTATATCTAAGGATATATAGATTCCATGTATGCAGTTCCTTCGTCATTTGCATTGGTATGTGTATAAAAATGTCTTTATTTTGTATTTTGGAATAAAAGCATTTTAAGGCTAAATTTAACTTTTTTAACGAAAAATAATGTCGGATTGATAATATCTTTTTATCTCAAATACTAACATACTTTGTATAACCTTGTATATTAAACTCAAGTTTCTATATCAAGTCTTGTCAGAAAGGAAGTCTGTTTGTCTACATTTTTTATCATATTCACTCAAAAAAAGTGGTCACACTCGAAAAAAAAAACCCGATCAAATCACTCGAAAAACCACGATCCTAGCCGGACACTATACCTACCGTGATTACTTTCAAAAAGCGATTCTTGAATCTAAAATGTGACGAATAGACGGACGGACATGTAGAATCACCAGATCGATAGCCTAAAGCCAATAACAAATATTATCGGTTTCACTTCTATATATTTTCTGGAAAACATTCATTGCCTCAGGGAATCGAGTGGTAGACTGAGTCCTTGAGGGCAGTGTCATCTGTTTCATAGAAACAGTTAGTAGATATTTCTACTGGTTGACTTTAAGTCCTTGAAGGCAATGGAGTTTGTTTTTTTAAGAAAAAATAGAATTTACTGCTGGTGGTAGATTTGTTAGTTCTTAAGACATTAGTTTTATAAAAATATATAGTAGATACTACAGCTGGTAGACTGTAAATTCTTGAAGCCAATGACATTTCTATAATTGCAAAGTCTCAGACACGGACGTGGTTTACAGGGTGACTGACAGATTTTAAATGTATTGTAAATGATTATAAAAATGACAGTGATCAACTCCGAAACAAGGAAAATTTTCTCATCGGATCTGAGAAACAAGGAAATATTTCTGATTTATTGAAAAGTATAAGTATTTCCTTTTTCTTATTTGTCAAGTATTTATGTTCCATGTCTGACTCATTCAGATCAGTTATATTTTAAGGAGAGGTCATCAACATCAACGTTTAAGCTGATTAATGTCGGCACACCTTTGATACAAATTTCTTCCGATATGATAAAACGATCTGATACTGTTGAAAAGCTGTATCTTGATGTAGTCAGACTCTTGGTGGACATTGGGAACATAGATATTTTAAATTACTATGGAAACTAGAAATGTAGAATTAGAAACGGTATCAATAGAATTATATCGCTATATGTGTAATGTTTTGGTCGGATTGGAGAAAATTGTTAGATATAGACGATTGTTTTATAAGCTATTCGAACCCCCTTTTTTTGGACGATCAATGCATTTGAATGGGGACATATGGTTGGAACCATCCCCACCCCCACCCCCACCCCCACCCTTTGGAAAATGGCTGAATCCGCCCCTGGGTGCTGACAATATACATGATATAGGTTGTACGTTAACCCTTGATACAAACAATGCTCATCCAGGATTTGCTTGACTTAAACAAACGGAAAGTGTTGCCAAATTGTTTCCCGAATTTTTTACAATGACTGACAATATGTACCTTTTATCAAGTTGCAAATGGAAGAATTTCTACAAAAGCAAACCCTGTCAGGTATTTTGAGAGCTCTCCAGTATTCATGGTCCAAGTATTTATCATCTGGAAAAATTTAAAAACTTGAATTGAAGTACCATAACTATGATTTGGTAAATTTAAAAACGACGAAAATCAATCCAAGAGGAAAGAATGTCAACATTACATAGCGAAACAAGGTAGTCGCCAGGAAGAACAATTTCGATGACTAACTCAACCTACAAATGTTTTTTCTTATACAGGAAAACACGATGATTTACATATATGTTTAATCTATGACTTGAAATCAAACAGACCTTGAAAAAATCATAATAATCCGATTACACGTGCTTGTATTTGCGTTTGTGTTTGTATCAGGTCAGAGACCTTCGGCGTTCGTCGCAGGTCATTTCGGTAGTTATTTGAATTCACAATAAATGTTGGTACAATCAAACGAGTCCATGCATTATGAAATGTTTCTTTTGAGTTTTTGTAATTTGAATATACGTTTTATTATGGTATAAATCAAATATGAGAATTTCAGTTAAATTGTCGAACTGAAATTTGACAGCTAATGCCTCTATTACATGTGTCTAAAACATCCCATTCAAATTTCAATACTTTCAAAAAGCGATTCTTTAATCTGAAATCAGGCGAATATACAGACGGACATGAAGAATAACCAGATATATGTTCTCTAAAAAACATTCTTAAAAACCCATTTTTGTTTTCATTTCAACATCTAATTCCTTGATATATGTTGAAAAAATTAAAACAACACGTTGTATGCGTTCGAAGCTTTTTTCTAGATTTACTTTCTTTAAAATATCAAAACCAGAAAAAAGTATGTGCCTAACTATAAAATTTGTACCCCTCTACCAAGATTCTATAGATCTGGAAAGTCCTTACTTTACTATTAGAAAGCATGAAACTTTCTAGTCAAAACAATAATATTACTTGAAGTATATGTAAAGACTTACATAAAAAAATATACTCCAATTGTAAAGGAAAGTACTGTGTCGGTATATAAGAGAAACAAATTATTCAAGGAATATATCCTTTTCTGCTGTCCTTCACACTGGAAGTTGCTGAAGGATATCCAAAACGAACTAAAGAGCTAATAACTTACGGCATGATCAAAAAGGCCCTTTTGTTGTTGATCTAAATTAACTAATCATGTACGCGAGACTCATCAGTGATGCTCGATAAGTACGAAAGTTAAAGAGCATTGAGGACCAACAATTCCGAAAGGTTTTGACAAATACAGCTAAGGTAATCTATTAATGGGAAAGAAAAACGTATGCGTTACGTCTTGATATACATCTATAGCCAATATGTATCCTTTAAAGGGAAGAATAATATTAAATCTATATATAATACTGATTAAGTCTTCCTATTTTTCTTTAATTTTATCAATATTTACACGACAAGAACTTTAACATTATTACAACTATAAGATAAGATAAAGATAAAGATAAAGATATTTTTATTTCCTAATCATAGGGCTCATAACAAGCATGTAATCACATAAAGTAAAAATAAAAAAACTTTCTCTCGCACTCGCATACACTCACACATACAACTATCGTTCTGATTAAGGATGATTGATTTAACAGTACAACATGTAAATGAAAAATAAAATACAGATAAAAATACAGACACAAATGTATTTTTATTTTTTTTTTTTTTGAGGAGAGTCAGTTGCCTACATTGTATATATGGAACGAAGGATAACTCTTACTGCCCAGAAAAGAAAAAAAAAAAAAACAATTCAAGTATAATGTGACAATGAACTGGTGGAGACTATAAATAAGTTTTATAAGTTTCAGTTAAGCAAATATTTAGTTTCTCAATGTGTAAAATGAGGATAGCAATTCACATAATTTAGAGTTAAAATCAAGGCTATCGTTTGACATGAACCAAATAAGCAGATTACTATCGGATATTTGGGATAAATATGGGTATTTTGTAAAAAGTTCATCCAGAAAGGTTTTTCTTTCCTTATTATAAAGGGTACATTTAAACAAAAAATGTTCCTATAAGCAAACACAAAACCGAAGAGCACATTTGAAGACATTTTGTAAGAAAATTAAGGTTGAAATAGATAACACAATCGGACCAACTGCGTACAATAATAACAAACAGAATTAAAAACCAATTGTTCAGAGAACAATTGAAGGTCTTTCCACATCAATTTTCAAAGTTATTGAAAAGAAGCTAGTTCCTGTTTACTCAAAGTTAAAATTGGCATCCAATCATAAGTTTCTTCATACTGATACGATAAATAAGTGGTTTCTATTTACTTTTGAGTGAAATAAGGAAGATAATTAACTACTTCCGGTGAAGTAAATATCACTTCCGGTCTCATATAATAGCTTCTTTCACACTGATTCCAAAAATATATAGTTTCTATATACTTTTGCCTGTAAACCAGGAGATAATTGGCCACTTCCGGTTTATCGAAAGTCACTTCTAGTCTTTAGTGATAAGTTAATGTATCTAAATTACAAAATATATGGATTCCAAGTACTTTTTCATGAAAAAAGTGCAAAAATGGCTACTTCCGGTTTCTCAAGGTCACTTCCGGTTGTCATTTTTCAAGGTCATATGTCACCCAACCTTTTGTTAAAAATCATATGGCTTTATAATGAACCAAGTTGAAGTAATAATCAATTAACCTTATAATCAGACATTTCAGGGGCACTAACTCCTATAAGATGCCATTAGATTGTATCATTACAATGAAGCTATCATTTTGCACTTGTTCTTGTATACATATCTTTTAAAGTGTTGGAGAAAATGCAAAAACAAGGAAAAGTCACAATTGAGAACTTGACCTTGACATTTGACCTTGATCTCATTTTCTAAGTTAGGACCTAGGGACCTCAAATAAAAACATTCCAGGGTTATACGGTTAACGGTTGATGAGTTAATAACACATACCGACAAATTTATTTCGTAAAGGTAGATAACTCATATAAAATTTCATCGAATCGCTTCGATTCAAATTAGCCAAAAATTTCTGAGGATTTAACGAACAATTTGTAAGAGAAATTTTGTCGATATTTTTTTTGTTACGAAGGAGATGCAAACATATGATAAACAGGAATAGGGAGATAACTCTTACAAAGAAAATGCTTCGGCTTAGCAGGGTGAAATTTAAAAGCGCATAAACTATATGATACAATATGAGAAATATCTAAGCGACATATTGCGAAACAAACATTTATCGCAAGAATAAAATTTGGCGGAAGAAAAAAAAAAAATAATAATAATAAAAATCAGAACAAATACAATAGGTCTTTCCACAGAAAAGTGGAAAGACCTAATAAGAGACAAGCATAAGTGAGGAAGAAGGAATATTAGAAAACATTTTACTTTATCATGTCAATTGAACACGCAACTGTTCAATTTAAGACCGTACAGCATAAAATATATTGTATTCCGACGTTTGACTGTCATTTTTTCTCATGACAACTCTGCGTTAAGAGTTAAGAGTAAGTCAGATGAATACAGTTAGCGCAATTATCTTTCATCTAAACATAAAAATGCTAGTAAATAAAAAAGATATACAAGTGCAACTTTATAAAGTTTGCAAAAACTCATCTTTTTATCTCATAATATGAATCACGGATCTGATGTGGTTAACATCTCATTGAAGTAAACAAAATGTCATGATAGCTGGAAACATATATAAATGGGTTGTATTCCTTAGGAAATGTATTAATGGATAGGGATTTTCGCATTAATCAAAATATGAATGGGGGCGTTTTCCAAACCCCAGGCGGACGTCTGTACCCACATTTGTAGGTTGAGACGCACCTCCTTTTTGTCCCGTGTTTGTATTGTTAGCATGCAATATATTCTGTATCGTCAGTGTATTTCTGATTACAGAGCACAGCCAATATGTAGACAAGTAATTGTCACACACTTTATGAAATGAAACTTACCACTGGAATGTCTAATATCTTTGGACCAGAAGGAAAGGGGCACACAAGGACGCTATTGAAAATGATAAAAATAAATCTTGCCGTTTCAATGTGAATATTGTTAGCGGAATCCGTCAAGAGAAATCAAGTCTTGTACGTCGTCTATCAGTAGGAGAGGATTTCAATGAAACTGAACTAAGTATTGTCGGCACTGAACTTGATTTAGTGGAAAGCCTGGTCACTACACCGAACCATGAACCTTTTGGGACTAAAGTTGATCGTCAAACGGCTAATGCCTTTATTTAGACGCTTTCTATTTTATGAATTAGAATTAATGTCGATGTATCCCACACTACATCAGCATATTCAGGAAATGGCCTTATGTAAGAAAAATAGAGTTTTTCCTGTTTAAAATGAATTTAAATTTTCTAAGTATATCTAAACGGAAATAAGCTTTCTTTACTATCATATCGATATGCTTGTGCCAATTACCGTCGTTCGACAGTATCACTCCAAGATGCTTGTGTTCATTTACAGAGTTTAAAGGGAAATTATTCACGAAAAGCTGTGGATGAATTGGTTTTTTTTTTTAAGTTTCCGGGATATGGTCATGCTCTCAGTTTTATTAGGATTGTGACTGGATGAACACGGTTAACATCAATCAATTTACTATATAAGGAAACGGGATGGGAACCTATTGCAACAAGGACAACATTATTTTCTAACTATTTCCTCTCCTCAACAGTGAAATCCTGGAACTCACAGACAATAGAAATTATAAAATCGTCCGTCCCTTCACGCCTTCAAAAATTAGTTCAAACGTAACCGTGAAATTAAGCCTGTATTTTGTTATCGTGGTTCCCGGTCTGGTCATATATATCATGCAAGAATAAGAATGAACTGCAGCGGACTCAACAAAAACCTCTATGACAGAAACTTGATACAATCACCAAAGTGTGTTTGTGGAGAAACAGAAACAACGGAACACTATTTATTAAAATGCAAAAGATTCAATGGATCCCGTCAAAGACACATAAATAACCTAGAAATTCCTATCAGAATTTCCACTAATGTTTTTACTTTTTGGCTCCGATAGACTTAACAGTAGATCAAATAAAAATTATATTCAAAGCTGCGCAAAACTTTATTATGAGTAGCAATCGTTTTACATCCACAATCTAATAATTCTATTCATTCACTCCTCACTTATAAAGAAATATTGTCCCTTTCTGTAATAACACTCTCATTTTTCTAAACACCTTTACCCCTCTCCCTTTGCTATTTTTATATAAATATGTATTTTTTGCATTTATTTGAATCGTTCATCATCAACGTCGTTTTGATTTTATAAAGGGACGTTACACCACTACTAACCGTGTATTAAAATAAACCACGCCTACTAAACACATATTAGATATACACGGTCTCCACGCGGTTACTTGTACCCAATGATATTCCTAAAAATGTATAGGAGGTAAGGTAAAAACAGTATCCTATTCGACGTTGAGGAAAAATCTGAAACGTTTCGCCCGGACAACAGACGAAGAAATTGATGATGAACGATTGAAATAAATGCAGAAAAAACATTAAAAGCTAAAAAGTTGTTATTTACATTGAAGACTTGATTACTTTGACACATGTTCATTCATAAAATAAAAGTTTTTGCATGAAAGTTTATAGGAATTTGTTTTGAATATTTTTATATACTCACAGCAAAAAGTTTTTTTGACAGAATGAGTATATTCAGAGGTGGTATCACCAAGTAAACGAAAAAAACCCAGTTATGTTTGTTCTTGCACAAACGTTATATAAGAAAACATTTATTCGTACGAGTTGATGTATAACAAAAGTTACGGGATCTATATTGTTTTACTACAAATTCCGCAGGTAATTTCAATGAATTTGGTCTTACTCAACTATTTTTTTTTTGTTATTTGAGGACGCATATTTGAGACAATTCTGCATAAACGTTTATTTGCAATTTTCTTCATGCTGATTTCAAAAGCCTCTTGCATAGCCACCCCCTCCCTTATTTTAACTGAATCAGGAATGGTCGCCCCCTTACAATTTGAAATTGTACTCTTTTTCGGTTTCTGTGTTTCAATATATATCCATGAATTTAATGATATATTCACAATACATCTGTTTTGGAATAATAAATCATGTGCACAGGACTAAACTGGTCAACTGTAACACGTCGAGATAATGTATAGGTTATTATGTCACCATAACAGTAACAGTGTGATAATAACCTTTAAACTGGATACACTCGTTTAATTATTCTAGTATAAAAGGTTCTGTGAATACTGAAACACAAATTAAAAAAATTAAGTACAATTCTAATTTAAATCGCTGTGATTCGTCAAATCGTTTTTCAAATCAACAGAACAGCTGCATTTAACAGGTCGGGCACATTTCCTTATACGGACTTGTATTATTTAGCATACTTATGCCCCGTCAATGCATGTATTAATATTTGTTTACAAATAAAGCATTTTTTTTATTATTTTGGCGATTGACCAATCCACTGAACGATTTGCAATGCATGATAGACTACTTGTCTATAACTGACACACTACTGAAACGGGTAACGAGCGATCAATGGACCCGTACCTGAATGAATCGGGATTTCAAGTGCTAAACTACAATTTCGTACCACAACCAGTTATCTTACTTCAATTGACACACCCTTAAATTGATTCACGATGCAAAATATATACACAACACAATGCACATAAATCGAAATGCAAGATGAAGTACCACATTCACAATGCATAAACACAATGTTCATAACAGAATATATATACACAATGTCACTATGCAATCACTATGCAACATGTATCAAGCCTTATTATTCACAATGTCAATAACCGACTACTATGCAACATGCATCAGGCCCTTTATTACACAATTTCACCAACAGATTACTATGCAACATGCATCAGGTAAGTATCACACAAAACGTATGAACACAATAACACAGATATACAACTTCTATTTACCACGTCCACCAATTTGTAGTAACTCCTTCTAAATGTGCAATTGAACACAATGACACAACTACACTTGCACAAATCCTTCAATGCACAAGAAATATATATAAAACAGCTGAACTCACACACTAACTATCACTATGAGTCCGCACGCAATGAATATTCTCCAAACTGGTAAGGTTAAACACAGTGCACTTTCACTAATACACTTCTAAGAAGAATTCACCCTTCCAAAATAGTACAAATTGCAATACCAGCAAGTATACACCTTGTACTTTCACTGTACAATAATTTATTATATAAGTTTCACCTTATATCACAATCACTACTGCAAATATCCACATGTAAATCCGAACACTATTTATATCTTTTGGGATCACTAAATTCACTCTACTTACCAGTTGGAATATTATCTACGAAGTTTATCCTTCAATGGCAAATAAAATTGACAGCGTTTCACTGTCTTGAGCTGGTTTATATACTACCGTCTGGATCAGTCCATTATACGTAAATGGGGTGGTAAGCAAAATCAAGCACATACCAACTGTAGGGATGTTTTAAGTAACAGATGGTATTCCAACCATGGAGAAACTTATATACATATAGAAACACAATCAATAGAAAGGACAACGGGTATTTCACAGCAAAATAAGTGAACTAAGACCGATTTCCGTGACACTTTTTAATCTTTCACTTATTGCCAGAAAAGATTTTTTCTTACGATTTTTCTCTTGATTAATTTGTGATATCACCTCTGAATATACTCATTCTTTCAAAAGAAAACTTTTTGCTGTCAGTATATAAATATATTCAAAACAAATTTCTATAAACTTTAATGCAAAAAAAAAATTATTTTATGAATGGACATGTGTAAAATAGTAATTATGGATATCCCCATTGAGAGGCCTCTGACATACTGTAATTGCGTGAAATCTTTGTTGTCGACCCGATATCATTTAAATATCAGGTGTCCATGTCCACACTGTTATTAAATTTATTCTATATATATATATATGATATATCGTATTATGTTACTAGCACACTGTGTAACTAATGGTATCATGTTTAATGCAACCACCGTGGACACATGACATGCTTGGACATAATGTCCTAGCTATAACGCCTCATTTACACGTTTTTACAATGAGCTTTTTGACTGGTATTTGGACATTAAGACACCCAAAGCTGATTGCAGCAATGTTTACACTACTTGCGATAACGCCATCATGTATCTCCAAAGCACATGTTTAGTTATAAGTGGTCTAGGAGGTGGATTTCTCATGTCATCTTCATTAATCTTGGCTTTGGTGCATATGTGAAATTTCTGAACAAAGTGTAAAGTTTTATTCTCCGAAACCCGGGGTAAAAGGTAAGTATGTTACTTCTTGGGAATTTCCCCAGGAATTTTTATCAACTTTGAACTAGAATGGAAATTATCGAATAAGTGGTTTATTCGTGGCATATTAAGAATACTGGTAATCGTCTTCATAGGTATGAACAATTTTTTACTACAAGGAAAAGTGAGATCTGTTCATAAAGCTTCTATAAGCTATGCAACCTTAGTAGTTGTTTAAAAAGCGAAGCTTCTCTGAGGTTAGTTATCCTTTAATTCAAACTGCAACCATGACTGTTTTTTTTTTATTGAAGATAACAGAATAATAACAAGTTGAATTATAAAAGTAACTTTCATACCAAATGCATACTTTTTTAAAAGAATTCCAAGAAAGGATAAACGCAATTTCAGTCATTTCGTGTAAAACATTCATTTAAAGTATCAGATTTCAGTTGAATGAGAAAAATAACGTAACAGCTTTCTTTCATCATAATAAAACTTAGGTAACAACTTTACATCTGTATTCTGCTGTAGGTCTTGTTTACAACTGAAATGTTTTTATTTCATCTAATTGGCGTTTTGTGTGCGACCTTTGGTGTGGTCAAAACTCATGATGACGAGGGAGAAGGTGAGTTAATAAATTATTATTTTTTATAAATAGCCATTGAATAATTTAAATATTTGCATAATTGTTTTGATTGAAATGGTTTGATTGTTGGTTATTTTGTTTTGTTTACACATTATAGGTGAGCATCATTTAATTTGATAAAAATGTACACAAAATGGCTATAGGTGTTGAATATTACTGTACTTAGTATATGTAAGAGAATGATAATCTCTTTCTTCATGAAGTACGAGCGTTAGCGAGTACTTATCATGAAGTAAGGGATTATCATTCTCTAACAAACTTAGAATATTGTAAAGTGCTCAAGGCTCTATTGATCTCTTGATTGGCTGTATTCAAGAATTAATTTTATATGCATGACTTCCTTTTTCGGCATGTCATTTATGGATTAGTTTTAGTGATGTAAGGACTTTCTTATCATTTGGGAAATATTAAAAAAAAATGCGTTATAGATATTAGGTGACACAACAGTACAAAGAAAAGGTAGGAAACGATATGTTTCCTGATTGTTAGTAAGAATATAAATCATGTAATATTTTAGTGAGGAAATATCCGTTTTTTATTTACAGTTTAAATCAATTAATACATTTAAGAGGCGGATTTAGAGGGTTTTCCAGGGGGCCCGGGCCCTCCTTTTGTGGAAAAATTTGGTTGATTATTTAGGGAATCACTGAAGCATAACTGGAGCGGGCCCCCTCTTAGGCAGTCAGTGGGCCCCCCTTATGAAAATTTCTGGATCCGCCACTGTTGAGTTACAACTAAATATCATTTCACAGCCAATATTTTCATTGGTCGAGAGCACTTTGCTATATTCTAAATAAAATTAGAATATAGCAATGTGCTCTCGACCAATGAAATTGTAGGATTTAATGCCTCTTAATTGTGAAGAATGAATGTAAATCATGTTTTTAGTAAGGGATTACCCTATTATGTTGGTCTATTTACAGTTCAAAACAAAAAGTTTCTATAAATGAGTTACAACTGCCCCGAAGCACATTAATCAAATTGAAAGGATTTATCACACAGTGATTGAAACTGACTAAACGTTGAATTGTGAAACAAACAAAAACTCAAAATAAGTTGAAGTTTACTGTGCAGTAAAATAGGTAACTTTAATGTTATTATGAAAATATTAATAACTTCAAATTACTAAACAATTCAACAATATCAAAGCATTTGCAAAAAGAGAAAAAAAAAGCTTTAAAATAAAAAAAATACCTTAATCTTTAGCTTTCCAAAACTTTGATCACTGGATCAGCGGTTGGGAAAAATAGTTATTTTCAATATTCCGATAAAATAAAAAAAAAAAAAAACAGGAATTTAATTTAAGTCTTGAACATATTAAAAACTTTTAAAGGCATTTTACTTGAACATTTCCCTGACATTATGAAATAGCATTTGATGTAAAAAGCCGGACCAAAATATTGGCTGTTAAATAAAATTTAGTTGTAACTCAAATGTATCAATTGATTTAATTGTAAATAAAAAAAAAGGGATAATTCCTCACTAAAATATTACATGGCTTACATTCATACTCACAATGAAGAAACATATACAATTCCTACATTTTCTTTGTTCTGTTGTGTCACCTAATATGTATAACGCATTTTTTAAAAAATATTTCCCAAATGATAAGAAAGTCCTTACATCACTAAAACTAATCCATAAATGAAATGCTTAAAAAGGAAGTCATGCATTAATTATAAACATTGCACTGACAAAAAAACTAATTCTTAAATACAACCAATTAAGAGATCATTTGAGCCTTGAGCACTTTACAATATTCTAAGTTTGTAAGAGAATGATTATCCCTTACTTCATGATAAGTACTCGCTAACGCTCGTACCTAATCATGAAGAAAGGGATTATCATTCTCTTACATATACAAATCCCGTCTAACCTATTTCAATCATTGATTTGTTTCTCCTCTAAAAGCATTAATTGTGTTCAGAAACATCTAAAACCATACTCCTGTTCTTTTATCCTTTGTCTAGATATATTTGATTAGTCTTTCACTTTACCATTTGAAATATAGGGGATGGCGTAATGTTTTCAATTCGTTTGATGTGTTTGAGCTTTTGATGTTGCCATTTGATAAAGGACTTTCCATTTTGAATTTTCCTTTGAGTTCGGTATTTTTTTTTACTTTGTTTGTACTTTGTTGATTTTTGATTTTTTTTAACATTCTATATTTGCCTGTACCAAGTCAAGAGCCTGCATGTAATTCAGTGGTAATCATTCATCATACTTGGTCGATTAAGAACAAAACTTTACGACAAAAGAGATGATTTCAGCTTCCAATTGTGAACTTTTCTTTTCTATGTAGCAACATTCAAGCAGCACCTTTACCTCCCAGTTGATAAGATATTCAATAGCCTGCATTCCTATCATCATTTCCTTGTAGATGGTCACTGGTTACAAGGAAGCTACTGAACCAAGAGTTCCAAGTGATGAAGTTGAAATCATCCCTTCGAAAATTTTACGGTCGACATCACGAGTAGGTTGACCGTTATGGAATATATGTTTCACAGTTTCTAATATGAACGACGGATATGTTCCAATTGTTGATATTAACACAATCCAGTCCTCTTTTCCTCGAATGTGACCTACCGAATTAGACTTATCACTGGGCCTGTACTTACATCAGCAACACGACGGGTGCCACATGTGAAGCAGAATTTGCTTACTCTTACGGAGCACCCGAGACCACCCCCATTTTTTGGTGGGGTCCGTGTTGCTCAGTCTTTTGTTTCTATGTTGTGATTTGTATACTGTTGTTTGCCTTTTCGTAGTTTTTCGTTTTTTTTTTTACTTTTGCCATGGTATTGTCAGTTTGTTTTCAACTGATGAGTTTGAATATCCCTTCGGTATCTTTCGCCTCTCTTTTAGAGTCTAATTTGGTGTTTTTTATGTTAAATTTATTCATTGTGTTAATTTGGAATCTAATGGTCCTTTATTTAAGAGAAAAATGTCCAAAACAGAAGCTTAAAATGTGTTTGATAGTGTGTCTTTCTATGTTGTGATGTTACACTATTGTTTCAGATAAGGGTGAAGGTTTGGTACCATTAAAACGTTTAAACCCGCTGCAGTTGTTTGCACCTGTCCTAAGTCAGGAATCTGATGTTCAGTAGTTGTCGTTTGTTGATGTGGTTCATAAGTGTTTCTCGTTTCTCGTTTTTTATATAGATTAGATCGTTGGTTTTCCCGTTTGAATGGTTTTACACTAGTAATTTTTGGGGCCCTTTATTGCTTGCTTTTCGGTGTGAGCCAAGGCTTTGTGTTGAAGATCGTACTTTGACCTATAATGGTTTACTTTTATAAGTTTTTACTTGGATGGAGAGTTGTCTCATTGGCACTCATACCACATCTTCTTATATCTATTAAAAGGAGATGTGGGGTAAATAATCAATCGACAAAAAAATTAAAACTTTATAGAGATAGTAAAAAAGCAAGTATCCATTTCAGTGTTGTCGTTCTATTCATTTTTTTTTACCTTATCTAATTTACTTACCTTTTTTACACTCAAATTTCGTTAATGAACACATGTCATAATTAATTTTCATAGATGGTCAGGCGTAACGTAAAAATAAATATTGAACTGCAACATAAAAATGCAAGCCACATCGTATTTCAGCAGATAATGAATTGTTTTAAACAATAGTAAACTGAACAAAATTCACAGTAGTTCAGACTTTGACAGAAAATGAACAAATATATACTAGTAATATAAAATATAACAACACGTTTTTAATTTCGTGCGTCCGAAGCGCTTTTCTGCATGGATTTACCTTCATCAGGAACGCTCAAAGCCGAATATTAGAAAGTCGAGAATGTATAAGATTCGAAACAGTTGCGGAGCTATATGAACAAAAAGTACCTAAAAAAATAATATGATACCATTTGATTTGATTAAAAAGTAAATTTCGTCATTTTGTGTTATCTTCATTTACAAGTCATCGAAGAAAGAAGTACAAGGCTCGTGGTGCTTTTAATCAGTTCTTTTGATTTATTCAGGTTAAAATATTTTTTCTTCAAAATTTATGTGCACGCCCGGGCGTTTAGACGTAAACGTAGCTACGCGCATGATAACTGATAGGATAATAGAGCATGCAGATTGTTACCCCCAGAAAAAAAGATTGTCAACCAAGGATATGTACACAGCTAAGCAGAATATACTCGACCAAGTACGATTAATGTGAGATTCGTGCAATATGCTAGCTGACGTATATTTTTCTTCTCGAAAGGTTCAAACCTCTGAAGGGAAGAACATAATTATTGTTGACAATATGTGTCCAGCATGACAGAAGCAAACATGAAATTGCAAATATTGCCAATAAAATTAGGACAGATGAGACTCAAAACAGGTTTCACTCCGGAGCTATTTCAAGAGGAATTGCCTTTAAACACTCACGAACACAAAGTTACAGGTTCGCAAAAAAAATATTGCTGTTAAAGCTACTAGCCTCGTATTTAAACGCCTTTAAGGTCGAAAACTCTTTACAAAACATTTAAGATACAAACCATACATTTCTCTTTTTCGGCTGAATATATGCATGCAATACATTTCGTATCTTTATTTTGTACATTTTACTTTATCGGCATACTGTTTTTTCTTAAATCTCATATATTTTAGAATATTTCTATGACAGTAAGTATATGTTATTTATTTGGCACCTTTTTGGTGGGTTTGGTAGGGGAGGAGGATTGGGCATTTTTTTTTGTTAATAAATTGTTTGATTCAACTTTTCTTGAAGAAAAAAACAGTTTGTTTCAGAAGGAAAGTACACAAAATAGCTTATTTAGTTTGTATACCTTAAGAGCTGATCTCAGAGAAAACCATGCAAAATTTGAAAAATTGTCCAAAAGCAACTATTGAGATATGGTTTTTTGTGTTGTTTGTTGGAAGGTCCAATGACTCAGCATCACTTTGAAAGTATTTCAAATTATACCTTTTGTGCTATTTTCAGTAACACGTGTTTCTATTTTTAGCAAATGGGAAATCCGAAAATCTTTGAAATTTCATCGAAATCGCACAATTTTTGAACTTAGAAAAAAAATTATTCTGTCATTATATAATGATATATTCTATGATAGAATCACAAAATATATGTTACAAATCAATGAAAACTCATTGTTTTGTCTGTTGTGTGAAAATTGGAACTCTGCCATTATTTAGAAGTTTTGTCAGTTTGGAGAAATACATACGAGAGGTGTTTTCTGAGACTTGTAACTGTTAAAATAACGCTTAAAATTTTAATATTTTTGGCTAGAAGAGGTTATTATGTGATAAATTATTTATGTTTAATAGCTTTTGCTGGTGATTTGATTATAGGCTGTATTTTGTACAGTCAAAGTTACAAGGGAATTGATGGGAAATACATGAAATTTAAAGGATTTTTTTAACACATTCTATGATATTCGCTTAATTTTTTTTAGCCATATGTTTCAAAATGTTTCACAATATATTCCCATAAACATTTCACCAGGAAAATTGAACAATGTGTAAAAGGAGTTTGAAAATCAGAGCTGATGAGCTATTTTTGGAAATAATTTTCCAGGATATGGCCCAAACTGATAAGTAATAATGGGCAAAAAAGGGGTTAAAAAAAATCGGGTTTCTGGACAATAACTTGAGTCTGTGAACTCCAATGAAATTGTACCACAAGGTATGGAACCACTGAATGAGGAAGTGGGAGATTTATTTATGGTGTAATTACATTGTATCCCTACTGTTAAGGAAATTCCGAATAAGGGACCACAAATGGACCACCTCCAGGTGCGGGATTTTCTCGCTGCATTGAAGACCCATTGGTGGCCTTCGGTTGTTGTCTGCTCTTTGGTCGGGTTGTTGTCTCTTTGACATATTCCCCATTTCCATTCTCAATTTTATTTTAAAAAACAATACTTTTCTGATAGTTTGTATAAATTGCTTTTTTTTCCAATTTCAATGTAGTTTAATTCAAAGTCTTTTCTGAGGTGAATCTTACCGTGTATGAAGATTTTGGAATTAAGGCCCTGTTTTTTAATTGGTCCAAAATTAAACTATGGTTGGCCTCAGTGAATATCAGTTTTTCAAAAGTCAATTAAGCCACATATTTACCGAAACAAAAGACAGTAATTGTTTTATTCCATATTCCGAAAGAGTATGCAGATAGAAATGTATGTTATGACAATTATTTACCAAAACTAATTGTACATCAAACGATTTATACACGTACAAGCACGCGACGTTTTGCGCGATGAATATGCTTTTTCCGCAGGTGAATATGCTTATTTATTCAAAATCCCATTCATATAGAAAAACCTACTAAAGTTCTATCAATATGGAATAATCTATGTTATTCCATATTGATAAATGTGTAGTAGGTTTGACTTTTGAAAACTGATATTCACTGATTCAACGGCGGAAAAGAATATCACCGCGCAAAACGTCAATTAAACCACATATTTACCGAAACAAAAGACAGTAATTGTTTTAAACGTATTCCGATGTATGTTATGGAAAATATTAACCAAAACCAATTACATTCAAACGTTTTTATAAATAATACGTAAAAGCACGCGACGTTTTGCGCGGTGAATATACTTTTCCGCAGGTGAATATGCTTATTTATTCAAATCAGTCCAAAAGTAATAAAACCACAAAGTTTTCACCAAATGGAATAATTGTATATTATTCCATATTGATAAAACTTTAGTAGGTTTTTCTATATGAATGGAATTTGAATAAATAAGCATTCACCTGCGGGAAAAGTATATTCACCGCGCAAAACGTCGCGTGCTTTTACGTGTATAATTTTGGTAAAAAACGTTTGATGTACAATTGGTTTTGGTAAATAACTTCCATTACATTCATTTCTCTCGGAATATGGAATAAAACAATTACTGTCTTTGTTTCGGTAAATATGTGGTTTAATTGACTTTTGAAAAACTGATATTCACTTCGGCCGTTGGCCTTAGTGAATATCAGTTTTTCAAAAGTCAATAAAACCACATATTTACCTCACCAAAAGACAGTAATTGTATATTATTCCATATTGATAGAACTTTAGTAGGTTTTTCTATATGAATGGGATTTTGAATAAATAAGCATATTCACCTGCGGAAAAGTATATTCACCGCGCAAAACGTTGCGTGTTTTTACGTGTATAATTTTGATAAAATCGTGTGATGTACAATTGGTTTTGGTAAATAACTTCCATTACATTCATTTCTCTCGGAATATGGAATAAAACAATTACTGTCTTTTGTTTCGGTAAATATGTGTTTAATTGACTTTTGAAAACTGATATTCACTTCGGCCGTTGGCCTTAGTGAATATCAGTTTTTCAAAAGTCAATAAAACCGCATATTTACCTCACCAAAAGACAGTAATTGTATAATATTGCACGCTAACTCTTCGTTACGTTCTGAGATATTATGCTTCTTTACAATACATCAATTTACTACATATTTCTTCTATTTTGGAAATATGAAGTTTAAATAAAAGAAGGGACACAGTAACTTTACTCAGTCACATATCTTCACAGTGCTTATAACATCGTCACTCGGTAGCTACTGATTCGTGAGGTAGCTATACACAGACATCTTCCCATTGCTTGTAACTTCGTCACTCGGTAGCTAGGCTAATTCGTGAGTTGGCTGAACACACATATCTTCACAGTGCTTGTAACATAGTCACTCGGTAGCTACTGATTCGTGAGGTAGCTGTACACACATATCTTCACAGTGCTTGTAACATCGACACTTGGTAGCTACTGATTCGTGAGGTAGCTGTACACACATATCTTCACAGTGCTTGTATCATCGACACTTGGTAGCTACTGATTCGTGAAGTAACTTTACACACATATATTTACAGTGATTGTAACATCGTCACTCGGTAGCTACTGATCCGTGGGGTATCTTTACACACATATCTTCACAGTGCTTGTAATATCGTCACTCGGTCGCTACTGATTTGGGTGGGTATCTTTACACACATATCTTCACAATGCTTGTAACATCGTCACTTGGTAGCTACTGATTCGTGAGGAAAGTTACTTTGCACAGTGCCTGTAACATCGTCACTCGATAGCAACTAATTCGTGGGATAGACGAATATGTAATAGTTGGAACAATTATTTTATCGCTTCAGTTGCTCTTCATTAAAGATATATTCCTTACATTATTTATAGCTCCATTCGACTTGCATGCAAAGAATGTGATCTTAAGTTTCTATTGTGGCATATTTTTATTGCTTATTTATTTCATATAGAAGAAAATGCATGCATTTTCAGTTATTCAATTATTTAGCTTTTGTCATGTCTATTTCCATCCCGTTTTATTTTGTGAATAGTAGTTATTTATCCTATTTAGACAAACAGATACCGTAATAAGTATAATTATATTTATTTGCAAGTAATATTCTAGATTGTCTAAAATAATAGGTGTCGGTACCAACCATTACAATCATGTCCCTGAATAATTGTGAGAAGAAAAATCAAAACACTTTGTATGTTTTTACATACTTATAAACATTCATAGTATAATATGAAAAAAAGGACTAAATTCTTTATGTATTGATCTTTCAAATGAAAATTTGGACATTGATTTATATCCTCCGTGTCTCACTTACAGTGAAAAATAAACATATTCTTTCGTTGAAAAAAAAAATCAATATGTAACCTATTTAAATAATTCACTGTAACTAGTTTAAATGTTTTATTCTTATATAAATGATACAAATAAGAGGAAATGGCTTAACTTGTTGGTTTGCATTTTAGGCTACAATGAAAAGCCTGCATTTCATGCATACGTAAAAGGTAATCGTCCTTTTAGTGGAGATGACATCTTGAAATTTGACAAAGTCCTTACGAACATAGGGAACAACTACGACCCTTCAACGGGTCAGTTCACTGAACCCAAAACAGGATTGTACCAAATTGCATGTACCATACAAGGATATCGGACATCTGATGTCACCTTCCAAATACAGAAAAATAATGAGAGATTTGATCTTGGTTATGCAGGAGGTAGGGTAGGGACTGGCAAGCTGTAACTCGTGTTCTACTGATGCAATTAACGGAGGGAGATAAAGGTTCGTTCAACATAGAATACCACGCAGAAAAGAGACTGTTGCTGGAAATCGCCATACATATTTCTCTGGACGTCTTTTGCAGTAAAATTCAATTTGATATCAAATATGTTGAATCAATAAATGTATCTTTATTTTCAATTTACCTAAAAGAACAAACTAAAAGATAAAAAAAGTATATGCACACCAAAAGCTTATAGCTATAGGTTTAGGCAAAATGATTTCAAATTCAAACCGGGAGTAATAGTAGAAACCTGTGATCAGTTTCACAAAAGAATTTTACGACTAAAATTAATCGTAAGTAATGAACAATTCAGTATACTTACGGTCAACTTAAGTCGTAAGATTTTTTGTAAAACTGATAAATGTATTCTTTTTTTATTATTTGGAGAGTGAATTTAAATGTTATAAATAACAAAGATAAAGCATAATTTGTTTCAAAGTGTATATCCAAATAGAAGGAATTAAGACTAACTAACCCTCTAGGTTATTACAGGTTTAATGAAGACTAGTCCCAATGTACAAAGAGTTCAAAATATCTCTTTTAGGAAGGGACACTGGACTAATAACATGTTCTGGCAGTGAGCAGGAATTACAAACATTCAATTTACAGAAAAGCTAAATCAAACTATTCTCACGAAATTTACGACCTGGAAACAAGATTTTTCTAAATAGTGTGAATTTCGTAGCTAAACTAACAAAGTCCACCAATACTCATGAATATGTACAGAAATAATCTTTTCACAACCCTGTTGTAATTACAATGAAACTTTAGGACACATAATAAGCTGTTATAATAACTAGACACTATCAAACTAGAGGCTTCAATCTTCTCAATTGACATTTTTGTATAAAATTGAATCATTTGTGTTGAATGGAAACTGTCTTGTTTTGATGATAATTTTGCTGAACAAATTTTCAGCCTATCTTTTATAGTTTTTAAAATCTAAGGTAAAACAAGAATGTGTCCATAGTACACGGATGCCTCACTCTCACTATCATTTTCTATGTTCAGTGGACCGTGAAATTGGGGTCAAAACTCTAATTTGGCATTAGAATTAGAAAGATCATATCATATGGAACATACCTACTAAGTTTCAAGTTGATTGGACTTCAACTTCATCAAAAACTACCTTGACCAAAAACTTTAACCTGAAGTGGGACAGTCGGACGGACGGACGAACGGACGGACGAACAGACCGAAAAACATAATGCCCCACCTACAATACTCTACTATCGTAGGTGAGGCATAAAAACTAAATTTGGTAAAAAAATCTTCAGTTACTTTAATTCCTATAAGGAGTTGATTGACAATTGAACCATGTGAACACAGGACACCATGCCTCACTTACACTATTACTTTTCCATGTTTAGTGAGCCTTCAAAAATATAATAATTGACAAGTTTACTTAGTGTCAAGTTGGTATGACAATAGCTTGATGGTTATTTACCTGAACCCAAACTTTAACCAGAAAATGTACTCATTTCACAATGTAACATTTCCATGTTCAATTAGCTTTACAATAGTGATCAAAACTGCATTTTGGCATACAGTTTAAATAGTTCACATTGTAATGAACATGTGTAAAAAGTTTCTTAAGTTGATGTGACCACAAGTTATTTGTAAACTACCTCAATCCAAAATTTAAAACTGAGAATGATCTGAATTTTGCTTGTTCAGGGAACTGTAACCCTAATTTGGCATTCACTTCATTACATTCACATCATAATGAATATGTGTATTCAGTTTTAAGATGATGTGATCAATAGGGGGTATTTTTGTAATTTATGCTCACAGTACCTGTTACTTTGTGTATGTTAAGAAGTCAGTTTATTATGCTATTCATTTGACCCTCAAAATTATTTCTTTAACAAGAGTGCACACACTGAAATGTCTTGCCTGCTTTACTGACCATTGATTTTATGTTGAAAGTCTTAAAGATAAAGGTTTTACTACAATTGTCATATATACTTAACATTTTTTAAGATCTATGACAATAAGGTGAAGGTAAGATAAATCCTGTCAGACAGACATGAACACCTTACAATTATTACATACACCAAATGTATCTAGTGTTCAATTAGGTATTTATATGACAGACCTTTCTTGGTATTCCTAATTATTGGAAGATTTTATATAGACAGAAAAGTATACCTAAAACGACAAAGTTATTTTCATTTACCTGTATATATTATTAAACCGGTTTTTCAAAGTGATTATTTTCTAAGGGTTTAATATTTCGTAGTGTTTTGCCATGGCTTTATTTGGACTTGTTTGTTTGCTTTTGGCCTTGAATGTTTGTCCCTAATATTTTATTAACTATGTATTTACTTTCAGGTATCACAGATCGAATTTATTCGTTCATAGTGTGTTAATTTACGTTTTGATTGAGTTAAGCCTTCAATTGATGTTTTATCGTGTGTTTTCTATGTTGTGATGTTATACTATTGTTTCAGAAAAGGAAAGGTTTGGTACCATTAAACGTTTAATCCGCTGCAAATGTTTGCACCTGTCCTAAGTCAGAATCTGATGTACAGTAGTTGTCGTTTGTTTATGTAATTTATACGTGTTTCATATATACTAGACCGTTGGTTTTACCGTTTGAATGGTTTTACACTAGTACTTTTGGGGCCCTTATAGCTTGTTGTTCGGTGTGAGCCAATCCGTGTTGAAGGCATACATTGACCTATAATGGTTTACTTATAAATTGTTATTTGATGGATTGTCTCATTGGCACTCACACCACATCTTCCTCTATCTATTGACCTATTGCTTATGGTATTTGAAAAACAGACCAAAACACAAAGACTTAACGTTGACCAATGAACCATGAAAATGAGGTCAAGGTCAGATGCTACCTGCCAGACAGACATTTACACATTACAATTATTCAGTACACTAAATATAGCTGACATGTTGCTATTACCGGTAGTATTTTAAAAAACAGACCAAAACACAAAAACCTAACATTGACTAATGAACCATAAAAAATTAAGTCAAGGTCAGATGATACCAGGTAGACAAACATGTACACCTTACAATCATTCTGAACACCAAATATAGTTGACTTATTGCTTATAGTACTCGAAAACCAGACCAAAACACAAAAACTTAACATTACCAATGAACCATGAAAATGAGGTCAAGGTCAAATGAAATCTGCCAGATTGACATGTACCCCTTACCATCATTCCATACACTACATATAGTTGACCTACTGCTTAAAGTATCTTGAGAAATAGACCTAATGATGTAACTTAAACCTTGATCACTGTTCAACAAATGAGGTCGAGGTCAGGTGAACCCAGTCTGATAGACATGTAGATGTTGGAAGAAACCCATATACCAAATATAGTTAACCTATTACTCATTATAAATGAGAAATTCATATGACAAAATTTTTTTTTAAATTTCAAGCAATAGCTGAACCATGAAAATGAGGTCAAGGACAATGGACAAATGACAGACAGAAATTCGTAACAAAGTATCTGCATACAAGGTATGAGGCATTCAGGTCTTCTACCATCTGATAAATAAAGCTAAATTTTGTCCCAATAAAAATTACAAAACAAATCATTTTTATATTTAGTTTTCTCAAAATCAGATCAGATATAAAGACGAGGAAATTCAATTATTATCTATGATCTATGAGGTCAAGGACAATGGACATATGACAGACAAAAACTTGAAACAAGGTATCTGCATACAAGGTATGAGGCATCCACGTCTTCTACCATCTGATAAATAAAGCTTTATTTTCCTTCCCACATCACTTACGACAATACAGCAATCTACATAAATAAAGCTTTATTTATCAGATAGTAGAAGACCTGGATGCCTCATACCTTGTATGCAGTTACCTTGTTACCAGTTTCTGTCTATCATATGTCCATTGTCCTTGACCTCATTTTCATGGTTCAGCTATTGCTTGAAATTTAATAAAAAGATTTTTGTCATGTGAATTTCACATACAAATAATTATCACCTCTGCTGCCACCGGATAGTAATCCCTATGTCTCTCAAACAGGGTGATACAAAAATTACACAACTACAAACTCCTTTTGAAATTATTTTTATTACATTCATCAACATATTTAAAAAGAAAGTATAATTTTCATAAAAAAATAAATACAATATAAAATAGTTAAAACATATCACAGTTGGCAGTACATTTGTACTTTACAAAATCATTTTTGAACATTTATTTTAAACATTAAAATTCTTATATGTATATTTTATTTTTGAGAATGGAATCAATTGACCAATCAAATTTTCAATTATGTTAAAAATCTACATAAATAACTTTAATTATCAAAAATGATAACACTAATTTTGGTTCATTCCAGTTTAACAAAATCCCTGAAACTGTTTTTTTTTAATTTACACAGATTTTAAAGTCTAAATTTTGTCCAAATAAAAATTACCAAAAAAATCATTTTTATATTTAGTTTTCTCAAAATCAGATACAAAGACAAGGCAATTCAATTATTATATCTATGTTCTTTATTTTTCTTTAGTCACAAACAGCTTGAAAAATTAAATAATAATAAAGATTTGAATAGGAGTATTATTATTCAATACACAAAGAAGGTTTGTAATATTTGTAATTTACATGTAAAGAGTTTGGACGGATGTACAATTTACTCTCAGCAGTGTTCATGGCTTTGAAATTCTAAAGATGGACAAATATTGTACAAGTCAACATAAGCATGTTCAAGTTCATAGTTAGATGTATTTGTACAATTCATCTGTAACAGTAGACAAGTTTATCAAACTGCTGTACATAATAATCCCTCATATGATAGCACACTTAATCTCCATGGCAACTGTTTATGTTGTTGACTGTCCATCAGGTGTCTGTGGTGGTTGTTTGTAATAAGGATCTTTGTGTAACATGATATCATTTAACTTTCTCATAACTTCATGTTCTGGAGATATCTTGTTTTTCTACAATTAAAATAAGAAAATTTGAATTAACGAACAATAATGAAAAGTTTAGCAAATAAATATAACTTTGTATAATCATAAACAATCCTTGTTAGTTTGATAATTTTTTTTAGTGATACAGTAAGTGAATATTTTAAAATTGCAAAAGATATATTGAAAATATTTCTGATCATATATTTTGACCCATTTTTACATCTGTATTAAGCAGTCACTCATGAGCAGTATCAAAAGTGACCTCTTAAAAGAGAAGTGACAATTCTAAATGAGGTTCTGAAAAAAAATCTGATTACAACATTGCAAATGGCAAATTATTTTTGTGTTTTCAAGCGGTAGAGTTATCATTCATGCAAGCAGACAAATAAAAAATGTGGATTCCAGCACTCTTAATTTGAAGAAAACATTGAAAAGTTAATATTCATGGAAAATTAAGTCGATGATACGGTTTTCAATGGAAACTGAAAGGAGTGGAACATGAGAAATTCACAAATTCACATCCTATAGCGAGATCTTGATTACAGACGTATTCCGATTTTCATTTTTACCTCGAAACTGAACATATATATTTTTCGTCATTATTATATTTTGGTTTTTAATGTTAGACAGGTAACTGCTGAAATGATTAAATTATATAGAGAAAACATTTGGGAGTGTCTGAAAGTGACTGTTACAGGCAGGTGACCGTAAAGGCAGGATTGACTGTATATAAATTGATCATGCAACTGTCAGGTAATGAATTCAGACAAATGTCTAACCAGCTGTATACATCCAAACTTTTAGTAACTCCTCACAAATAAATCAAAATTAATGCCTACATTAATTCTATTTTCATTGACCTGTGTAACCACTTAATGTTCTGAATAATCAAACTTACTAATAATGCTATTCTCATTAGCCCTGTTCCTCCACTTTTGTTGTCCATTAGTATAGTGGTCTGGTATTGCATCGCTTTTAATAAATTATTCATTCCTGACTCCGCTATTTTGTTACCTGTTACACAAAATGATCAATAATAATAGCTTTAAAATATGGAGGATATAAAAGAAGGTATGGGCCATTTTTTTGGCTCCTTGAATTTGAAAACCAAATAGTGTAATAAATCTACCAAAATAAAATCCTTCAGACATTCTGTGGAAAATCGATATTTATATTTTTGAATAATGTATAACATATTGGCTTTCAAACTTCTTACATTTAGTGCAAAACAACAAAAACTGCCAAAATAGCCTCATTTTTCGATCTTGTCATTAATATTAAGATAATGAGCAAGAACTTCTCCCAAAAAGATATTTTGCTACAAAATCTATTTTTAAAGTTGCTAATGTCTGTCAAAAATCTTTTTGGTTTATGATCGTGTTCATATATATTTTGACCAGGAACTATGTTTGAAATTGCCATTTTAGTTCAAGGGAGGCCAAGTAATGGCTCTTATACCTCCTCCTCTATTGAAAAATAAATGGAGAATGTGTCCATGGGACACAGATGATGCCCTCTCTTGCATATAATGTTATAAAGAGGCATAACTTGAGAATGGTAAAAGTGACACCACCCAAATTTGAAATTGATCTGAGTTTTGTGGTAATAAGCATTGTGTATAAGTTTCATAACATTTGGTTGAGACAAACTAAAGTTAGAGAACGGTCTGTCAAACCTGCATCTGGCATAAAAATTATAAGCCTGGTATCTTTGATAAGGTTTTTTCCCCTCATAAATCTGGGGCTAACATAACTGTTCAAACGTGTAAACAAAACAAGGTTAAAATAAACAAATTTTTACTTACGAGATAAATTTAAGTTAATAAGGACTCTGTTTCCTGACACCCATAATTGACCGTCAATAAAGTCTGCTACATCAGTCAAGGGATTAACAACTTCTCCACCACTTAAGTCCTTCAAGGTAACAATATTTTGTTAACAGTTAAAAAATATATAATCATACAGAAAAAACCATTTCCTTTAATTCATAAAAACAAAGAAACAAACTAAAATATATAATATTATATGCATAGATTCTTCCATATCTTTTGTTTTAAACTGACTAGGTTACAAAAGCTATGATGAAAACAAATAATAATTTCACAAGATTTCAAGAAATTCGGCATGTTAATCATGGTAGCTGTAAGCAGTGGTAGAACAAAATGGTAAATGATATCTGTAACAAGAGCACCACTGTCAACAAGTTGAACAACATAATTTAAAGATATACTTTATTATTATTGAGAAATTACAGGTCCCTCCCACCTCTTGTCAACAAACCTCGACTTCCTGTGCAGCTTGTTTTGTTTTGTCTTTACCTTTACCTTTACCCTTGCCACCACCTTTAGTATCTGCTGCTATTGATGCTAAAAATAGATCATAACCATTTATTTCAATTTCAAATAATTCAATTTCAGAATGACACAAAACAAATAAGATAAACAAAATAAACAAAATAAATAGTAATTATATAAAGTTTTCAAATGATTAGAACAGATTCTTTTGAAATCCTGTTAACATAACTCATATTCCAAAATACTTATACTTAAAAGGATGTGTAATTCAAAACTGTTCTAGCTTAGACTGAAGATTTATTTTTAATTAAATGTCTAGATATCATTTCCTACAACAAATAAAATTTGTACTGTTTTCTTTAAAACACGACACTAACTTGTTGAACTTTTATAAAAGTAACATCCTATTAAATATTCTTTAAAAAAATGAGGTATGAAATAGATGAGTGAATTACTTTGTCAATATTTATTTTGAATTTTAATATGAACATGATGAAAGCTATTTACCTTTGTTGTTAATTCACAATTTTGATTGATGAAAAGTGAAATACCTGGAAAGTTTGTCAACTTACATCATTTTACAATCACATAAACTCTAATCTTAATTCTTCCTAAAATGTATTGGCTATAGTTATAACCAGATTTGAAAATCTATGACAAAAGTACTGATACTTATGATTATATAGACATCTATATGTAGGTATATATGTACTACCTAACACTGACAAAAACAACATGTATACCTTTATACTCATTTTTTTTCCCCTGAATAACCCTACAAATTGTTGATTTACTATGAAAAACCTGCTGGTAATATAGTTTATAACTTTAAACTTATCAGAATAGGTTGTATCATATATCTGATCTTATTTCATGGTCCATTTTCTTTGCAGATTAATTTCGAGTCATTCATTTGTACAGGGAGAATAATGTTTCTTTCCTGTACAGCCACAAACACTTAAATTCTGATTGTTAAATAATTTTTATATATATAGATTGTATATACTCCAATTCAATTTCTGTAAAAGCTGTAAAATCCAAGATTAAAGCTCCATAAATCCAAATGGGAAGGACTCATTTCTACTGTAACTCTGACTGGTATTTTGTCTTAAATTCCATTGCATTAAAACAAACTAACCATTTAAATTCACTTATTTTCATGTCTTATCACAGCTTTGATAACAAGTCATATTGTCACATAAGGCAAGATTTTAAAAAGTTCATAGTAAATAGATAAATGAGTATCCCATTCAGATTTTCTCCAAATTCCTGCATAAAAAGCTCTGTTCTGGAAACAACATTGGTCATGCCTTAATTACCAAGATAACCAACAAAAATGAACATAGGTTTTAAGCTTTATTATAATGTTACAGGCAAAAATGAGATTGACCACTTTTTACTAGTTGGTTCCAATTTTTAAATAAATCAATTGTCTTTTAATATTTTATATACCCGTAACTCATTTACCATTAACAAGCAATTTCCCATCTAATAATTGTATTCTATAAACCTAACCTACAGTAATTGTCTAATATTTTGTGATCTATAATAGTTGTAAAATTTAATAAATTTATTAATCTAATCATACCCATGATCAATGGTCTATTAATTTATGTTGAAAACTATAAAATTGAAGAAAAAAAGTCTGATAACCAAAGTAATTTTTTAAATTTGTTTGTATATTCATATTTTGATTCTCCCAAAGCATGAAAAGGAAAGAATAGTATGTAACTCTTTAAAAAAAAAGTGTCTCTGTTTTGATTTTACTATTTATCCCAAAATTTTTCATTTTACACATTAAAACCAAATAATAAATAAAGTGATCTTAAAAGGTAAAGGGGGGTAACTGTGTATAGGCATGGGAGATAATTTACCACTGAGTGTTGACACAAATCGCAATGCTGCTGTTGTGAAAGAATGTAAAAAAAATTGTGAAATAATTCATGGAAAACATATATAAATGTTAAATAAATTTATTATCTTTCCATAGTACAAAGCCACCTTCATAATGCTGAATACTTTTTTTTGTATTCATAAAAATAGACCATAGTACTATTTGAGGCTTAAAATGAACTCTCTATTCTATACATACCAATTTAATATAAAAATAAATATAGCATGCAGTAAAGTAAATGTATGATACATATCCATGATTACAACTAAAATTTTCCAGTATGGCAATTGACCAAATTTAAGTCATAAATGCACAAATGAAAATGACTTTGCAAAACAAATTAAATTCAAAATCTCAGAGCATCTTGGGGAAGATCCTGAAGAGACTCAAATGTGCAAGGGAGATAACTTATTACCAGTGGAACCGCTGATGGCTGCCATAAATAGCAGTGAAGCTGTAGTGAAAAACAAAAATTAAAACTATTTATAAAACTTGTAACACAGCAAGTCAACAGGTTTTTGTGATTGATTTAATTTCTGTAAACTGTGCTGAGTCAACTAGGAGAATGGTTCAAGAATGAAAATAAAAAAATACATCCATTAAAGTCTACACCATTTATATAAAACTGGTCTATACAGAAAATGTTCCAGTTTTTTTAAGATCTAAAATAATTATTAAAAGTATAAAAGAAAGTCCAACAGAAGGATTGTAGAAAAATTGAAACGATTTCTGTCAAGCCCATGAAAACTGCCATTATTATTGTAATCTGTAATGACATCCTTAATCTGATGCAATAAATAAACTATTTTCAAAGTCTTAACATGTTTGCCCATAATTCCAATACCGTGATACAAAGTATATCAGACAGCAAGCTCATAAACAAAATGTTACAGATAAAAATGAATAAGATGAACAATTACAAAAAAACATGATTTTCATGAACAACTTCTGATAAACACTGAAATTTTTTTCAACTATTTCACTTTCTTATTACTTTGTAAACAAGTTTATTTTTGCATCTGGTTTTGTTTGCAGTTTGGCCTTAGATGGGGTTTGCTGTGTTCATAAATTGTGTTCCATGTCTTTATACATTGTATTTGAATGAACAGTCAAGTCACATGTTCAGTAGAGTAAATTTTGCGGTAAAATGTCTACAGTAAAAAATACCTTGAAGCAAAAATAAGACAAACAAAAACATTTCCAATATATGGTATAACATCGAGTCAGTCAGAAAGTTTATTGACAATTTTCTCACACGGTGTTTTTCACGGTAAAAACTTAATGCACACACATTCTTTTAAAATTAAAGAAAAAGATATTCATTTTAATTTTAGAGGCTGAAAGAAAAAACAAATGCACATTACACAATTAATTTTTCAAATAATATAATACACAAACTTATACATAATTCTGTATTGTAGAGATACAAGATATACATATACCTCACATGCAGAAGTAAAGTGATCAGAAAATTATGAGAGAATGAGAGAAGAAAGACAACATGCTATTGCTTTATCAGCTATACAACACTACATGGGTATCTTTAAACATGCAATTTAAATCATTAAGGGCTTGAAAATGACATAGCCGGGAGCTGAGTACCATTAAGTGTTTAGAATTGGAATTACTATTATTTCTTTTTATCATCTATCAATCATATAAACCCTTACAATGTTGAATTGACTATCATAAGTTTGCAAAAATATGCAAATTATATGCAAATCAGCTTTGCCTCGCTGCTAAAGCATAATGGTAATTATATTAAGGTCAGAGGTTATCCAGAATGAGGTGGGAAGTGGTGAGAAAGAGGAGTAGGTAGATAGGATCATATCCTCAAGTATCTAATGGAAAACAGTTGTTTTCTCTGATTTCTTTGCCTATTTTTTACCTTTATGTGGATATAAAACCTGAAGGTACAATCTTAAAAAAAAGTCATGACGCCCAGAGAATGAACCTTGAGTAGTATCTGATCATCTAAGTGCTATCACTAAAAGAAATAGACCCAAACTTCACTAGTCTTAGGAGGCCATTTTGGTAAAAAATGGCTACAATTTTTTAAAGATTTTATACTTAACTTTGTCATTAAAATTGAAAATAGTCATTCCAAACACTCAAAATAGATGAAATTCAAATATATTTCATTATGTCAAGAACAACTATCGACTTCTCACTTGCTTATCCTTCATGTGTCATCATAAAAAGTTCAGTCCATTTCCACCAAAAAATGCCACCAAGCAGACCCATAAATAACAAAAAACAAAAACAAAACTCTGCTTGTTGCATCAAATAAATCCCCCCAATCCCAACAAACATAAATATGTTTTTAATTTTCAGTGCATCGCCATGCCACAGTACAGAATTTTCATCATTTTTTATTGCAATTGAATTGCACACAAATTTAATTAACCTTATTGAGCATAATTCTAATTCTAAATAGGACCTTCTTTTAAGCAAATAATCTTCTGATGAAAAAAGGCTACATCTTTATCATGTTTATTAAATCTATAGATGCATTTTCTATAAGACATTAGTCTCATTCAATACCCAAATTAAAAATTTGGTGTCAATCCTACAGAAACAGGACTAAGGATCTATGAAACCATGAATAGACAGATTGAAGAAAAGATGTGAAAAGGATCAATTATAGACCATGCATTTTCTTTAGATGTACGTACATTGTACTGTTAGCTAGAATAGAAGTTAAGCTGCATACATTGGCATCATTTCAGAATAAGTCATTCTTCAAACTACAGAAATTTTCCCATATTTGGTCCTTTTGTTTGATAATTTCAGGTTAGATTTAACTCTTAATGGATAACAATGATCCTTTAAGTTAATAAGTTCCATTCTTAGAATTGTTTAGTTAAAACTTCATTATCTTCAATATACTGAGAATACCCCAATTTATATAGATCTATAAATCTTTTATGCTTGATGAACAATTCTTTACAAACTATCTTTGGCAGTGGCCTCGGTGTAAAATTGTTTGAAGAATGACTGTTCAATTAGTTCTACCAAGTTATCTCCCCTGTACATGCACAACTCACCTCCTGAACTGCGACCTCCGACAGTTCCACTTTTATCGCCTTCATAAAATTTATGAAATTATGTTAATTGAAAAATTGATGACTTAAATACTGGTAATTGGATGTTCCTTACCTTTCTGGTCAGTCTTACTTTAGATATATTAAGTACAAATGTTCTTGCAAATAGTCAACTTTATTTACAATAGTATATTTTGATTAAAGAACAAACTGATGGGTGCTGAGATCAAAATTATTCAGGCGAGCTTCAGGTCATTTTAACAGTGTCTTGATATTCGAAAAGTATGTGAGAATTCTTGATCTCAGTACATATCAATTTTTATCTTTAAAAAATTCAGATTATTTCATAGCATATCTGATATATTACAAGCAATATGCATGTGGTATTAAAATAGGCTGTTTTCTGTCAAGTTTATTCAATTTCAGATCCGATCAGATGTAGAACTATAAATTTTATTGTTCTTAATCTGACACCCAAACATAAATATGAAACTTCAATATAATATGCACAATAATGTAGTTTGACATTTTGTTCAAAGAATTGCCAGATTATATAAAAAGACTAGGCACATAATTAGGCAACCAAACTTTTAAAGAAGCCTTTAATAATGATTTTTTAATCTGCATATGAAAATATCTGAAATAGAATTCTTACTTACTTCATGGATGTTTTATAGCAAGGAAGAGTTAAAATTTTGACATTTAAAAACAAACATCACTTGAGATACTATACAAAGCTAAAGGAACTATCTATACATGTATATGATGTTGTTTTTGGTTGCTTTTTTTTCAAATGAAGGATATAGGACTTGACTAAAACAATTGAAATTTAACTATAAGAAAGAATAAATATGGTATTGCTGTTCTATAAAAACATACATAGGGTCAATGAAAGGAACTTTGAAATGTCACATTTCTATGGGTGGGTGTTGAGTACAGTGAAAAGTAAGTAGTGATATTCTAAATCTGCCTCTATAGGTGGTTACCCCAATTTTGAAAATGGTTCCCTGGGTACCATGTATGTTTAAATGGACAAGACCTTAAATGAATGGTAATTAATTAAAATGTTGAAATGTTGGCTAGCATTATAATTGTTCAACAACAGAAAGACCTGAAATTAAACTGGTACTGATTTAAACAAAACAGAAAATTAATAATCAATGAAATTTAGATTGTATTAAACTTGTGGAAAAATGCAAAACAAAGAAAATTAATAATCAATGAAGTTTAGATTGTATTAAACTTGTGGAAAAATGCAATCATAATCAAAATGTGTTAATGTAGACTTTGTATAGTCAAATAACAACTACAAGAAACCAGTTTCAACATTGTGCTTTATATACATATATAATTCTGAAATGTTTTCTGGTTATACATAAATGAATATAATTGAAAGTATTAAAAGAAATGAACTTTTCATTAATCAAAGCAGGAGGAAAATACCAGAGTTACAAATTTCAACACAGCAAAATAAATCTTATATCTGTTGAATATTTCACAAGTCAGCTATTTCACCTTCAGCTTGTTCTTTTAAGCTTTTAATTCATGATTTTTTCTTCTTCTATTTTCAAACTAAGTGGCATATCCTAGAGAAGTGACAGGATGCCTGCACAGGGCATTTGCATTTATATCTTAGAAAAGGTGAATTACACAGCATTCTAAATGACCTCCCTGGATCTACCACTAATACTGTTACTAAAGAGGTGAGCACATGTTTAGTAAACTGTTGAAATTTGTAACCCCAAGTATTGATTGACTAGTCTGTGATTACAAAATTATTGAGTCTATGAAAATACCTTTTTGTGGTTTTCAAATAAAAATATACCTAGGTTTTTGACAATAAAAAGGTTGATTGTCTCTCTAATGTTAGTTTTATGGTTACTAGTCAAAGGGAAACAACTGTTATCAAATCTTCAACTTTTTTGCTCATATAATCTGTATCATTTATAGTTTTAGTTGTAATTTACAGTGATATTAAAACCTTAACCAAATATAATCAACAAAGTAATCAGTTTAACTGAGAGAAAATGCACATTGAATTTTGTGGTATTCAAATTACAAATCTTTTCAATATATTTTTATAGTTTTTAAAAAAGAATATTTTTACAAAAATCAAAAAATCTTTTTGTAAATTACATATCCGAGAGCATCATTATTAAAATAAATCCCTTTTATACATATTTATCATTTATTTCAAGCTATTAAGTTAATACTTACTAAATAGAAATGCATGAAACTATATTCTTTCTTTTTACAATTGAAAAGATATTAAATGTTTTTCTTTCAACACAGAACAAAAAAGGAATTGAATTCCAAAATCTAAAAGGAAAAGTCGACTCTACAGGAACAAACAAATACAGAGAAAATCACAGACTAGAAAATAATGCACACAGTATTTCTTCTGGCATCTACAAAAATAGGCTGAAAGAAAGCTTTTGGTATTTCATTCTGTATATAGCAAAGATATATATAGTTGTTGAGATTAACCTTTTGTTCCTCGTGATTCTGAAGAAAAAGATACAGTAACTATTTAGTATTAAAAAATCAAATCATACATATCGAATTTCTATTAAAGTGTCAAAAATACACACAAAAAACAATTTGTAAATGGTGAGCTAATTTTCTCCTGTTCTATTAAAGTGCCACACACACAAACTAAAGACAATGTGATTTAATTAAATTCAGTTTCACAATTATAAACTTCATAAAGTCAACTTCCAACATTAACATGACTTTTATCGTCATGACAACCTTAGTACCTTTCTTTGTTAGTGTCTTATCTTCCTTTTCTTTCTTTTTGGTCTTGTCATGTTTCTCTTCCTCTTTAGCATCTTTACCCTTAGGATCCTATTAAATATTTCTTTTATTGACTTTGTTTGAAATATTTTGGTTGATTTAATATACATGAAATAACAATTCTAATTTGTTTTCAATTGCAAGTAAGCTGTTGAAATTCAATTTAATATGAACTTACAAGAAAGTGTATGATTAGAAAAAAAATTAACTCACATTATTGTTTAGTTGGTTTCTTGGGATTATTTTTTCCACATCATTACTCCAAGGATTTGTTTTATAATAATTGAGCTTTTGAAATTTGTAACAGCATATACATTAGCTTTTTCTTTTTTGTATTTTCTAACCTTCTTCAAAAATATAAAACTGACTTATTATCAACATAAAACTTCCTTTGACAATTATACATTTACCTTTTTCTTAGCTGATGCTTTGCTTCCTTTCTTATCTTTATCCATATGCGACTGACTTCTGACACTTGCTGGTCTATCTTTGGACCCATCTCTCCTACTTCCTGGTGGCTGTTTGAAAATAGGGGGATTTTAAGTCACATTTGTATAAATTAATTTTAATGATTAACCAGAAAAACAGATATTTTTTCTGAGAAATGATTAAAGTACAAACTAAAATTTGAATAAATAAAATATATAAAGTATTTTTAGGAATAAGTTGACAGTTAAATGTAATTGTACAACAATCATCGTACATCTTCTTATTTTCAAATTGTTTGTTGATCGGAGAAGCACCTTGCCAAATACATAAATAATGTATAGCTCAATAAACATATTTGCTTCTTATTTATATGAGAACAAAACAAACAGTTTAGAATAGACATTCCTTTCTAAGACGAGAAAATCAAGCCTTTATTATCATAGGCATTCATTTTAAACAGGAAAAAACTTATTTTCTCTCTGAACAAAAGTGTCTTTTTGAGCAGGTCTGAGGAAACCTGACATTTTGTTCTGTTAACTGGACAAGACTAATCAATAAATAAATATAAGAGGTGCTTAACTACACATGGTATGACTAAAATTCGGTCCACTTTGGTTCCATTAAATCTAATGTAACTTGGAGGACATTTATTTTGACAAACATGCAAATGGACAGAGACATGACCAAAAACAAAATGTCTTCTTTTAAAATTAAATTGTATGAGTCCTCAAAGGAAGACTTGTGTCACCTGCTGTCTCTGAATACTACAAGCAGAAATTGTTAAGCCCATGATTCAGTATGAGTACCCCATAAATCACTCAGATAAAAAATGAAATAGTATTGTACTTCTTCATCTCATTGAGAACAATCTGTACAAGTTTGGTGGAATTCTTTCAGAATTCAAGCCATTTTCAAGGAGTTGTGGTTAAACAAACTGATATAAGAAGAAATGGCTTAGTCCATTATTTGGTTCTGTGAAACCCAAAAATTTCTAAGATAATACAATTTAAATAGCAGGTGGACATCTTCATATCCTCTAGAAAAATATGTGCAAGTTTGGTTGAAATTGGTCAAACCATTTTCAAGAACTTGTGGATTAACAAAGTATGACCCAGATGATGATACAAGATGAAGTGAGACAACAAGAAGTAATCCATAAGTGTCACTAGTCACGCTGCACACTACAATAATAATAAGATACAGATACTAGTGACTAACAGCATAAATGTACTGTAGTGACACTCATGCTTAAAATGACTTACAGATTTATTCCTTTCTGGGAAATCTTTCTCAGAAAAGTGTTTTCTTCTTTCTACTACTTCTTCATGTGTTAGAGGAAATCGTGATAAAATCTGAAAATATACAAAAATTAAAAATCTTTATTCATATCTACAGAATAATAAAATTTCATATTCAATTACTACAAGACTTTTCCTATTTTATATGTTGATGAGATTTACCAACACAATCATAGTGATCAATTATATCAACTACAGTCAATTCAGAAATTTTTACGTACATTTATTTATTGCCATTGTTGAACAATGAAATGTGTGATGAATTGTTGCAATTTCATAAAATGATGCATACAAATAATGCTATCAAAATTTTAAAATGCTAGTTTATATTTTTGTGAAACCAGTTTATATTTTTGTCAGGATTTTCACAATAAAAATAAAATGCTTCGCTGAGCACAGCTTGATACTACTGCAGAGGTTGAACCCTGAACAGTTGGGGCAAATTTGGACACAATATTCAAGCTTGATACTGTCTGAATTTGGATTGTGATCAAATTTTTGACATAATATAGGTTTCTGACACAAAATAAATGTGGTCAAAGATCTTTAAAATCTATTCCGCAATACTATGCAATTGAAGATTTCTTCTTGAAACTTTTCAAAAAATTTGAAATTTGAAAAATTTTGAAGAAAAAAAAATTGGAAACCACCCCCCCTCCCTCCAATTTTTTGAACCCCCTGCCCTTTGGAGCAATTATCTACTCCCAAACTCAATCCCAGCCTTCCCTTTGTGGTATGGAACCTTGTAGTACAATTTAAGAGAGATCCATACACTTAAACACAAGTTATTGTCTGGAACCTAGAAAAATGCTTGTTTTTGGCCCCTTTTTCCTGCATTTTTGGGGCAATTACCCCCAAACTGAATCCCAGTCTTCCCTTTGTGATATGGAACATTGTGGTACAATTTCAGAGATCCATACACTTACACACAAGTTATTGTCTGAAAACTACAAAAATGCTTGTTTTTTGGCCCTTTTTCAGCCCCTAATTCCTCAACTGTTGGTACATTAACCCCTAAAAAATCAATCCCAACCTTCCTTTTGTGGTATTGAACCTTCTTGTAAAATTTCATAGAGGTCCATTCACTTAAACTAAAGTTATTGTCTGGAAACCAAATGTGTCTTAGGACGACGACGACGCAGACGACGACGCCAATGACGACATCATACCATTATAAGAACCCAAAAAAATTTTTGCGGTCGTATAAAACCATCACAAAATTTTCTGATTTTACAGTATTCTGGAATACGCACTTACTATCCTGATAAATTTTGACACAATTCAGTAAGCTGGTCACATAGCCATTTGTGGACATAACAAATAAATACCATAAAGTAATAATGGCAGGATGAGGTGATCTGTACGTTTTAAAATCTAATGTCAAAACCCAATGCATTGCATTATTAGTTTATAGAATATTTATTTGAAAGGTGTTGATAAAAAAACTGTTTCAAAAGATTACACTTGCAGTTTGAATTATCAACTTCACATCTGATTTAACAGAAATTTTTGATGGTTCTATATATATATATCCTGAACAGATGTAGAAGATTACTTCACACAATTTGACATCCCTGTGACACACTCATTAACTAGCAAGATATTCATCTAGTAGAAATAGTAGATGTGTAAATATTTACCTCTGCAATTTTAGAAGCACCTTTATCTCCAATGAAATTGGATGCTAATGATAGAGACATTAGATTTCTGTTCATACGTAAACCCTGAAAAACAAGAACATTATTACTGCTTTATCACTCCTGTAATTTGAAATTTCCTAAAAGTAATTTTGTCATACAGCCTTTTCCTAAAAACTTGAATTATATTTTTGAATACATAAATCTATTTTCTAAAAAATTAAATCATATTAATTCATTTATAAATTTATTTATTAAATAACTTTTTGGGACATCAATTTTCATAGTCGTTCCATTTTTCTTTTACCAAAAAAGTATTTTGTTTTGACACTATCTATATATCTATTAATAACTGTCGACTGAAAAATAAAATTTTAACACATACCTACAAGGCCAAGGAAATAAGTTTAGGATTATGGAAATCAAAAAATTCCAAGCTGATTTTTATCAGTTAAAACATAATGATAAAAAGGCCTTGATGCAAACAGAACTTCATTAATCATAAATCAGGCATTTGGTTTTTTTTTGAATTGATTCACATTCTTTATTAGCTTACTATAGAGCATGGTTTTGTTGTACTGTTGAATGCAATACAGTGCCTATAGTTGTTTATATCTATGTCCTGGTGACTCTGGTGGATAGTTGTCTCATTGGTATTCATACTACATCTTCTTATTTTAGACCAAAACGTTTCCAATAACTTACTAAGGCTATATGTTCAGCACCAACATCTGTAATTCTATTTCCTGACAGGTTCAGAGAGATAAGCTTTGTATTACATCTCTTTGTACTTCCTAAAGCTTGACCAATCTGTTCTGCTCCTTTATCTGTAATCCCACAGTGACGCAGTGACAAATTCTGTACACTGGAATGACAAAATGCAATTAAAATATTAAATGGAAAACTCCTGGTCTGTGCATTAGATACTGTACAGCAGCAACCAATCAACAACAAAATTTCCACAAATACCAAGTCAAATAACAGTTTGTAGATCTGATATGGAATACCTTCACAAATGATCAGAATGAAACTTACTGAATGTATTGGTGTAGAGTATTGTAATCTGTACAAATAAATGTCTGCAAGTGAAATCTATACACCACTTAGGCAAAAAGTCCCAAAAAAAAAACCCAGCTATCATTTAGTTTGAGTCTACTTATCATATACATTCTTTATGACATTCAAATTCTCACAATAACACATTTTCAAATATATGACATCCCAATAATTATGATAACCTGTCTCACGCTTAATGTTACAGAAAGAAGTAAAACTTACGGACTTTCTTCTCCCATTAATTCATGCCAATTTTCTTCTACAACAGTATTACCATCTAAAACAAGGTTTCTGTAAGAAATAACATAATTACATTTTTATTTCTACTTTGTACAATTTTCTAGCATATAATATGCAACAGAAAACCTGCAGTCGAATGGCTTAAACAATCCTCTTGTGAGTTGCTTTTTGTTTGTAATGTAAATAAATTTAAGACTTCTGAACAATTTTTTTTTTTTCTCAGATTGATGCATTTTTTTATGCATTTTATAGTGATATCTTTGTGGTACTCTATTGAAGGCAATACAATGTTTGTCTAATGTTTACACTCTTTTCAAGCTACCCTCGAAATCCCTTCCATAGCTCAAGCAGTAAAACCTTTTTGATTTATGTTTGTGGCTAGGGTTTGTTACTAATAAAGACATACATGAAGTGATATCTGAGATACATTAAATATATCCCCAACCATGCAAAATTATTGAACTGATAAATGTCTTTGTTTTATCCGTTCCCCACATTTATTTCATTTAAGAAATTGCTGTTATTAGAAAATGTGCTGTTATTAGGTTTGACGTAAACAGAAAAGATGAATTTTTCGATGAATGTTACCTCATTTCTGGTATCTCTGTTATTGTAGAAGCAAGTATTGTAATAACTTCCCCTGACAGCCCACAATTCCACAAACTGAAAAAACAAATTTAAACATTATTTCCATATATCTTTATTTCTGTGTAGTATTGTTTAATGTGTCTGTGAATTTTACATTTGTTTTTTATTTTGCTTGTTACTGGTGTTTAATAATCATTTAACAATTAAGAATGTATCAAAATCCATCATGGTGGGGAGGGGGGTGGAAGACATTCAAATCAATTAATCATGGGTAATTGCATTTTCACAGAAGCTTGTAGGAATTATAAGTTAAATGAAAATTTAATATAATGGATTCTGGGGTCTAAATTAGTGCCTCCCATTACCCCCACACCCTTTTGCCTTTATTGCTGAAACAGCCCTTAACATTGATTGACGTATTCCATCTTCTGAAGAGTACTTTTCTCAATCGAAATTTTATTAGGGATTAAAAGAAAATGTTCATGCTTATTCAACATTTTTCAGTTGTTATTTGTTTTCAATATTGTACTTTTTTGTTAAACAGTGATTGTTTTCTAAATTTAAAAAAAAAATCACATAACTATCTTTAAACAAATGAAGGAAATTTTATATAACAAGCTAAAGAGTCATTGTACACCAAAATAAAAGAAGATTGTGTCTGAGGACACGAAAGCCCCGGTCTCATAAAATTTGCATGAGGCAAACTTAAGTTACGGAAACAGAAAGACGGAAAGACAGACGGTCAAGGGTAACACTTAATGCCCCCGTCGCCTACAGCGAGGACATAAAAATAAATCAATTATAATTAAATTCTGATAATTTTTTTTTCTTCCTTCAGATTATACTAAAATGCTGACAGCTGATATGTATAATTGACATAAACTTTTTATAGTGAGGGTTTCAGAAAAGACTCTTGTTTTGGATGTGTATTGTCCAACATGTCAAAGATCTAAAACAAATAATTAAACTCTGAAATAGGAAGTGTAACACACAAGAAGTGATCAACAACTGATTTTGTATTAACTGGTCGTGAATAGCTGACTACATATTTTTCTTTCAGCCATGACTTTTTCTATCATTGTTTTAACTGATTGTTTGATCAGGTTTTGGTATCTTAACTTCTAACAAATAACTTCCATTTTTTACAAAATGATTTCAATTACCATAATAAAAAAGACGAGACTTACTTGATTGTATGTAATTTTGCCATTTTAGGCCAGCACTGCTTAAATATCTCCATTATGGGTTCAACTATTTTCCAACCTAAAAAATTAATATTAAGGTGATCAATATAATATACTAAAATGTCTGTGATGTAAGTATTCCCAGAAAATATCAGAAATAGAATATAGAGTGGTCACTTCTAGTAGTCTTTCATATGAATCATCTTATGGTGATATTCAATGGTCTAGATGTTTTCTAATGTAACAATTTTTTCCATATGCTTCCATTAACAAGATAATTGTATTTCGAGAGACCTAAAAAGTTTTTTCAAGAGTTTATTCATTCTCTTTGAAATGGCATTGCAACCATTACTACATGTAAAAAAAACAAATATAAACCACATAGAACAAAAAACTATTTCGATACAACACTGCATGGCCCACTGCAGATAATTACATGACCAGGATCATTGAACTATGAAATCTGGGTCAAAACACTTATTTGACATATATTTTTCAAAGTATACATCGTAATGAACATGTGTTCTAAAATTCAAAAACAAATGATCAAAATCTCATAACTAGCTTAAACCAATTCTTAAACCTGAGAATGTACTGATTTCAGACTATCACATTTCCATGTTCAGGGAACAGCTAAATCTGGGTCAAGACAATAATTTTGCATTCAAATATTAGGAAGTTCAAATCATGATGTACATTTATACTAGCTTGCTTTCATGTTGATGTGACTTAAACTTCACATAAAACTACCTTACACCCAAACTCAATCTGATGGGGGACTATACAGACAAACAATGGATGGATAAACCAGACTAGAAAACATAATGCCCACTACAAACATGCTACAATTCTTATAATTTGTACCAATAATGTACCTCTAATATAAATTTCAGTCACAGTGTCTGGTTTATCAAAGTTCTCCATCTCTACTTGTACACTAGGTCTGAAGTATTCAAATTTGTCTTTCATTGTAAATGTCTTTGGAGGTGCTTCCACTCCTTCTATGAAAAAAAGGAACTTTTTTGTAATAAATCTTTACATTCCAATGAATTATAAATTCTAAATACATGATGAATTCTAGCATCTTTCTAGATGCTTTGCAACATTTTCACTTTTGTTTAAAATAAAATTCTTAAACTTTTAATAAATGTATGTTTAAGCTATGTCTATAATGTGTGTTTCAATGTGAATAAAACATCATATCCTATCTGTCTTACTTTTGCCATTTGGTTTTAGATTTAAATAAAGTTTTAAAAGCTATATAAGATTAAAAAACCTCTAATAGAAAGAGTAATGTATTTATTATTAAAGGCAAGGTAAATAAGTTTGGTGGTATTCAGATTGTTATATAGTTGTGTATGCATTTAGAAATTGTAAAGCTGCATCTGGTTAATCAAAAAAAGATACACGTTGAATTTATACTTCCAGAGATAATCAAATCTATAAATCTGTATAGAATACTTGTAAAAATTGACCAAAAAATGCATTCAAAAAAATTCAAACTGCCATTTCTTAAAATTCCATCCACAGAATGTTGGGCCTTCTTTAACTTTATAATAGGGTTCCCTGCATGCAAGGGTTAGGTTATGGTTTGTTTAAGGTTAGAGTTTGTTTTAGGTTAGAGTTTGTTTAGTTTAAGATTATGGGTAATGATGGGTTTGAAACTCTGAAGTAAAAGAAGGCTGAATTTTTCTTAAATGTATTATGTTATTACTGTGAACATTTCTGTTTTAATGATATGCTAATATAAAGGGGTCACTACAGTTGTTGTTGGTGTCTAAATCATTTACTAGTAAGTTCAAGTCATATATGAAAAGAAAGCAGAAAAATATGATAAGCAGTGTGAAGCAGCTACAATTTTTCTGTTGTTTTAACACAATTTTCACTCTACATATCAAAACCAATTGATATATACCGAAAAAGGAATACAGTGACCCCATATAAATTCTATATCATTTAAACACAAATGTTCATAGCAAGAACATATCATTTTTAAACTAAATTCTGTAAATCCATAGGTTTATGCTTTTTACATACATTCTATAAATTTAAAGATCTGTTAGACAAATCTTAATTCATAGTTTCTCAGGATGTATAATTGATGCATATATCATTATTTTATAAATAAGCTGAATATTCAGGTCAGGGTTTGAAATTAGCAGGGGCCCACTCGCCAATGGCCCCTAAAATTTGGTGTGGGCTACTTAAATTTCTGCTTTTCTTGTATCGGACTATATATGTGGGCTACAAAATTTAAGCTGTGGGCTACCATTGCCAAAGTCTTAAGTTTAATCCCCGCAGGTGCTGTCCAACATTTTTTTAATGCATACAAAAATTCATAAAAAAGTTTGAAATATTGCACATGCATGTATACTTAGACTTAAATTTATGTTAACTTCAAGATACTTGTTAATTTAAGAATATGATGTTAATTTAGTTAGTCAGTCTATAAGCATATATATACAACTACATGATCATGTCCAAAGTTTGCCCAATTAGTGAAACTACACTACAACTATCACCTCTTTACATTTGATTTGCATCATTTACAGTAAGGCTTGTTAAAAATTCTTATATTTATAGTTATTGAATGGTGTTCATAGTGAAAAACTAACAAGAAATAATACTGTAATGTAATAAAATCTGCCAAGGAATAAGGATTATATTAAGGAAATTTTCACAAAATACAGATTTGTATCTAAAATTGTGACTGTCACAGATTTAAATCAAATTGTTTAATATACAGATTATACAATTATGCAATTGATTTCATTACATAACTGATCTGCTAGTCATTTTTAATAAATTGCTTCACCGAGCGCAGCTGGATACGACCAAAGAGGTCCAACCCTGAACAGGTAGGGCAAAAATGGACACAATATTTGCACTTGATACAGCTTTGAATTTGGATTGTAATTAAATACTTGACACATAATAGGTTTCTGACACAGAATAACTGTAGTCAAAGAACTTGAATTGGTTATGTGATTTGAATTTATATTCATTTTTTTTGCTTTTGTGCAATACACTATGCTGTTGCAAATTGATCCCCCCCCCCCAAAAAAAAAATATTTGAAGAAAATTTCTTTTTAATTTCTGAAATCTTGAGAACAAATTGTCCCCACCCCCATAATTTTTTTTTAACCTGCCCCCTCCTTTTCCAAAAAAAAATTCTTTCCCTCAAGATATGGTCATAATCTCAATTCAAATTTCCAATGGAGTTTGCAACCATAATAACCCATTTAAATACATCATAAAAGTCTTAAAATAGAAAATGACATACATAATCATGGTTAAAATTGATTTACCATTTATCAGCATTTTGAAAATAGTAACTTCTAAAAATAAATTGACAGCTAATCACCTCAAGACAATACAACATTTCTTTATACATAATTTAAATGCAGTGTAAGGGAGGTAATTCAAAATGTTTTGTTTGAATTACCTCCCTTACACTGCTTTTAAATTATGTTTTGTACTTAAGTAATTGTCCATTAACCAGGACACCCTTGTTTTTCCCCTTTTTGCCCTAATTCCTAATCGGTTTTAGCCATAACCCCCCAAAGCCATTCTTACCATCCCTTTGTGGTATGGAAACTTGTGGTATAATTTCAGAGAGATCCATACACCATTCCACAAGTTATTGTCTGGAAACTAGAAAAATGCTTATTTGGGCCCCTTTTTGGCCCCTAATTCCTAAACTGTTGGGACCATAACCCCCAAAATCAATTCCAATCTTCCTTTTGTGGTCATAAACCTTGTGTTTAAATTTCATAGATTTCTATTTACTTATACTAAAGTTATTGTACGAAAACCAAATGTCTTCGGACGACAACGACGACGTGATACCAATATAAGACCGCAAAATTTTTTGCGGTCGTATAAAAACTACTCCATATATACTGAAAATTCACGGATAAATAGAAACACAAAACATCTACATTTTCATTAAAAAAAGATGCATACTTTGCCATCTAAAATCTACAATGCACCTTATTTCCCTTTTTCTCTTGCCAACATTCATAAATTGAAATTCCGATTTTTTCCAAAAAAAATACTAGGTTAAATTATTTAAACCATATTTAGCCACAAAAAAGAAGTATGCAGTGTTAAGGATAACTGCATAGTAGTTGGACATAAATTAATTTATGAAAACCATTACAAAATGACATTTTCAATATCTTTTTATTGAACAATAAAAAGGCAAATTTTTCTGATTATCAGTTTTAAAATATTTTTTTTGTTCATATTTTTATATCATTAGTATATACTGCAAAAGTGCTTTCAATCATGGATGGCAATATTGATGATTTTTTCGTCAATATTGAGTGGCTTGTAGTTTAAGACTGGATACAGATCAAGTATGAAATTTTGAATACATTTCAATCTTTTCAAGATTGAAATGTGCCACGACAACTAAGAGAACTGATACCTCATGAATGATAACATTTTTACAGTGTTTATTTCAATACACAACAAACTACACACCACCATCCAAATCTTGCTCCGGATCAGGATCAGGCTCAACAGGAGCCTGTGGAGCTTTCCCCTTGCCTTTATCTGGTTTTCCACTTTCTGTATGGCCCATTACTGTTGGAGGACGAGCTCTAGGAATTATGGGTGGTATATATGTCATGCTGTTGCGTCGGCATAATTCTGTAAAATCTGCCTGAAAATTCCCTGTGCAACTGTAGGGCTCTACAAGTAAATAAGGACACATGATTCATAAAATAGCCATTTTCATTTAATGTAAGTCTGCAGTTACATTTGTAAACATCACACTTTCAAGTGCAAAATCTCTGCTTTGTTCTATATGAAATTTAAATAAGGTGATTTGAAACAGATTAAGCCTTGTTTGCAGTAACAACTTGTCTTCAATGGTAATGATAAATATGCTCAAAGATAGTTTTTTTACAACTGTGCAGTAACTTTAGTAGATTAACATATCATGATAAAGTCTTAATATCAATGAATACTGTGAAAGTACTTTAATTGTGAGTATCAATTTTCGTGGTTAGAGCAAAAGTTACATGTTCGTGGGTTTTAATTTCGTGGATTTTATTTTTATAAAAAAAAAAAAAAAGAGTGTAGAATTGAAGCTTACAAATTGTCTTGATTGACGGAAATTGCAAAGTAAACATTTAAATTGTTGCACCCGTGTAGTGATGACACTAATTAACCTGAGATCGAGTGATCAACAGATTAAAGACCATCAAAGGTGTTAATTAGGTCATAAACATGTCACTAAAGAAATCAGTTACATAAACAAATGCTATAAATGTACATTGAATTGTAATATTAATTATCAAAAGCAAGCCTAGCATGAAATTGTTATTTACTGTACATGCCCGCCTACAAGAATTATGAGGATATAAAATGAACATAAAATATCATAGCATATCATCACTGGCAATCTGACTTTCATGGATCAAAAATATTTTTATGAGAATTAAACAATCAGAAGTTGTACAGTTTAGGTTTTAAAGATTAAATGCCTATAATACTGCCTGCAGTTGTAGTTCATGGAGCATTTGCCCTGAGACTACTATTATAGTATTCAATGTTTTCTCTAGATCATATCGGTAGCCAAACCTACATGGGAATCTTTTCATGTCTTTATTTGGACAACAGTTGTTATATTTCGTTGGACACTTAAATTCGTGGATAAAGTCATCCACGAAAACCACAAAATTGGTTCCCACGAATAAAAGTACTTTCACAGTATATGACAATTTCATTTACCTTTCTTGAAACAGACATGTACATGTAGTCCACTCAAAACAAGAAAGATAACAGTCTTTGAAATAAGTATTATTCTACAGGCCCAGAGAATAGAGACTAATGAAAATCTCTAAGGGGCTGCATTTATTTTGGTCTTTTTTAAATTTTCAATTCAAATTTTATTGAGATAACAGTCTAAAACTCAATAGTGTCTAAAATCAAGGATTTGTCATGTAAAATACTGAAACAATAAACTAAAATCAATGATTTGTCATATAAAATACTGAAACAATAAACTATCATATTTCAGACGTTCAAAAATGTTCATTTTGAGTTTCAGAACCTCCTCATATATTATTTTAAAATGTCAAGTAAAATTCTTTTATTGGCTTCATATCTTAAGTAAAAACAATTTTGATGCAATGTTCTGTTAATGAGATTGAAGTGTTTTAAAATTACTTGAAAATTATTTGTTTTAGAATAAAGTTGGAAGGTTGGTACCATTAATCAAAAGACAAAATTTGAACTTCTGTATTACATTTCATGCTCAATACAATCATAAAAAACATGAAGAACAAAAACTTGTTGAACTAAATTAAATTTCATACTATTCATACTTATATTTGCCAAAACAAGTTCTTTAACTGTAATAAAAATGCATAAAGTTGTTGAAAGGCTGTTCCTGAAATTTTTTTTGGGATCTTTAAAGGCATTGATCATGATGTTAAAGTCAATGTAGCTGTTAGAACAATTAGGAAATTATATATTTGTAGCACTTAACTTGAAATATATTTGGAGAGTGGGTCAACGCAATGGGCAGATTTGGAAATTGCACAAACTTACAATGAAAACTGAACTGTAGTTTTGTCTATGATTGACACAACTTACAAGATGTAAATCTATGACTGACACATTGAACTTACTATAAATGATCTAAATTGATCTTACAAAAATTGAATAAAAATTTCAAGAGTCCACAGATATAGTTTTTGAGTAAGTTGAAACTTGAACAGTGTCAAGCTTGTTAAAGATAGTTCACTTCAACAGATTCACAGAACTAAACTTAATTTAACCATGAAATTAATACTTTCAACAAACATATATATATTGTATCTAATTTCAACAAACATAAATATATTGTATCTAATTTCAACAAACATAAATATATTGTATCTAATTTCAACAAACATATATATATTGTATCTAATTTCAACAAACATATATATATTGTACCTAATTTCAACAAACATATATATATTGTATCTAATTTCAACAAACATATATATATTGTATCTAATTTCAACAAACATATATATATTGTATCTAATTTCAACAAACATATATATATTGTACCTAATTTCAACAAACATATATATATTGTATCTAATTTCAACAAACATATATATATTGTATCTAATTTCAACAAACATATATATATTGTATCTAATTTCAACAAACATAAATATATTGTATCTAATTTCAACAAACATAAATATATTGTATCTAATTTCAACAAACATATATATATTGTATCTAATTTCAACAAACATATATATATTGTATCTAATTTCAACAAACATAAATATATTGTATCTAATTTCAACAAACATAAATATATTGTATCTAATTTCAACAAACATATATATATTGTATCTAATTTCAACAAACATATATATATTGTATCTAATTTCAACAAACATATATATATTGTATCTAATTTCAACAAACATATATATATTGTATCTAATTTCAACAAACATATATATATTGTATCTAATTTCAACAAACATATATATATTGTATCTAATTTTGATACAACAATGTATAATGCAAAGATTGAAATTTTAATGCAACCACTTAAACACTTTCTAAGTTAATGGACCATGTCTGAGGAGGTGGGGCCAAATTAACTAAATGGAAATGGGATGTGCCAATGCTAATACAACTGCTTATCAAACGTGATTGACTTACTTTTAGTAGTTACCCTTAATTAAACTGACCTTATCCACCTCTTAGGTTAGACATATTGTCTTATGTTTAATATTGTAAAACATGAATGAGGAAGACTGATCATAGAAAGTATTCTGTTGCATATATGCAGTTTTTAAGGATACTGCTGTAAAAAGACAACTAGTTCAATCTAGTAAAATGTATCAGGTATTCATGGTATTGTTGTATTTAATGAAACTAATAAAACTACTGAATCATCAGCATGCATGTTTTGGGAATTCTGTTAATAATTTCTTTTCCTTTTGTATTTGTTTTTCAAATTGGAATAGAAATTGTAGTGAAAAACTTCTTATTCTCATATTGGTGTACCAATTATTTTTCATCTCAGTCAGGTTATAGGAAAAGTGAATGAAAACTTTCATTAACTAAATTTACTTACATGACTAAGTTAATAGAAAACTATTCTTTAATCTGATATTACCGTTATATCTTGATATTTTTAAAACAAACATTTAAGGGTATAAATTCTGAAAGTCAGTTGTCAATTCCAGTAAGAAATAGTTGGGTTTAATTCGATAAATGTGATTCATTACTGGACCAAAAGCAAAGATTTCTGTGAAAGTCTGTAAATACCTGTTATATACAGACTTGACCAAATGTCTAAAAAATGTGCAGATTTTTTTAATCATTTTAAGCAGATATCATATGTTTCTCTCTCTCTGAAATTATGCATGCAATTGAAGATATAATACACATAATTCTAAAAATATTTTTTCTATAAGAGCATGAGAAAGTTACAATTCAAATTATATTTCACTTGTATATCTTATATGAAAAAATGTTGGATATATATAAACCTTTAATTAACAATAGAAAGAACAAAATCTAAGTAAGAACAATAGATGTGTTTAAGTACTGACAGTCTGGGACTGTTAATTCAAATGAATGTCCAATGCAACATGTATAAGCAGTTTACACACCTGGAGTTTTATTTGGATTTTCTTCATCCTGGCTGACAGCAGAAGCATTTTTTTCTTTCAGCCCCTTTTCTAGCTTCTTGCCCATCTTGATCTTGTTTGCTACACTGTTAAAAAAAATTATATTCTTCATCAGAAGTCCTTCTATTAAGCTCAGAACACATGCAATTAATATGTATGATAAACCAAAACAGTGACTGTTTAAAGGTAATGGACATTTGAATAGGGCTAAACGATACCATTTAACTATAAAAGTCTATTGTCCCATATCAAAACTAGATATGGACCTTGCCCACCGACCCCCCCTTTTCTGCTCTGCCATATGCATGAGTATAGTTCCACATATTTTAGATTTGACAAACAGTGATGTTGGCATACAACTTGAAATTGTTAAGATCTCTGTAAGATACAAATGATGCCCCCGCCTAACAATAGGAAATTATAAATTTAACACTATGTATGATGATGAAACTGTAAGAGGAAATAGCTGGACAAACCATGATCTCTTTATGCAGCTAGTACAAAAAAATGACTACGTCCAACTACCTGTCATTTTCAGAATATTTGACAAAAAAAATCAAAATCCTGTGGCCATGCACACCTCCATTATGTGTTTGAACATCCTACAAAATATTAAAGCTGTATCTTCAAAACTGTAGGAGGAGATAGCCGGACAAACCATGATCTCTTTATGCAGCTAGTACAAAAAAATGACTGTCCAACTACCTGTCATTTTCAGAATATTTGAAAGAAATCAAAATCCTGTGGCCATGCACACCTTCATTATGTGTATGAACATCCTACAAAATATTAAAGCTGTACCTCCAAAACTGTAGGAGGAGATAGCCGGACAAACCATGATCTCTTTACGCAGCTAGTTCCAAAAATTACTACATGTAAGTCCAACTACCTGCCATTTTCAGAATATTTGAAAAAAATCAAAATCCTGTGGCCATGCACACCTTCATAATGTGTATGAACATCCTACAAAATATTAAAGTTGTACCTCCAAAACTGTAGCAGGAGATAGTCTGACAAACAATGATCTCTTTATGCAGCTAGTACCAAAAAAATTACCAAGTCCAACTACCTGTCATTTTCAAAATATTTAAAAGAAATCAAAATCCTGTGGCCATGCACACTTTCGTTATGTGTATGAACATCCTCCAAAATATTAAAGTTGTACCTCCAAAACTGTAGGAGGAGATAGCCGGACAAACAATGCATCCTAATCCAGATGGACGGACAAACGGACAGACGAACGGACAGGGGTAAATTAATATGCCCCCATCACTTTGTCGCAGGGGCATAAAAAGTATTATCTGCTTTTAAAGAACATGGGCTCATATCATAGATATGGTTGCTGGTATTGTCAACTAAATTTGATCTGCCTAACAGAAGTTTCACTGGAAACTTTGTTATAAACAATGTCATAATATCTGTTCCTGTTGGAACAAATATTCTATACCATTTATTCCATTTGGAACTTATATTATGAAGGAACTTATATTATGAAGGAACTTCTCTTCCGTGACAGTATATGCATTCTAGTTTGTGTATATAGTGTTGTAGACCTGGAGATACATAGGTAGTCTAACTAGTTGAGTTAGGGAAGATCTTCTTTGGCTCAATTGGTTAGAGCACTGCCTCCCGAGATTGAGGGTTCGAATCCCGCTAGTACCATCCATGGATTTTCACATCATTGGGGCTGCGACCAATTACTACTTTACAAACAAGTGTATATAGGTGCCTGGCAGTTTGATATGGTCATGGTGGTTGACCAGCCAGCCAATGGATGACCGTGACATATCTAGGTGGAACTGGCCAGAGGATTTCCAGTAGATGTCTTGGGGGTGTACAGTAGTGGACCTGTGAGTTGCTCAGATGGATGGTACGCAGCCCGAAAAAAGAAAAGGGAAGAGACAGAGTGTTGTAGACCTGGAGATACATCTGGTATGCTATATGCACAATCTAGAACGCATACCACTCGACTGGCACATATTTACGACCCAAAAGCATCTATGTTTCGAGCCCCTGTGATCTGGTGATTTAAGCTTTAAAGCAAAAGTGATAGTTGAAAGTTTAGCTAGGTACACGCAACTGTTCGATAAAATAATCGTTTAATGTGGTGATACTATTTACATTGTATTCAGCTGAATAACTATTAAATTGAAACTGCTGATCACACAATGTAGATATCTAAATCAGAGTCTAATACGGCTTTTCAAGCCTGATACCTTGAACTAATATTCGATTTTCAGCTGTTCATTATCAACCTTGACCGAAGTGCATTATCGGAAGTACCTCCGTATAATAAAGTTCTCGCTATATGTATATATTTTAATCGATTCAGAATTATATATTAATGTAATATGGAAATTACTGGTATATTACATATCAATTTATTGTTTTAATAAGTTCATTATTTTCTTTGACAATCTATACATATAATTAATACTCGATTGATATCATTACGCTAACAACTTCCGTTTCCAATGACAACTTTCCCCCGTACAAAAAAGTTAATATTGGCGGGAAAAGCAAATATTTAGTTTTCCAGCTTGATAGCAGAGACATATATACACATTGTATATATGTCTCTGTTGATAGTTATTCCGCGGCGAACAAAGAATTTATGTTTGTTCAATTCGTTTCATAAATTATATAAAGTTGTTTGAAGTCAAGAATTTAAGGGCATACGCAGGGGCGGATCCAGCCATTTATAAAAGGGGGGTTCCTAACCCAGGATAAAAGGGGGTTCCAACTATATGTCCCCATTCAAATGCATTGATCGTCAAAAAGGGGTTCCAACCCCGGAACCCCCCTGGATCCGCCACTGATACGATACAGTTTTGATCCCACGGTGATGTTTTGCCAAAAATTTGCATACAAGCTATTTTTAACCTAGTCAATTCCAATATGTAATAAAAAATATACCTTCATGTGCTACTTTTAGAGATAAATTGGGTCGAAATTTTAGACATTTACTCAAAATTTCGGTTTCTTGGACATTTCTATCCTTTGAACAGACATATTTAACTTTTTTGTTTCAAAAGATAATTACAAGCGGATTTTTGTTAAATCATTTGGAATATCGTCTTTGCAAAAGAAGACCATAAGATTGAGTAACAATTCTTTGGAAATAATTTATTTTTATTATTTTTTCATGATTTTGGAAAAATAAAAACCGGCATTTTTTGCTGTATATTTATCAAATTAAAAAAAAAATCATCGGTGAATTCTTCATAAAAATTGGTACAAATAATCGTCATACATAATGAAGTCAAATGTCATTTTAAAAAAGAAGGGTCCATGTACTCGTTTTCAAGCTAATGATTGAAATCAGTCGAAAAATGCATCTTTTCCCGATATTTCATAGTTTAACGTCGCGAAAAATAACATTTTACGTCATTACCTCCCCTGTAACTGTATCGTATGCCCTTAAACAATTCATGATCATTCATCCCCTTTGTCCCCTACACAATAATGTATACTAGTTCAGCGAAAAGTACGCCACACCAAACTCCGAAACATATAAATGAACCAAAATTTAAAAAAAAAAAAAACGCACACAAGACTAACAAAGGCTAGAGGTTCCTGACTTGGGACAGGCGCAAAAAATGCGGCGGGTTTAAACATGTTTAGACAGATCTCATGTTAATTGTCGAAACAATTAAAACGGGATAAAAACAACGAACTGGTTTATGCTAAAACAATAACATCAAGAAAATAAATATTTCAGACAGCAAGAAACGACAACCACATAATTACAAGTTATTTGTTCCTGACTTAAAACAGAACTATAAACCGTGGCATGCGGCAGGGTTAAACATGTTTGTGAGTGCTCAAATCTATCTTAATCCTGCTGGATAGTAGTCTCATTGGCAATCATACCAATTATTATTACCAATTACTATCCACCAAAGTTCAAATTTAATAGACTTAAGACAATATGTAAAGATAAGGAGATGTGTGGTATGATTGCCAATGAGACTACTATCCACCAAAGTTCAAATTTAATAGACTTAAGACAATAAAAGGCAACAGTACGTCCTTCAGCAATGAAAAAAACCCATGCCGTAAAATCGACTATAAATGGCCCTGACATGAAAAATGTGAAACAATTCAATTGAGAAAACTAACAGCATATTTTATAACAAAAAAAATAAAGAAAAACAAATATGACAGACATGAACCAACAACAACCACTGAACTGCAGGCTCATAACTTGAGACAGGACATAAATAATGAGGCGGTGTTAAACATGGTCGAAGGCGTCAACCCTCTCCTAACTCAGGACAATGGTGCAACGGCACAACACGAGAACCAACTATACAAAACATTAAACAAAACAAAAACAAATATGAAAAACAGCAATAAACGACAACCATTCAATTACAAGCTCCTGACTTGGGACAGCACATATAGAATGTTTATTTTAATAGATATGCCTGTTATGGTTTCAATGACATTTATCACACCTTCGCTGAAACTAGGGATTTTTATCTTAGTAATTTAGCCAAGCAGAGCGAGGCCAAAAAAAATGAGGTCATTATACTGCCTAAACATTTTTTTTATTGTAAGGGGAAGCATTGGATGTGGGTCATCTGACTCCACATCTCCAGGTCATAACGGAAAATTATTCATATAAATACATATTATTACAACCTGATGTTCAGTGGTTGTCGTTTGTTGATGTGGTTCATAAGTGTTTCTCGTTTATTATATAGAAGAGGGACGAAAGATACCAGAGGGACAGTCAAACTCATAGATCGAAAACAAACTGACAACGCCATGGCCAAAAATAAAAAGACAAACAGACAAATATTAAATAGTACAGATGACACAACATAGAAAACTAAAAACTAAGCAAGCCGTTGGTTTTCCTGTTTGAATGGTTTTACACTAGTCATTTTTGGGGCACTTTATAGCTTGCTGTTCGATGTGAGACAAGGCTCCGTGTTGAAAGCCGTACTTTGACATATACTGGTTTACTTTTACAAATTGTGACTTGGATGGAGAGTTGTCTCATTGGCACTCATACCACATCTTCTTATATCTATATTAAAAATTCCACTCTTGACCCCTAGATATCATCTTGAACCATTGAAATATATTCTCAATCACGAGTTTTACAAATCATGTAAGGAAACAATAATAAATATTATCAGTGTTTTTAAGTTGATGTATGGAAAGGGGTATAACATTAAGAAAACCTTCCAGAAACCTGCAAAAAACCTCAAACTATAATTTCCTATCATTGTCATTCTTCATGTCCAACTGAATTACAGAACATCTCAAATCTTGTAAAAAAAATTTCGATGCCCCCCATCTGAAGTATTGAAAATTTGAATACCCCCTTTCCATTCCCAAAAAATGTTCAAGGCCCCCTTAATCCCCCCTTTTCAGGTTACAAATGACCAGTCCCTTAGTGAATTAGTTTAGTATAACTCATTTTGTGTTGGTTCAGCAATCCTGTAATAAAATAAAACCGTCAAGTGCTATACGTTATCATTACCAAATAGTTTACTTACAAGACTCGTTGTCACAATTACTAGTACTTGAAAATAATACTATCCAGTTAGGGGTCAGTCCGGTTATCTTCAAATTGTTTATAATTATCCAATCAGATTAAAGATACGAGACGATTGATAGCTGTGGGCAGTAATTGAATAACCCGAAAATGCAAAATGGCGAAATCGAGAAAACGCGAAAATGACAGTGAAACCATTTCACTTTGCGTTTTCGCGTGTTCGCCCTATAAAATACGTAAGGCGAAAAAGCGAAAATGCAAAATGGCCTTATCCGGCCACCATACAATTTGGAGTAGGACAATGTCGGTATGATTACAGAGTAGATGACTTCTCAAGACTGCAAAAACATGTCGTTGTATAGCGAGCTGAGACCCAGACATATCGTATTTCGGTATATTATGTATATTGTCGATTTCAGTCGTTCTTCCTTATTACTCTGTTGGAGCAGTTTTTGCGTTCAGAGCTCACCCCTGCTAATGTAGTCCGTGTAGTGTGATCATGCAAGAACGTAACATATTAATTGAGATATGTGTATAAACGCTATACGTAGAGGAAAATATCAAGATATGAAGCATTAGGTTTCGGTAGTATGTTAATCTCAAGTGTTTTTTTATGAGATGGATGCAATTATTGAAATGTGGGTTATAAAGTGACAGGACATCATCAACATATCTAAAAGAGTAATTAAAGAACCTTGCAAGATTTTTTTATTCACTTTTGACATAAGACTGTTATATAAAACCGTAGAAACATACTATTTTGACAGGACAGGATGATTTTAACCTGGGACTATTATTCTATTAGTATAATAGTCCCAGTTTTAACAAACGAATATTCTGACTTGGTAAGAACTGAAATGAATAATCTTGCCCAGGACGGGATGAAAATAAACGAATAATCAGCAACGCTAGATATAGGCTGAGCTATTTGCAGGAAATAATTGTGTACAAAATAGAAAATTTATTTTATCGTGACGAACAAAAATATGCGAGCATCGCAAAAGGTCACGAAAATGAATATTCCGTCAGAAAAAAATCCTCCTGCTCTCCCACATCTCAGAACATCAAATGGTCCTCCCCTAAAGAAGACTTCAACAAAAATACAGATCAGCTTCTTTCCAACTAGTTTATATAAGTGGTTTCAAATTAGAACTTTTAAAAATCCTTTTAATGATGGAAAACGCATACCCTTTCTAATTACAGGGGTTAGCTAAAAGAAAGAAAACAATGTTTAAAAAATTAGGATGATATACAGTATATGTTGTAAAGTAAATCTATACCTAGTTATCAACAGCATGTTTTTTTTTTTTTTTTTCATGTTCTTTATTTTAAATCGAATTTCCACAGTACGAAAGCAAAAATGTTTGTCAGTTCAAATACAGTTGTCACAATTAACATGACTATAGAATTATCATCGAGCTAATCTGAAATTGTGGTTGGTTGCTATGGTCATCGATGACTAAATAAAGTAAGAAAATCAGAGACGACAACATAGCCTGCATTATCATGATTATACTGCCATTGTATCTCGAAGACTGTAATCTGATATTATATGATCCAAAAACAAAAACACCGAAAGGTAATGTCGAAACTCGATTTTTTTCCTACTCTTTATAGAGTATTACTACTTGACATTTGAAAAACTTCTTGAAAGATTTGAAAAAATAAATCAATTTCGTTTTATATTTTACATCGTTGATGAATATCGACAAAATACTGTTTAATATATAACAGGAAGAATGTGTGCTGCAATATCTGGGCTTTAATACATTTTTATTCGTTTAAAAAATTACCAATTTGACGTATATATTCAAAATAGAATCAAAGTACTGAAGTACTGAACATCGGATGACCGCAAGTTCTTGTGGATGGTCACAAGCACTTGTCTCAGAAAAAAATCACATCTTTATACCTGAAAGTGAGGTTAATGTACAGAGATATATTCTTTTCTGAGACAAGTTCGTGCGTGGATGATGAATAAATGACAGGGAATTCAACCTCACCGTAATAACTATTATATTGTAGCAGAGACATATAAATATTTAGTATATATGTCTCTGATTGTGGTGATACAAATCAGTATACTCTGGTTTGTTGTTATATATTATATTAATATTTGTATATAACAATAACATGTATATATAATTTTCATCCATTTGTACATCATTCTATTCTACTATTCTAATAATAGTGCAGTGCAAGTGCATGGTGGACACTCTTCTGTAATAATTCGATTTTTCTAATAGATTGGATTTGAGTAGGCATTCATATTTTCCCGCATGCGTTAACACAATTTTTCTGAACGTGTGAATTTTTATACGTGTGCATGCAAAACAAATTTCTTGTTAGAGGGTCTAAATACAGCACAAACAACATTTTCCAAAAGACCAAAAAGTGAAAAGTATATTTTAACAAAACGCATTTGACTAACAAGTCGAACAACAAATGTTCTTAAACCCTGCAGACTGCCATTGGCGATTGCCAAATAAACGGATCACCGATGTAATAAATGTATCTTAACTATAGATTTAATACTAAACAGAAAACAATAAACTTGCGGAAAAGATGATATACCACAAACAAAAGGTGCAAAGGTTTTTGTACACCATATCCGGATTTCGACAATTAATGTCTCTTCAGTGATGTTAGGAATCGAAACGGTATTTGGAAAGCCATACAATTTACCTCAAATATATATATATTTCTAACGACAAAACATTTTCATATTATTAATTTATGTTCTAAAATAAAGTATTTTTATGAGTATTCATTGAAGAAATGAATTTATAACAAGCGATAAGGAATGTTATTTTGCACTCGATAATGTCCGCGTATTTATAGATCGGTTACCAGTCAAACACGAAAGTTACGCAAGTAGAAATCTATCTGGCAACAATAGATCGGAATGCCCTAACGGTCATCAAGATGTAAAAATCACAAAATAAGATATTATATCTACGTTTTAAGAAGGAAAAAAATATTCTGATAAAGGGTATCATCAGTTCATCCGACTGACCACCAGTTGAAAACAGTACACTGTAACCTCAACACTATAATACCAAAATAAGGACAGAATCTATACTCATTATTTGACAAGCAAATGCACCATCCAGGTTTGTGGACAAATTCAAGGCTTTTATAGCTGACTATGCGGTATGGGTTTTGGTCATTGTTGAAGGCCGTACGGTGACCTATAGTTGTAAACTTCTATGTCATTTGGTCGCTGGTGGAGAGTTGTTTCATTGGCAATCATACCACATCATCTTATTTTTATACGACCGCAAAAAATTTTTGCGGTCGTATATTGGTATCACGTCGTCGTCATCTGCGTCGTCGTCCGAAGACAGATGGTTTCCGGACAATAACTTTAGTATAAGTAAAAGAAATCTATGAAATTTAAACATAAGGTTTATAACCACAAAAGGAAGGTCGGGATTGATTTTGGGGGTTATGGTCCCAACAGTTTAGGAAAAAGGACCAAAAAAGGGGCCCAAATAAGCTTTTTTGTAGTTTCCAGACAATAACTTGTGGAACGGTGTATGAATCTCTCTGAAATTATACCACAAGTTTCCATACCACAAAGGGGTGGTTAGGATTGACTTTGGGGGTTATGGCTCAAACCATTTAGGAATTAGGGGCAAAAAAGGGGAAAACAAGGGTTTCCTGGTTAATGGACAATTAAGACAATCTAAAAGCAGTGTAAGGGAGGTAATCCAAACACATTTAAAGTAAAATGTTGTGTATGATTCGGTTACCTCCCTTAGACTGCTTGTAAATTATGTATAAAGAAACGTAGATTGTCTTGGGGTGATTTATAGCTGTCATTTTATTTTTAGAAGTTACTATTAATTAATATTAATTTTACCCATATGTCATTTTCTATTTTAAGACTTTTATGATGTATTTAAATGGGTAATTATGGTTGCAAACTCCATTAGAAATTTGAATTGGGATTATGACCATATCTTGAGGGAAGGAATTATTTTTTTTAGAAAAGGGAAAAGGGGGTGAACAAAATTTAGGGTGGGGTGGGGGGTAAATAAGAAATTGGGGCTAGGGACAATTTTTTCTCAGTTCAGATTTCAGAAATTAAAAGAAAATTTCTTCAAATATTATTTTTTCAAGTTTGCAAAAAGGGCGGGGTAAAAGAATTTTTATTTTTTTTGGCGTGGGGGGCTCAATACGCAACAGCATAGTATATTGCACAAAAGCAAAAAAAAGGGATCAAATTTTATTTTTTTTGCGGGGGGGAGGTTCAATTCGCAACAGCATAGTGCATTGCACAAAAGCAAAAAATTGAATATAAATTCAAATCATATGACCAATTCTAAGTTCTTTGACTACAGTTATTCTGTGTCAGAAACCTATTATGTGTAAAATATTTAATTACAATCCAAATTCAGACCTGTATCAAGCGCGAATATTGTGTCCATTTTTGCCCAAAACTGTTCAGGGTTGGACCTCTGCGGTCGTATCCAGCTGCGCTCAGCGAAGCAATTTATTATACAAAGATATTGAACATAGACTGACCCTTTGCATTAGTTGTCAGTCTTTTGTAGGCGGTAAGTTAAGGGGTCATTCCGAGGTATGAAAGACAAAGTACGGATCCTGTGTCCACGCTCACAGGCGCTTGGGGAATGGACACCCATTTTTCGAAATATTTTTTGTGTGAATTAATCTTTGTAAGAAATACATTTTGATATTTTAACTTATTTAATGTGTTCTTGCCCTTAAACAATAATAGAGGGGCATCGTATAACATATACTGTTACTGCACGATATTACAATAAAATTAGTTTATATATGATGCTCCTATATTATTATTTTCCACAAATAAAAATAGGGGGTATCATATATAAACTACTGCTTGCCTACAAGGATCTGTTCTGGTAATTATCACATCAGTCTATAAAACTTCAGCCTTTAATGTTTTGAAGGCGTGTATATAATAGGTATAAAAATAAGAAGATGTGGTATGATTGCCAATGAGACAACTCTCCACAAGAGACCAAATGACACAGAAATGAACAACTATATATATAGGTCACTGTACGGCCTTCAACAATGATCAAAGCCCATACCGCATAGTCAGCTATAAAAGACCCTGAAATGATAAATGTAAAACTATTTAAACTAGAAATTTAACGGCCTGATTTATGTATAAAATAATGAACAAAAAACAAATATGATATACAGCAACAAACGACAATCACTGAATTACAGGCTCCTGACTTATGACAGGCACATACAGAATGTTAGCGGGCCCCCAACCCTCCGCCTAACCTGGGACAGTGGTGTAACAGTACAACATATGAACAAACTAAAAAAATCAGTTGAAAAAGGCTTAACTCATCAGATAGATACAAAGCAACAAGGTCTTCCTTTTTCATGGGTGCACTTACTTCCATCACATTATCAATGTTTAAACCAAGGATTTGCATATCTCACAAGTATACAAATCTTTGTTTCAACATAATGGGAACAACATGATGGTATCATGCTGCTTGGTGCATAATATCTGAAGAATTTGGAAAATAAAGCTATTACAATGTAAAAATGGGTCATATAATGTAACTTCGTGGTCCTCAAAATCAGGAACTAACTCGGATCATAGTCCATCGGATAAATACTTGGCACGATTGTTCTGTCTGAGTTTTTTATACGGAAATGCAGTCATGTTTAGTGATAGCTCAAATTAGGACAAAAATTCGACCAGACGACACACCAACAAAAAACAAATAAAAAAGCAAGGCACACACATACTTGCGGCCTTTTCATAGTCTATTTGCTGTAAGTGATACGGATATATACATACGTGTCATAGAATTTAGTAGAGGTACTATAAAATCCTATGATCCCTGTGTAAACATCATAGTTATGTTTTGTTTATAGGATATAAAGTACCTATTAATTATACGTGTTTTTAAAAAGTGAAAAGTTACCTAAACGAGATCGCATTACAGTAATATACTTAAAACGAACAAAGTTTTTGAGGACGGTACTTCTAAATTTATGTCATTTGTATTTAAGACATGACCACGGCATATTAGAATTTTGAATAAATCAAATTCCGTTATTTATTTCTTAATTTTGAAGAAGAAAAAGGGGAGGTGCTATTCAGTTTTGAAGAGAAAAAACAATCCATGTAGAATAAAAGTGGGCTGTGCAAGATCTTTTACAAAACAATAAATATCCCGTCACAGTTTGAATTAGACCATAAAATGTATTTCAATTAAGAATGACAGTGGAAGAAAATAATACAATGTGTCGGTTGATTAAACGATTCCAAGATCATAAAATTTTATTTTCATTTAATTACTCTTTAATAACATTAAATTAAGCAATAACTTTCCTGTGTAGACAAGTTCTAGCTAAACGGTGTAAATTTACAGACTATATATTTGTCACACACATTCCATAGACTCTATTAATCGTACTGCTTATAATATAAGAGTGTGCATGCAATTCAATTCATTGTATCATTCAAGTCTGATCTTTCAATAATACACATTCGCCATTCTAGACAGAATTATCAGAGACTATACGATTAGATCATTGCAAAGAATTCGTCTATTACAAAGCTTATCTATACATTATTAACAAAATACAATACATGTATTTCAACGTCTATTTAAAATAAGATGAAAAGCTCAGCTACGAATAGGTATCTTGTTTTGTATCTTGGTTTATATACAATGGTATTATAAACCGCTACAGTCAAATCAGTTACATACGACTGACGATTTTCCCTAGAACATATATGTCCCAAATACCGGAAATCTCCATTTGTTGCGAAAACAAAACGGGTTTGTAACCTGAAGATAAATGCGTTTCCTATCTGTCTTAGCAATGGAATCCTTTTGACCTTCGAATAGAATTACAGTCCGATTTCTTTTATAATTGTCCCCTACTCGGATAACAATTCTTTTAATCATGATATATGACCGTTAGACATTTCGCCATGTCATTTTCTCCTGGAAAAAAGTGAAACCTTTATAATTTGATGCTGTTCCATTTATTGATATTATAAAGCCGTCATATTATTCCAATAATTAGTTTTATATGCGGGCCATAATTGATTTTATGCTTGTGCGTGTGAATGAAACAAATTGCTGGAAACAGATAAAGCAAAACCTCCCCCTCCCCTTAAAATCGACGAAATGAAAAATTATGAAAAGGCGAATTCCTATCTTAATCCATATTAGTTCCCAAGCAACAAGTTAATTTTTACTGAATTATTATACCCTTACAACGTCTGTCTATATAGGATCGGCAGATTTTGGGTTATTTGTGTTTTTCTCTCGCTTTTTAATAATATATCTTTTATAATATATAATTTTAGGACTTACCGTGTTATCATGCTTCGTTTCCATGCTGACTGACTAGACTGAGATTCCTCCATGATTTCAGATTATCGAAATGGTTTTTAGAAAAAAATTAAGTCAATGTCAACATTTAAAGTTTGTTTTTAACGGGATTTGTGAATTAATGAATCACGTATATGAACTGTCACAAACTTTATTCCATGTCGTTCTGATCGATTATTCGCTGTTATTTCTTAAGTAAATAGGTAAATAATGTAGATGGCGATAGCCCAGAAGGATTTCATATCAATTTCACGGATTTGGCTTTGTAAGTTTAAACAAAAAAATAATATAACTAATAAAGCATATGAAATTATTTGTAACTTATGCGTTAATGTAATAAAAGTTAGAATATTATAGTTCCATATTTATGCACCATTACATGCAGAAACACTGATTTCCTATACTAATAATTAAGGCAATGAAAATTCAGAAAGTATTGCATAATATATATATATAGAGAGAGAGCGAGAGATTTTTACTAATAACGAGTACAATATCAAGGCAAGTGGATGGAGGATTATTCTCCATCTCTTATTGCCTCCAATGTGACCATATTCTGTTTTATGATGAGAACGAACATTCAGAGATTCAAGTTATGTTATTTTAGCAGGATTGTTTTGGCAGTTAAAACTAAGCATTCTTCTTGCTTTTACGAACTTAAATATAGATATATAATGTGCATGAATTTCGATTAAAAAAGGATATCATTATGAGGGTCGTAGAAAAGGAGCGTGGTTATATGCACGGACGAACGGGAAATCAACTGTCCATTTCACGATGAACGAAAAACAAAATAGCTTACACGTTGCCTTTTACCAATTTACACAAAACACGGTGTATAACGAGATTTTATCACAAAAAACACTTGAAATAAAATTGCATCCATGTTGCACGAAAATAATCCTTTACCATCCGCTTATACTAATGTATCTTATGGTAACTTTTGTTCAAAATATACATGAAATATTAGCCCCTGGACATTAAACAAACAGCCATAAATCTTACGACAGTAATACATATATAAGTTATGATTTATTTAAACAAAATTTAAACATTAAAAAGAAATGAAAATGTGGTCATCCCCTGGTCTTTTCTGACCGGCAGTGAAATCCTTGCCAAAGTGGGCGTCCGTTTGGCTGTGCGGGATGTATTCGCTGCTTTGCTATGTCCGGTCAAAATGGGGACGTTACATCCGATGCATCATGTAGAGTAGAGTACTACGCTCTTTGCACGTTAAGAACCCTTGAAACAACTCTTTGAGGGGTCCGTAAGTGGCCTGTTGGAAGGCTTAATTTCTGTCCCTATCCAATATATCCTCATATTCCAGTGGCATTCCAACCCCCACTCTTTTGCACCGGTCGACCTACCTATTGTATTAATTGTTAATTTGTTCTCCTCCTGAACTTGTATGAGATATTGACCACTGGACACCAAGCAAATAACAATTAACCTAGTATATGAATCCTAACATTCTCACAATTGTGCACTACCTGTAGCGTGTAAAACAAGCTACAGGTAGTAACAGCTCGGCGACATACTATTCATTGCAAATTTGAAAAAAAACATCATACATATAAAACTACAATTTTTCGTTCATACTCTCCAGTCAAACTTGAGGAGACAAGAAAAAGGAGAAAAACTTGAAGAGACTAGCTTTCCCTCCTATTTCTTGAGCTCTTACATATCAAATGTTTGTCTTCCAAAATGGTATGTAGTGCATTGTAGATACATATACAGTATATATAGCCTAGCAAGTTTTGTTTTACGCTTTTTTTATAACATGCATCAACCTTACATGCAACTGTATGTATTTTATAGACACTTGGATGCTTATACATCGTGAAATACCAAAGCTATTGATTTTCAATTCATAAATATTAACTAACCTGTTAAAAGTTGCTCTGCTTGTCGACATTATTTCGTATTTTAAAGTTTACATACATGCATTCACTCAGATATATATATATGCATTCAAACTATTTTACTTAAGTCAGAAGCGATTACTGGACTGAGGGTTATCGATCAAAAGATCGCTCGTTACATGAAGTGTATCAAACCTTTACATATCTCTGAAGCTTGTATGATATTTTGTTGATAAACTTGACTTAACCTAATCCTTTTAATCTGACACCCTTTTAACACCATGCATTGATCAATTCAATGCACATTCTAACACGTGGATATAGAAATGACTTCAAACAAAAGTAGTGTTTCGAAGAATTGTGAACATGAACAAATTACAAATACGCATTGATATTTTTCTAACATTTCTTCAAAATAGATTGAGTTATGCGTATTGTACTTCTTTTACCTTTTACAGCTTTTCAATAATGTTGTGTTTTTTTTATATATTATTTCAGGGAAATCAACACACAAAGGATGTTATAAGTGGAAATATTGGTCAGAACTTACGTAGGAAAAATCCGTATTTTCCATTTTAATTTAATTCTTTATTGTATTCAACCCCGTAGGAAAAATCCGTATTTTCCAAAATTCTTTATTGTATTCAACAAAAGAACAAAAAAAAAAACAAAGACAAAAACAAAACAACGCGTGCACACAAAACGCATTTTTTTAAAAGCATGCAAAATTTGCCTGCCTCGTAATTATTCTTTGCTATCAATTAGAGTATACTGATAAATCTGTCTCGCGTCTAATCAATTTAGACCGTAAACGTAGGTGTCAAGCAAGGGGACAGCAATTAATCGTCCGTCCACAAATTAGTAGATGTACAGACAAAAATCCGGCTTTAATTTCAAACATTGCCAAATTCCATTACGGTATACTGATTCAAACGAAAGGGTCTCTAATTTGTTATACTGTTGGAATACGTTATCCTTCAATATATCAGAAACACACTTATGTAGCTTGTACTACATGTGCGCCGTCATTCTATTTTTGTTATGATATTTGTTATAACGTTATATCCCTAAGGTTTTATGTATTACTAAACCCTTCAAAACCATAGTGACCACGGTCATACTAAGTATTCTATGGAACAAAAGAAAAGAGGAAGGAAATAAACCAAACACATTACTAAATCAATTATTCAGCATACCTATCTAAAACTGCTGTACGTAAGGCGGTCTTCATGGTATTTTTCTTTTTTCTAGAAAGCTTATCGTTGAAATGACGTCAAAAAGAATGACGTCATATCAGATTTCCAAATTGTGCACGAGCATAACTGATGAGGTTTATTCTGAAAACATGTGTTGTTCCAACTTCATGAAAATCATGCCAACTGGACCGACAAGACTGCTGGTTGAGGCTATGATTTCAACGATAAATATTGTTTGTAACTTGCGGAAAATGTATGATAAAGCCAAATTTTTGGACCTTTAAATTCGAAAATTCAAAAAGTATTCGGGCCTATGATCCCTATAGTCTAGATACAAGTTATAACTACCAAATAGCATCCTTCAGATGTTCATAATACATTAATCTATCGGACATCAGTAGTTTCCTTTTGAATTTTTTCCTAACGTATTGGCATTAGGCGTCTAACTTCTTATATATCAAACAAAAAATATTACAAATATTTCAATGTGACCCCTCAGAATCTTGCATATGTTTTCTTATCAAAGACATCTGTGTTCAATTTCGACAATATGGATGTTGAACCAAACATTATAATTTATGGCCTCTGATAAATGTTTGTTATGAAACAAACATAACATTTTATTGGAACTACAAACAACTACAATTTGCCATACGGTGCCCATTTCACAGTAAATATTTATCTACAAGCTATCGAATATAAATAGACAGATAAATGAATACAAATATAACAATCAATGCTAACGTATTCGACAACAAATCATTATTCTCATATTTTCAAATTGGAGATATTCTTAATACATGTAACGTCACGGTACCCAAATTACACCGAGTACCCAAATTGCACCTATTCAACATAAACAGCTGAGCAAATCTTAAAAGTTTTCTTTCAGACTAAACAACTTGTATTTTGATTATTTGACATTATACACGTCTTACAAAATAGGTGAATATATTCAAATATACACTAAACGTTCACAGTATATATCAACAGATGAAGCTTTCACTGGAAAAGAAAAATGCGACGTGCACAAAAAGTCATCTTTTAAAAATGAACAAAAAAAATATGTTACAAGCATCCATTTCTTAAAAAATGAATAGTGAGCATGTTCTAATGTCAAATTGCTCTAAATATTTAAAAAAATAAAACAAAACATCTGTTATTCGATTTTTAATGATGTGAATTTAAGCATGGATGCAATTTGGGTACTCCTCATTACGGAATCATGGATAGTTTGGAGGTCGATTCAACCCCATTTTTCTATGACTCAATATGGATTAAAAATCAAATTGGTGTACCTATATAATAAAGAAGGATACGGCTACAAAATAAACACAGAATGGAAATTTTTGTCTTGATCATAAAAAAACGTAGGTGAAAAAACTGTCAAAATAGGTGCAATTTGGGTACCCTCACGTTATATCCAAAGGCTTACATGTATTCGTGTATGATTAAACCGTTCCGTAGTGTGTTTGTGGTTGTTTGTCGATTGAGCCTAGTAAACTTTACAGGTTCTATAACTCTAACATGTAATACTTTGCCTGGTGATACATGGACACCGGGATTTGTTTTTAGAGAATATGATATTTAATTATTAAATAACATGAACTTAAACTACTTGTAAAAGAGGGAAGATGATGGTTATTCTGTCTGTTTATCAGTGTCCCTAACAAGAATCTGTGTCTTCACAAACCAAGCTTCAAGACCGTTTAAGATGAGTGTATATATAAAACAACATGTGCTTCATATGTTTTATTAGTTAATGATTCGGGGGGACCACTTACTATGTACTGACCGGTAGGCATGAGCCGCTGGAATAGGCCACCATTTATAGCTAAATACTAGTCTTAATGGCAGCGCACATGTTTTTGAGGTCAGATCTTGATAAATGTGTCTATAAGGGCGAGAAATTAGATTTAAAAGGTTATTGATTATATATCATTAATATAGTAAAACTACTGAATCATGTATTATTATTCATTACAGAGGTGATCAAAACCACAGCCGTAAATGCTTAAGATGTTTGTCAGTTCTATTTAACTCTTTAAAATAGTGTGATATAGCTATAGGTCTACTTTTTGGCTAAAAATATATAATAACACCCAGACCCAAGGTTAATTATCTCTTGGTTGAAGTATGCGTTATTGTATTTCTTTACATATCTTTGAAAGGATTGATAGTATAGTTTATGGGTATATAATTGTAATGTTGAATATATATAATGTCCGAAAACACCAAGGAATTCAAACAAAGATGCCAACTCAAAATGTTTTAAAAGGGTAGTTCGAGGAGGGTTAATGTAGTTTTCGTCGATTTTTATGTGATTTTAAAAGTCTATCCGATGAGGGATATTGTGGCTTGGTGATTATTTTTTTATTCCAAACCATGACAGAAGCTTTTAGAGTATTCCAATACCCAAAGCACAAGATCCGATTTAACCAAAATTTCGAAACTATCAAAACATCGGGTTAATACACAACAATATGCCGAAATCTTAAAATAAATTTTTTTCAACAGTAGACTAGTTGAAAAAAGTCAATAGTTATCTTCAGGGTTCTTGGTGAAAATGGACCTTCTCTTTTTCACCCTTGGCGAAAAATTGTTTATACAAGCTTGGACTGATTTACTATCAAAATAACCGGGGAAGACACGGTCAAAGAGTTAATATTTCACGAACAAAATTATTATAAGAAAATAAATCTTACCTTTGAAATGACAACTTGGCGTTTGCCATTCCCTTCATGACTGAATGGTTCTAGTGTATTCTGTTACTAAACGGAAGATTTAATTTAATTTTCGCTATGTTATTTTTGAAATACAACACTGTCTATGATTATCTATCGCTTGTCTATCAATTGTAATCTTCTCATTTCAAATCAGATTTGACAGCTGTTAAATCAGGATAGACGGACATAAAGCGCAGTATTTGCGTTTTGTCCGCTATTTCCTATTTCGGCTATTATTTCTGTCTCTGTGATATCACAAGCTAGAACAGTCTTTATATAAATATATTTTTACATAATATAATTGTCCTAATAAAATCTTCTACTTATGATATTTAAAGATTTAAAATTAAAATCATCAATTACAAATAATCGTCTCAACAAAAATGTTTAAAATCCATCTTGTTAAAATGCTATGTACTTTATTTAGTTCCTTAGCTGCTCACGTCGGTTATCAAATGAACAATTTTAGATTTATAACAAGAAACACTGTTCAGTCCATTCAAACCATACGTATCAATTTATGAATGTTTTATAAATGTATTACAACTTTAAGTGCATGAACTGAATTACTGTATCCAGAATCTTTTGTAATATTGTATAATTGGAACTTGCTCACATCCAATAATGTTTCTTCAATACACTCTTCACACTTTTTCTTGACAATATAATATTGTTTAAAATTTAAGTTCACATTAATCATAAATACATCCCTTTTAGTGATATTCCACACGGATCATTAGTAAAGAAATGAATCTCACTGGAGAATTGTTGGAATTTATCGAAATTCATAGATTTTTCTTTAGGCTACTACGGTTTGATGATGTCAGTCTTTTGGAAAAACATTCATAATGTATACATTCTTGCTGAGCAATAATAGTCCACTAGACAAATGAATTCCTTGTAATGTTTGTTGTCTTTTGAAAATAAAATCTTCTTTCCTAACTATTCATCCTTTTGTGCAGAGGAGTTTTGATTTATATGTTAGTTTTGATATTGATATAGCAAATTATGTACGACTACGGTCAATGAAAACCTATAGAGTATCACAGAAGTTACAATTAATGAACAAGTTAGCCTGGAAGGCCAATGAAACGCTGACCAGATCATTTGTTAGTTTGGTCAAACTAAAAACAATTTCATAACATTTTCACAAATCAGTAAATTTGTCTCTTGACGAATTAAGCAACAGCAATATTTGTAAAAGTTTTGTTTGAAAAGATTAAATCCACTTAATTTAAAACTGAAATAGAATGAAAACAGTGATTTACTATAGCACGGGATGTAGAGAAAAACAATTCAAGTGTGGGTAAATTGAATTTATATACACCTGAATTGAAAATTAACAATGTCGTCATTTTAAAGCTACTTATCCAATTTCAACGTTTCATGCAGTTTGCATATATAGATTTTCATAACAGTGGTTGAAATATGAAAATAAGAAGATGTGATTTGATTGCCAATGTGACAACAATCCACCAGAGACGAAATGACTTAGATGTAACCAAATCAGTAACAGCTTTCAAAAATGAGCAAAACGCGTACACCGAATAGTAAGCAATTAAAGGCCCTGACATGACAAATTGCAAAACAATTAAAACAAAACAAAAAACAAGGGCCTGATGTATGTTCAATACAATAATAAAAAACACAAATATGATAGTCAGATATGTTAGTATGACCGCGTTAGATTAATCTTGAAAAAATCATTGTAAATGATCGTATACATATATAATACAGCACAAACAACATTTTCCAAAAGACCAAAGAATAGAAAAGGATATTTTAACAAAACGCATTTGACTAACAGGTCGAACAACAAATGTTCTTAAACCCTGCTGACTGCCATTGGCGATTGCCAAATAAACAGATCACCGATGTAATAAATGGATCTTACTATATATATATATATATATATATATATATATATATATATAATATATATATCTGTAAATTTGCGGAAGCCATTTTTTTTTGTTCTTCCTGGCCGGATTATATATATATATATATATATATATATATAAAAAAGGACCAACCAGCAAATTTACTATGTACCGGATCGTCTATAATAGACGATACTGTGCAGATAAGGAAAAAATCATATAAGTCTAAAAATTTGCACAACGATACTAATATAAGATGGTATTATACGAAGATGTTGTTATTAAATCGTGTTGACAAATATTTCGGCTTAACAAATAGCCTTCTTCGGTGTCAATGAGTTTAACAATACTAATTTGTCAACACGATTTAATAACAACATCTTCGTATAATACCATCTTATATTAGTATCGTTGTGCAAATTTTAGACTATATATATATATATATATATATAAATGACTGAATAATAGCCAACGATAAATCTTACGGGGCGATGGATCATATAATTATGATGCAGTACACTACAAAATATAATATATAACAAGTCTAAAAGGGTACAACATCACCAAAAATAACAATAAAATGAACAAATGTTAAATATTTCGGATAACAGATATCCTTCATCAGTATGAATATGATGTAAAATGAATCTATTCTGATTATAAAACTATAATAATCTTGAAATTTATACAATAAAACAGTTAAACCCGAACATCATAGAGACGCTTGTACAATTCTATTTTTTTTGTAAACAGCTATTGACAACAGAGTCTGCAAAGATATACTTTAAATGAAAATAGTAATGTGCGATATGAACTGGTACAATTCTAAAATTTAAAAGATGACGACAGTTTCGATGTTACAACAACAATTGAGTGGAAATACATTCCCAATAAACAGCACTTGTATATATAAGTCTAAATTGAAAACAACGTTCAAACCTATAATTGCGTTGGATAAAAACCGCAATTTTATACGTGTGCATGCAAAACAAATTTCTTGTTAGAGGGTCTAAATACAGCACAAACAACATTTTCCAAAAGACCAAAAATGTGAAAAGTATATTTTAACAAAACGCATTTGACCAATATAAAGAAGTAGAGCCATTTCATCTGTGTTTGTTTCAGTCACTCCCTGGGTCAAATCCCTAAAGTTGTCAATAGATATAAGAAGATGTGGTACGAGCTAGTGCCAATGAGACAACTCTCCATCCAAGTCACAATTTATAAAAGTAAACCATTATAGGTCAGAGCACGGTCTTCAACATGGAGCCTTGGCTCACACCGCACAGCAAGCTATAAAGGGCCCCAAAAATTACTAGTGTAAAACCATTCAAACGGGAAAACCAACGGTCTAATCTATATAAAAAACGAGAAAAGAGAAACCCTTATGAACCACATTAGCAAACGACAACTACTGAATATCAGATTCCTGACTTAAGACAGGTGCAAACAATTGCAATCCATTTAGAATCAGAAAATTAAAGGGTCAATGTCATATTCCTTAACAAAAATTCAACAATTTTACATATGTCCAATCAAAATGTAATTGAAGGCGACATATTGCGGTTGGAGTTATTTTGATACATAATGGTAAACTTTATATATGTTATTGTAAAATTTTGCATCCAAGGACTTCTCTAACAATAAAATGAATTTAGTTGTTTCAGAAATAAATATATTGCTCTATTTTCAACAACATTTTGTGTTTAGTTAAAGATGTTCTATATCTTTGGGATAAATACTAGTACTCAAATTTTGCACAAATCTGTCAAGATTGTTGCTGTTCTTCAAGCGGTTTGCTGGTGTTCTGTTAAGAAATAAACCATCATAATTGTATTGTTAGAACCTCAAAATGCATACATGTATATTAAGTCGCAATACTGTGCATTTCAGTAAAGATTGATAAACTTTAATTGTGGACTGCTGTGGAATAATTTTAAAAAGGTATTAAGTAAACTATATTGTTCGAGTAGTAGGGATAGAATCTGTTATGTGTTGAACATTTTCGTTTTTAAAATTAAAAATATACCCATTAACGTTTTGTAATACTAGTATACGCAGATAATTGCTAGTATGAAAATACACAACTAAAATTAGAACAAATTAATTTTCTAATGTTGCTAACATCATAGATGTATATCTATGCTAGCATTAAAACATCTTTGCGACAACCTGATATTAGCCTTGGATCCTGGATATATAACTGCTAACACGAAGAGGTTGGACAAGATGCCAAGCTACCGTGATATATAATCATTGCTTCTTAGTATGATGACGATATATAAAACCACACGGCTACTGACTGCAATGGGGAGTAACGGAAGACCAATCTATTGTTCGAGATCATGCGCGTAGCTACGTTTACGTCAAAACGCCCGGGCGTACACATAAATTTTGAAGAAAAAAATATTTGAACCCAAATAATTATAAGAACTGATTAAAAGCACACGGGCCTTGTAATTTTTTCTTCAATGACTTGTAATTGGAGATAAAAGACAAAGTGACGAAATATACATTTCAATCAAATGATATCATATTATTTTTTAAGGTACTTTTAGGTCATAAACATGTAGCTCTGTAACTGTTTCGGTTCTTATATATCCTCGGTTTTAAAATATTCGGCTTTGAGCGTTCCTGATGATTGAAGGTAAATCCAGAAAAGCGTTTCGAACGCATGAAATTAATAACGTGTTGTTTTCAGATTTTATATTACATGCATATGTTTTTTTTTTTTTTTCATTTTCTGTCAAAGTCTGAATCTACTGTGAATTCTACTCAGTTTACTATTGTTTAAAGCAATTCATTATCTGCTGAGATACGATGTGGCTTGCATTTTTATGTTTCAGTTCAATATTTATTTTAACGTTACACCTGCCCATCTATGAAAATTAATTAGGAAATGTGTCCATTAACGAAATTTGAGTGTAAAAAGATGAGTAAACCAGATGAGGTAAAAAAAAAATCATAATAATAAAACGGCAACATGGAAATGGAGACTTGCTTTTTTACTATCTCTATAAAGTTTTGATTTTTTGTCGATTGATTGTTTACCCCACATCTCCTTTTAAACCAATCTAATTAAAATTTATATCTCTGATTTCGTTATACTCATAAGATACGAGCATGCGAGTTAATATAGATATAAATTTTAATCAGACTGCTTTTAAACACTATTTTTAAGCAACTGGTTTGGGCATTTTTTCTCTTTAATACATTACCATTATATTCCGAATCAATACAATGAATAAATCCAACTTAAAAAAACAAATTAGGCTCTAAAAGAGACGCGAAAGATACCAAAGAGATATTCAAAATCATCAGTTGAAAACGAACTGACAACACCATGGCAAAAAACGAAAAACTATGAAAAGGCAAACAATAGTATACAAAACACAACTTATAGAAACATAAGACTTAACAACACGGACCCCACCAAAAACTGGGGGTGATCTCAGGTACTCGGGAAGGGTAAGCAAATTCTGCTCCATGTGTGCAAACCCAGTGATAAGTCTAATTCGGTAGATCACATTAGAGGAAAAAAGGACGGGATTGTGGTAATATCAACATTTGAAACATATACGTCGTCATTAACCTACTCGTTATGTCGACCGTAAAATTTTTGAAGGGATGATTTCAACTACACCACTTGGAACTCTTGGTTCAGTAGCTTCCTTGTAAGCAGAAACTATCTATCAAGGAAATGATGATAGGAAATGCAATCTCTGGAATATCTTATCAACTGGCAGGTATATACTCCATATGCAGGTGTTGCTGGAATGTTGCTACATAGAAAAGAAAAGTTCACAATTGGAGGCTGAAATCATCTCCTTTGTCGTAAAGTTTTGTTCTTAACCGACCAAGTATGTTGCTATTGATGAGATTTTCATGACAGATATTGGTATCTCTTTCTCGATAACGCTCGAACGTCCTGGGGTTTCGCCCCCTACCAGGAGGTCTTCTGTCCTTAACCTCAAACCCCTCGATGAGGTTCGGGCAAACACTTAAAAATTGCCTAGCTACGCCACTGGAGATCAGAATATCGAGGGCAACACCTAGACATAGCTGTTGCCTTGCACATAGTCTGCAAGCTGTTATCATTGAGGCACACCTATTAGTACAATAGATTTTAGATTGTACATGATATTACAGACAACAGTCTAATGACTGTTAATTAATGAAAATACAACTTTATGAATTCTCGTCGTCTATTCCGTTCTATATTATCTCTACTTAGTTTTTCTGAGAAGAACTAAAACTAAAACATATGCAAATTAGTTCTCAGAACCCTTTTACCATTTATGACTCAATTTGTGTACATAATGATTTTCACCAGTATAAAAAGTAAGCTATTTCCCCTAGCGATCAAAATGGAATTTTGAACACAAAATGGAATTTTGAACACAAAGTTGAAACACCTCTTCATCGCTACATACTATAAGCAGATACATATAATACTTTTTAAATGCATATCATATTGATTTTAACGGTACTTGTCTATGTATATATACATGATTGTATAACTCAATACCGCATCTCTTTTTATTTCTTATTTAGCATGTATAACGAGTGTAAATCATACAATTTTGCCCCAATTCAAGAATGGAACAGAAAATTTTGTGAGGAAAGTTTAAAATTTTCCAGCTGTTTGCATTTTACACTTACATGAATCAACGTCAGTAAGTACGTTTAAATCCCAACAATACTTATAGTCAGAATTAAAAGTAACTAATCAACAGTACAAAATTGAATTTAATGCTGGGTGGATATATCGTAAAAGGTACAATAACAACAGGTTTAAGAAGTAAATTAAAAACTTCTAAATATGCTTGTTGGTCGTGAATAATCTTGTTTAGTGAACTCAACTTGAGACCTTAAGGCGTACTTTGAAAAAAAGTGTATTACTTTATTATTGATTAATAATTGATATAACCAGTGTCAGTTTCGAAAATATTTTGATCAATCAATCTATCGCCTAAGTTTTATTTTTGTACAGCAATGGTTTTATTCTTATTTGTTCATAAGTTCTGCTTTTGATCCAAGGAGATAGTTTTCTTGTGAATTTACAGTCACATGAATGTATCAACATTTAGCAGAAAAAAAGATGAAACACGATATTTTCAAAAAAGAGAAAAAGAAGGTGACTGGTTGATAAGTCAATGTATTTCAACGGAATCTGGAAAACAAACTTAAATACTCTCGAAAAGCGTTGTGTGTAAGTGGCAGCTTACAAGGCAATAAACAAGAGGGACGAAAGATACCAGAGGGATAGTCAAACTCATAGATCGAAAACAAACCGACAACGCCATGGCCAAAAATAAAAAGACAAACAGACAAATAATAGTACAGATGACACAACATAGAAAACTAAAGACTAAGCAACACGAACCCCACCAAAAACTTGGGGTGATCTCAGGTGCTCCGGAAGGGTAAGCAGATCCTGCTCCACATGTGGCACCCGTCGTGTTGCTTATGTTATTACAAATCCGGTAAATAGTCTAATTCGGTAAGTCACATTCGTGAAAAGGGAAGGGTATTGTAGTTACGACATAAGGAACATATCCGATATCATCTGTGAAACGGTTATTCCATAACGGTCAACCAACTCGTGATGGCGTCCGTAAAATTTACGAAGGGATGATTTCAACTTCACCATTTGGAACTCTTGGTTTAATAGCTTCCTTGTGAGCAGCAATCCTCTATCAAGGAAATATCGTCGTTATTTGTCAGAGTTCATTGATCGGTTGTATCGATTTCCTTAAAAAAAAGTGAGATAGTAAATTCTTAGACTTTCGCCTCTACTGCTACGAAAAGATCGTAGATGAAAACACCTTTACAGCGAAAAAACCTTAAAAATACAACATTATAGTATTGTCTTGTCTTGAATCCGTAAATTACCCATGAAGCATTGCCAGTTTTGCTTCATATTTGCTTCCAATAAATGGTCAATTACCAATACTTTTGTTCTGCAGACTATTGCTCTTATATCCGTTTAACTAGGACGAGCTGCGCTGATCTTTATACAATACTACTGAAGCCCATTTAGGACCTCCCAAAAATGTAATTTGAATTCGATACCACGAATTAAAATCGTTATCGCGAATTGTAGAATTCGTTATCATCGGTTAAATTCGTTAACAGTGTTTATAATTCGTAATAAGGGGTTAAATTCGTTATCACATTTTTTGTAATTCGCGATAACGGATTAAAATTGTTATAACAAATTGTATAATTCGTAATCACGGATTTAATTCGTTCTAACGAATGTGTGTAATTTGTTATCACAGTTTTTTTTTTGTAATTCGTGATTACTGATTAAATTCGTTATCACAGATTTTTGTAATTTGTGATAACGGTTAAAAATAGTTAAAACAAATTGTATAATTCGTGATAGAGGATTAAATTCGTGATAACTATTTTTACGAATTCGTGATAACGAATTTAATCCGTTATAACTATTGATGAAAATCATTATTACGATTTTAATCCGTTATCACGAATTACAAAACAAATGTAATTTCTACGAATTCGTGATAACGAATTCAATTCGTTATAACGATTAATATATAATTCGTTATCACGATTTATAAAATTCGTTTTTACGATTTTAATCCGTTATCACGAATAGAACAAATTTTTATAACGAATTACAAAAACTGTTATAACTAATTCCGCAAATTCGTTCTCACGAATTTAATCTGTAATAAAGAATTCTTAAATTCGTGATAACGATTAAAATTCGTGATTTCGAATTCAAGTATATATTGGAGGTCCTAAATGGGATTCCGTACAATACTAACACATAAATGTAACAACAGAAATCTTCCTGTTTGATAAAATGAGCTTCAAAAACTTTGGTGTAACTATTTCTAGTCATTGTTGTTTGCAATTTTTTCTTTTGTTTGAAATACAAAGAAATATTTAAAGCCAATATTTTTGGCAAAAAATATACGTGTTTATTTGTGCGATAAACCTATCAGCATTCTAATGGGGACTACTGTTTAATTCCTGACAGACTGCCACGACTCAGAACGTTTAGAATTTGACACCAGTCAATTGTTGAAGACCGTAGACTTCTAAATGAATTTTCGTGTATTGTGTTGTAATGTTACTTTTTTTCTGCTATTTCAATAGTTGTAATGTTACTGTTGCAATGATGTACACCCTATAGGTCCTCTGAATCATATATTGGGGTACATCTGACCGTAATCAAATAGCTTCATCGACCATATAAACTCTATACTTTTAAATTAGCATTCCAATAGTGTGCCGTTTATAAAAAAAAAAACTGTAGGATGAATGAATATGCCTCTGGGATTTATTACAATTTTCATATTTCTGTGGACACTAAAGAGAAATTTAATTATCAAATGTCTGTGAAAAAAAAACATCTTTTGGGTCATGTAAATTCTTTTGTTTCCAAATTATTTGTTTTATTGAAATTATTCGTTACCAATAGCAATAATTTGTGGACAACCTTGGTCTATTAATTTCTTTTCGTTATGTTATATTGATCAGAAACATACACACATATAAATTCTCGTTAAATTAACAACATACAATAGAATTGATTTTATATCCAATATAAATCTAGGAAATGAAGAAACTAAAATTTAAAAAAATGAAAGAAATCAATCGTTTTGCAATAAAATAAGAACGCAAGATATATTGGTAGATGCTTTACAAAAGGTTTAAATATAAAGACATATAATGTGATATTATACATCGATGTTGATCATATTGCTGAGAAAAATTCCAAAAAGGATAGTATAGAATTCGTTAAAAAAATACGATTCTTACCTTAACATCCCGGCCATTTCTTCAGATGTCTCACGGCAGATATAACAGTTTTATCTATTCATTTTATTTATTTAGGAATATCCTTTGTGTGTAACTGTTTAGAATTAAACTAAATTGAAAACGTGTTTTCATAAAAAGTTAAAATAACCGGATTTAGAGATTTAAGTACTCAATTAAAATCTGTTAAGAAAACATACACATTAAATAATTGTATTATTTTCTTCAACGAAGGCTTTACATTTGTATCTAAAATTTATACTATGTATGTTAATTTATTTGTATATGTCTCTGTACCATTGTACTTTGGTGTACGAGAATAAAGATATATATATATATTTGATAGTAAGTCCTTTATTGGTTTTTAATAAATACTAATATACTAATGAAAGAAATAAAAAACTAAATCGTTTCATTGAGAGTAGGTCTGCGAGCTATAAAAGGATGTTTTTCTATTGCTTAGATGTATACAACGTTGTATTTTCACGTTCATATCCTGTGAAAATCGATAAGGCCAAAGTTACGTTTTTTCTTTATTTTTCGTCCGATTTTGCAATGTCCATGGTCAAAACTGTTTCAACACTCAGAAATTCCCTTTTTTTTTAAATTGTCAAAAACTTATTTGAGGCCCCATTTTATAAAAGATTTATTGTTAAACTCATCAATGTGTACAGTTTTTTATGGTTATTTATAAGAATAGAAAATGGAAAAAAATTGAAAATAAGCGTATTTTTTTTATTATATAGACATACTGATATATTTCTCGTGCCAAAATTCATATTTAACTTTAAACAGTGATTTTCCTAAAATAAATCATAAATTTATATTATAATTATTGCATACACTGCAAACATTTCTGTATTGAAAAGAAAAAAATATATTCAATTCGGACAAAAAATATCAATATGCTTTTATATGAAAGTAAGTCAGGTATATATTGGGGTAAAAGAATTTACATGGTTAACTAGTTTATGTATTTAGTATAATCATGGAAGTATGTCAATATAATACTCTCATGGTATAATGATACCAATCAACGTTGCCTTTCCTCTTAAGATATACCTTAACACCGAATATGTTTTATCGAGTTAACTACCTGTTATCTAGTGAGGTTTGTGTTGCTCAATTCTTTCTTTCCTTTAAGTAGCTTTTTGTTGACTATTACTTGTTTTCCACTGTCACGGTTTCTTACTTTTTTGTAATGTTATTGTCTTATACTTATAAGTTTATTGTCCCTTTAGCATTTGATATTTTACTTACGTAACAAACTAATTTAATCATGATAAAGTTTATGTATTTACAACAACAATGATTTTACAGTTTTAATAATGTAGAAATAATATCGGTTTCCTGTCAATGGCGAAAGGATATTAGAAAAAGGTAATAGATGATTATACGGTAATGAAATCTGAAAAATAGAACAATCCGGAAGTGGCTGTCAATTCTCACCATATTCAGATGTCTCACCAATAGTAAACTATTCTTTGAATGTTTCCTGTCCGTTTTAGATATCAAAATTGTTACAGTAATAAGCGTCTCTACCATATGCACAATAACATTTTATTGTTAAAATGACAAAGCCTTAAAATGTACTACAATAAGCTTGATGGTTTTACCTAACAGATTTGCAATACGTACAACATGCAATAAAGTAACCGATACTCTTCCATCTCATTTCTAAGGATTCTTTATTTTAATTCGACACCTAGCGTGTAAATATCGAAAACGAAAACAACCCCCATCCCCACCCCAACCCCTAAACGGTCATATAAGCAATATCGAAGTTTCCACATCCATCCCGGCAAAAAAAAAAAAAAAAAACTATAAGAGAACCAATACCATCAAAAGATTCAAATTCCTCCAACGTTTTCATACTTGTAGTGCTTATGAAAAGATATAATCGAAATCAGTTCATTTCTATTCTAATGGTCAAATAAACACAAATCAACCCTCAAAATCCAGCTTTCTGTAAAATACGATGATTTTTCCAAATTCATACTCTTTGACAAAATATTATCGACTTTGTTCTTCCCGTTTTTTACTATAGTTATCAAAAGATTTCCCCCTAACATATTTCACGAAAAACTCCATTTAAGAACTCGCCTAAGATATTCATATATCAGACTTCAAACAAACAGGTCAATTTTACTCATTTATTCAACCGCGCAAAAGTGAACGATTTGATCATTCAAGGCTTTTCTAAAGATTTCGTGAAAAATTTACGAAAAACAAAGTAGTGCATTTTAATTACTCTTGGACTGAAAAACGCGACTTCCAGAGTAAATTAAAGGATTCGATAGACAAAACACTTTGGAGAATGGCCTGAATTTTCCAAAAACTCAACGTTCGTCTTTTTCGTCTCATTCTTCCAACAAATACACACAGAAAACTGACGTGATTGTTAGTGATATAAGTTTATTTTGTTTTTGTACAAAAATCCTGGCGGCAGGACAAGTAACGGGACGGTCGTGAAGAAAAAAACCCAATGTTTTCTTATTTCCATTTTCAACCAACAAACTAAATGTCAACAGAAAACAAAATATAAATGTCAGTATTAAATATAATCTTGATGCTTGTTAAGTTTTCATTAATTCTGTGAGTCGGCTTAACCCCCCCACCCCCCCTTTTTTTTTAAATTGAGATCGTATTCCACCATAGTGTTAAACTGTTAACCCATAAATTTATAAATAAATAAAACTAACATACCGGGCAAAACTTGCTCTAGTTGCAGGAGTCAATCGATGTGAATTTGGACGGGATCCGGTTTTAGCGGAACTGCCTTTCCCAGAAAAAGGCATAACGAACTTCAGTAGGTCGACATCTTCCCAATGAGCCCCTATCAGACAAGCACATAATTTTATATATTTCCCCCAAAAGGATCAATAATTTTAACCAATTTGTACAAATTGTATTGTCGTGTTTTGTTTATAATGAAAAATACCACAATATTTTCAAATGAGTTTTCACGATACCAGATCGATTTTCCATTTTCAGCGTTCCACCCCGGATACAATAGAATGTTGCACTAATATTCATTGATCCAGTCTCGCAACAGAGCATTGTTATTTTTGTTTTCTTAAGCTATTTAATTTTAATTAAACGTGTTTAATATATAAAATACGGAAAAATGAAACTAATTATGTACATAAGAAATTCGATAAATTGATATATCAGTAATGTGCGTTTGTTTTATTTCTAGATAGTCAACACTGCAAACGGAAAAAAAATTAATAACAGGACTTTTGTAAGAGCTTCAGATAATTATTTCGAGTCAGATAAGACTCGATTCATAGATCAAAATAGACTCTAAGTAATGTCATGGTAATATGGTCCTTAAAAACAGATCGTATGTCTACACTAGGGACCACACTTTCTATAAGTAAATATTATGTGCTTTTTTAACCTGATTATAATGAGTCCATAAGAGATTCATCTACAAAAACCTAAATTATTATTCACTGATTTATTTTTCCATATTTGTGTAAATGACAAATATTATTTCAACTGACATCAACATATTTTTATTCAGTTTTAACTTTAATACTTAACCAAAGCGGTCTACTATGAAATCATCACTTGGCATCAGTAAGCTATGCTTGAATTTTCTGTGAAACTACTACTGAGTGAACGTGCAAAGGAGAGAGTCAAAATAAACTCTGTTATTTATTTTTTGTTAAATTTCCCATTTCAATCCAAATGAATAAAAATCAAGGTCACCAGAAGCAGTTATTGATTATTGGGAGACCTTTCATTAGATGACAAACAAAGCAAAACTTTAAACTTTGTTATTACATTGTTAATCTTCACCAAAATTGCCGTATAATGTCTGGACTCTTTAAGTGATATATATATATATAAACTAGAACATCATATCATCACGACCACGAGAATACGTGGTTTGTCAAAGGCCGTTGTTGTTTCTGATTGAATGGCCAATTTTTCAAAGCCAAACGTTTTGCATGTTTTGAGACATTTTGAAGGAACGGTGGTTTAAAGACCATCTTCAAAGAATCATATTTTCGTACCGATCGGGTGGCATAAATTGTGGCAACCATGCCACATAGGTTGAAATTAAATCGTATGGGCAATTACATTCATCTTTTTTGTTGTTCTGAATCTATGTGACCAATCTGAACCGAAGTCATCAGAAAACAGATTGAGGGTCCTCTATATGTTTTTACGAATATAAAAAGACTGCTCATCTCGTAAACTTATTTTGGGCATATGTGATCATATATGGTAGAATGTTGCCACCTATAGATGCCTATAGAACTGTATCGAAAATCATTTTTTCTGAAAGCAAATGCGTAACCAGATCCAAACTTAAAAGCCATAAATGATTTGCGGAAGGTCTCAGTTCGCCAAAAAATAAGTATTTTGCTCTCGTCATGCGAAAAAATGACCACCAGAGAAAATTCTTGGTTCTGACAATCGATTGGCTCAAATTTCTTCTTCTCGAAAGAACTACCGTTTTAAAGACTAATTCTAATCAGACTTCATATGATGATTCGGAGACCATCTTAAAAGGAATCATCGTTTCGTATTCATCAGAACGCCAAGTATGATTTGTGTATATAGAAATGCTGTTACCGAGACCTCTACCGTCCCGCAGTAAGAACCACGCTAAGGGACGTCCGTTTGGATGTGTGGGATTCTGTATAATTACAAGGCCACGCACGCTTGGAATGGGAATGGAAAATTCGGAATCTTGTGTTTAGAGAGTGCCACCATCTGTCCACCGTAATAAATAATCATTGCAAATTTTTTTTAGGGGTCCTGTATGTGGCGTGTTACAAGACCAAATTCCTGTCTCTGTCTAAGATTCCCTATTTAATTTGCAGTCTCAATTAAATGCCCTCCTTCCTAATGAACTCAGTTATTTTGCAGTACCTACTTATTTGGTGCATTATATATATTTTTTTTTTGCTTTTTGGATATACATAAAATATTTGGCGCTGTTAATCAAAAATGGTCAACCACTAGAAGGGGCGGGAACGAGACCCCGAATAGTGCACGAGAAGCGAACGCAAGGTTAGGTTGCACAATCATAAATTATAAGAAAAAGTATTTTCATTATTTTCATATACTTAAACATATAATTTACATATAAATTGTAATTTTAGTAGTTGAAAAGGCTGTAATATTGCAAAGTCTATATACTGTTGACTTCACTGTAACACTTGTTATTCGTTACAGGAATTGTATGTATCTTTTCTTTTACAACCAAAATTTCCATGTGAAAATTTCTTTTCTATTTTTAAATCTTAACGCTCTTGAATATTAAATTTGATGTACAATTTAATCTAAAAATAGAGGTGTATACACGGCATAGAACTGAGTAGATTCTTTCAAGCGCTTTTCTATATAAATGTTGATATTGCTGCTAAATTTGCAATCATTTAGCAAAGGAAGTTTCAATATTGACTGTCTTCCGTGATTAAAATGTAGGAATTTGGTGTTCATTCCGCTTTTCTGTGATACCTAATCTCTTAACTGGAATCCGCTTGTTTTACGCTACACACAAACAAACTGTAGTAGTCAGGCGAGAACCAGCTTACCTAATCTCCGGATATGACTCGTCAAAGTATTTAAAAAAAAGAGACAGAGATACCAAGGGACAAGAGAAGCTATACGCCGAAGAACAACAGAGCATACACAGAACACTACAGAGAAAACTTGAGACTGATCAACACGAACTACCAAAAAACCGGAGTGATATAAGGTGGAGCGCTCCGGAATTGTAAATATAGTCTGTTACACAAGTTGAACCCGTCGTGTCCCCTGACGGGTGCCTATAAAGTGCGAAACGAAATAGAAACGAAAAGAAACGAAAAGAAACAAAACGAAACGAAAAGAAACGAAACGAAACGAAATCAACATAAAACGAAACGAAACGAAATAGGAACCAACGAAAAGAAAAGAAACGAAACGAAATAGGAATAAAATTTAAATCAAATTGAATATTAAGCCGATTATATTTATAAATATTATTTATTGTCTAGTTTGATACAATTTCTTTTAAAATTGAGAAAAAAAAAACTGTGAAATTCAGCGTAATCGTTAACAAGCTGTGGTTTAGGAACGACTTAAACACAATATATAATATTTGATTATGAACTCTATATGTTATACTAGACAGACACGATTAGGCACGGACCATTTGACGGTCCACATGAAAAGACCAGACTCCCCAAAAAAAAGTCAAATGGTCCGTGCCTTAGTCGGTTTTAAACTTGTATGCTCCAGTGTACCATGAAACAGCCAGGATGACAACTGTAGGAACGTTAATTCCGAGAGGCCAGTCAGTGTTGCCTCACCCTCACGAAAACCACAAAATAGCGGAGAAGCAGCAGATAACAATTTTCCAAACGACAAATTCCTATAAGCACCATGACTGAGACCACTCTTAAAAGCAGATATCATCCGTTTGATGACAAATTATTGTCTTCTTGAGAGAGTAGCTAGGCGATATTAAAAGAACGTTGGAACTTACAAATCACGAAAGAAACTTATCGCCATGGAAATGCAAAACTTTAGACTGAAGACAAACTTAATCTGAACCAAGGCACCAGACACAGGGTAATATATCCGATACTCCGAAAGGGCGAGTAGATCTTGCTTCACAAGCTACATCCTTCGTTTTGCTCATGCAACTACACATTAGGTGCCAAGTCTCATTCAGTACACTAACGTCACATTCAATTAAGAGAACGACAATTGGAAGATATCATTCGTCATCTGTATAACAGGCATTTCAAAATGTTCAAATTTAAATGAACTTCCTTTTGTTATCTTATCAAGATATAGAAGAATGCAGTGTAATATTAAAGTGCTCAAGATAAATTTGGGATTCGATGACATCATAATCCTAAGAACTATGCCGTTTTAAAATAATAAATGATAATGTTAATCAGAAACCTCTAAATCTTGTCGATACTAATACTTTTTGCATTAAACCGGTCATGCTTTCTCTGTTTGTCTGACTGTAGAATAATCTGTTGGACGTGTATAAATCTGAATACTGTATTTTGTAGTTGTAATTCTCTTTGAACTAGCTTTCAGTAATTTACATAAGTTTTGACCGATACTTTATGAAATTTATTTGTTGGTTGTTTTGTTTTATCATGTCGAATTCAGAACTGATTTTACATTGTTATATTGTTTTATATGTGTCTCCTCTATACTACTTATAGCTACACATAGTGCACGTTTTTCTCACTGTTGAAGACCGTACGGTGACATGGCTGCTCACATCCGCGTCGTTTTGGTCCGTGTTGGATATAGCTGTCTCAGTCGCAATCATACTAACTCCTGTTATATTAATATTGAGCAGTTGAGGTATATTATTCAGTTTCGTTACAGTTAGGAACATTTGATTTTAATATTGGTAAAAATAAGGATAATATATTTTGAACATAAACAAGCTTCAGCTTTTGCAAGTAAGAAGATTTGATACATTTTTGAAGCAATGTGAATGACGACGGAATTCAAAGCAATAAAGTTTACTTTTGTCTCGCATAATATTAATATGGCAACCAACTCCATTGTTTTTTGGGAAGTCAGCATTTTTTACATTTGCAGTTTTTTCTCTCCAAAATGAAAACGAAAAAGTAAATCGGTATACATCTTTTGAACAATGGAATGTTTATATTCAATAGAAAACAATAGTAATTTTTAATCAGTGTTTAATATTCATAATAACCTCGATATGTATACAATTTGTATAACACCTTCACTTTATTTTAATAAACATTTTGTACTTTGATTCGACAAATATTCTTTATATTTGTATTTCCGAAACGTATGCATGTCATGTCTATTCAAACTTAACGCCTACACCAATCAGCTTGTCTTTACCTGTTGGTGTAAAATGGCTTTTGTTTCTGCGGCAACTGTAAATTGAGTTTTGTCAAAGCTCGACACTTTTTTTTATACAAGTAACCTGGAAATGAAAGTACGCATATTGAGATTTGCATTTCTTTACTCCATGTATTGTAAACTCGCTCACAGAAATGACGTACTACCAATTCATTTTGCTCCTTTTCCTATTGAATTTGACTCCGCATCCAAAGCACAATATTGCCCTCGTTTGAAAAAGATAAATGATGTCAAATGGTTCCTCAGCTTTATCCAAATGGTCAATTGCATCCAGAGTTGTCTGAATGCTCCTTGAACCATCGGACGTCTCTCTTCAACCAAAGTTGGTTTAGATTTATCTAATGGGGTTCTTCCACCTCTCCTTGGTTTTTTCACTTTTCCTTTCATCCCTGAACGGATACCCCCAATCAATAGATTTGTTGTGTCAACATCATGTTTTTCCTTCTTTCGCCATTCAATAAACTTTTAAGGCAGCCATAGAATTCTCCTGCTGCTATTGAATGTGCACAAATTTTAATGCTGTATACACTGAACAGTTGTTACATTTAATTTTACCAGAAGTTTTACTGCCGTGACCAAATGGGGTTCAACGTTCTCTATCTTTGAGAGTGTCTAACATATATCCCTTCGAAGCCTGGCGTTTTAAGTATCGAATCTTGTGATTGTAGGAGACCTTCTGCCTTTTCAAACATCTCTTCGAGTAAATTTCCGATATACCTGGAATTTGTAATTGATAATCATCGTAGGAAATTCCTCGTTTTAATGAAACATTTGGACGAGTTTCTGGCTTTGGTAATGAGCGGTCAGATTTGCTCCTGTTTTCAGCGTGCTCGTTTATTAGTAAAACTTATCTAACAATTTTCTTCCTGGACATTGGACTTCCAAAATTGTTTAATTACTTGTTTTCTTTCTTCAGCGTTCAGCCCATTCCAAATATGTCTCTTTTCTTAAATAAGTATGTGTGAAGCCAAATCATATGGTCCATTGGCATAAATTGCCATCTCAAACTCCTGTTGCTGACAGGTAACATACTCCTCCACTTTACGATTGAAAACTGGCAGAGTGACTTTACCTGATCTACCAACCCAGTCCTTAACGTTGTTGTTTGTGCTTTCAACTCGGTTATTACTGAAATGACCATCAAGTTGTGCTTGGTCGGTGACTGCTTTGATGAGGTGTGATTTGAATTTTTCAGACTCGTTTGAAACAAACCATGCGTGGAATGTAGGTACAAGATGGTCCCAAGTAGTTTTCAGATCTCTTAGGCGACTATCAAACTCCGATGTGGTCTCGCTATCAATAAGGCCTTTCTGGTACAACATGGAATCAACATTTGTGCCAAAGATGTCGGAAACTATATGCCTTATCGCAGGTGTTGCTGACTTCATTTCTTTCAGTTTATATTCAATATTTTCTTTCTTATGGGAAGCACACAACAAGTTTACGAAGGATTCTGAAGTGAAGGATACCGCAATAGCATTCATTGTCGCCTCATCACCATCTGAACCAATCGCCTGCATTTGGTATCTAAAATTTGGAATCATACGATCAAGTGCACTAAAAAATCTAAGATACGAATTTTCATCACGATGTGTATGGACAAAAGTTGGTCCCATTTCTAATGGGTGTCTTCCTTTGTATTTGCCGGAAGCATGGACAACTCTTAAATTTTCAAAGCATGTATTGGTAACATAGTAGTTTCCGATATTGAAGGTAGAGTCAACCGAAAAAACAGAAAAATGAAGTTGATGAGTACAAAAGGTATCTAAATCCATCAATTGTTTTTCTGAAGCCAGCACATATTGTAAACTTTCTCCATCAGCTGCAAGTTCATGAACAAATGTACTTTCGCGTATCTGTGCTACCAAGTGTGTCAATTGGTCAGTCTTTGTAGCAGCCTTTGTTGATGATCTAATGTTGTAAATCTGTTGTAAATTACGTGGTTCTGAAGAAGCGGAAGAACTGTATAATGGTCCACCAGCGTCATCAACAAGCTTCTTAAATAACTGTCGTGGTTTAGTTTCTCGTGTTTCTTCTTTTATATTATCTAAAACAGATAGATCAGTCTTGAAAATGGTCGAGATTGAGAATCTTTTGCATTTCCATGTGCTTTCATGACTATATCTCCCTCTTCACTGTCTCTGTGTATGTACTGAACAACAGCGTACCTGGATTTGATGTTGTATTTAGAAGTAGCAGTAGAAATTATGCGCTGAAATGAAACTCCGCGTTCGTTATATGTTGCTTGGTGTGTTCCGTATTGACGCCTAAGGTAGTGCGTGTATGAAGACTTGTTACCTGGAACAACATTCTCTATTCTACCATCTCTGATGTCTACCCTGTAATAACTTCTAGGGATGCCGTGTTCCATACACCATTGTCATCAGCATAAATTGACTTCTGGTCCACCTCATTTAAATCAACAATAAAACCGCATTATACCGTACACCTATTGGTTTCTTCTTGCAAATAAAGTCATTATCTACCTCCCAAAGCAAAGCTTAAAATCTCTTTGCAGTTAAACTAGTTGACGGTGTTGAATATATTGGTATTGTATTATGAAATTCTCTAACAGCCTTGTGAATACCATCTGATGACATCAAATCAGGTAGGCTATCTTCACTAGATTCAGATGAGATTTGAATTGCTGTTTTCACTGGAGTTTAACGCTTAAGCCAGTCTTGTCTAATTGGCAATCACACCACATCTTCTTTTCTATATTGTTCAGCGAAATGAACGCACACTAAAGTTTGAAACATACAGATGAACCAAAAATTGAAATAAAAGCATACAAGACTTTGTATATTTCTTATTTTTATAACAAAGGCTAATGGTTCTTGACTTGAAACAGGCGCAAAATGCGACGAAATTAAAGATGTTTTATAAGATTGCAACCCTTCCCTTTACCTCTAGCCAATGTGGAATAAACAAACCCATAGCGATCACAGGCATTCTGAGATTTTTTTAGTTGTGGGGCATTAAAAGGGGTCCATTCCAAAAGCACCTGTGATAGCGATACGCTCAGAAGTCCGAGTCTGATGTTAGAAAAGGTAATCGAATTATATATGCAAAATGACAGAACAACTAGCAGTTATACTGGCGTGTCCGCTCCAGACCCAAAATAATTACCCGATTGATGTTGCAAAATAAACTAGAAATCGGTCTACGGACGGAACCAACCTAGTAAAAAACAATCCTCTTTCAAGGATATCATGATAGGAAACGCAAGCTATTTAATATATGAGAGCAATTCCAGATGTGTATTCCATAAGTAGGCGTTGCTGGAATGTTGCTACATAGAAAATGGAAATTGAAATTTCACAAATGGAACGCCGAAATCATCTCCTTTGTCTTCAAGTTTAGACCCTCATTGTACTAGTAAGAGAAGATATGGTGCATACTTAATGGTACATGCGGTATTTTCTTTATTTCAAGTTCGAAAATGTAATTTGGTTCAACATCGTCACCAAACTTTGGCTTGTTTGGTTAAGATGAAATCATCTTCATATAATCGGCAGGAAGACCACAGTTGGTTCCCGTAGGAATGCCACTTAACTGTTGCTTAACTGTTGCTTAACACGCCCTCTAAACGGAAAATTAGAGTTTCAATAAAAAATTCAAGCATATTGATGTGAATTTCAGAGAATCTTTTGTTTTAATAACTTTTTTTTCACAAAGTGTCAATTCCGTTACAAGATATTTATAACTAAGTTGGTCATTCTTTTCTATGAATCAAAATTGGACCGATTCTTTCAATTTATCTTTAAGTTAAGAATGAAAAATACTTGCATATAAGTTTGAGAAATCAAATATTCTACTTTTGTACGAGGAGTGATTTTAATAGATTGTATGTACTCTAACAGATCTTATTTTGTTTTAGTGCATTCACAAGAAAGGGAAGGGGAGAAGAAACCAAGGGATATTTCAGACAATAAGTCACAGAAACCCAAAATAAAAGAAAAATAAACGCCCTTTAAACTAAAGATTGAGCAACAAGAAACCCACCAAAAACCGTGGTCAAGATCCAAATAGTGACACACACGGTGTTACTCCTTTCATCAATACACTGAATACCCAAATTACATAAGTGCCATTACTAGCAAGGTTAAATTGCTTGGTCTGTCAGATGCTCTGCGAATTCCCTTTCTTTATTATTAACATTTATTTTACCAGAAATCAAAACTGGGCTTCGGAGTTGATATGCAACTACTTACTCCAGGGGCTCATTCCTCCAGGATGGATAGCTTTAATACTTGGTAGAATTGTTTGTCATAAAGTTTATTTGACTCAACTATACCACTATTTGGACCTAACAATCCATACATCAGTTACTTTTTTTTGCCTATTGTAGCATATTAAAACTTAATGAACTCATTGAGACCCTTTACCTGAAAGCTTTCATACTTGGTAAGATGTATATCTGACCATGCCTTACACACAGTTTGTGTGACTGACATGATTGGACTTTGACTATTAATGGCCAATCGGCATCTTCTGTATGCTACTCTTCCAAGACCTTTTGCCGAAAAGCTTTGATTATAAAACTAAGGAGATGTGGTATGATTGCCAATGAGACAACTATCCACCAAAGTTCAAATGAAGTGGATGTAAGCAATTATAGGCAACCATACGGCCTTCAACAATAAGAAAACCCTATACCATATGGTCAGCTATAAAAGGCCCCGACATGAAAATATGAAACAATTCAATCGAGAAAACTAACAGCCTAATTTATACTTTTTAGAATTGTATGTCATTATCTGAGGTTAACCATAGTACAGCGACATACTGATGTGACAATTTTTGCAGGAGTTATGGAACTTTGGTTATTTTTGGTGAAAGAATAATGGCACATATGATTAGTATTCATTTAAGACCACATGTCCAAAAGCTTTTATACCTAGATGCCGTAGATGGATTGTTTTTTCATCATGTGAAGTTGATCTCATTATACCACAACTTTGACACACTATTTTTTCTGGAGTTATTAGACTTTCACGCTTTTTTACCAATTGTTACATAATGACACACCTTTTATATTCTTCCTAAGTCTTGAAGTTGTAAGTTTATTAGGTTGCCACTCAGTGTACATAACTTCACATTAAAATAAAGTATAATACTTATTCTCTCAATATACCATTCTTTCATGGAAACACAAATTTTGGGGATACATTTTAATTACAAATTCTATCTTAATGGGTTGGTAATACAATTGATAGCCATTTCCTGCAGTCTTCTATTTATTTTTAAACTTAAAAGAATTTAAATTGAGAGCAGAAAAGCTTCATTATTCAACATTATAATAAAGTTATAATGTAGTTATATTTTGCATATTTTGCAAGAAACACAGTTTTGAAAATCCATTGTTTATTCTTTTATTTTCTTAATGTGTATTGTACATGTAATAAAAGCTTTCTTTTCATATGATCTTATTTCAAAATTCTATTATTTAGTTTTCATTCTGTACATATAGTTGTTTTCCCCCTATATACAATTCTTTCTAGAACTTGTTGAATGAACGAAAAAACCAACACAATTACATTTTCTTACAAGGGAAACTATTGCAACCAGCTTTTTACAATCCCTTCAATATTACTCCTAGGACATGCAAATCAATATTTTTTAGATAAAGATTTCAGGGAGACAAAACTGGTGCAACTGAGCAGAGTTTTTCTCCTGAAAACTAATATGACAAGAGTGAATTGCTAAATAATATACTGACTTAATATTTAAATAAAAATGATTGCTATTTGGCAATTTCAAAGATCTCAATATTTACATAATTACCAAAAGTAGACAAAACTAATTCTTTTCCATGAAAATTTTGGTACAAAATTATATGTAGCAACTTGGTCAGAATGTTGCTGCAAAATATTTTTTTTCTTTATCAGAATTAGAACCTTATCTGATAAAAGAGTATATTTACAGTTATAGTAAAATTGAGAATGGAAATGGGGAATGTGTCAAAGAGACAACAACCCAAGGCGACCAATGGGTCTTCAACACAGCGAGAAAATCCTGCACCCAGAGGCGGGCTTCAGCTGGCCCCTAAACAAAAATGTGTACTAGTTCAGTGAAAATGGACGTCACACTAAACTCTGAAACATATAAATGAACTAAATTTAAAAAACATACAAGACTAACAAAGGCCAGAGGCACCTGACTTGGGACAGGCACAAAACATCGGCAGAGCTAAACGTGTTTTGTGAGATCTCAAGACTCAACCTCCCCTATACCTCTAGCCAATGTAGAATAAACAAACACACAGCAATATGCACAGTAAAACTCAGTTTAAAAGAAGTCCGAGTCCGATGTCAGAATAGGTAACAGAAGAAACTAAGCAAAATGACAATGATACATAAATTAACAAAGGACTACTAGTAGTTACTGACATGCCAGCTCCAGAGCTCAATTAAACTGATTGAAAGATTATGTCTTCATCATATATATATAAATCAAGCAAAATCCCTCCTGTTAGGGATTTAGTATCATACCATCATAAAATATATGAGAAGAACATAACCTGTATCATGCCAACAACTGGTTTAAGAATAAATGTGTTTATTTCCGATGCAAAGACCCTATGAGTGAATCAACATTAATTCCAAAATATGCCATCTTAAATGACCTGACAACAGTATTTTCCATGTTCACTATAGACTTACAACTGATTGCAAGACCTGCAGAAATGATCTCATTGGAGACCTAAAAAGATTTTTTTTCCGACACATAATTGATAGGTCAATTGTAAGTATATGTGTTTAAGATATTGTTTGGCTGTAGAAACATGTATTAAAGTTTAATATCAAACAAATCATTGAAAGTAACCACAAATCATAAGGGAATATAACTGTTGAGTTGTACTGTGTTATGTAATATAAAACTATCATATCTTTTCACAGTTTATTCAGCATCCATGTAAAAACATCAAATATGAAAATGAAACATATGTGTATGAAATGAAAAAGAGTACAGGATTCAATCAATTTCATGAATACCAGAATTTTCATGTCTTAGGTTATGAGATTTTGTCCTTTGCACCTATATACATGTATCTGAGCAATCAACATTTGTAAGCAATGTTTTGGAATTTATATATAAAAAAATTCCAAAGTTATCTCCCCTATTTTGTATCCTCTACATGATATTAATAGAGCAGTATTAGAAAATTATGTATTTCATTGATATGAATCTTAAAGTGAAAGAAGAAATCATATGTTTGTGTGAAATTGAATAGTATATAGTATATATAAAAAGTTGTCCCTTCAGTTACAAAAGGGAAATAATTCTATTAAAAATAAAAAACGAGGTAATAACAGAAAGGTTAAGAATGGATAACGGGATACTCTTTTATATAAAAATGCAGATTTAAACTTATTTACTAAACAGTTTTTAACTTAACTGATACCTTTACTTTTAACAGTTACTGTAATACAATAATAACTAAAAGGACTTTTATTTTCTGTCAGTTCTATTTTTCCTGTGCATTATTCATAACACAATTTATAGTACTGTTGTACAATAACAAACAAGTTATAAAAACTATATATCAGATCATCAGAGTCTGAGTAAGTTCACAGTGCACTATATGTACGTTCTTAAGGTCACCATCTAAGCACTGCTTCTTGTCAAAATGTTAATTATATTTGCTAAAAAATCTCTAAATTTTTCATCCATCTTGCTGAATGAAAGGATTTGCAATGGCTTCCATGCCATCTGCAGGACAAATTAAAACTACAGATGTTCCTCGACATACCACTAAACCTAGCTGCCTGGTGTCTTCTGTAAGTTTGTATGGATCATCAGGATCTATAACAGAAATAGGTTTTGAAAGTTGAGTTATCCATTTAAATACTTAGTTAAAATGAAGATATTGGGTTGATGTAATGGTCTAGGACAAAAGCCCTCCCCCTTTACAATTTCATATCATCCTTTCAATTATGAAATATATAAAAGAGGGGTTATTTTAAGCTTATTTCATATAGAAAACTAGAATTGAAGTTACCTGTACTTGTAAATAAGAGTTTTGTTGTTGTCTTTCGTAATATCTCAATGTTTTTGTCTTTCAAGAAACTGATGTATATAACTGATATTCTCTGTTAAATTCTTCGAACTATGATATCATGATTAAGAGCTTAAGTCCCTATACTAAATTTAACTATCAACATTTGCTTTTCTCTAAAAGTGTTTACATCAAGTGTTAACATCAAATAATAATGCATGTCTCAACAAGAATGTGTCCATAGTACACTGATGTCCCACTCACACTATCATTTTTTATGTTCAGTGGACCGTGAAATCGGGGTCAAAACTCTAATTTGGCATCATAGTTGCCAACTGACATGATATTCGCGTGTAATACACGCTTTTTCAACGGTTTACACGCGAGGATTTTGTCACATGGCGTGTACACGCGTTTCGCCACTTTACACGCAATTACACGCTTTTTCGTTGTTTTGATTTTTTGGTCGTTGGTGATATCGCAATTCTCGGGTTTTTTCATTATTAGAAAGTAAAATACCGAAAATTTCGAAGTAATTGTATCGTCTCCATTGTTTATTTTTCTGTATGGACGAACAGCAAAAGCCCTTAAGGTAAGTAGTTTGTGATTAGTTTTTACGATTTTGTGACTTTCTTTCTTTCAAATTCACTTAGGGGAAATGTCGACAGAAATAGTTCGCTTTCAGGACGTGTACCGTCGTCTAAAGAGCCGATTGCTAAGCGAAAACGATGTGTACGTACCAAGATAAATTTCAAGATTTACAAATTATATTTGGGAGTTCAAGCTTAAATTATTGAGAGATGAATAACGCATTGTGGACCCTATGTTGCAATCATAAAAATACATGTGAGAGGAGAACTACGATGTAGCGATTTGATTAAGCATTAAACGTGCTTAATGGTAATCAAATAATAAAATACTTTTCTTTTTCAGTTTCAAATCTAGCCAACAGATTTCCACAGGCCAAAGGGGATGGAAATATCACGAAACTGTTGGATCAGTTCTCATAGTACCAGCTGTCTTCTGATGATCTACCCAGTTTTGACCAGACAAAAGCCTCAGAGACAATAGCAACATATATAGTTCGTTGGGAGCAATGGCAAAGATAATAGATGACATTTTAGATGGCAAAAAAACGTTATGACACTCTTTCAAAGCTTGATCAAGCTATTTAAGTTCAGCCAATTATCAATACTGACTGTGAGAGAACATTTTCAATTATAAAGAAATCTACACTGAATTCTGATCAGAACTCCACAATGATATATTGTGTGCCTTGTTATCAAGTAAATGTAATCAAACTGGCAGTTGTTTTGAATTGTGCCTAAGCCAGGGTGTTGCTTTAAAAGCAGCAAAACAGACCACTGTTGAATACAATAAAAGTTTACTCTAGAATATTGTTTTTATTATATATTAACATGATTAACAAATTTGTATAATCATGATAATGTGAAATTATGAACATTGTTCATATAAAAAAGTCTGCATCTTCGTCGCGCATTTTCACACGCTTTTTGACATGTCATGTCATGTCATGACATGATTTCTCATTGTCAGAGGTTGGCAAGTATGTTTGGCATTCAAATTAGAAAGATCATATCAGAGGGAACATGTGTATTAAGTTTCAAGTTGATTGGACTTCAAATCCATCAAAAACTACCTTGACCAAAAACTTTAACCTGCCCACTCGCATTATCATTTTCTATGTACAGTGGACCGTGAAATTGGGGTCAAAACTCCAATTTGGCATTGGAACATGTGTATTAAGTTTCAAGTTGATTGGACTTCCATCAAAAACTACCCTGACCAAAAAACTTTAACCTGAAGCGGGACAGACGGACGGACGGACGAACAAACAGATCCTAGGTGGGGCATAAAAATGTATAAATAAAATTAAAATAAATATTTGTGTTAATGAGTTCCTTATACAATGAGGCAAATTGCCTACCCTATATTTCTTATTGGCATTTTTGGAAGTGAATACAATAAAACTGCAGGTAGTCCCCAAATACTCAAGGTAAAAAATGAGTAATATAAAAAAAAAAAATGGTTCCTTCCTTTATTTTCTAACAAAGGAAACCTTAAAACAGGGTTGGCAAAGTATTACCGGTTTTCCCGGGCTGGGCAATACTCCTAGAAACGGTTATTACTGGGCAATACTGGGTAATATGATTTTTCAAGCTTATTTTTACACAAAATAGTAAAAACTTGTTGTAGTTTAATAGTATTATAACTAAATAAATACATTTTATTCAGATAACCATTGAGAAATATTCCTGAAGATTGAAAATTCAATTTCTTCCTTTTCTCCACCTATTCTATGTAGGCAGAATACAAGATTTGGACATTTCAGGATACCTTGTTAATTTCCAGGCTTTGTTTCAATATTAAATCCATGTTGAAAAATGCATTTTATTGCAGTCATTAAGTGATTTGTAAATTTTAATTGTTATACAATTATATTGCTAAATAAACAGCCTAAGGGGAGAGGCCTTGAACACTTATAGATATCAAAAGGGGGATTATTGTTATATAAACAAATCTGTATTATATAAGCATTTATTCTCCCTATGTAAATTACACCCATATAAGCATTTATTATTTTTATAATTCTATTGGCACTGACATGCATAAGATACACACATCATCGTCACATGTAAATAAGATAAGCTTATAATAATAAACAAGTTAAAAGCAATATCTGTATATATAACTTAAAAGTCACAACAAAAAAAAAAACAACATATATATATTAACAACCTTACACATAGTGTGCTGTACACAGTTATATAAAACAAATAAAAATTCTCCACAAAATTACCCTTATATATACTCTAATATTATTAGAGGTGTTCCTGTCTATAGGAAGCTTATACAAAGAAGAAGAAGTATTATAATCTAAATAATTACTTATTAATTAGTGATGTACATAAACATATGTTAAAACTTAGTAAACATTTTTAGTAATGAACAAAAATGTTTAAAAGTAACTTTCCTTACATAGAATTGTTAATTCTTAAATTAAGTTATATTGATTAAAACAAAACAAATTGAATTCTTTGACTTTAATGTATTGCATTTGTGATGCCCTTTTAAAAATCAGGCCAGTATTTCATATTACCCAGTATTGCCCAGTATTACCCAGTAAAACCCAGTAAAACCCGGGTTTTCCCAGTATTTCCCACTGGGCTGGGCAATACTCATAAAACCCGGGTTTTTGCCAACCCTGCCTTAAAAACACATCTTTTTGTTTGTTTGTTTTGACGTTAACAATGTTCTTACCTCTCAGATACTCTGTACAACCATCTAATACTAAATTTAGCAGTGGATCATAACCTTTCAAAACTCCACTTGCTGCAAAAAATTTGATATAGGATTTATATATATCATCAGAAATTATTTGGTGCATTTATTATTGCGATTTTTCACGAATGGACAAAATTGCGAGTTGAATTATTTAATTTACAAAAAATCTGCTGAAAGATCTATGTTTCAGTTATCAAAATGCTAGTTCTTAGTACTGCGATACTCACCCAGTCGCATTATTCACATGAGTAATAAATTGCTTCGCTGAGCGCAGCTGGATACAACCGCAGAGGTCCAACCCTGAACATTTGGGGCAAAAATGGACACAATATTCGCACTTGATACAGGTCTGAATTTGGATTGTAATTAAATATTTGACACATAATAGGTTTCTGACACAGAATTACTGTAGTCAAAGAACTTAAAATTGGTTATATGATTTGAATTTGTATTTAATTTTTGTTTTTGTGCAATACACTATGCTGTTGCGAATTGACCCCACACCCCCCAAAAAAATGTACCCCCCTTTTTTGCTTTTGTGTAATACACTATGCTATTGTGTACTGACCCCAAATTTCTAATGGAGTTTGCAACCATAATTACCCATTTAAATACATCATAAAAGTCTTAAAATAGAAAATGACATACATAGTCAAGGCTAAAATTAATATTAAATAATTGTTACTTCTAAAAATAAATTGACAGCTAATCACCTCAAGACAATACACCATTTCTTTTAAATAATTTACAAGCAGTGAAAGGGAGGTAATCCAACATACACAACATTGTCTTTTAAATGAGTTTGGATTACCTCCCTTACACTGCTTTAAAATTGTCTTAATTGTCTATTAACCAGGAAACCCTTGTTTTTCCCCCTTTTTTGCCCCTAATTCCTAAATGGTTTGAGCCATACCCCAAAAGTCAATCCTAACTTTCCCTTTGTGGTATGGACACTTGTGGTGTAATTTCAGAGAGATTCATACACTTAAACACAAGTTATTGTCTGGAAACTACAAAAATGCTTATTTGGGCCCTTTTGTGACCCCTAATTCCTAAACTGTTGGGACCATAACCCCCAAAATCAATCCCTACCTTCCTTTTGTGCTTATTAACCTTGTGTTTAAATTTCCTGGATTTCTATTTACTTAAACTAAAGTTATTGTCCGGAAACCAACTGTCTTCGGACAACAACAACGTGATACCAAATATAAGACCGCAAAAATTTTTGCGGTCGTATAAAAACATCGCAATAATTTCTGAATTTACAGTATAATTAGAATATAATATATAAAATTGCAATAGTTCTCTCAAGTTTCACAGTCTGGTACATATAGACTATAATTGCTTACATTCACTTCATTTGAACTTTGGTGGATAGTTGCCTCATTGCAAGCATACCACATTTCCTTATTTTTATACACAATTACTTTATTCACTTACTTTGTGTCATTTGTATTGTTATATTATGATTTTGTGCTAATTACCAATGTCATAAGCCCTTTCCAACTGATTTTGTTCTTACACAGTGCTGATGCATGCCTGTCCAATGTTTTTTGAGAGATTGAGTGCCAAGTCTAACAAACATGTTCTACCCCTCCATTTTCTTCATGTGCCTGTCCTAAGCCAGGATCCTGTTATCTGATTGTGGTTGGTTGCTGTCTTCCATACATTTTTTTTGTTTATTGTTATACAGTTAGTACAAATCAGGTCTTTGGTTTTCTACTTTGAATTGATTTACATTATATATCCTATGGCCTTTAGCAACTATACCACATCTCCTCATTTTCATATACCGGTACATTTAACAGTTAAAATAATGTTGTTTTCACTTTTCACAGTGATAGCAGATCTGCATTTGAAACATTGAATGCAAAATTAAAATAGTTTACAATTTTACCTTCTCTTCCTCCACTAAATTTGACTCTAATGGGTTTATCTAAGTATTTAGATAAGTCTAGAATAGTTTCTTTCTTTTTCTTTTCTCTGTCTCTGTCTCTATCTGTAAGCTATAAGGGATTGAAAAAATCTTCAATGAGTAAAATATCAAAAAAAATAAAAAACAAGTCCTGCTGACCCTGTTTTTTTGTATTTAAAAATAACAAATGCTGTTTATAGCTTCAACTCAATGTTACACCACTAGATATTTTCAAAAGCATTTGTACTAACACATATTCTTGGTTATCTGTTTTGATCCCCAATTTCATTTTTTTTCTGAATATTGAACTCATAAAAGAAATTGATTAATGGAATCCTTCATATAAATTCAATACTCTGCAAATCCCTCCTAAACAAAAGGACAGTGAACCTGGGATAATGATTTTTGGGATGGGTAAAAGTAATCTGTATGCATTTATGACAAAGATTTGCATTAAAGAAGATATCTGTAGTAAATAGTCAACTGAATTTGCTTTTGGTTACACAATCAGGGATGGAGTAATTGAACAAAATAATTGTAAATGGCTGTAATTTATTACAATTTCTCATGTAAATAAATGTAATGTAACATTCAATTACACCAATGATTTACAATACAAAAACATAGTACCTGTAGAAATACTATTCTGATAGGTTAGTTAAATTAACAGTATCAATTATGCTAATATGGCACTATCTGAACTTAGTCCTATAATATAAGACTTCGGAGTTTCATATCATTTACATTCAACGTTTTTTATCGGATATTTTTTGTTTATTATCAATGTTGAAACGGGTCAACCAGTGTAACTCATTCATAAAAAAACATCTCAAGATTGGTCACATAGACAAATCAGCAGCTCATAAAGATTAAATCAACCTTGTGTTTATTCCACTTATTAGCTTTCAGACCTTAATAAATCTTTGTTCAAAATATGTTGAACCAAAAATCAAAATTACCTGGGACTAATGTAGGTTTGTATGGATGACTTCAATTTGCAAGTTTAGTGTAAAATATTAAATAAAGCAAATATTTTGGACTGTTTTTACAATTACCAATTTTTACTCCTGCACTATTTACGAAATTAGTGTACATGTATATGGTATCTTATGAGGATGTTTATTCTTTTTGTTGTTTATTGGTGAAGACTGTATGGCAGCTTAGTCGTTTGGGTTGCTGTCTCATTTGCATGTATTCCCTTTTTCCATGCATTAATATTGATTTCAAAGAGATTATAGACTTCACTATGCATATACTGGTTTTTATGTAATGCATAATTCTATTCCGATGGTATTCTAGTATTAAATTAAAACACATGATGCATACTTATCATACTTATATTTATTTTAATTATATTCAACAGTTTATAGATACAATAACAGCAGTAGTTTTGCATGAAAGGGGAACACATGATAATTGTGAAATATTTTAAATACTGTAACTTTAACATATATAAATGCAGCACTATAAGTTAAATAAATTGCTTCGCCGAGTGCAGCTGGATATGACCGCAGAGGTCCAACCCTGAACAGTTGGGGCAAAAATGGACACAATATTTGCCCTTGATACAGGTCTGAATTTGGATTGTAATTAAATATTTGACATTTAATAAGGGGACGAAGTCCCCTATTACAGTAGAAAAATCAATAAAAAAAAAAAAAAAAAAATCGGGAAAATTTCCCAAAATTTTCATTGTACTAATGAACTCAAAATCGTTAACTTTTTTTTAACTTTTTTTTCAGACTTTTTTTATTTTCCCGCATCTGCGCAGAAATCTTTTCCGTATCGTTTTGGCTCGGGATTTGAGTAAAATGTTATGGGGACGACCTTACATCAGTAAGCAAATCAATAAAACTACTAAAAATAAAAATAAAAATCAATATACTAATAAAATCATAATCGTAAAAGTTTTTCGAACTTTTCAAACAGTTGCATTTTCCCCTGGCGGACGCTGCAATATATGTCATACGATTTCCCGAAAATTAATATGTATGATTACCGGAAAGAGTATGAACGACAACACAATAACAATAACATTTGTATTCTTATAATGTCCTTTTTATAATTCATGGTTGACTTTGCTTTAATGTTGTTTTTTCGTTATACTTTTAACAAGACATGCAGATTCAAAGTTGTATGAAGTCATATAATGGTGATCGCTATGATTAAGGATCATTGTGACACGTTGGTTTTGGAACAGATCTGTTCCTTAACAACTCGATGCTTCATAGCAACACGTCTTTTCGTTTACATTGAAATAGCAGAGTTTTCAATCTTTTTAACCATTTAAATATACATTCTTTTAATTCAGATTTTGATATGATAAAAAACGTTACCTGACAATAGCGTTTCTTTGTTTACATTGCAAATGACGTCACAACATAATGTCTTAACAATAGAATTAACATCGGAAACGCTATGTATTTCCGCTTTTTTTCAACAGATTCTGAAGTTAGATTATTCCTATAGTGAGTTCTTTTGGGAAACTTACCGCATATCAATCAGACAGACTTGTATCTGTACAAAGATCCATAATAAATCGAATTTGAATGTTTTGTTATCCCCCGACATACAGGCTTCTTTAAAAACTAGTAATCTCACTTTCATGTGTATAATCTTCAGGAAATTTAACTTAAAATCGTTCTTCTTATTTCATTAAATGTGTTTTTAAAACTTAGATACAAAGTCCACTCGTAGATGAGGGTCTGCGTGGGTTTTAAAGAATCGACAAAATGTGCAGAAAAATAGCAAACAAATTATGAATAAAGAAAATATGGCAAAAGGTAAAAATAGAAAATAATGCGGCACTTAAATTTAAAGAAAATGAGTCACTCAAATATGAAGAATATAGACACTTTTAATTACCTTTTATAAAAAATACAAAACAACTTTCAAGGAATAAGAAATAAGCATTGTATGACATAAAAAATTAAACGCAGACAATTAACAAAAAAATACATCTTTTAGTTTTAAATCATACCTTTTAATAAATAATTTCAAAAATGAACTCGCAGAACAACTCTTCTTTATCATATATATTTCAATAATTTTATTAGTGACAAACTTACTGCCAAAAGAAAAAGAAGTGACACCGAAACGAAGCTGAATTTTTAATAACGACAATTGACATATATTTTTCTTATTCAAAGTTATAAAATCATTCTACATAGAATGTGTCATTTACAACCGCATATCTTCATAATGTACCTACATGTTACACTGAGGTATTGAGCAAAATTGACACAACTTTTGTTTTATATATACAATAACATGCATGATGGCTTACCATCACAAAAGAGTAAAAAAAAAAAGGACAATGAGAAGAAAAAAGAGAAATCAACTTCACATCATCAGATCTATTAGCAAGAAGTGAGAAATTTGTATTGTAACGCAATGCAGTAAACATGGTGAAGAAACAATGAAAAATGATTATTTCTAGCAACGTTTACCTTGTCACACAAATTTAAACCAATGTTTTTATGTTATCACCTTCTATATTCACAGTAGCCACTTGCAAACCCATTGCTCAAAGGTCATGCATCCCAATGAGATATGATGTATATTGAATTTTACAACCTTCAATCAGAGTTTAAAGTCTGAAGCAAGAAAATAAGACACTTTCATGACCACTGTAAGAGTGTTTCTAGTCTATGTATAAAGAAGCTGAAACTGTAACACTTCTATGACTTAAGCCCATTTCTATATTGTTTTATGGTGTGATGTTTTTCAGATGTTTATAAAAATTAGAAGATGTGGTGTAATTGCAATTGAGACAACTTTATGTATATGCCTGTCCGAAGTCAGGAGCCTGTAATTCAGTGGCTGTCGATCGTTTGTTGCTGTGTTACATGATATGTGTTTTTCGTTCATTTTTTGTACATCAATTAGGCCGTTAGTTTTCTCCTTTAAATTGTTTTACATTTGTAATTTTGGGGCCTTTTATAGCTGACTGTGCAGTATGGACTTTGCTCATTGTTGAAGGCCGTACGATGACATATAGCTGTTAATTTCTGTGTCATTTAATTTCTTATGGAGAGTTGTTGAATTGGCAATCATACGACACCTTCTTAAGGCCTCAACATGTTTGTTTGTTTGTGTTTTTTTTTTTAGCAGTCGTCAGTTAATTTTACTTTTTTTCTGTACGTTTTAAGAAGACAACTGTTATAAGCTATTTGAGACATTGAATAGTTGCCATTCGAAAGCATAGAACTATTCAAGTTTTTACTAGCTTCAATAGTGTTAAATTTTTATCAACCAAAGATCAAATGAAGTGGACATAAACAATTATAGGCAACCGTATAGCCTTCTAAAAAGAGAAAAACCCATACAGTATAGTGGGCTATAAAAGGCCTTGAAATTGCAAATGTAAAACAATTCAAACGAGAAAACTAAAGGCCTCGACATGTTTATTTGTTTGTGTGTGTTTTTTTTTTTTTTTTTTTAGCAATCGTCAGTTAATTTTACTTTTTTTCTGTAAGTTTTAAGAAGACAACTGTTATAAGCTATTTGAGACATTGAATAGTTGCCATTCGAAAGCAAAGAACTGTTCAAGTTTTTACTAGCTTCAATAGTGTTATTGTCTATTGTATTGGTGTGTCTGACATGTCTCCAAGGCATCCATATTTAATAGTATCGTATATCACCTTCCACATTTTTCATATAAATTGAGATTACTAGTGGCACTTCCTGTATACAAGGTGATATGATGTGCCGCTGGAATTGGTCACCTTTTCAAGCTTGAAAATATGTGTAATGGTCGGGAAAATATCAGAAAAATATGATAAGGTCAATGAAGTTCCCATAACTTCTTCGTCTGTCACCATTCTTGGTGTTCCCTGCTGTGTTTTAATCAACCAAGTTATCATTTTTGACATTTTGGTATTCCACACCTACATTACACACCACATGAAACCAAAACAATATGGGAAAAGGTTACATTTTCACATACGCAATATATGAAAAGGTATCCATTTTTTAAATCTAAATCATATGAATTGAAGGTGAGGTAACTCTAAAATTTTCTGAAGGAATTTAAATTAAATTTTGCTAATTTATATTTTAGCCCGAAAAATTGTACATGTGACCCTATCTTTTCTTATGATATTCTCAAAGCATTTTCCAAAAGTTGTCTTCTCGTATTTATTTTACAATTCTATCATTCAGTTTACATGTAGCTTCTAATCGCATAATTAATGATGTTTTTCCTGTATAATCCATACAAAATGTGTCATTTTGTCACTACCTGTAGCTTCAGAAAATGCTCGTAACCTATCATTTTTATTATATTTTGAACATATCACAATATATACTACATTTAAGCAAAGTATGCAGTGGCGGATCCAGATCTTTTCATAAGGGGATGGGGAGCACTGGCTGACCTATTAAGGGGCCCGCTCCAGTCATGCTTCAGTGATTCCTATATGATCAACCAAATTTTTCCACAAAGAGGGGCGCCCCTCCCCGGATCCGCCTATGGTATGAAAAAATTCTATAAATTTTTAATTCATACTCCCATACCACCTTCACGGGATTCTAAAGGTTTTCTGACTTCGTCCCCTTTCACAGGTAACACCTGCCTCATATTAGGTTTCTGACACAGAATAACTGTAGTCAAAGAACTGAGAATTGGTTACATTGTATGTTATAAATCAAATATGAGAATTTCAGTCAAATCGGTGAGCATGAATTTGACAGCTAATGCCGCTTTAAGGATTTTAATAATAATACAAAAATTCTTGATATTTCGTTTTAATTCTCTTATTTTTCTTGACCTTTAATGATAACAGGAAAATATAAAGAGAAAAAACGAGGTGCCGAATTGTCTTGGTTCTGAAATGTCCGAACGGTGAAGAAATGTCTTGGTGTCGAAGTGTCTTATTACCTCTAACTGTTAATAAATTAATCTTCTAACAATTGTTTGGTAAATCAAGTGACCCCCTTCCCTCTACATATTGCAACGCAAACTGAAGAGATTTTTGCGAAATGATATAATTTTTCGGCGTGACTTTTACCCCAATATCTGAATATACCCCAACATACCTCAAAAAGCAGTTTAAACATAATTTGGTTGAATAACAATGTTACACTTGACATTTAAATGTTATTTTAACGACAATAACACTTTATTTTATGAATATATTTAATTTTAAATCACTTTTTCCTCGTAACGTGTACTGTTCATGTCAGCCGCTTACGATCACAAAATGACTTTTTACCCCAATATACCCAAATATACTCGAATAAACAGTTTCAATACAATTTCCATGATAAGGAATGATTATACATGCAAATATAATAAAATTAACACAACTGTTTATATTTTTTGTGCATTTAGAGGCTTTAAAAACAGTTCTTTATTCATGTATTGACGAAGGTTACACTAAAAACCAGAACGAAAGAACCTAAAAATATACCGGTAAATTTTTGCAATTTCTTTTTTCTCCTTAAAATTTGGAGATTGAAAACGCATTTTGTGTTTTGTTTTCTCTTAAAAATAAGATATGATGTTTTTTTCTAAAATAAAACTCGAAATTTTTTCTCAAATTTTGAAATATTTTTCTCAAATATTTGTTTTCTTTGAAAAAAAATATATATAACCTTATATGTTTAACATTTAAAGTTTTCTTTTTATGTTTATAAAATGTTTGTATCTTTCACTCAGTTAGGACATTGGTCAGCGGAAATTCAATGTTGGTCAGGTTGGTGTGTTCACGTTTCTCGGACCAACATCTGATATTGTTTGTCATGCCAAAAAATCCTTGCTCAAAACTCCGATGGACCTCCTACGGCATCCATTAGTAGTTAAAGATTAAATAACAAAATATAAACCTTTCAAATGTAGCGTTTATAAAATAAAAATATTCCCTGTGGAACACCCCCAGCCCCCTTTTATACACTCTCCATTTTTCAACCCTCGAATTAAGCTTTCCAGTCTAATTAAAATTAAAACCTTGCTTCCCAACCGATCAATAAATGTACCGGACCGGCAACTCTCGTTATTTTATACGAAAATCTACAATGCCATTATACACATGCATGTTGTCTCCGCACAGACACTTGACTCGGAATAAATACCGAATATGGAAAGTAGAACTACAATTCAAAAAATAAAGTCTGATGTCACATAGAAGAAAAATATTTTTTTTTTTTTGCAAAGGATGCCGGGTAACCCTCCTGTGTTCAAAATATACATGAAATATCATAACCCCGAGTTTTCGATCTGTTAGCTGCCAATAAATCCTTGCTCAAAACTCCAGTGGTCCTCCTACGACACCCATTAGTAGATTTGATTTCATTCAACAAAATAATTTATGCCCTGCATGTACGTATCGCTTTGAACACGGACATATACCAAATGGTCAATATTAATCATCCATGTAATTTGCTCTATGGCAATTTTTAGCTTGTAAAGCCAAACCTCTCTTTATAGGCAAGGTTAAAATACCTCTAATATTACAATTCAATTTGTATTTATAGCGAAATAATACACTATAAAATCTTGAAATTACTAAGGCAAAGGATTTTTTTTTTTATTGCGAGCATATCAAAAGTATAATGCAGAAAAAAATCGGCACTTTAAAATCTTTAATTCAGCACAAACAATTTTATCAATAAAAAAAAAGAGTGCACTCAAATGTCTTGGCTGCTTTATTTATCATGATTGAAGAATGCTGAAAATCTGTAATATATCTTGATTGCTGTTTCATGAATATCTCACATCTACTTTATTAATATTCAAAATGCTTTAAAATTGTTTTTAAAATCAGGAAAAGAAACTTGAATTGTGTCTTGTGTCTTACTAACCGTTTGACTGAAGAAGAAAAAAATCAAGACACATATTTGCTAATTCAGTCTTTATATTGCTGTGCTCCATGACGGCTACATCATAAGTAGGAGTGATCCATATGGTGAGGGGTGAATTAATCGGGGTATAAAAAAATTCGTTTTTTTTTCGAATGATTTTGATTTTTTTTCTAAAATCAAATTTTCTATACAAATTCGCATGTTTGCTATTACAAAGCTAGGTATATAGCTTTAATATTAGAATTAAACATGCAACTTAAATGATACAATTGTCAGAGGATAATGCTTTTGATGTTCCGTTAAAAAAAGAGGAGAAAGTTTAAGATATCAAGGGGACTCCACTTAAAAGCTTTGAGAGAAATCGTTTTTCCAATTTTTATTCATATAAATTTACATACTCTTTAAATAACTAGTTTCTAATTGAAACAGTGTGCATGTCGGATTTCCCATCAGAGAACAGAATTTATCATCATTCTATAGAGAAACACTAGATGAGGTTAACTTCAATATTCCGATATATAATACAACAGAAAACCAAACGAAACTAAACTAAGTACATGCTATCAGTATGTGATTTACAGCTATATACAAATATTTCAAAATTTTTAAAAGAAAAAGCAATTTACTGTAGTCTCATTATAACAGTGTTTACCTGCTACTGATGCATTATGATAATTGTTATGTTCTGTTTGTTGCTGTTGTTATTCGTATATATAAAAAGATGTAGTATGATTGCCAATGAGACAACTCTCCAGAAGAGACCAAATGACACAGAAATTAACAACCAAAGCTCACCGTACGGCATTCAACAATGATCAAAGCCCATACCGCTATTATATAGTATGTTTCTCTTTGTCAGAATTGCAATATGGTATTTTATATTTTCTTGCATACTATATAGAGTTAATCAAGTGTCTTGTTTTAAATTCTGATAGGTCGAGTTATCATTAGACTTCAAAATGTTGAATTAATTTTAAACTCTGTGATGTGCAATTTGATAAGTTATTCAATAGATTACACTCGTGTCACAGAATATCAATGTATACCCTAGGTGGTCATTCAGGTTCAATAAACAATGACAGGATGCTGTTGATTAATGCATCTGTTGAAACAACAGACCAATCCGCATTAATTTCCAGGACACTGCACATGCAGTTCTAGTTATCTCTCATACCTCAACATACAGAACGCATCAGCTCAATCAACATTATGAGAGTATTGATGGGGTTTATAGAATCAATGAATAGTATATTTCAATGTGAAAATATATTTTGAAAAATGAAATTGACTCTGTTTTCCTCTTTGTTTCTGTCAATTATCATATATTTTTTTCTCCATAATCACAAAAATGCACTACCCTTAAAGTATTTAATACGTATTAAATCAATTTAAAAATACTGCTTGTCCACTAAATACTGTAGCCCATATTAAGGAGTATTCTATGAAATAACAAAAAGAATTTTGTTCCTGGATGTATTTTTTTTAGTGATATAAGTTGGGAAAAACAATGTAGTCAAAATTTAAATCATTCCCCCCCCCCACCCCTGTCCCCACTTAAATCATGAATGGTCATGCTTTACGAATTTTTTTGACATGGACATTGGAACATTCTATATAGGTAGTGATATACCTCGACATTTCCGGGTATTACAGATCAACATGTATATTACCTGATTACCTGTTCATGTTTTATAATGACGTTCAATAACTTTCTCTGATATAATAACATTTTATAACATTCACATTTCTGAATGTTCTGTATATATCAATTTCATATTTTATTTTCAGACCGAATGTTCATATTCAAGGAAACATACTGAGTATCAAATTAATTTCGGTGGTTTTTATTTAATTTGGTATTAACAGAGACATATATACATATATATATATATGTCTCTGGTATCAAATCAAAGAAATTTAAAAATACTATTGCTTTTCTGATATTAAGTAGTCTTGTCTGTTTAGAGTAGGAATAATGTGCCCTACTGAAGAATATGAATGACAAGTCTTGCAAAGGAACAAGATATAAAGCACATGGAAAACCCGATTCTTCCAGTCTGTCTTAAACAGTTCACAAACGTTTTCTTGCACTAAATACTACTAACAAGCACGCTTCAGCCGAACTATGTATTTTTCGGTTTCATTCTATCTACATAGGCAAAGTTGACTTTAGATGTTTTACCAAATGATACGAAAAATTTAACATTTGTCATAATTATTACTACATAATCTATTTCTGAAATGACATTTCGTCCTAAATATGCATGAAATGTTTGCCACTGGACATTAGGCAATCAACAATCAATCAAATTTTGCACTAAAATATGAATTCAACAATTTAAAACACAATCGTATCCATCACTTGGTGCATGTCTGTTAATTGTCTGTTCATACAGTTAACTTTCTGAATTCGTTTTTGTGCAGAAATAAATTCCATAGAATAGTTTCAGCAGATAAAGTACTCAGAATATGTCACACTGAGCCCCATGTAGTTTCCTTTGAAATATCAAAAGCACGGCACTGCGCGTAGTGGCCTATGATGTAGGTGATATTTGCCGACATCCTCCCAATAGACTAATTACTAATCATAATTGTATTTAAATTATCCTCACTGCCTTATCGACCGAAAATTAATATGCTACCTGTCTCAAGTAACAATATGCCGTGACGCGGAAGTAAAAGGTAAACGGACAGAAATTCACAGGACATAAAGTCACAAATTTGATAAGACAAAAAATCACAAATAATTTGTTGACAATTGTTTGAATACAGAGACAGATTTTGAAATATTTTATTTATATTACATATATTCATTTTTAGTTTAAGGAAATTGTTCATAAGCCTTGATAAATGAAAATTTATTAAATTTTAATCATGCAAAGGATATATTTCTTGGCACAATGAAGCCATTTAAGTACCAAGCCACTTTGACATTTTGTTTTCATAACAATTATTTGATTATTATTGATATTTAATGAATAAATTTTCAAAACTGAATTGTGACTTTTGTCCTGTGACTTTCTGTCCTACATTCTTATAAAAGCGCCTGGTTGTTAAAGTTGTTCGGATTGTAATTTATTTGAGAAAATCGGTCAACAAACGAAAAGGTTACGCTGTTGTTGAAATAATAAAATAGAGAAATCATGGAAAATGGTATAAACATGCTTGCAAAATTAAATTGTCATAGCACTTGCATCGGTTGCACTCGGAAATAACACCTGTATGATTGACAAGAGGAGACATATCGCTTACTAATGGTATACGTGGTTAAGAGGTCGGACAATATAATAAGAGGGTGATAAAATTTCGCAAATATCATCTGCTTTTGATGTGGGTCCAGTACTTTATCTATGACTTTTATATCTAAGGTAGCATATTAGACTCACCCAAGTTATAGATGTACATGAACAGGCAAAAATTGTATTCTATCTCATTCATTGGTGATTAAGTTGCATGACAAATAGTTTGAATTTTTTGAATTTGCAAAAAATACACACCACTTTGCAGCAAGCAAACAATATTCAATCTTCTTCATAATATGACTTTGAATATGATTTTCAGGGAGATAGCATGTTTTGCGATACACACTTACCAGTGTATATAAAGTGCGAATCCAGTTAGTTCATTTTCACTGTTGTATGCGAGTATGTCTATTGTAGAATAAAGGATGATGGGAAAAACTGCGTTTGTTTACCTTTTGAAAATACAAAATAATTGATTTGAATGTATGTTTTAACACAATTTCATTAGAATATAACTTTTTAATGTATAATAACAGGATTAAAGTCCAAAAAAGTGTAATTAAAGCAGCAGAATCCATAATATGAATTTTTGTATGCGATTCATTTTAACTATAGATGCGATGAATTATCACTGTAAGTGCAATCATTTCTGATGTAGAATTTTTGAAGGTGCGATGAATTTTCATTGTTGTTTTATATGTTAATTCGACATGCAACAACTGAAAATAGTGTTTAAATGACTTTAATATTGATAATATTTACAATTTGAAATGCAAGCTAGTCGAGATGCCTACTTGAATATACACGGTATAACCACGCTCATATCATGCATATTCAAATATTGTTGGTGAGTTTGCTATTAGCTTGCCATGGATCCAAAAATTTACTGGAGCAGAATATCATGAATATAACGTATTTCATGCGAATTTTCCTTAAAAGTTTTAGAATTCGCTTTAAAAAGCTTTGAAAATTTGTCACGCCGTGTCATACATATTTCTATCATATTGATAGTCTTTGCACAACGAACAGTACAAGAATGTACAACGAATGGTACTAAAGAAAATAAACAAACTACAAAGAGAATGAATCGTACAGTGCCAAAATTTGAGGTCAGATTTCAGGTAAATGTCTTCAAAAATAATTAAAACAACGGGTTTCTCATTCGCATTATGTATTTTTAACAACAACAAATCACAAAATACACGGTCGCATTAGTGTAAGAGCCAACCAACTATGCTCTATTTGTAGTTTAATCAAGTTTGAGTTACACAGAGTGTTTTTTTCGCGATGTTTACAAGTAATTCACAGACCTGTCTATTTGAAATAGTCACATGGTGTTCATGTAATATAAATAATATACAATGCTGCCAGGAGCAGTAAACTTTGTTTTAGTAAACTAAACATTGAATACTTATCTGAACATTGCGTCAATTGGTCTTTGGTGAAAATATAAGAATGGTCTATCTACCTACATAGCGAAGAGTAGCGATTAACGTCCGGAATCAACTGTACGGCGGTTATACCTGTGGTATAGATATAAGAAGATGTGGTATGAGTGGCAATGAGACAACTCCCCAACCAAGTCACAATTTGTAAAAGTAAAACATTAGAACAATTTAACATTAGAGCCAACCACACCTTTAAACTACATGCATTAGGAAAATAGCTCTAATAACGTTTAATTGTTTAGTATGCGATGTAGATTTAGACCGAAACAGAAACTTTGCTTTTTCGGTGATGTGGATTGGCCTAACTGTCCAAGATATATGTATTCAATGATGGCGTGTCATTGGAAAGGATAAATTTTGTCCTACATATAGATCTAGATCTGGACAAATTATTTGAGAAAATAGAATTGACTTTTCAATGCACATAGAGGTGCTTGCCGCATGAGGTTTGACTCTGGAGGCTCAGACATCAAAATTAATTTGCTTTCATTATATTTGCATGCTTTTTCATTTTTTATTTATTAGTATTTGCATGATGCTGCATGATTTTCATGTCATAGTCGGTTAAAGAGCTCTCCAGAGCTCATGTTTTGTCTGTTATTATGTATATATATGCCGACTCTAAATAAAATTTACTTCCTTACTTACTTACTAATATAATATATTGGATCCAGTATATACAGTTAACCCCATCATTGAACAGCAGTGCTGTATTTCTAGGTTTCTTATTTTAGCACACATTTCTATATAAAGATGGTCTTGTACAAAATTTTAACATACAATAAAGAGAGAAAAATACTATATTTGTGGGTGTTTCTACTGAGATTTTAAAAGAAAACAAAATGTGATTCACGCTTACGTGTTTTCGCCAGCACCTGGCCATCAAAATGCATCCTTTTGTGCTCCCAACTCATTGGCGCCATTATATTTCAGAATACATAGTATCATTGGCGCCAAAAAAAAGTATACGATTGCACAAATTAAAAAAGAAAAGAAAATGACTTCCCAGCTACACTGATGCCAAAGCCTTTTATAGCTTGCTACATACGGAATGGTTTTTGCTTGCTGTACGGCTGGGACTATTATACTTAGTATAATAGTCCCAGTGTACGGTGACCATTATAATTGCTAACTTCTATCTGGAACTATTACACTTACATTATTGTAATAGTTCCAGCTTCTATACAATATTTGGTCTCTAATGAAAATTTGTCTCATTGACAATCATACCACATCTTCTTATTTGTATGTATATATTTTTTTCAATTTTCAGAGCCATTCAGATCTTTTCATTTTATAAAACGTCTCTTTCTTTAATATAATCCAATTTTGCAGAAGATCCATTGAAAATATAAGAGTTTTACAAGTTTCAATAATTCTACCTGTATATTTTTAGAAACATTTAGGCCTTTTCCTTTTCCCAGTTCACTTCCAAGAACTGAAATAGCCAGGAATAAATGACCGAAATCGACACTGAAAGCTCCAACTATATGGAAGCTTTCAAGACATTGATTACATAGATGATGGAATGTTTAATCCTGCACCGACTGTACAGCATGCACCATATTTTTTTTATCCTTGATCTTTTATTGTTGTAAATAGACATTCGGCACCTACGTAACGCACAAGTATTGAGTTCTCATTACTGATTTTTTAACTACTATATCAAAGAAGAAAAGAGTGTTCAACTTGGCTTAAAAGACTATTTTCTTCTTCTTCAAATAAATATTAAATATGCTATCTGCAGAATTGTAGATACAATTCGGGAACATTCAGGCTTTTTTAGATATACCTCCTTCTATCATCTCAAAATAGTTTTTCTGCTTTCAGTCCTAACTAAAGGCTGGAATAAGTGATTACTTATGAAGATAAATAATAAAAAAAAAAATTAAAAAAAAAAAAAAAAAATACGGAATTTCTTGTCTTGATGTCTTTAATGTTATCGTTTCGTCCAAGTTTTTCTTTAAATTTTAAACATATAATTCTTTAAAACTTGGTTGATTTTAATTAAATGACTAGCCTCGACTTTAAAATAAGAAGGAAATCCATTGAATAAATAATTCTCAAGTTTAAATGAATCCAACCGTAATATGGATGTCCATTCAAGTCTTTTAATCTCCTATTCAGGCCTGAGTTGTGGCATCAGAAAAAATATGTTTCCGCCTAGATGAATGGAATTTAATAAATTTTATTTTTACAAGTTTTAATTTGAAGTTTATCTATTGAAAAGTGAAAATATAAATAAAACTACAAACTGTGTAATTTCTGGTCCGTCCAAGTTTACGTAAATTTTAAACATGTGATGATTAAACATAATTTGTTCAATGAAAATTGAAAATCTTATTTCATTTAGGAGAACACTTTCAAATTTTATTTGAGACAATTATTTTAAAAATATGAGAAAAAAAAAATAAAAATTAAAAAAATATTTCAAAACATGAGTAAAATATTTCTAATTTTATCTACATGTATGAAAAACAGAAAATACAAATGTTATTGAATAAAACTTAAATTTGAAGGAGTGAAAAGAAATTGCAATTTAAACATTGCCCTGTATATTTTCAGGTCCGTTCTGGTCTTTAGTGTTACCATTATCAGTATTCGAGTTAACTACAGTTTTAAAGCTTCTAAATACACACAAATGTGCATGGGATTGTTTTTTAAATAAATATGGGTAAAATATCATTCCAGAACATGAATATTGCACTGAAACGTTTTATTGGAGTATATTTGGGTATATTGGGGTAAAAGTCATTTTGTGATCGTAAGCGGCTGACAAGAACGTAACAAGTTTCAATGAAAAAGTGATTTTAAATTAAATATATTCTGGGACTATTATACTAACGGGACTGGAAACTGTTACACCAACCAGTGTAATCATACTCAACATCACGGTCGTTAGAACGAGACTTTACCTGCGCGAGATTTATCGATCGCCATATTGTTTTGACAGTGACAGCGTGTCTTGATCGTATAATCTTTGTAATTTGTTTTTATTTTTAATAGTTATTCAAATGATAATCCTAATGTAAACACGATTACTTTAATGATAAAAGATATCTCGATCTTTGACAGTTGTTATTAATCACCAAATCCCGGCTTATGTAAAAATGACATCTAAAGGTTGAATTTTTTCAGGATAATAGCGCCGGACGCTGGGAAAACAAGTATGATTCATAAAATTTCTTAAAACTGTTGATTGAAAAGAGATACGCGAGTTCGGTTTGTTGTAAAATCATATTTATAGGTTATAGGTTGGATTGGTCTATTTTTATTGTCACTTTTAAAGTGAAAAGTGGAATATAAATCTCATTCTCATTACAAACGGAAACCACATGCAGGGTTCAAAAATTATACTGTTCCTATAATATTGCTTACTCCTATTAATATGTGCAATATTTGTATTAAAATCGGGTGTTTTTGCTTAGTAATGGTCTTGGTGGCATAAGCACATGACTTCGTGAAAATATGTTCAAAAGTTCCACAATCAGAACTACAAAAGTAGGCCCTTTCACTGCCCTTTCTGCCATATTGAAATTTAGGTGTAAACACGAAATTTAGAAAAGTTCAAAACAATGTGGCTATATTTTTATTTAACCCGGTAACTTTTGTTATAGGGATTAATTATGAACTGAAATTGCCAACATTGTTTTTATTGCACAATTATTGTTTTTATTAGGATTAATTATGATCTGTTAACTTTCGCGACACGTTGTTTTCTTAGCGGTCAAGTAAAGCGCCGCATTTCGACTATATTTGTTTTATTTTCAACACTTATATAATGACTACTTATTAATAATTAATTTTAATTAACAATAAGAAAAGTATTTATCTTTCAAAACTACTTCTTCCAACAACTTGTCCCAGTTTTAACCGCATTAGTTTATTCCAGTGTGAAAACATTTATTTCAAGTAAATATATTTAATTTGTTAAAATAGTTTTATTATTCATATATTTTATTTTTTTTTTGCATTTAATTATTTTTTTTCAATTTCAAATCCACCAATTTTAACGGTATTCTATAAGCTGACTTGTTCACGAAATCTATTGTTTACATGTACCGAAGGCTAATTAACCACGTGGCACGATAAGCTGTCAATCAAAACAAAAATCAATAATCCGCTATCGGGACAATGAAATCTCAACAGATCGATCAGTTTCCAGTCCCGTTAGTATAATAGTCCCAGATATATTTATAAAATAAAGTATTGTTGGTGTTAAAATAACATAGAAATGCCTAAAATGATATTATTATTCAATAATATTATGTTGAGACTGTTTTGAGGTATATTGGGGTATATTGGGGTATGTTGGGGTATATTGGGGTAAAAGTCGCACCCTAATTTTTTCACAAAAAGTGAAAACGTCACGTTTCGAAATTCAGTAAAGTTGGTATGCCTGTCTTAATGGTTTCAAATTGTCTCATTCGTGTTTTGCCCTGTGAATTCGGATTCTTAATGAACATTTATTACCTGCTGTTGTGGTTTTTGTGACATTTTCAAAACGTGCAAATTTCGTTGCCGGCAAAATGAAATTAAAACCGGAAACGATCAAGGGAAGTAAATGAAACAGTCGGTAAATCTAAAAACCACAAAACAATATGGTATAGATATAGACCGAACGGACACTTTCTCGTGATGATATCATGAATTTCCCATGTACTCATGCTTATGTTGTTGATCAATATATTGAATTAAGTCAAATACGGACATACACCTAGCTGTATTTGGCAAAACTTTTCGGAATTTTGGGTCCTCAATACTCTTCAACTTAGTATTTTATTTGACCATTACTGAGACTACTATATATGTCGGTTATTGTAAAGGGTGGTAAAGGGTTATTTTCGTGCAACGTGTTTTGCCATTTTTATTTCACGTGCAGCCGTGAAAAAGGTTCGTTATTCACCGTGTTTCGTGAAATCGGCGAAAAGATCAACGTGCAAGAAATTTTTAATTGTTCGTTCATCGTGAAATGGCAATTTTATTTCGCGTTCTTCCGTGCAGATACCCCCCTTTATGCCCCTCATTGTAGTCTTAGATCTTCAGTATAACTTTTTTGATTTGAGCGTTACTGGTAAGTCTTTTGTAGACGGAACGTGCGTCTGGCATGCAACATTTTAATCCTGATGATATAAAAATAAGAAGATGTGATATGATTGCCAATGAGACAATTATCCACCAGACTAAATAATGTAAAAGTTAACAACTATATTGGTTACCGTACGGCCTTCAACAATGAGCAAAACCCATACCGCATAATAAGCTATAAAGGCCCCGAAATCGTGAGTTTTTTGTAAGCATAATAAAATATGGGTTAATATAAAATCAGGAAATATAGTATGATTGCCAATGAGACAACCATCATGGCCAACAGAGTTGTCACAGTGAAGACCTGTAAATGTCCTTTCTTATGACAAAAATTACAATTGAAAATTTATATGCCCGGGTCAGAAAAAGTATATCTGAATTTTCTTACACTTTATCTTTCAGGTGTTTTGAGGGAATTTTAAAAAAATGAACGAACCAACATAACCACCTCTATAGGTACAATGAAGTAGGGGCAGGTATCATGAATATGCGCGACGTTATACGGCAAACAATCTAATCAATAAGTCCAAAGATATCGTTTGGTTTTGGTTTTTTCTGTCGTTTGGAAGCTGACTCATGTTAAAACTCAAATCTTTAATTTTATAACAAATTTTCAACAAAAATCAGGCATGTATGTATTCCGGTGCCATGATCTGGCTTAATCAAAAGCATTAAAACAGATTTTTTTTTTGGTAGAAGCCTTATATCTGGTACGTTTTGATTCAATATCGACTTTCCAATCAATACTTTGAAACATAAGTTTAACGAAAACCTAAAACCGTTGATTACTATAACGCATAGTTGCTTAGTCCAAGTGGACTATGATCTATCGAAGTAGAAAGGACTGGTGGTTGCATTTCTGGCAAACTACAAAAACGGCAAACGTCTACAACTGAAAACATTGAGAAATGCGACAAGCTTGATTATTTTAACATCTTTGTCATTCTTAAAATTATCTGACCGCCATCTGATTAAAATACAGATCATGTGTTCACATTTATCTTGTAAGAGAAGCATGGACACAGGATCTGTATGTTAATCAGATTGGTCTGACCGATGCGTGTAACCAATTGCAAATGTGAAAGTTCAAATGGTGGGCTCAGGTTACTGATTTTTTTTTTTTTTGCGCAACAATGGGTCAGAAAAGATTCAGAGGATAATCACTGATTACACTTTACACTTGACGTAATCGTTGATACTTTAGCTCAGTTGCAAAAATTCAAGAAAATAAAATAGGAATATATTTTGTAAATCATGTGAAAACACTTGTATAGTAACTTCCTTCGTGACCTCAATGAAATACTACCAATAAAACCATTTAAAACTTTTGACAACTCGCATTGGTGACGACCCCGGAAAATTTTTCTGGATCCGGCTCTTTAAACATGACAGGGCCCGCGGGTCCAGGTGAGGGCGTAATGGGCGTACGCCCCCTTTAAAAAACAAAACAAACAAAAAAAAAACTATAAAATATACATGCTCCAAGTCAGGAACCGTTACATTAGTGCATTTCACAATTATTTTATGTTTTTTAGCAAAAAAAAAGGTCCAATAAAATTTAAAAGACTTGTTTAAAAAATACTTTTTTTTTGTGTTTTTAGATATGTTTTTGTTTATTTACCTTGTGTTTTTATGGGTGGTAGTATAAAATCAATTATGACATACATAGTTCATCGCGGCTGGTAGAAGGAACGTGTGAAATGAAAGTTGCAACGTATCATCGTTGACACATCTTTAGCTTCCCAAATATTCTTCTCTGAACCTTCTTGGTGAATTCACCATCATCAAAACTGCTATGTATCATTTAAAATCACCATTAAAAGACAAGTCTTGCGAGCTTAATTTCGGAATTAACACACATTTGTAGCAGTGAATTACCGAGATTTTTCAGTGAAATCAAAACCGATTATGTCACATGTGAAGTAAACGCGGTTATTTCACTCCTCCGACGTCATACAACAATGGATGTAATACGTATAGTAATAATGTAGTTCTTTGCATTTTATATTGTTTTTTTTTTCAATAGAAATAATGTAATAAAAAGAATATCTCATCCAAGAACTAAAATATCGAAAAATATTCAACTCGTGACCGAAAAAACACTGATATTTAACTCATGCGCTACACACATTCGTGAATTAATGTGTTGTTCGGTCATACGTTGAATATATTTCTATATTTTAATTTTTGGATTAGTTATACTATACTTAGCACCATTTGATCCGTTATCTTTAGTATTGTCTTTATATAGATGTGCTTATGTTGTCTTTTATATTATGACACATTCTCAATTGAGTCAAATCGTAAAAAAATGTAATTCCAGAGTATAGTCTCTGGCATACAAACGACTGTTTTTTATGTGACCAGATTAATATATCAGTTATTGAACACTTACAATGGTTTATTCCCGATTGTCCCACTTTTTAAAATTTTAGAGTCCTGATTGTCCCACATGAAAAATTCTGATTGTCCCACATCATTTTATTATGTAAAATGTTCTTAAATAAACAAGGTAGTTAATTGTTCATTGTTTTATTAAATAAACAAGAATTATTTTTGCATGTTCAAACTAATTATTTGATATCAATTTTATAACTGTATAAAATATGATTTTTCAAATCATCAGATTAAAGCACGTTTGATCAAATAATATAAAATTTCTGAGTTATAAAATATAATGTTACTTTTATTTTGTAAAACAGTTTTAAAAAAAAGTTTCGAATGAATTTAAAAATAATACATGCAAGTAAAAAAAGTCTTTACATATTAAGATTCTTTACACTACTAAAGACTGCTTGAACCAAACTTCAGATTAACCTGAACCCAAAAAAATTCTTCATTGATTACGAAGCTGCTGTTCAGAATTCTGCCAAAGCATCCTTTCCAGGAATCACTATTGAAGGATATTTTTTTTAACTATACTCAGTGTATTTGCCGAAAAGTGCAGTAAATAAGCCCGTCTCTTAACTATAAAGGAGAAATAGACATTCATCAACTTATACGCTTGACAGCAGTTCTTCATCTGGTACCACCTGCAGAAATAGACGACTTCTGGTTCCATGCACTTAAAGACCTGGAAAATTCGAACTCAACAGCAAATACTTCGTTTACGGATAACGTCACAACATACTGGATTGAAAGCAACAGGCAGCTATGGAACCATTACCAAACCGAAGGACCAAGGACGACAAACCACCTCGATGGATGGCACAGCAGCTTGAAGAAGATGATCTAAGTACTACACCCAAACATATTATACAAGCTACTGAACTATCTTAAAGAAGAGCAGGCAGCAAACGAAATGACTATCATTCAGTACCAAGATTGGGGAGTAGGACCAACATATAGAACAAAATACACACAAGTCAATTAACGCCTACTGGAACTCAGACCATCGTCATAATAGCGAAGTTATTGACTTTTGTGTTTCAGTATGCTAACATTGCCTCTGAGTTATTTGTTGCATTTTGGCTAAGTTTGTTGCAAATATATGACGTGTTGTGATGTTTATGTTATGAATCATGTGTGCTTTATTGTTGTACCTTATAATGCATTGTGTGTGCTGAATAGTATCTGCTCTTCATGTCATGTGTGTGCTGAATAGTATCTGCTCTTCATGTCATGTGTGTTCTGAATAGTATCTGCTCTTCATGTCATGTGTGTGCTGAATAGTATCTGCTCTTCATGTCATGTGTGTGCTGAATAGTATCTGCTCTTCATGTCATGTGTGTGCTTTAATGAATTAATTTGATGCTTGTGTGTACTTTATTGTATTTAGCTGTTTATCATGTATGATTATTTGAAACTCTTTATATTATATTTAAATTTAGAATAGACAAAGTTGGCCTTAGAAGGATTTGGCTATTATTTTAAGTCATTTTTGATTATATAGCTCTTCAACTGTTTCGGTTTTATACATCCTTGGCTTTCAAATATTCGGCTTTGAGCGTTCCTGATGAAGGCAAATCAAGAAAAGCACTTCGGACGCATTAAATTTATTTAAAGGAGACATGACACGATTTTCAATTTGTGTTTCAAAATGTTTATTTATACTTAACTTTCCCCAAAATACATCGATAGCAATATAAGTGTCAAATATTTGGTAAAATATGTATTTTAATGAGATTTTAATGCAACGATTTATCGACCTGTCAAATATGCATATTTCCATCCCGGAAGTCACTCAGAACGAGGCTACTACGTCAGTGGTTCCTTTCATTCATATTGACATATGGGTACAACGCAAATTTAGTTTCGATTATTATCCAATATTACGCATGACAGTGATAAACAATGATTATATGTGATGCCTATGGATTCAACAATATAATTAAAAAGAATATTGACATGATATTTTCTGTTTTTCGAATGACACGCGGACTTAGAAGGTGTAAAGATGGGACTTTTAACAAGCCCAAAAAACTACACTTCTTTCCGCCCACTTACATATGGAATCCAGATTTGGGGTCTCGGTGCCATGTCATGAGTTCATCATAGGTCACAGGTGTACGTTACAGGTGATTGAGTATCGCAATTTCAGGTCTCGTTTGAAGTTGCAAGCTTCAGGTGTCACGCCACATGGGGATTGATAGTTATTACGCAATATTACTTCACAAGCTCTTTGTGAACATCCTGAATGTTGGTTTTGCTGAGGGCACAGGTGAGATTGGAATATATTATTGTTACAGTATTACAGGTACAACTACCTGATGTCTAATGAAAACCTGTAGTACGACCATACAATACCCTATGCACCACCAATATTAAATACCTAACCAGTGTTGATAACTAATTATAGACAACCTGTATATAAATCTTATTTTATTGCTTTTAAGAATATGCAGATATAAAAGGTTTATAACAGATGCCTATTTTAATTGACTTCTTGAGATGGAAAGTAATATTCCTGTATGCTTGCAATTCTATAACTTCATAAGAAATTTTAGGCAATTGCATAAAAAGCAAACAAGGAATTGATACGAGAATGTGAATCATATAAGTCTTATACATTCTTATATTGAACATCGAACATAGTTATTGACAACTATCTAGTTGGTAAAGATTCAGATGATGAAAACATGTCTTTTAAAACGGAAACTTAATAATAAATGAAAAAGTGACGTTTGAACCAATTATTTGGTATAACCGTAAAGCCACCAACAATGAGAAAACCCTATATCGTATATTCGGCTATAAAAGTTCTCAACATGAAAATGTGAAACAATTTTAACGAGAAAACTAACTTATTTATAACAAAATAATTTCCGCAGAAAACATTTGACAGACAACCACTGATCTACATGCTCCTGATTTAAGACAGTCACATTCAAAATGTGTCGGGGTATATGTATGTGAGCCCCCCCCCCCAAAAAAAAAAAAGATAGTAGTCTTACAGCAGTACATAACTATAAAAACAGTCTAGTTCAAAAGATCGGTACGAAGTACAGAAACCACTAACGTAAAAACAATAGAGATAACGCACAAATACAACTAATACATAACTCATGTTCTCGAAGACTGAAGTATGTTACATGTAAACATTTTCATGCTCAGTCCGATTGAAAATTTAACATTATGTGTTGTGAATATTTTCCTGGACGCAATACACAAATTGATTGCTATAAAATGATATTTGGAAGAGCGGTCCCTAAAACACCGCAAAGGACCTATATGTGAATTTGAATTTACTTTGTGTAATTCCTTAAATTTGAAGTTACATTTATAAGGGTTTGGATGGAATTGCATACTTTAGAAGTGTAATATAACTGTATTAATTATTTCAACATAACACTATAGTATTTTTTTCTTTGAAATGTATGGTTTTAAAAGGTAAATAACATAATTCGTGACTTAATCACAATACAGGTGACTTCTTACCTTTCACCTGGTCAAGTATGCTATAGGTGTCAAAATTTAATAACTAACAGCCTCCAATAAATGTTTTGTGTTGTTTAATTTTATACATAAGGTGGGACGTAAATAAAATATTGAATTGAATTGTTTACATAAAAGGGGGAAAGTAATAAAATTGTTAATTGAATATCCTAATGCAGAAAAAGTGTGATAAAGGATTTGTCACTATAGAAATCCTTGGCGTGATGTATGGTTTCCAACAAAAAATATTATAAGCATAACTTTTGGTGATAGTTTATACCTATTTAAAGTCTCTACGTCTACAAAACAAAATAAAAAAATGTATCCTTTGTGAACGTCTTATTTGACTTTTACAATCGTTTTTTTTTTTTTTTTTCTGCTTCTGGCGCACAAGTAATTATAACATTACCGTAACAGAGAGAAAAAAAGAACAATTTGATCAGCAATAATTATAAAATTTATATTTTCAATCATGATTAAAAGTAGTTTTATTTAAATAAAAAGAAATGAGGAAAGCGGTTTATTAAATTTATTCGTCAGACAAACCCATATGTATGGTAACAATCCGATCGGTATTGTCTGAAAAATCGTCGTTGTTGGACTTTTCGCATGAAGAATTAATATCCTTTTCTTGGTTATTTTCCACACACAATGGCTCAAATTGATGAGGTCAATTGTCTTTGTAGTTTGTCAGTAATCGGGAAAAGTGCTGTCAATACCGTGTATCCACATCGTACAGTTAGAGACATTTTCCCAGCTTGTAACCACTGACGTAAGCACGATCACGTGATCGTTACCTAATTAAAAATCATTCATTATGACAAGCGCTGGATTCTTTGACCTAAAAAATGCCAATTGATCAGGTTTCGACCAGCAAAATTGTACAAAACATGTTTTAAGACTAATATTTATTAATTTATTAAAAAAAAAAAAAAAAATCGTGTCACGTCTCTTTAATCAAGGATTTGTATAGTTAGACTAACTATACAAATCTTGATTTAATGAATGGTTATTTTATATTTTGAATTTATTAAACCATAAAATTATTTTTGACTCTTCACATTGAATAATCCGCGAAGCGGATTATGTAAATGTGAAGAGTCAAAATGAATTTTATGGTTCAATAAATTCAAAATAAATTATTGCCATTCATTATAAATAAATTTCTATCAAAAATAAGGCTCAAAGAACTTTTATATTATTTATATTAACAATAACAACGTACACACATGTTGGCGTATGAATACACAACGTCAGAGAGGGCGTGTCGCCATAAAAATTGACAACATTGAAAATAAAAGTAATACTTTTAACCAATCAGAAGACAGTAAATACACCAAATTTATTTATAACGTGTTGTTTTCATTTTTTTGAGAAGTGCTTGATATGTGCTATTTTATGACTAAATATTATAGTCTGTGTTTGATGATACTTCAATTGTACCTAATATGTGCAAAATAAAATATGTAAATATAATTATTTGTTCATGTTTATTTCTTATTTTATAAGTTACATTGGTTAGTTACCTTTAGTTACCTGCTACACATTTCATTACTTTTTTTACCTGTAATTTCAAAAAGTGTGACAATCGGGGAGACACCCTTACAAGTTATGTTAAATAGGCTGAACTCTTTAGTCTCAAGCAGAAGTTAACTGATTTATCTATTACCAGATATATTTGATATTTGGTGTTTTAACGCCACTTTTAAGCACCGCTTTTGGGCTATTTCGTGGCGGCCAGTTTTTATTGGTGGAGGAAGCCAGAGTGCCCGGAGAAAACCACCGACCTTCGATAGGAAAACTAACAATCCTAGTCAATTAAGATTGGAGTCGAGTGCACCCGCACGAGCGGGGTTCGAACTCACAACCTCAGTGTTGACTGGCTAGTGATTACAGTAGTAACTACTTAAACCACTCGGCCACCGATGCCCCCATCTATTACCAGAAGTGGTCCCTAAAATTTCATAAAGACGATATAAAAACAAAGTTTTAGCATGTTTTGCATATTTTAATTGATAACTGTGGTCTTTAAAACAAAAAGTAATATAAAATAAGGAGATGTGGTTTGATTGTGATCGATTGTCAATGAGACAAATAACCATCAAAGACAAAATGACGCATTGTCAAGAATCAGTCCGGTCAATATTGCGCATGCGTGAATTCAGATATCCTACATGGATAAAATCGTTATATAGAAGTTATATGGAAAATAATCTTTACAAGACGATATTCAATTTTCTTCTCAGTGCTTTTCTTAGCTGCTGCGATCCCCAGAATCCTTAATGTGTCTCCTTTTTAATGATATAAATTATTTTAAAATAAAGTTTGAACTTCTTGCAACAAATTTGGATTTTTTACAGTGATATCAAATGGCTTACTTTTGCCGTTATTCTTACAGGAAAATGTCATTATTCGGAAGAGTGGTCAGCTTTGAAAAAATAAATAAAATACTTTTACTTATAATATACCTTAGCTGCTGCAACCAAGAAAAAGATGAAAAGTTAAAGCTTAACGTGGTGTAGTTTATTTTCAAATTGGTTATTTTCTTCTTGCTCCAAATTTGATTTAAAAGTAGGCGATTTTTTTTTTTTGTTCTATAAATTTCTCAGGATGATTTGACAACAGGATACATCGTGTGTGTAAACAGATAAAAATTGTTATACAATCGTGTTTATACAGTCATGCTGAGACATAATATATTCCCAGAGTTATGTAATATAGTGTAAACGACATTTTGTATAAACTTGATTTAGGGTTGAAAGAATAGCAAAACACTATATAATTATAATTAACGTTGTTTTTTTATATAATTAAAGACAAGGGTTTGTAAATCTCACTATACAAATCCTTGTTGAAGATGATAAGATTTTAAGTTATTTTTTGTTTCTGTTTTCACGTGGTTATAACCAAAATTAATAAATATATCATTAGAATGCAATCAAAATCTAAAATGCATTATTTTAAATAAATGCTTGTTCATCTGAATGCTTTATCAATACACAATCATATTTTTTTTTCAATGGCATTAAATGGTTTCTATTCACATTTAATTTTTAAAAAAAGAAGAAGATGTTGTATGATTGTCAATCAGACAACTGGCTCGTTTTTTTGCCAAATTGAATCCCTAGATAATCTTTTTTGAGGCAATTTTAACACGATTTGAATACACAATCATATAGGAGAACAATTCCATTTCGTCGCACTTTAAAGAGTGCATAAAAAAACAACATTTAGAATACTCCACGAATTCGACCACTTGATACGGCAAGATGAAATCTAATAATATATTTTACATCAAACCGAGTTTCTGTTATTTATTTTTTTAATTTCTTGAAACTAAATACGCGAATAATAATATGTGCGCACAATAAATTGAAAAGTTTGCACCTTTCAAGACCCGTTAAATAGTTTTGAAATACATTCATTACTTAAATTATACATTCGCCGTCAAAAAGAAACTTGCTGATGACAAAAATAATCAAAACGAAAAGTGTATAACATGAAAAAAAAAAAAAAAACTACTTTTTATTAAATTCCTTCTGTCGATTATGTATCACTAGCTTTTCATCTCAATTAAAATTTATTGAATAGAAACATAATTAAATAAAAAATCAATAATTTCTTCACAAAACGATAAAGATTGTTAGATTTGAACAGGTACTTGTATGACATTCAACATGTCAGCTTCAGGGTATATACCTGTGGATATATGGTGGAAACGATGCTGGAAGCTTGTATGTTTTCTGTTCCTTGTTTAACGTCTCTATTGTTTGCGTCGTAAATGTTGATATAATGTGAGATATTAGGTAAATATCCACGAGATGACCTACCCTCCACCCACAAAATTCACAAGATAATAGAGGGTTCTGTATGCTTTAACTGAATAAATTGGCTATCATAATGTATGAAAAGCTTCAAACCCCCCGTTCCTTCATAAATAATGGTTTAACCAGAGCCATATATATAATATATGTATATATATATACAACTCGTCTAAACATCAACCCAACAATGTTAGATCTGTAAATTTGCTTTCGCGAATTTTTTGTTCTTCCCTCGCCGGGATTCGAACCCATGCTACTGAGATATCGTGACACCAAATCGCCTGCACTGTAGCCGTCCCGCTAGACCACACGACCACCTGGGCTTCATAAAAATGAAGCTTTCGGTGGCCGGGTGTTACCTTTCCACGTCAGTTTTAATCTAGCGTCGTACTACAGTACATGATATATAAGGCATGGAGATGTTATTTTTACAGATCAGCTAAATTATCTATAGTAAAGGATCCTACAAATTAATGTAAGATACAGTCACAGAAAATAATTATATTTATAAGTACGTCTGAGCCAGTGACAACTCTACAACAGATTTATCCATCGGATCACCAGCAGTGATGGTGATACATGGCTGTGTATATATATATAAAATGGCTGAATAATAGCCAACGATAAATCTTACGGGGCGATGGATCATAAAATTATGATACAGTACACAACAAATTATAATATATAACAAGTCTAAAAGGGTACAACATCACCAAAAAATAATTAATTCATGAACAAATTTTAGATATTTCGGATAACTAATATCCTTCATCAGTAAGATGTAAAATGAATCTTATCTTAACATGTGGTAGTCAAACTGAAATAAAAATCTTGAATACTATACAAATTATCAATAATCAATACGCTGGTAATTTTTTTCAATATTGATGTTTGGGAGGAGAATAAATTACTTAAAACTGTAAGAGTCCAAAACGGAAGCCTGAGTTACTGGAAACAAGTGATGGTAGGGAAAATGAGTGACACATTCTATGGTTTTTCATTTATGCCCTCTGGGGAAACTGTCTTAAGCTTTCTTATCCAAAACCTTTCCCGAGCAAGTCTGTCGGTCCTTGACCAACCCTTGTTGTGGTCTATGATAGTGATATATATGTCTCTGGTTTAACTTAGAAGTAAATACAATAATTTACAAAATAAGACGATGTGGTAAAATTGGCAATGAGACAACATGTCACCATGGACCAAAGGACGTGGTTGAAAGCAACTATAAGTTACTGTACGGCCTTTATCAATGAGCTAAACCCATATCGTATAGTATGCTTTGTAGGATAGAATTGAGAATGGAAACGGGAAATGTGTTTAAAGAGACAACAACCCGACCAAAGAGCAGAAAACAGCCCAAAGTCACCAATAGGTCTTCAACGCAGCGCGAGAATAGCCCGCACCCGCAGGCGGGCTTCAGCTGGCCCCTACACAATAATGTATACTAGTTCAGCGAAAAGAACGCCACACCAAACTCCGAAACATATAGATGAACCAAAATTAAAAAAAAAAAAAAAAACAACACACAAGACTAACAAAGGCTAGTGGTTGCTGACCTGGGACAGGCGCAAAAAATGCGGCGGGGTTAAACATGTTTTGACAGATCTCATGTTAATTGTCGAAACAATTAAAACGGGAAAAAAACCAACGTACTGGTTTATGCTAAAACAATAACAACAAGAAAATAAATATTTCAGACAGCAAGAAACGACAACCACATAATTACAAGTAATTTGTTCCTGACTTAAAACAGAACTATAAACCATGGCATGCGGCGGGGTTAAACATGTTTGTGAGTGCTCAAATCTATCTTAATCCCACTGAACCAGGGGCAGTGGTATTAAAGCACAACACAAGACCAAACTGTTGAAATTAGTAGGAAAAGGCTTCCTAGTCAGATGGGCACGAAACTTAAAAAAACTATCTACAGAAGACAAAAGATCTAAAGTACCGATCTAAAGATAAATTATCTACCAGTACACATCCAACATACATATAAAAATAAAGAGATGTGGTATGATTGCCAATAAGACAACTATCTACCAAAGTTCAAATGAAGTGGACGTAATCAATTATAGGCAACCGTATGGCCTTCAACAATGAGGAAAATACACATACCGTATAGTCGTCTATAAAAGGCCCCAACATGAAAAATATGAAACTATTCAATTGAGAAAACTAACGGCCTAATTTATAACAAAACAATTTACGAAAAACAAATATAACAGACATTAACCAACAACAGTTCATTTAACTCGAGGAATAGTGCTCAGTGTTATCCTCACTCAATGTATACTGTTAAATGCAATAGTTATGAACTGTCAATGATGGATGTTTAAAATTAAATAAAATGACAGACATCGGGATTTCCAAATTCTCGAGGTACCCGTTTATTATATATATATAAAAAAAAAGAACCGTAAGACAACGGCTTTTCGGCTAATTATATGTGAAATAGTTGAACTAAAATTTCAATTACATTTCAGTCAGTTTGATGCTCAATTCATTTTGAATAAGAATATCTATTTTTATTTATATGCATTTTTCATTTACCAATTTGGGTAAAACATTTCGCGCCGTTTCAATGTTTCGACTGGGACTAATACACTAATTCAGTAGTCCCAGGTTTCAACAAAGATCGAATAGGAACTCCGGCCTTCAATTAATTTTACAAACTACACCAAAATACAGAAAACATGAATCAAAATTATTTTATCGATAACATCTGGTACTGGTTTTCACTGAAGTTATCTTTACAGACCAGCAGGTGTTTATATATAACCCCTTAATTGTGCGTCTTATTGCATATGTCAAATTAGCAAGTGACCCCATATGGAGCGAGGACGGGTTATCGTCCTTGTCGATACAAATAATTGTTTTCAAATTGGGTTATCTCCCTTAAACCGGACAGATTCTAGGCAATGGTACATGTGTATACATGTTAGCAAAGTATGTCTCCGTACGGCCTTTATCTAGAGCAATACTGCATAACAAGCTACAAAAAACCATGACATGAGAAAATGTAAAACAATTCACACAAGAAAACCAAAGCCTGACTTACGTACAAAACAATAAACGACCACTGAATTACAGGCTCCTGAATTGGGACAGGCACATACATAATGGGGTTAAACATGTTTGCGGACGCCCAATCCTCACCCTAACCTGCATGGGGCAGTCGTGTAACAGGACAACATATGAACAAACATTTAAAACTAGTTGAAAAGGGCTTGACTCATCAGATCTATACCAAAGCAACAAATAAACAAGAACAACTTACAAAAACAATAAAGGGCGTTAGGCATAAAGTATCGACCTGAGAGTACTCGCAGTTTCTGGAAGCTAATTCAAACCAAATTACAACTAATAAAAAAAATCATGCATCAAAGAAAAAATATCAATCGGTACACATCTCATCAAATATTTAATTGTTTAAATTTATTGATAAAAAAATGTAAAACGATTTCAGGTAGCACGTGGATACTGTCACATAATCTACACTCTCAACAGGACAAGACTTCATACACACTGGATCAGCTATGTCATCATGTGAAAACTGATGATCGCCATCGTGAAAAATGCTTTGACATTCCGACTAATTGACACTTTGCATGCAGAGCAGGATACGATAATCCTTTCATAGCATACTGCATAAAAGAATCCCGTTTATTATACATTAGTAGTTTGGCAGTGTTCTTTGTTCACCTCTATCCGATGGTATTATTATGTTATTTTTCGTGTCCTGATATGTATTTTTGCTTTAGATATGAGTCGGAGATTTTTGACTATGGTGTTGTCTATCATTCTTTGGATAGTGGTTTGTATTGCCCCTTGGTATCTTCTTTAATTTGTATACCAACACTATTATTGTTTTCATTCTAGTTGTTTTACCAATCTTTGGCATAACTGCAAAATGTATGCGGTTTAAAATCAAATATGTGCAAATTGTGTTATAATATCATAGTTTGTTTATCTGAATGTCATATTGCCCATCAAGGGCCGTTAATTGAAATAATAAATATTCGTAAGCTTATTCTTAATACTACCGTTTCCATGTAATATGTAATACGAGTTTTTGTCCCTAAATCTCAAAAATAGGGGAATATGGAGTAAAGGACAAAATTTACAAATGCTATACATAAATTGGTATTAAGGCATGGACATAACATGTTTCTACAAGAAATGGATTTCAAAATATGCTTAAAAACAACGTTGTTTTTAAGTATGGATAGTAAAATAAAGGATATTTTCAGAGCGGATAAATTCACCTAAAACAAGGTCATATCAGCTTAGTAGTGTTCAGTATGTGGTATAAAAATAAAGAAAGAAAAAGCCGAAATTATATAGGGTAAACAATGTTTGAATTTAATTATGTCAATACTCCACTGCTACATGACAATCAAAATAAAATAAATCCAAAGAATCTGATCATATAGAGTTACAAAATAAATGAAGATTCAAACAACAGTGAATCCAATAAAAGATAAGGCAATGTCCAAAGAGTTTAACTGATTATATTGGTGGTCTGTGTATACAATGCATCCAGGCTACATGTTAGTCCCAACAAATATTACTCATATGTCTTGGATTTTCATTGTCTAAGGCGTACTTCTGTAGATATGTACACGAAAGTCTCATTGTAGCTCCTTCAGAGACAAAATGCTCAAAAGCCGTCTACAAAATAAAAAAAGCAACTTTTGAAAATTGATATATCAGTTGGAGTATTGTAAGACAGATTACATATTAAAATATTAAAATAAGGAGATGTGGTTTGATTGCCAACGAGACAACTATCCACCAAATTTCAAATGAAATGGATTTACACAATGAAAGCAATAATATTCATTTCTTTGCCCAAAGTCTAGGTACCATGAAATCTCAATTTAAAACATGATCAGACACGAGCTTCCTAGTCTGGTTTCATTTATGATGGTAACTAGGCAAAACACATTTGATTCGGTACTTAGGAACTACATGTTTAAAGGATACACAAACTGTCATGATGCATTGTTAAAATAAAATACAACTGAAACTTATTGTGCAGTAAAAAACCCAATCTTGGTGGACAGATTTTTCCCCATTTTGGATGTACATAACTCAACACTTCTACACTAATCACGTTATAATATTTACAAAAGTTGTTCAATTCATACAATCGTCGATCTTTTTACTGCTGAAAGATGCATCCAATGTGTGTGAAAACAATTCAATATGATAGAATTACAAATTCCACCCACCTAATAAATCAACACTATATTAACACTTTTTTGTGTACTTCGTGCTATATTCTTTATTCCATCAGAAATACATGCTGTTGAATACATCGTCCAGTGAAAATAATATTTCAGAATACTTCTTCCTTTTGGAACTAATATTATAAAGGAACTTCTATTTCTTAGCAGTTGTAAGTTCTTAAACGCTAAATAAAACCTTCACAACAAATTAAAAGTTTTAAAACGCCTAGGCAAGACGTAAATGAATTTAACAAAATCAGCCGAATAACTGACATCAACAAGACAAAAACGCCAATAAAAGAAAACAACAATCACATCGACGAGAATTTTTATAATTGGGACAGGCTCATTAACATGTTATGAAAAGTTATAGCTTTTCGTACTACACAACCTCAAAGCGAGCCTGTGTCACAATAATCACCACCTTGCATTGCTACATTTCATTCCCACTATATAATCAAAAATACCTCGGCTAATAATTTTGCTACACCATGACCTCTAAATTCTTCCGGTACAAAAGTATGCTGAAGATCGGCAAATTTCGGGCGCTCCCATTCATATGTCAATATTGCTTTCTTGTTGCTTCTGTTTTTCTCATCTGAAATACGTAACAAAATTGGCTTCGTGTTGTGCGGCTTGCATTCACTTCTAAGAGTCTATATGATATCATTTCAATCCAGACCAAAGAAAATTAAAGGAATTAAATCTAACAAATTATTTGAATAGTAAAATCGAGACAGTATTAAGCCTGTGCTTCCTTAAAGTCTTCCTTTGTATGGAACAATAGAATTCTTTGAAGAACTTGTCTTGCTGATCTTTTTTTGCTTATATAAGTTATTATAGTATTTAAGATATTAGGCAAAAACGCAAAAAAAACGTAAAAATCGTCATTAAAGAGCAGTAACTCCAATAAGGAGTCTTCAGACGATTTAAGTTACGCTGATATACTTGTAGATATTGTCTTTCTGACCATTTTTGCTGTTTAAAGTGTTTATCTTCAGAAGTTTTCAGGAAAATAGGCAAACATGCAAAAAATGGGTAAAAATCGTCATTAAAGGGCAATAACTCCTCAAAGAAGTCGTTAGACTATTTCAGCCTTCTTGACTTATAATATATCATGTCTTGCTGATCATTTTTGCATCAGAAATTATCTGTCTATCTATCATAGTTTTACGATAATAGGCAAAATGACAAAAAATAGTAAAATTCGTCATGTAAGGGCAATAACTCCTATAAGAAGTCGTCTGACAGCTTTGATGTAAGTGGAAAACATGTAGATCTCATCATTGTGAACATTTCTGTTACTGTCAGATTTTCTCTATTCATAGCGATACATTTTTAAACCAGACACCCCAATGATGATTGTGCCCAAGTTTAGTTAAATTTGGCCCATTAGTTTCAGATGAGAATTTTGTTGTAAAAGTTAACAGACGCCGACGACGACGACGGATACTATACAAATCCTTGGCTAATTCAACTGCCGTTTTCATAACGTTTTGTTTTGATCTATAGAAATCGGAAAAGATTTGGTTGGTTAAGAACATGTTGTCTTTTTTAATTGCTGGTTCAAATTACATGTCCTTATACCAAGTGATCATACTACATCAATTATTATTCAAAATGATACAGAACTTAAGGGTAATTATAACATAGTAACGTTAACCATGTTAACAATAATCATAAAGCAGGTAGCAGAAATTTAAAACAAATATAGCCAACAGCAGGAATGTAATTCAGCCATGAGACAGCAGAGTTTTGTATTTACAGGCACTGTGGAAACAATTTGGTCTACCCAAGGATAGTAGTTTCAGCAGATAAAATTGAACGCACCTGTGGTCATTCTGATATAGAATTCCTTGCCATCTTTGTCATGACCAATAATTAAAGGCATTTCAGATTTTGACTTGACGTCTTCTTTCCTCTCGTGTAACTTTTTACTGTAACTTCTCGTAATCATTCTATTCGTATCGTTTCCCAGATTATTGTTTGTCTTTTCCATGATGACATCACTTGATAAATGTCCTTTTTGGATTGACTGAATATGATTACGAGGAATTAACGTCATTTGAATACATTTCCTGACAGCGTGAAAGGATTTCATTTAATTTCTTCACTATTGACCTAAGAACAACACCACACCATTAGCTTTTAATATATAAATATAACTGTGATAAGATAACAGAATGTTTCTGACAGCACCGGAAGTTCTGCTGTTTAAAAAATAGTACTTTACAGCAAAACAATTTGGCCGAAAACCTATTAAAATTTTACAAAATAAGTAAAGCAACGTACAAAAATAATGTTGTTATAACAAACCACGAACTTTCCTTTCTTTTATATGCTAAATTCTAATATGAGGAAGGCGCTACCTTAATTGCCAGCTTTATACCAAGACTATGTCCTATTATATTGATTGATTGTTGGTTGCTTAACGTCCAGTGGCAAATATTTCATGCATGTTCAGGACGAATGTCCTAGATATACAATATAGGAAAGGTGTACTGACATAAGAGGTCTCTAAACACATTAGCTCCAATTGGAGCTTTCGTTAGTAGAAGCCATATTTATTATGTGTATCAGCGGGGATATAAAATTGTAAAGCATAAAAAGGACCTTCATCAGAGGCAGAATGGTGGATTAATGTTTGCACCCTATTTATATAGATACCGCAGTTAATTCTGAACCGCCGTTAACTCTGAACCATCTGTTACCATGGTTACCGTATTTATATAAATAGGGTGCAAACATTAACCCACTGATGAAGATCCTTTGGACCGAAACCGGTCAGGCATTGAGCATCAACAGGCGCTGTTAACTATGTGTATTGGCATATACTATATTTTTATGAATGTCCTATAGTTTTGTCTAAAATAAAATAATAAGTTCAGATGGAAAATGTTTAGGAACGATCACTAAACTTCAAACGGGAGGGGTATGGTTTTTCTTAAAAAATATTCTAATTCCCAAATTGTTGAGAAAAAAATATTCTGTTCAAGCAGAGGACAAAAACATTCTGAATCCAGATTTTCCCCATACATTTTGTACCTTCATTAAATTTTGACCAAATAGTTTTGATTGATAGCGTTGAAGCCTTTCGCGTGAAAAAATCTGACTCCGACAAAACCATACTATGCTATGGTCCATATTGTTTTCTGCTGAAAATGAATTTATTGGTGATTTATATAAATGACAATGCTTACATTAATTATTTTGGGCCATTTTCATATTTTTTCTTTCTTAGCAAATCTTACAAAATTTAAAACAATAAAAGATTTGTTTAACTTCAAAACTATGAATACTGTTATACAATCCATAACTTTATTAAATTATTTTTTTGTTGATTTTCATGAAGAGGTGGAGGATTTGAAATATCTTTTCATCAATATATTTAAAAGTTGTAGCTGTTTTTGTTATTTTGTATTGCAAACAACGCTTTCTGTTTGTTGAATTATTTTACTTTCTAAATTAGCTGGATGTAACTTTTTGTTCATATTCTATTCCCAGTTTCCTGCATCTCATATATATTTGATCAGCAAGAGGATCATTCTGATTGTTAAAAGAAGAGTTTGATTGAATTTACAGTGAGCCTGTTTAGATTATTGTTTTGATCAGGTTTTCATTTTCCTTTAATCCTAAGGAACGTTAACCATAAATAGGATTGTTAAGTTCATAATTTAAAGATTTTGCTATTTTCAAGGAATTTTTTTCATTATTTTTTGGAGGGTTAATTCTGTTTTCTTCAAGATTTTTAAAATTTCAAATTTTGTCAAACATTTTGGGGTTGATTTTTCCATAAATTTTGGGGTTTTCGTCAAAATTTACCATTTTACATTGATTATTTCTCATTTATATATAAATTTCAACAAATATTGATATGGCAGGAGATACACACGAAACAGGGTGTGTAAATTATTTTATCGATAATTTGTGCAATTTTCCTTTGATGTGTACTCTTTGATAATGTCGACGTCAGTATCAGTGGACTGGTCATGATAAAAAATATATTGGATCAGTTCGCAATTGACTTGCATAAGTGCACCATAATAGGATCTACTTTCCCTTTTATTCACAAAATTGCACATGATTTTTTTTTTGCAGAAACGTATGAGTTATTTGGTGAATGAAACACTTGTCTTTGTTTGAAACTTTTAGTAATTAAAATTTAGTTTAGCCTTTTGAACAATTCCCTGATTGTGTGAATATTTGAACAGAAAATGTACGAAAACGTGATAAATTGCGTTATCTGCAGAATTATTGATAGCTTTCCTTACTATTCACAAGGACATATATAACTAACATATCGTCCATGCTATTCGATCTGAGTTTTTATTCATACATAGTCTGGCATGGCTGGTGCTGTTCCAAGTTGTCTTCTTTTCTGTTTCTTGAGAAGTATTTGTTTAACCTGTTCAGTCACTATAAAGTGTTACAATTCATATTTAGACGCAACACATAAATAGTGACCAAAAGGTACCGCTTTCACATGAGAGAAGCTAGAAAAAATTAAATGTACACATTTTCAACATTTTGTAGGCCTATCATATAAAATTAAAAGAGATATGTAGTTAGAGACTGCTGCTGAATAGAAATGTTTGGGTTCACCTGATACCTGTTAGTCCATATTGAAGTTTGAAGGGTCCAAAATTAAAATATGTTTGATTTCAACTGACATAAAAATTTTGGTGTTTTCATATGCTAAATATACATCTGTGGTCGTATCAGGCTGTGCTCGGCGAACCATTTTATTGCTTTTTGGTTTACTTTGTTTTATTTTTGTCATGAAAATTAAATTGTAGGTGTGAAGTTGCTAACATGAGGGTACCCAAATTGCATCTATTTTGACAGTTTTTTCACCAATGTTTTTTTTATGAACCAGACAATAGTTTCCATTCTGTGCTTATTTTGTAGACATATCCTTGTTTACTATATAGTTACACCTATTTAATTTTGAGTCCATGTAAAGTCATAGAAAAATAGGTTTGAACTGACCTCCAAACAATCCATGAAGGCATGCTTATGTAATGAGGTCAGTACCCAAATTCCATTCATCATTACATGTTTAATTTCACATCCTGAAAAATGGAATAAAAACAGATGTAATGTTTTATTTCTTCAAATATTTTGAACAATTTGACATTATTCCATGCTTACTATTATTTTTTTAAGAAATGGATGGTGGTAACAAATTTAATTTGTTCATTTTAAAAGATGATAATTAGATAACTTCACATGTTGAGAGAAAACTAGTAAGATTTCCACAGCTTTTTGCTGAATAGGTGCAATTTGGGTACTGAGTGCAATTTTGGTACTGTGATGTTATAACCATAAGTGTTTATTGCTTTAATAGGTTGAAATGTGCACCTGATAAAGTGATAAAAGAATTCGGTAGAGTGAGAATGTTTTGATCAGGTTTTAACTGACGCATAAAATATACAGGTGACTGCTGCAGCTTGAATTTCAAAGGATGTAGCCCACATACTTCCAAGTCACATGCCCTGTATATACCTATCAAAAGTTATGGTATCATCAGGGTAATCATAACTGCATCTTCCAATAAAATCCAATTTTGGACAATATGGGAGCATACAATATATACCTAAATGTACCACTAAGACTCGAGTATCCTTTTATGATTAAACTTAGAGAAAAAAAAAACCGTTTCCATCTCCTGGGACTGTATAAGGTAGATATGTGTCATAATTAATGACAAGATTTGTTGAGAGTTTGCCAAAGGAAGTACAGAGTTAGAAGATTGTGAATTTGAATATATTTTTTTTGTTTAAAACTTTTGTTAAGTTTTGAATTTCACCTGACATGCCCGAATTTGTCTGTGAGTGTGGGCTACATGAATAACCGTGATCACATTCAAGTATAACCAACGTCATTATCACTGTTACTTGATATGGGAATTCTGTGGCAGATAAATATCAGTATAAGTCATGGTCATTCTCAACCAGTGCACCGGATTTTACCCTGCATTGCCTGCATGGCCATGACTGGCATGAGTACCTCCGGCTACGTTTCTCCCGAAATTTATTGCTTGCAGAGTTTTTTCTGTGTTCCCATGGCTAGACGGAATTTTTACACTATAAATGTTATCATTAATTATGATATTGTGACTTTTAAATGAAGTACCTGTGATTATTCAGGAAATTTGCTTTCGCTGTCACTGATAATGGAAAGATGAAGCAGACGATGAAACATGACGTCAGATGTTGTTGTTCAAACTTCGGTTATTTCCGTGGTACAATAAAATTTAAATAAACTACACAAGTTACCAAAATTTCTTGATTCTTGTTTTGTAAAATTCATGCAGTATTTAACATCGAAACTATTCCGTTCTGACCCGTTTTTCAAGATCGCGATGAAACGATAAACTCGGCAGCCATTAAACAAAACAAATCGTACGAGATTTAACGAGAGTGACGAAACTTTTCAGATGGTCGTGTAGAGAGTTATCGTTCTTTATTCCAAAACGATGCTTCTACCATAAGTGCCAGCTAAAGCTGGCATAATATGAGGAAGGCGCTACCTTAATTGCCAGCTTTATACCAAGACTATGTCCTATTATATTGATTGATTGTTGGTTGCTTAACGTCCAGTGGCAAATATTTCATGCATGTTCAGGACGAATGTCCTAGATATACAATATAGGAAAGGTGTACTGACATAAGAGGTCTCTAAACACATTAGCTCCAATTGGAGCTTTCGTTAGTAAAGCCATATTTATTATGTGTATCAGCGGGGATATAAAATTGTAAAGCATAAAAAGGGACCTTCATCAGAGGCAGAATGGTGGATTAATGTTTGCACCCTATTTATATAGATACCGCAAGTTAATTCTGAACCGCCGGTTAACTCTGAACCATCTGTTACCATGGTTACCGTATTTATATAAATAGGGTGCAAACATTAACCCACTGATGAAGATCCCTTTTGGATCGAAACCGGTCAGGCATTGAGCATCAACAGGCGCTGTTAACTATGTGTATTGGCATATACTATATTTTTATGAATGTCCTATAGTTTTTGTCTAAAATAAAATAATAAGTTCAGATGGAAAATGTTTAGGAACGATCACTAAACTTCAAACGGGGAGGGGTATGGTTTTTCTTAAAAATATTCTAATTCCCAAATTGTTGAGAAAAAATATTCTGTTCAAGCAGAGGACAAAAACATTCTGAATCCAGATTTTCCCCATACATTTTTGTACCTTCATTAAATTTTGACCAAATAGTTTTGATTGATAGCGTTGAAGCCCTTCGCGTGAAAAAAATCTGACTCCGACAAAAACCATCATATGCTATGGTCCATATTGTTTTCTGCTGAAAATGAATTTATTGGTGATTTATATAAATGACAATGCTTACATTCATTATTTTGGGCCATTTTCATATTTTTCTTTCTTAGCAAATCTTACAAAATTTAAAACAATAAAAGATTTGTTTAACTTCAAAACTATGAATACTGTTATACAATCCATAACTTTATTAAATTATTTTTTGTTGTTGATTTTCATGAAGAGGTGGAGGATTTGAAATATCTTTTCATCAATATATTTAAAAGTTGTAGCTGTTTTTGTTATTTTGTATTGCAAACAACGCTTTCTGTTTGTTGAATTATTTTACTTTCTAAATTAGCTGGATGTAACTTTTTGTTCATATTCTATTCCCAGTTTCCTGCATCTCATATATATTTGATCAGCAAGAGGATCATTCTGATTGTTAAAAGAAGAGTTTGATTGAATTTACAGTGAGCCTGTTTAGATTATTGTTTTGATCAGGTTTTCATTTTCCTTTAATCCTAAGGAACGTTAACCATAAATAGGATTGTTAAGTTCATAATTTAAAGATTTTGCTATTTTCAAGGAATTTTTTTCATTATTTTTTGGAGGGTTAATTCTGTTTTCTTCAAGATTTTAAAAATTTCAAATTTTGTCAAACATTTTGGGGTTGATTTTCCATAAATTTTGGGGTTTTCGTCAAAATTTACCATTTTACATTGATTATTTCTCATTTATATATAAATTTCAACAAATATTGATATGGCAGGAGATACACACGAAACAGGGTGTGTAAATTATTTTATCGATAATTTGTGCAATTTTCCTTTGATGTGTACTCTTTGATAATGTCGACGTCAGTATCAGTGGACTGGTCATGATAAAAAATATATTGGATCAGTTCGCAATTGACTTGCGCAAGTGCACCGCAATAGGATCTACTTTCCTTTTATTCACAAAATTGCACATGATTTTTTTTTTGCAGAAACGTATGAGTTATTTGGTGAATGAAACACTTGTCTTTGTTTGAAACTTTTAGTAATTAAAATTTAGTTTAGCCTTTTGAACAATTCCCTGATTGTGTGAATATTTGAACAGAAAATGTACGAAAACGTGATAAATTGCGTTATCTGCAGAATTATTGATAGCTTTCCTTACTATTCACAAGGACATATATAACTAACATATCGTCCATGCTATTCGATCTGAGTTTTTATTCATACATAGTCTGGCATGGCTGGTGCTGTTCCAAGTTGTCTTCTTTTCTGTTTCTTGAGAAGTATTTGTTTAACCTGTTCAGTCACTATAAAGTGTTACAATTCATATTTAGACGCAACACATAAATAGTGACCAAAAGGTACCGCTTTCACATGAGAGAAGCTAGAAAAAATTAAATGTACACATTTTCAACATTTTGTAGGCCTATCATATAAAATTAAAAGAGATATGTAGTTAGAGACTGCTGCTGAATAGAAATGTTTGGGTTCACCTGATACCTGTTAGTCCATATTGAAGTTTGAAGGGTCCAAAATTAAAATATGTTTGATTTCAACTGACATAAAAATTTTGGTGTTTTTCATATGCTAAATATACATCTGTGGTCGTATCAGGCTGTGCTCGTGAACCATTTTATTGCTTTTTGGTTTACTTTGTTTTATTTTTGTCATGAAAATTAAATTGTAGGTGTGAAGTTGCTAACATGAGGGTACCCAAATTGCATCTATTTTGACAGTTTTTTCACCAATGTTTTTTTATGAACCAGACAATAGTTTCCATTCTGTGCTTATTTTGTAGACATATCCTTGTTTACTATATAGTTACACCTATTTAATTTTGAGTCCATGTAGAGTCATAGAAAATAGGTTTGAACTGACCTCAAACAATCCATGAAGGCATGCTTATGTAATGAGGTCAGTACCCAAATTCCATTCATCATTACATGTTTAATTTCACATCCTTAAAATGGAATAAAACAGATGTAATGTTTTATTTCTTCAAATATTTTGAACAATTTGACATTATTCCATGCTTACTATTATTTTTTTAAGAAATGGATGGTGGTAACAAATTTAATTTGTTCATTTTAAAAGATGATAATTAGATAACTTCACATGTTGAGAGAAAACTAGTAAGATTTCCACAGCTTTTTTGCTGAATAGGTGCAATTTGGGTACTGAGTGCAATTTTGGTACTGTGATGTTATAACCATAAGTGTTTATTGCTTTAATAGGTTGAAATGTGCACCTGATAAAGTGATAAAAGAATTCGGTAGAGTGAGAATGTTTTGATCAGGTTTTAACTGACGCATAAAATATACAGGTGACTGCTGCAGCTTGAATTTCAAAGGATGTAGCCCACATACTTCCAAGTCACATGCCCTGTATATACCTATCAAAAGTTATGGTATCATCAGGGTAATCATAACTGCATCTTCCAATAAAATCCAATTTTGGACAATATGGGAGCATACAATATATACCTAAATGTACCACTCAGACTCGAGTATCCTTTTATGATTAAACTTAGAGAGAAAAAAAACAGTTTCCATCTCCTGGGACTGTATAAGGTAGATATGTGTCATAATTAATGACAAGATTTGTTGAGAGTTTGCCAAAGGAAGTACAGAGTTAGAAGATTGTGAATTTGAATATATTTTTTGTTTAAAACTTTTGTTAAGTTTTGAATTTCACCTGACATGCCCGAATTTGTCTGTGAGTGTGGGCTACATGAATAACCGTGATCACATTCAAGTATAACCAACGTCATTATCACTGTTACTTGATATGGGGAATTCTGTGGCAGATAAATATCAGTATAAGTCATGGTCATTCTCAACCAGTGCACCGGATTTTACCCTGCATTGCCTGCATGGCCATGACTGGCATGAGTACCTCCGGCTACGTTTCTCCCGAAATTTATTGCTTGCAGAGTTTTTTCTGTGTTCCCATGGCTAGACGGAATTTTTACACTATAAATGTTATCATTAATTATGATATTGTGACTTTTAAATGAAGTACCTGTGATTATTCAGGAAATTTGCTTTCGCTGTCACTGATAATGGAAAGATGAAGCAGACGATGAAACATGACGTCAGATGTTGTTGTTCAAACTTCGGTTATTTCCGTGGTACAATAAAATTTAAATAAACTACACAAGTTACCAAAATTTCTTGATTCTTGTTTTGTAAAATTCATGCAGTATTTAACATCGAAACTATTCCGTTCTGACCCGTTTTTCAAGATCGCGATGAAACGATAAACTCGGCAGCCATTAAACAAAACAAATCGTACGAGATTTAACGAGAGTGACGAAACTTTTCAGATGGGTCGTGTAGAGAGTTATCGTTCTTTATTCCAAAACGATGCTTCTACCATAAGTGCCAGCTAAAGCTGGCATATAATGTCACACGTTTGTGATTTTTCACCTTCAGTTAAATCAAATCTTTAATATTATATTTTTTAATTTATTTACTATTTGATTGATAAAAAGCGTAAAAGGGAACGAAATCAGCTTTATTAAAGTGTTAATAATTTCAGACTTATTATCGAACCAATAACAAATTAGTAATGGCCATCCATTAATCCATGTGGTCATCCATTGGCTGAGCCAGATAAGGTAAACGTTCCTCTGTTACGTCTACTAATTACGTTTTATTTACTCTGGACATTAAATAAAAGCACGGATTCGCCAAAGGTTTTCAACGCCTAAAAACAAATAACTTGAAAAAAAAACTACAGGAGTACACCCTGTGTTTTGAATACTTGAAATTCTTTACTGGCGTGTTAGTAAAGTAATGATGCAAAATTATTAACGATTATGCACGTTCTTTCAACATGAAAATAAAAATAAACTAGATTTTTTAGAAGTATTCCATGTGTTCGCAATACCCTCAACTAGTTCGATTCGCTCGTGTGTGTAACAACGTATTTGATTTTAACGAAAGAAATTTCTGTATTACTGAAAAATTATTACACCAGGGTTTTCGATATCACAAACTAGTCAAAACATTCACTAAATTTTATCATCGGTACAAGGACATAATTCGTAAATATAAATCAACATGCAGACATCTTATACGTTCAGGTATTTCACATCCAATCTTTTATGGTAATATTCTTTACAAAGCACAAAAATGTCTGCATTCACCACAAAAGCTAACCAAACCTTTAAACAGACTTATTCAGAAGGGATATAGTTACGATACTGTTGTCAGGTCATTAAAGATGGCATATTTTGGTATTAATATTGATTCACTCATAGGGTCTTTGCATCGGAAATAAACACATTTATTCTAAAACCAGTTGTTGGCATGATACGGGCTATGTTCTTCTCATATATTTTATGATGGTATGATACTAAACCCCTAACGGGAGGGATTGTGCTTGATTTTCATATGATGAAGACATAATCTTTCAATCAGTTTAATTGAGGTCTGGAGCTGGCATGTCAGTAACTGCTAGTAGTCCTTTGTTAATTTATGTATCATTGTCATTTTGCTTAGTTTCTTTTGTTACCTATTCTGACATCGGACTCTGACTTCTTTTAAACTGAGTTTTACTGTGCGTATTGCTGTGTGTTTGTTTTTCTACATTGGCTCGAGGTATAGGGGGAGGGTTGAGATCTCACAAAACATGTTTAACCCCGCCGCATTTTTGCGCCTGTCCCAAGTCAGGAGCCTCTGGCCTATGTTAGTCTTGTATGATTTTTAATTTTAGTTCATTTATATGTTTCGGAGTTTAGTATGACGTCCATTTTCACTGAACTAGTACACATTTTTGTTTAGGGGCCAGCTGAAGCCCGCCCCCGGGTGCGGGATTTTCTCGCTGTGTTGAAGACCCTTTGGTGGCCTCGGCTGTTTTCTGCTCTTTGGTCTGTTTGTTGTCTCTTTGACACATTCCCCATTTCCATTCTCAATTTTATTTATCGGAAAAGCGATTTTACACTGAATTTTCGTTTTCTAAAAATATGGTATAAATTAATATTTTTATAACGAAAGCATAATAAACTTTCAGGGCAATCGTGGTGCAATTAAAAAAAAACAGTCTAAAAAGTTTTGAGAAATTTCATGCGCCTGAGTTGTGCCCAACCCCCTTTTCGATATTTTGCGCAAAAAATTTAACAAAAGAACTGATTTTAGGTTAATTTTTTGCGTGAAAGCTGTCGGAAGGTTGTTATAATGTACTAATTGTAAGATATCATAACTATTAACTATTGGTAAAGAAAATAGCAGACGGTAAATAATATACTAGTCAACAAAAGTAACGATACACAAGTTTGAACTTTAATTTATCATAAAATATAATAAATAGGAAAAACTGTTAAATTATCCAATGAAAAACAATCATTTGCAAAGCAAATGCATATGATTAAAATAATCTGACCAAATTGGAAAGTGATAAAATACTGTGTTATTGAACACAGGGGTCAAATTGATTTTGATTTTGATTTTTTGTGTTTTAACGCCACTTTTAAGCACCGCTTTTGGGCTATTTCGTGGCGGCCATTTTTTATTGGTGGAGGAAGCCGGAGTGCCCGGAGAAAACCACTGACCTTCGATAGGAAAACTGACAATCCTAGTCAATTAAGATTGGAGTCGAGTGCACCCGCACGAGTGGGGTTCGAACTCACAACCTCAGTGTTGACTGGCTAGTGATTACAGTAGTAACTACTTAGACCACTCGGCCACCGAGGCCCCCAGGGGTAAAATTTATTTTGCGGAAAATGATGACAAAAGTCGGCACTTAATTTCGAAGATAAGAATTAAGTATTCAAATATCTGCACAGGCATTCAAACTTTTAGGCAGACGATGCATGTTTAAGTTTAAAGTTTTAAGTTCTAATGTCGATTTTTTAATTTTGGAGTGAAAATACGATTTTTGAAATAACGAAAATTGCAAAAAAAAAAAAAAAAAAAAATCACGTATTTGCCTTAAATCAATGGTTTTGATAAGAAAATAACACTCTGTAAATATATTAGACAAATTGGCCAATTATTTACCTCGGTACACTGTAGCCAATTTCATTATATATGGAAAATACATTACCTTGTATTGTTTCTTTTGTTGACTAATATAGATAACGCAGGCATCCCTTTGGTTTGGGGGAAAACGCAATAAAATAATAACATATAACCCGACATAAGTTCCTGACTTGGGACAGGCACTTTAAAATTAGTTATTTATTCAAAATTCACCCTGTTTACCTCAATCATAGGTATTACGAAAGATGACCTTTTATAGTTGATTACTGTTCACGTCATTTGGTCTCTGTTGGATAGTTGTCTCATTGGAAATAATCTTACAGCTCCTTATTTGAATTATAATAACATACTTATAAAAATCTTTTCAGAAAGAACGCATAGCTCTATATATAAATTCGACGAACAAAAAACATTGTCAAAACCTCAGACACAACGTGTACAAGATGACACAATATAAATTGCATATTTATAAATCAATGAGAAGACATGTATAAACGAAAAGAAGAATTATGTAAACATTACAATAATTTATACTTGCATACACATACATATTAATCTATAGAAAAGATATGTTAGTTTGTTTAGATTCAAAAAGAGAGGCGGAAGATACCAAAGGGATATTCAAACTCATAAGTCGAAGACAAACTGACAACGCAATGGCAAAAATAAAAACGCCGAAAAGACAAACAACAGTCTACAAAACACAACATAGAAATCTGAAGACTGTCGGAAACATGAACCCACAAAAAACCGAGGGATATCTCAGGTGCTCCGAGTTTTTTTTTAAGAATATTGATATATTCTTTTATAACTCACCTTTCTGGGTGTTGGATGTGTACGATACGGGGTGGGGGCTTCAGAGCGAAGCGAAAACGATCGAGGTAAATAAAAGTATATTTTTTGATTTTTTTTTAGCTCCAAATAAGGAACTGCCGGTCATTTTCTTTTATTGGGGGAGGGGGTACCTAGGAGGAAACAGGAATTTTTTTTTTTTTCGAGTCCAGGGCCACCTTACAGAAGGTAAATGAATTTAAATCCCCCTTCCAAAGACATGAAAATTTCACATGAAAGTTTCACGCCCCCTACCCCCAACATTTCTCAATATTTTTATTCATTTTAACAAAAAATACATTGACACAATTATTATTATTTAATAAATTATTGCTTCAGGAGTGGATCTAGAGCTTCAAGTGGGATCGAAGTTGTTTGTGACTTCAAGGAACTTTATTTGTATATGCCTGTTATGGTCTCGTTGATATTTACCACACTTTCATTCAATTTCAGCACATTGTTCCTATCTTTTATTCAAGAAAATAGTAAATTAATTTCAGATAAAAATACTTTCCTGGAAGAACATGTTGACATTTAGTATTTGGATCTTAACAATTGAGTCGATCGGAGGGAGATGAACAAAAATTTATGTCTTTCGTGCCAAAACAATATTTTGTTATTGAAGGGGAAGCGTTAGATGTGGGTAGCATGAGTGAGCATCTCTAGGGCATAAAGGAAAATTAGTCATGTAAAACCATGTTAAAAATGCCACGTTTGAATCCTAGATTAAAACCATTGCAATAAACTGAATCCTAGATTAAAACCATTGCAATAAATGCTCAAACATGAGTTTTACGATTAATTATGTAAGGAAACAGCTATTATTACATTGCACTTCTGATAATACACGATAATACCAGAAGTCCAGTACAATGGACTTCTGGTATTATCGGTGTTTTTACTATATGAAAAGGGGTATGGTGAAAAAGGCTCAAGAAAACCTTCAAAAACTAGACCGTGACCAAACCATCAATATGTGATGGTTTGATATTGTCACTTGTCCGGGTTTCTTATCCCACTACGATTTGAATGCAAAGGACTATTCTAAATTGATAAAACTTAAACTACAATGCTAAATATTTTCGGCAAGTTTTTATTTAAGAAAATCTATTACTCATTGTAAATCAAATCATAATTTCGAACGCACCCATGCAGACGTCTGTTTACCTCTTCAGATTAGAGGGAGAAATTGCAATCGGAAGTTTGAAACCCATTTATATATTTTTTCTCCTAAATCCTCTTCTTTTACTTATGATTTTGAATTATTTATAAACCATGGACGAAACAGAAAGAATAACAACTTCTCCGTCTTCTAAAGGAAGGGAAACGGTATGTTATGACGTTTATATAGAATGGTTCATTCAGGTTTCCATAACCTGATAACCTTTGGCAGTTTGGGAAAATGGCTGTGTTTACACATTAAAATATTCTGAGACTGTGAGTATAGACAAACTTGAGCAACTTATAGGCCTAAAAGTTTTTAGACCTGATAGGACCTGGATATGTTATGAGTCAGGTGCTACCTGATAAGATCCCTAGTGTTATTGGCTTTCAGAGGTAGGTGCAGGGTTGCAGGAAGGGGAACCTGGATACATGTGCATTTGTAGGTGCTACCTGATGGTATCAGGTTGTTCTGGCCCCAAGTCTATCTGCCCTAGTCGATTCAGCCGCATAATCAATAATCATATAATGATTAGTTATTATAAAAGTCAGAGAGTGTTATGAAGTACACATATATGATTCAGGATAAGTGGCAATTTGCACATGAAAAAGTTGTGTAAATTTCGCTGATTGGAGGAATATTTTTTTGGGAAACAGTATTGATGATCAATACAAAAGATAAGTAACTACATGAACTATTTATGGAAGGGATTCGTTCGGCAAATCAAACAATATTTCTCAATTTGAGTAGTTTTTATAACTTTTAAAAGAAAAAAGTTTGAACAGTGATCTGGAAAGATTTTTTATCTATGGGCCCAGGGCCCCCGAAAAATAAAATCAATGGGCCATTTTTAGAATTAATGGGCCATGTTGTCAAATGAGTGGGCCATTCAGTTATAACAAAAAATAAAAAAGTGTATGTTTCAGCAAAGAGGTACTAACCAGTATGATTTTAATTGATATTATGGATATATTGTTCCTGTGCTTTTGTAGTTTCATTGAATAAAAAGTTAATTAAGTTCATGGAGATTTATGTGACTAAAGATATACAAAAGAATATATGTCTCTGATGTGACTAGAAATGACATCTATGAGTTCATGAAGTGTAACAGCACTCAGATATTAAACTTTTATGACTTATAATAAAAACTACAAAACTGAGCAACATATATATGACTAGACCAACACTACTTCAATGAACAGAACCATTAATAAGGAAATGCTGAGATCAAGAATAGACATCTGATCTGGACTGATTTTTAAAATCTGTACTAGTAATTATTGAAAAATCTATGATATTTGATTAAATTTCATTCTTTTGAGAAAACATGCAACTTGAACATACATGTATATTTATTATTAAACCATACAGTATAATCATAGTAGTAACATAGTAATATATAAAAATAATAATTGTTACTCAGTATTAATATTGGGCAAAAACAATAAACTGAGTTACTAGAACTATGATAATGGCAGACTAAAAGTAGCTGATCTAGATTTTGTGGCACAAAATTGAAGAAAGAAGAAACGGATCACAATAAGAAAACCAGACCAATTAAATTCCAAGTTAGTTGAAATGATTTTTGGCAAGATTTGCAGTACATTTTGATGTCATCATACAGTAACCAGTGCCATAACTTCTCCCAAACCGGGCTATATTTACGAGAACCTTTATTTGCAATGTTAATACTGGTACCGTCGCCTTGTTCGTGTTCATAGATATAGGAAGATGTGGTGTGAGTGCCAATGAGACAACTCTCCATCCAAATAACAATTTATAAAAGTAAACCATTATAGGTCAATGTACGGCCTTCAACACGGAGCCTTGGCTCACACCGAACAACAAGCTATAAAGGGCCCCAAAATTACTAGTGTAAAACCATTCAAACGGAAAACCAACGGTCTAGTCTATATAAAAACGAGAAACGAGAAACACGTATAAATTACATAAACAAACGACAACTACTGTACATCAGATTCCTGACTTAGGACAGGTGCAAACATTTGCAGCGGATTAAACGTTTAATGGTACCAAACCTTCTCCTTTTTCTGAAACAATAGTATAACATCACAACATAGAAAACACACGATAAAATATCAATTGGAAGGCTTAACTCAATCAAAAACGTAAATTAACACACTATGAACGAATAAATTCGATCTGTGATACCTGAAAGTAAATACATAGTTAATAAAATATTAGGGACAAATATTCAAGGCCAAAAAGCAAACAAACAGGTCCAAACAAAGCCATGGCAAGACACCACCGCAAAATATTTAACCCTTAGAAAATAATCACTTTTGAAAAAACCGGTTTTCATAATATATACAGGTAAATGAAAAATAACTTTGTCGTTTTAGGTATACTACTTCTGTCTATATAAAATCTTCCAATAATTAGGAATACCAAGAAAGGTCTGTCATATAAATACCTAATTTAACACTAGATACATAAGGGGTAAATATCAACAATAAAACTACCCTGTACAGATTTAAGGAGAATAATCTTGATGTTCATACAAATGTAGTATGAAGAAGTGAAAATTAGTAGATATTCCAAATAATCAAAGCTGGTATACAGAAAAGATCCATATACATATGAAATAACAAAAAAAGTATTACAAATAGTATCAACAGGTCGAATTAATGTTCCTTTGACATTAAATTTGGGTCTTCGTCGACTGCCATACTTTATTCTCGATGTTCCATATTAGAGGACGTTTCAGGCATTACCTCGGCATTTCTTGTATTATTATTATTTTATCAAGAATAACAAAAGAGAGTAACGTTTTTTGATAAGACACAACAACAATTCGCTGTAGGCAGGTTTACAAAATGTACAAACGAACCAAAGACCAAAAATTGACCAGGCCTTTTATGGAGACAAATACTATACAAAAAAGGCCTTTGGGTTTTAAATCAAGTTTTAGCAAGTTTACTTTAAAGATTATAATTTGAGAAAATATTATCTGTACTAGCTAACTTTCACAGAATTAAAGTTGTTTACGTTGAAAATTTAGATCACGGATGATGGTTAATTACGTTTTTTCGGTAATCAGATATACCACACGTTCCTATCCTTAACATCAATGAAAATGCCCGAGAATTCCCCAAAAATATAGAGGTGGTGCTCCTGTCATTGGAGGGAACAAAACAGGCAGTTTTGTACTAAAATATGGATATACGAAATACGATCGGAAATCCATTTTACGATATCTAAACGTTTAGATAGGAAGCGAAAAATATCATGCGCCACATTGGCGCTTACATTTGCCACTCTATGCGCCATTTCTGGTCGAAATGCGCAATTGGCGCATGGCGCACGACCTTCCCGATCACTGTTTGAATGCATTAGCTTGGTGATCAACCTGTGTGTAACCAATGTGTTAGTTACATCAATTGCAGAAAAGATTATTAAGATCAAAGTCATATGAAAAATGCTGATTAATGTTGACTAATGATTGTACTAACTTCTGCAATATATGTTTTTTTGAGTATAATTATGCATATCCAGTATTCTTGATAACTTCTAATTTAAAACAAATATTCCCTATGTACCACTTTGCTTCATAATCTCATATATAATAAGAAAAAATTCACACACCTAATTAAATGGGCTTTTAAAAAGTCAGAATGCGAATATAAATGTTCAAACTCTTTCAGGTCATTTTTTAGTAACAACAAACAAAAGAACTGTCAATTGGACCTGCTTTGATACGATAACTGCACTTGAATTTTTACTAGATCACATTTTTGTTTGCTATGGAGATTCCGTATATCGTCAAGTTTTCAGAATTCCAATGGGGACTAACTGTGCACCACTTATTGCGGACCTGTTTCTGTATTGTTATGAGTTACAATTTATGACTAAAATCAGCAAGGACCCATCGAAACAACATCTGATACAAAAATTTAATAACACTTTTAGATATTTGGATGATATATTGGCTCTCAATAATGACGACTTCAGTATGTACACTAAAGAGATTTATCCTGCTGAACTGACTTTGAATAAAGCTAATACTAACAATGAACACTGCCCTTTCCTGGATCTTGATATCTATATCTTTAACTGGAAGCTTAATACCAAAATTTTACAATAAAAGAGATGATTTTTCATTTCCTATTGTTAATTATTCATTTTAGATAGTGACATTCCCTTGTCACCACCTAAAGATGTTTATATATCTCAACTTGTCCGATTCGCTCATATATGTAACAAATTATTTGATTTTAACGAAAGAAATCTCTGTATTACTGAAAAATAACTACACCAAGGTTTTCGATATCACAGACTATTCCAAACAATTACTAAATTTTATCATCAGTACAAGGACATCATTTGTAAATATAAATCAACATGCAGACATCTTATACGTTCAGGTATTTCACATCCAATCTTTTATGATAATATTCTATACAAAGCACAAAAATGTCATCATTCACCTCAAAAGCTAACCAATCCTTTAAACACACTTATTCAGAAGGGATATAGTTCTTTTCATATATTTTATGATGGTATGATACTAAACCCATAATGGGAGGGATTGTGCTTGATTTTCATATGATGAAGACATAATCTTTCAATCAGTTTAATTGAGGTCTGGAGCTGGCATGTCAGTAACTGCTAGTAGTCCTTTGTTAATTTATGTATCATTGTCATTTTGCTTAGTTTCTTCTGTTACCTATGTTCTGACATCAGACTCTGACTTCTTTTAAACTGAGTTTTACTGTGCGTATTGCTGTGTGTTTGTTTTTTCAACATTGGCTAGAAGTATAGGGGGAGGGTTGAGATCTCACAAAACATGTTTGACCCCACCGCATTTTTGCGCCTGTCCCAAGTCAGGAGCCTCTGGCCTTTGTTAGTCTTGTATGTTTTTTTTATTTTAGTTCATTTATATGTTTCGGAGTTTAGTATGACGTCCATTTTCACTGAACTAGTACACATGTTTGTTTAGGGGCCAGCTGAAGCCCACCTCTGGGTGCAGGATTTTCTTGCTGTGTGGAAGACCCATTGGTGGCCTTTGGCTGTTTTCTGCTCTTTGGTCTGTTTGTTGTCTTTTTGACACATTCCCCATTTGCATTCTCAATTTTATTCGAATAAATATACTTCAATATGTGATAAAGGCACAATTTCTAATCGTCCACCTTTGTTGTTATTCATAAAATTTATTAAAATATATTAACTACAAGTCAAATATATATAATATTTGTCCCTTGTTAAACATGTTAAATATTTTTTTAAATTGGTGCCAGATTAACTATAAATATCGGCCAAATTTGACTTTGGGTGGAACAACTTGCATGACTTGGGGCCAGATCGACACGAAAGCCTACCTGATAAGCGATACCCTGATTTTTGTGGTAACTCCCCAAAACTCAATAAGAACCAGAGATCCAATAGATATTACCATAAACCTCTATTTTATCTAGTACATGTACAATAATGCTGATATAGATCTATAGAAAAGACTATAATATTAAGATTAGATCCTCAGAGTATCAGTAAGTTCCTAATCCTTTTTCCCTGGTGGTCCTTGAAGAATTTCTGCTTGTCCTCCCTATTATTTCTATTGCAAAATACCAAAATTGTGTCTGTCCTTTCCAAATTTTGGTGGTCAAAACCTTTGGACCACCACTTTTCGAGAACTCTGGATTCTTTAGAGAATAAGATTGGAAACGGATGTAATTGTGCAAGTGGGAATATGTCAATGAGTTGTCAACTTATCACCAAATATATCATTAACATTTAACAAAAATAGCATCAACACAAGTGCAAAATTTTGTCATTTACATTTGTATTACATTATACAGATGCATCAGTTCATAATAAATTATATAAATAAAAATAACTCTTCATTACTGTAAGCCAACAGTACTGCAGAGGTTTGCTACAGAGGAAACTAATTTTGTTTACATGTTGTGACTACATTTTAAAATTGAGCGTGCACAAGAGTGGTTTGAAATAGGAAGACGAGTAAGGAAACAATCGGAACAGACATGAAAATTTAATCAGACAAAAGCGTTAATTCTATAATCTGAGAAACTCAATTTATTTCCATCAATTTACTGAACATGACTACCAATGATTGATTAGTTATTCTTTCAAAACTTACAGTTCACATAGATAAGCTCACGTACATGTAACTGATTTTCATTGATGGATAAAAATATTTTCTTATTACATATCAAAGGGAATTTCTACATCAGGGATGATAAATATAATGGAAACCAATAATAAAAAACAATGGAAAATATAACTAGAAATCATTTTTCTGTTTCTGTATTGTTTATGAAAAATCTCTGCAACCCAGCCATTTTAATATTTGATCCATTTTCTTAATAATATATATGGTAATTGTAAACCTGATGTTAAAATGTTTTCATGTCAATGATTTATGAATTTCACTATCATGACTATCAATTCTTTGCACCAATTAAAATTAATTTATTATCATTTTTTCAGTCTGAGTTTTTGATGAGAATTGTAAGAACACTCTCTCACAGGTAAGTACTGAACATTTTTATACTAAGACTAAAATACCATTGGGTGGTTAATGATCATTACCAGATAACTTGGATTGTAGTTTTATTAACTCATTCTTATGATATGTTTGAACAATTTTCAATGCACAGATTCAGACAGTAATGCTTTCATGGTAATATTTTCAAAAACACACAGTCCTAATTAATAGAGACATGTATCTGACCAACATGACCAATGCTCTGATATAATTTCCATTTTGAAGTTACTTGTACCTGTAACCATTTAGAATCTGAAATTGCCAAATGTCAGCTGTATTTGATTAACAGATGTTACATCAAGCTGTATTTCACATGGCTCAACAGAACATTTGTCTATCAAAACTAACTGTAGAAACTCGTCCAATCAATGAATCTTACCATAAGAGCAAGTGATCATGGTACAATCCATTTCATTAATTAATCTGTCATCAAATAATGATAGATATTTGAATTATTAAAAGAAAATGTTTTTTTTTTGTGAGAAAAAATATTTGAATGGTAACAGGCTAATTATAAGAACATACATGGCATATAGCTTAAAGAAAATACCTGTAACAAATTGGAAACATACTTAGTGTTAAACATTAACGAAAAAGTAGTAGGAAATTTTGCTAAAATTCGTTTTAGTAATTATGTCCTTAAAATTGAACAAGTTGGCATACTAAGACTCCTTTAAAAGAGAGGATTTGTCCTTTGTGTCTTTCAGAAGTTAATAACAAATGTCATTTCACTCTTAAATGTACAATACTAAACACAACTAGAGTACACTTACTTTCTGAAATTAGTGAAATAGTTTCCTGTTTTATAAATATGACTACTGAAGCTAGATTTGAATTTTTATATACTTGTGGTGGGAATGATATAATTAGAATTATTTTGAATGCAAAAAAGATCTCAAAATGTATACAACTATATCTATTGATGTTCACACCATGAATTGCATGTTATTAATTATGTTAATGGCACATTATCACTGCGACTGATTTATAATACATGTATAAGACAAATCTGTGTGTCCTGTGCAGAACATCATCGCTCCTAGATGTATATCTGGAATGAATTAAGATCCACCAAAGTCCAATGGATGAGAATGATTACAATTAAAGATTCCTGTACAGCCTTTGAAATTAAGCAAAACTCAAACTGTATAGTAATAAGGTATAGAATAACCCAGGATGACTAAATGTATAGTAATAAGGTATAGAATAACCCAGGATGACTAAATGTATAGTAATAAGCTATAGAATAACCCAGGATGACTAAATGTATAGTAATAAGCTATAGAATAACCCAGGATGACTAAATGTATAGTAATAAGCTATAGAATAACCCAGGATGACTAAATGTATAGTAATAAGCTATAGAATAACCCAGGATGACTAAATGTATAGTAATAAGCTATAGAATAACCCAGGATGACTAAATGTATAGTAATAAGGTATAGAATAACCCAGGATGACTAAATGTATAGTAATAAGGTATAGAATAACCCAGGATGACTAAATGTATAGTAATAAGGTATAGAATAACCCAGGATGACTAAATGTATAGTAATAAGGTATAGAATAACCCAGGATGACTAAATGTATAGTAATAAGCTATAGAATAACCCAGGATGACTAAATGTATAGTAATAAGCTATAGAATAACCCAGGATGACTAAATGTATAGTAATAAGGTATAGAATAACCCAGGATGACTAAATGTATAGTAATAAGCTATAGAATAACCCAGGATGACTAAATGTATAGTAATAAGGTATAGAATAACCCAGGATGACTAAATGTATAGAAATAAGGTATAGAATAACCCAGGATGACTAAATGTATAGTAATAAGGTATAGAATAACCCAGGATGACTAAATGTATAGTAATAAGGTATAGAATAACCCAGGATGACTAAATGTATAGTAATAAGGTATAGAATAACCCAGGATGACTAAATGTATAGTAATAAGGTAAAGAATAACCCAGGATGACTAAATGTATAGTAATAAGGTATAGAATAACCCAGGATGACTAAATGTATAGTAATAAGGTATAGAATAACCCAGGATGACTAAATGTATAGTAATAAGGTAAAGAATAACCCAGGATGACTAAATGTATAGTAATAAGCTATAGAATAACCCAGGATGACTAATGTATAGTAATAAGCTATAGAATAACCCAGGATGACGGAATGTATAGTAATAAGGTATAGAATAACCCAGGATGACTAAATGTGAAACAACTCAAACTGTATAGTAATAAGGTATAGAATAACCCAGGATGACTAAATGTATAGTAATAAGGTATAGAATAACCCAGGATGACTAAATGTGAAACAACTCAAACTGTATAGTAATAAGGTATAGAATAACCCAGGATGACTAAATGTGAAACAACTCAAACTGTATAGTAATAAGGTATAGAATAACCCAGGATGACTAAATGTGAAACAATTCAAATAAGAAATACAATAGATTGAATAAGACTAAAACAATAAATGAAAACAGTTACTGGATTACAGGTTCTTGGTTTTAGACAGGCACATTTTTCACATGTCAGGTCTCTTTTTTCAGTGCTGATTTTGAACAAAGAGAAAAAGAAAAGGCAAGAATTGACAAAGCATACAAACAGAGTGACAAGAAATTGGGAGAATTAGTTACAGGTATGGATATTTAATTTATAAAATAAAATTAGTAACTTATGATGAATGATAGTATTACTTTACTTTAAAGAAAACCAGTTATTGTTTTGTGGGTTTATAGCATCATGGAAGGTTTTATATTCATGATATTGAATTAAAAAAATGCTTATATTGAATTGTACTAGAACACACCCACGACATCGCGTGTCCGTGACTGAATTAAAGTACCCATACCTTATTTTTAGCCTGGATTTTTAATATTCGTATTGTCATCTGATAGAGTCATGTTGATTGTAAGGTGCAGAGTTTTCTCTGCTTTCAAAATCTTTCTGTTTGAACCCATCCTGTTATTTTGATTTTTAACCAGATTTACGAAGTAAAAATCGGTTATTGATATGGGGATGTACAGCAGGCAGGCAGGCGGCTGCCAAACAGTATCCTTGCATTTACTGGTGAACATTCAACCACAGCTTTTAAAATTTTAATATGTTGTTACTAATGACAAAATGGAGATCATGTTCAATATTGACAATTTTCACTTTCACCGTTCAGGAGTTATGTTTCTTGAAAGATTGAAAAATGGTGTTTCCAATCGTGTCCGTGCTGTAACTCATGAACTGTTCAACCACAGCTTTTAAAATTTTAATATATTAACTAAAGCTTTTCAAATTGTAATATGTTGACAAAATGGAGCTCAAGATCGATATTGACAATTTTCACTTTCACCGTTCAGGAGTTATGGTTTATTGAAAGGTTGAAAAATGGTGTTTCCAGTTGTGTCCATGCTTTAACTCATGAACTGTTCAACCACAGCTTTTCAAATTTTAATATATTGTTACTGATGACAAAATGGAGGTCAAGTTCAATATTGATGATTGTCACTTTTACCGTTCAGGAGTTATGGTCCTTGTGATATTGAAAAATGCCAGGACACAAATAAATGTTAAAAAATTCGGTTTGCTGTCACTCGGACAGCCTCTTGTTAATTAATTAACCAAAAATTAATAGTGGTATTGAGGTGGAAGAAAACGAACTTGTTAAATAAAGTACTATAGTATAACATGGAAATAAAACAACTACTGGAAGAATTCAGGGTTCTCCTGATAAAGGAGGGATTTGCAGAAGGTAACAGGTACCAACCGAAACTACATGTGACATATACTATTGGTATCGGATACGACCCGGAACTTGTTAAATATTGGTAATATTAATTATGTGGAAAACAAAAGGCCTGGAATGGTGTAATTTTAAACAACACCATTGTCCTACGTTTGTTTTATATAAAGTAGAATTCTTTGATTCGTCCTTTTTACATCATGTCGGCTAAAAACTGGACTTTGTTATTTCAGTAGTATAGATAGTTCTCATTTGCAACTTTTTTTCACTTTTTCAGCACACTATGAAGATCTTACCAAAGTTACACAAGATTTTAGTAGGATGAGCAAATGTATAAATGGTAAGCATGCTTTTGGATACATTTTATTTACAGAATGAATCAGGAAAAGCAAGTTATCCTTTACCATATCTAGCTTGTTACTATTATGACAAGTGCAGTACCTGTGAAATAAGATAAAGTCTGTATTTGTAGCCTTTTACATGTTATAGTTGGCGCATTATGTTTGCATGGTTTGCGTGAACAATTTTCCATGTTTGCGCAACAAAATGCATTACGTTTGCAGGAAATTTACCTGCTGAAAAGTTACTACGTTTGCTCGAATTAATTAAATTTTCTAATAAAAAAATGATTAAAAATTTGTTAACTGAAATATAAAAGTGGTTTTAACACAGCCAGGATTTGTGATTGCCAGTTCTTCCAGCCTGAAAGTTTAGGGTAGTTGTGTAGATGATTTAATGTCAAATGCTACTGAGAATGAAAGCCTCAAACTATTTGCCAACAACATTGTTGAAAATTACATCACCAGTAAGTCTATAATTCTGCCAAGACTGTTCCAAATGAAAGCACAAAAACATACCCACAATGGCCCAGAGTCTTCTAACAGCAAGAACTGACTTATATATTGCTCCTGTCAAGATAACATACTGTGATTTATTTCAGAACAAGGTTTTTATACTTCATGTACTTAGAATGTTCCTTTCTAGGAAAGACAAACTGTATTTTATTTAAAACTTTGCTATTCGACATACTGATACATGAAGTGCTTTTTAATGTTTATATAAACGAAGAAAGACTTCTTTGATTTTATAAATTATCTATCAATATAATTAATTTTAAACCAATAAATCACTAAGTTCAGGTTATTCTCAGAATAAAAACACAGACATAAACTCAGGTAAATTACAGGTAAATTCAAGCAAACATAATACTATTTGTTTGCGCAAACGTAATACAAATTGGTGCAAATGTACGTTGCCCGTTTTAGAATGATTCAACTTTTTTATTTAGATTATTGATATAATTTTGAAACATAACACTATGAACACTTAAGGGATAACATAGAAGGCCAGTGGCTGAAACATCTGAAAATAGTTTTTTTGACACACACTACAATAATTTAAATGTTTCATGAACAGAACTGATATAGGCTTTGTAGGAACATTCTGTTTTCCGTCATTAGTTTTCAGGCATATATATTTAAAAAGTAAAAGACTGACAGTCCCTTAGTGTTTGTCCAAATTACCTAGTAATTTTAGGTAATACTAGAACACACCAGCGACATCGCGGGTCCATGACTGAATTAAAGTACCTACGCCTTATTTTAAGCCTGGATTATTAGTATTCATATTGTCATTTGATAAAGTCATGCTGATTATAAGGTGCACAGTTTTCTCTACTTTCTAAATCTTTCTGTTTGAATCTGTCCTGGTTTTCTTACTACAACCAGATATTTTTTTTTTGGCCAATGATTGAATTTAGTAGTGTCAATCCTGTATACTGACAAAGTTCAGGTATGATTATGACCTGTGCATATAGCAAAATTTTAATTCCCAAAACACCGTTTGGTGGTGCGCCTGACAGAGGCAGAATGTACAGATAAGGTAACAGGTGTAACATGTGCAGTACATCGACTGAGCATGCATGAAAGCGTATAAGACACGGATCAGTAACGGTCTCCGAATTTGGATATTTTCTCAAAAATTGGCGTTTTCTGTGGAAAAAGATTGTTTCAAAGACAAATTTAGGAAGTACAAAACACAACATGTATACGTCATATCACAAATATTTCCGACTTTGTATGGTTTCAGAGGAGTTGCAGCTCAATGAAATCGGTCTCTTCCTTTAGTAGTATAGATGTAGTCCATAATTGATACAAGTAGTCCTACCTTCTTTATTACTTTGAAATATTTTCCAAATTTTGTTAGATGAGAGAACATGATCAATAGCTTCTGGCTGTTGTTTGTGCATCACCCTGTATGTTTAATTCTTCTGAAAATGGAAAATGTTTGCTTTGCTTATCTAGAAATAAAAATAAAAATTTTAAATCCGTTTCTGCAGTTTTGTATTTGTTGTTTATTTTCCAGATTCAAGGGAGAGAATAACAAAGATAAGAGAAGATTTAAGTAGCTGTAAGACATTGTTACATTGTAAGAGAGATGAACTGAGAAGATTATGGATTGAAGGAGTTGAACACAAAGCTATGGTAGCTTTATTAGATCAGGTGTAAGTTTCCTTTACTGAGACTTTATCGGTAACTTAAAGAAAAGTTGACCCTGGCATTCTGTCTTCCTAATTTACAAACTTACAAATATTTGCTGTTCCTGTAATAAAACACACTATTAGTATTGACGTAAAAGTTGAAGAAAACTGAATTTCCATGTTTTGAAGATTTTCATGTTTCACATTCGTGCATTTTCCTATAGTATGCTGATATCCTTACTTCATTGTTCATTTGTAGAACTTTATATTAGAATTGACAATAGAAACATGTTGCCATATTTGACAATGACATTATGAATAAACAGAATAAGAATATTTATCCAGGTTTTGACCAGAACCATCGAAAGGAAAGTTTCTAAGGCTCATACTTTTGGACTAACAGTTTTACTTTGATTATTTCACTCTTTACCTTTAAAGTAATGTTCAAGTTAACGTCTGTCCGACGCGTACGTCCCCGAAATTGGTTTCCGTTCTCTAACTTAAGTTTGCCTCAACCAAATGTTATAAAACTTATACACAATGCTTATTACCACAAAACACAGATCAAGTTCAAAATTGGGTGGTATCACCTTTACCGTTCATGAGTTATGCTCCTTTATAAACATAAAAAGTTCTGAATTTTTCGTTTCCGTTCTCTAACTTTAGTTTACCACAACCAAATGTTATGAAACTTATACACCATGCTTATTGCCACAAAACACAGATCAAGTTTGAAATTGGGTGGCATCACTTTTACCGTTCATGAGTTATGTCCCTTTATAAACATAAAAATTGCTGGATTTTTCGTTTCTGTTCTCTTACTTTAGTTTGCCTCAAACAAATGTTATGAAACTTATACACAATGCTTATAATCACAAAACTGTCTTAGCTATGTGAATCCTGCATCTGTATGTGGAAGTTAACTCATGCATATTTACAAGCAGGGGAATCTGTGGCCCATAGACACATTCTCCATTTATTTAGAAAAGAGCTGCTGATTTTGGTGTCTATTGTAAAATAATGTTAATTCACTAAACTTAACTTTACATGTAATTTTTTGCTTTCAGGGAACTTATAAAAGAGGTACCAGTAAAGTTAGATAATTTTATTATCAGTAAGCATTACTTGCACGCTACAGACCTACTAGTAAATGCAGGTAAATAAAATGTTTTTGTATTTAGGATAAAAGTAAAAGAAGAACAATGGAACACTGATATTGTGTAAAATATCTGATCAAGCCAATATGTCTGAAAGCTTGCTTAACCTTCCTACGTTTCCATTTACCTGTCCTCTAAGAAACTTGTTAATGGTTGTCTTTAGTTTTGTCTTGTTGTTTTGTAGACTTTAGATTTGAGTGTTTATTACTGATTCTCTTGGTCTCTGTTAAATTTATTTACAACTTTTTTTAGAAATGGGTGATTTAAAGATTGTCATTACGTACCAGCAATAGACATTTGTCTTTTGTTATAGATGGTATGTTGACCTCTAGATGTCTTAGAGTATTTTTGTTATTGCATTGCTATATCATAAACATATACCCCTCATTTCCTTTCATTCATATCTACTGAGCTTTTTATTGAAGGTTTAGCTTATTCTGTAACCATAATCAGTAATGTTTTAGGCTAATCAGGGGAAAAAACGAGGACTTGAGCTTCAGGACAGAACTATAAAAGCACTGAGAGACCACAAGGGTTGTCACTTGTCGGGTGAAATAATAATTGGTTTAATGATGATGGATGGCTGTTCTATTCCCAAAGGGAAATTAAATGTATAATCAAGATGAGAACAATTTTTATTCCATTTATAAAGTATTGAAAATCTTTTATAATTTCAAGATATGTTTCATCTTATGGAAATGTTGATCAATGTTTTTAGTTGCTAAGTTAGAGAAGCCATTAGCTGGGATTGATGCCCTCAGAGATCTCAAAGCTGAACTGATTGCTCGTAATGAAGTAAGTTTTCTAAATATTCTAATAGTAATGTTACCTAAGCATTGAAGAAACAAGATAAGTAACTTACTTACCGAACTCAAACTTCATCGTTAGGGTAAACTTATATTCCAGATCCAAGGGAGGGGTATACTGCTTTTAGTCTCTTTTTCTGTAGAGCCATGAAATTTTCGTCACATTTTTCTCAGGAAATAGGAATCAGAATATCTTGACTTTTCTTATCGAGTTTCATGTGACCATGCTATGTTTATCACATCCATTGCCTTTCATTTTCTGTTCACTGAATACTTATTGTTGGGTATCATTAGAATTTATTTATAAAAAAAAAAAAAAAAATGATGACTACATAAAAGTGGACATTTACTTTATAGTAAAGAGTATCTTGTGCAATGGTCTAACTGCTTTACCCTTTGATAATTACAAACGTTTCTGCTTCTTTAGCAACTTCATGAGACTCTGATAGAGGAATTGAACAAACAGATTTATGCAGCAGTTCCTGATCAGTCTGCTTCATTAAAACGTTCTCCATCATACAGAAGAGGAAGTAATCTAACAAAGCAGTTATCTGACCCAGAATGCAAACAGACAAGTAAGTAGTGCAACTATTGTTATTTTTGTCGAGCCTGCGACTTTTGTCGCAAAAGCGAGACATAGCGATCCTGTGGTTAAAGTTTTTTGAAATTTTAATAACTTTCTTAAACTATCCTGGAATTCTACCAAACTTGGACAGAAGCTTGTTTATGATCATAAGATAGTATCCAGAAGTAAATTTTGTAAAAAAAAAATCCTGTTTTTCCGTATTTAATTATAAATGGACTTAGTTTTTCTGCCAGTTAACATTACATTCACTGTGTGGTTAAAGTTTTTAAAATTTTAATAACTTTCTTAAACTATCCTGAATTTGTACCAAACTTGGACAGAACCTTGTTTATGATCAAAAGCTAGTATCTAGAAGGAAATTTTGTAAAATATATTTCCGTTTTCTGTATATTACTTATAAATGGACTTAGTTTTTCTGCCAGTTTTACATGTGTGGTTAAAGTTTTTAAAATTTTAATAACTTTCAAACTATCCTGGATTTGTACCAAACTTGGACAGAACCTTGTTTATGATCAAAAGCTAGTATCTAGAAGGAAATTTTGTAAAAATATATTTCCGTTTTTTCTGTATATTACTTATAAATGGACTTAGTTTTTCTGCCAGTTAACATTACATTATGTTTGTAGTTAAAGTTTTTAAAACATTTATTAGAAAGTTTTTAAAACATTTATTAGATTCATAAACCATTCTGGATTTTTACCAAACTTGGACAGAAGCTTCTTACAATCAAAAGATAGTATCTATAAGATTATTTTTAATAATTTTTTCCCCATTTTTGTTGAGTCTGTGACTAGCAGCAAAAGTAGGCGAGACTCTGGGTTCCGTGGAACCCTTATGAATTTTTTTTGAATAAGGCAATTTTTTTTATAACAATGATTGAAATATATCAACAGAACATTCCTTTAGATTTCATATTTTGATCTTTTTACACTACAGTATTGAAGTACAGCAAGTCATGCAATAGTGATTGTTAACCTATCTTAATTGAAAGTTGTTTTTATTTTAATCAAGAGATAGTTTCCATTGACATTATTTCAGTTAGAGTTATTTCCGTTTGCCACCATGTTTGAGGGTTAACTGGTTGATTATTTTATTTGAATAAGCAAGTCTGACAAATGATCCTAGATAGTAGTGATAAATTATACAAGACTTAAACAAATGGAAATTGTTTAGAAAACTACTTTTTCTAACAAGTTAAATTTGATTGATTTATGAAGGATTTTGTGCTTGTTATACTCCAACATAGCAGCCAAAGAGAAATAGCTCTAATTCAAATTACTGCAATGGAAAATTATCTATTGAAAAGATCGATAATTTTATTCTATGACAAGTTCAACATTAATGTTTGAAATATTTCTAGAGCCAAATACAGAAATGCTGAAACCTCCAGAGATGATGGATTTAAATAAGGAAATAAAAGAAGATTTGAATGGAAACCCAGAGGAAAATCCTGCACATTTCATTGCAGTTTTAGTTGAAGCTTTGTTTGTTCTTAGAAAAATTCCAGATTCTGCTGAGGTATAAATTCTTACCTTAAGAAAGAAAAAGTGAAATGGTGAAATGTTTCACCACAAATATAGAAATGAATAAATAACATAAAATTGTCTGTCAAGCTTTTCCACCTAATTCCAAGGTCTTCCCTTTCAATTCTTAGGTTAAGCATTGTTTGTTCGTGACAGATTCTGCAAAGGTATAAGAAAAACATACATTGAAAAGAAGGAGGATAAATAAAATGTTTAGCACAATATTTAGAAAAAAAGTTAAAAGAAAATATGTTTAAAAAGTGTCAAAGTGTTCAGAATGTGTGGTTTTATTTAATTTGGTTCTTATATCTTGCCAGCTCTAGATTTATATCAAAATGAGATACAATTACGGTATTTTAGTATGTTTTGCTGGACTTTTTTGTTTTAAATATGGTGTATTGTTTTCGTACGATAATGTCAAATAACAATTTTTACATGATTTGAAACAAAATTGTCTTTTGATATCAGTTTAAAGATAGGGTGTAAAAATTATTTTTGTCTTTAAAATGAATATTATATGATGTTTGGATTTGGAATGTAGGCTAAATGAATAGAGATTGGTGTGTAATGTTGGAATGTAGGCTAAATGAATAGTGTATAATGTTTGGAGAGATGTTGGAATGTAGGCTAAATGAATAGGGTATAATGTTTGGATTGGCGTGTAATGAAGAGAGATGTTGGAATGTAGGTTAAATGAATAGTGTATGGTTGTTTAATTAATTTTAGGATATTTAGATCCATACATATATAATTTTTTCCTGGAAATGATATGGTATAAGGAAAAATTTTAGTACATAGGATCTTGGAAGAAAATTGTTTAACCCATTGTTTGGTCCATTTTTTGCTGTTTTTATAATCTTAACATTGTAAATTAAGTATTGATCTGTAATTTATCATTATTTCTTAATGTAGAGGAATAAGAAAATGAAGGATCCACTGGTAAGAAATGGTTTAAGGGCTGTGTTTTTGAGCATTGCAATTTCACATCTTTTGCAAGATTTTGAAGTGTTTTTATTGTTGATAAAATTCATTCTGTTAATTATCTAGTTGATGTATTAATGATTTTCTTTTTTTGGTTTAGAAAATGTTAATCCCAGGAATTATTTCAGTTCTCTGTGTTATAACAATGCCAATAATTAAAATATCAAGTAAAACTGTAATGACTGTCTTTACAATTTACTTGCATTTTTTGCTTATTAATGATTAAAATATTACCTTTATTGAGTAAATATTTTCAAAATAATAGTGAATATAAAGCTATCATTTATGGCTAAAATATAAAGTGAAATATTGATTTTCTGAATTTCACACTCTACCCCTTTAACACTATATAAATTATATTAATTATATTTCCTAATTTTCACACAGTAGTACATGAAATTGTTTTAACCAAAATTATTTATTACTTTAACTTTGTTAGTGGTGAATACTAATATAAAAATACAGGTGAAATATCGATTTATCTGTGAGAGAAATCCTGCATCTATCTGAGTGAAGTTACTAAATTTATTTCACATTTAACTGTCAGTAATAAGCCCTGTTATCAAGGGCAACACGGTCACCATAACACTGAAATGTAGAAAATATTAATATATTTATAAATAACTCCCATTTGATTCCAGTTGTAATACTTTTTAAAATTTGTTTGGCATAGGAACACATTTCATTCACTCATGCCTATATACTCACTTAGGAATTATTGTGTTGTTTGGTCAATCATATTTGTTCCAGGTTTAGATTGCACAGGTAGCTTTTCAATAGATACTAGTCTGCTCTGTAAATGATAAAATTTCAATTTCACATAAATTCTGAAATACAGATTTGTCTAAGTTATATCATATACTAAAAAATATAGAGAGAATCATTTCTTGCATATGTAGTTTGGTTTAGCATTTCATGTTTACAGTTAAGGTGGTATAGAAATATTAAAACAGGTTTATATCTGCCTTCACTCATTTTGTAGATTGATAGCTTGCTGTACTAGCTTCATAATGTTTAGCTAGTATTTCCGACAAGAATCTTATTTGAGTTACACATGATTTTCCCATATTTTTGTTAAATTTTGATACATTAATCAAATTGTTCAACAGTTTGTACTTATCAAAGGAGAAAGCACAATTTGGGACCAAATATGTAGAATATTTTTATATATTTCTTCATTTACTGGTCCCCTCTGCTTCTGGTACATTTCCAGTCTCCTTTGGTATCACCTGCCCAATAGCCGCACTCCAGTACTTTAAATAATACATTTTAATTGTCATTCTAACTCTTCTGAGTACCTGTTTTGAGGTATTCAGTATTCAGTATTATAATATAGGATTTCAAAAGTCAGGTAATCATCTCTCATTGGGGAAATCCCTCTTAAATCAGGAAAGTTGGCAGGTCTATAATCCAAGTTTTGCCCTTTCACAATAATAATGCATCAATGTTTCCCCAAGATACAGTTTGAAGTCATTGCAAAAGTGATCAACTGTTTAATATTTTAGCCTATTACTAGTGAAAGGTTGTTAGTATAAAGCAAGTAAAGTGCATTAAAAATACTCTTACCTCATGAAAATACTTTCAATTGTCAGGCACACTAGAATGTAAAAAGTAGGATTTGGATATGGAAACTTCCGTCATATTGAAATTTTACAAGTAATAGTTAAGAGATTGTGTTATTGAGCATTTTGTTTTTGCTAGCCTAGATAAGAAATAGTATGCTCACCATTTAAGTACCCCAAAATTATTCTGAGAAGACAAATGTTTTGGAAATATGATTTGTTATGAACGAAGTTTTTCCAAACCACAAAAACACTTCTTATTGGCCTTCTTTCCATTCAGCTTCATTGAAGTTGAAAAGGGATGTATGGAGTACCCTTGGTGTGAATAAAAAGAGATATAACATCATATTTTAACATATGATTTTGAAATTAGTTCTGGTGGTGGCCATTTTTATTTTAATGATGACTGTTGCACTGTTTAGAACAGTTTAGTTTCTGTTTGCTGGCAATTATTCTTAGAAATCAATAATCAATATGTGTTGACTATTTTATGAAGGTAATAAGAGTGTTTTCATGATTTATATGACAGGGTATAAAGTCAAAGATAGAACCAGAATTATCGGCCATAGTAGCCAGAACATCTCAACAGGTTGTTGACAGGTAAGTTGCATTAGTTTTTAGAGGACTCTTGAGCAATGTTGAAAAAATATCTGTCAAATAACAAAACTTGGTGGGTAAATTTAAAAGTGTGATTTGTAAGAAATAATTGCAATTTGAAATACCGGTAAGTACTATTGTTATCTGATGTTTGACCCCCAAAAAGTTAAAATAAAGGATTAAATGAGACTTTAACATACATTATGTATTCATCAAATCATTTATAGAGTTTATTTAGACTAGTTTTAATTTACATATGGTGTTGTCTCATCTCTCAACTCCATCTTTTAAATCAGTGAAGTATGAAAAATTGTCAGAGAAGCCTAATTGTATGTTTTGATTGACAGGTTTGTGATAAAATTACTTTTAATCAAGACCATTGCATTTTATATAACTCTGGAAGTAGGTGGTGAGAATTAATAGAGAACAGATATGAAATTATATCACTGAAAACTAAATGGAATAGTGCCTGAAGTCTTCAATGAACATAAAAAAGATTAGAATTATAGTATAGTCAACATTCTTACTCTAACAAAATAAGTAATGTAGTAATTTCTAGCAAAAAGTTTACTTTTGCAGTATAATCTTTTCCTTGCAGTTATGCACAACCAGGAGAGTCTTTATCTAGTCAGAATCAACCAAGATTTTTATTGGAACTTCTAGAAAATGTATTTCACCAATTCAGAAATGTTGCCAGAATGCATAAGATTGTTCTTCGTAACTTACAGAGAATTATAGTAAGTACAGGTTTCTTTTAATATGTATTTATTCCTTTATTTTAATAAATCAGTGATTTCTCTTACTTGTCAGCTATTTCTTCCTTATTTTGGCCAAACATTTGTTGCAGCTTTTTATGTCACTTTTTTTTACCTAAAAAAATGCAAAATATACATTTGATTTCTTCATTCTTTACAATTTGAAGAAATTTCTTAAAATCCATCCAATTCTTATAACATGGTAGACAGACACCTAAGTAAACTGGTAAACAAATTAGTTTATTGTCTGTAAATTTCATTTTTTTTGTTGATTTTTGCCATTTTGAAAGTTATTTAATCCTCTTGAGTCATTAAACAATTCTTTGCTATTTTGCAAATTGTTCTGCATGTGTTATTTCAAAATTCTAAGCATCACTTTGAATTAGTATTTCCCATTTGTAAAATGTAGACACTTCAAAAGTTGGAATACAAAAAACTAGCTTTCTCACATCTTCTATCACTTCAAAAATATTTGTTTTTATAAGTCTGATACTTATTACAACACAATAACTGGAATTTTTGTCCCCTGCGTAATGCGTTGCGGGGGACATGGAAATACGGGCGTCCCTCCGTGTGTCCTTCCGGTCTTGTTAGAGCTCTCACAGGTAAAATTCTTGCCAGATTTTTATAAAATTTATACTATAGGTTAATATCAGACAAGTATAATGGTTGACAATCAACTTTTTTTAAAAGAGTTATGCCCTTGGAAATATTAAATTTATGGAAAATGGCCTTGTTAACGCTCTCACAGGTACAATTCTTGCCAGATTTTTATAAAACTTATACTATAGGTTAATATCAGCAATATCTTGGACAAGTTTATAATGGTGGCGATCAACTTTTTAAAGAGCTATGCCACTTGGAAATATAAAATATGTGCAATGCGAGGGGACATTGGAACTCTGTTATTTTATTTATTTTAGAAAACTCAGTTATGAGAGTTTTCTCATTTCAGCATAAAATTCCTTAGATGGACAAACTATTTGACTTAGTATTAGAATGAATATGATAATTTGATGTAATTGAAAAATGTTCTACATATTGAAATAGTCTTGAAAAGGTGCTGTAATTGTAAGAAAACCAATACATGAGGTAAAAGGATTGAAATATAAGATTTGCTCCTAATACCATTTAAAAAAGTCAAACTATGTTCTCTTAATTAAGTATTTTTGTACTTACTGACTTTCTAATAACTGTAAACAAACAAATTTTCATGAGTTTTTTATCGTCATTCACAAGTTGTAAAAAATGGGAATATTAATTGCTTTTTATGAAAAAGTCACTTGGATATTTTATTAAAGGAATACATTAACAATCTTAAGAAAATGCAAAACTGAATCATCCAAAAGTATTCTTTTTTAAGGTTTAAATGCTAAACAAAGTATTCCTAAAAAATAAATTGGTTTACAATATAAGGAAGTATATTTCATATACATAAATCAAAATGCAAATGGTCTGTGAATCAGTCTCTCGAAATTGTTGTTAAAAGTTTAAAACTGACAAAATACAAAAACCCTTCCCTCAAAATAGTTAAAAGTAAATGGCTGATAAAAACTTTTGTTAGTCTAAAAAGCTATGAGATCTTTTGTTATTATTTTTCATTGGTTGCCTGTGCCATCATTGTTCATCTTTTTATATGAGAACTGTTCAGGTATATCTGTATCCAAATAAGAAATAAACTAATCATTGAGCATTTTCTTCACTCATCAAAATACATTTAAAATGGTTGGCAATTTTTAGATTTTTCTTCTTTAAATAAGTAAGATTCCTTGCACCATGTTTCTTCAACAGGTTTGATATGTATATTATATTTTGTAAAGCCTGATATTGTATTACCTGGGTGCTACAAAATCCTTTAGAGCCGTACAGGCATATGAAATAATCATGAAACTACATGCACAGGAGAGCTTATGGTTGTTTTTTAATAGCCAAATCTTTTTATAAATCAAAATTTTGACTCAAAAGTAGATATCCACACACATGAAGCTGACATGAATGTTATAAAAATGACACGTTTGGTATTTACTATTTAAGCCGACACCAGAGGAGACCGTAGATGAGGTGTGTATTGGGATCTTGCTGTTTGTATTATCATTTTGTATCCTTATATGTTGTTTTTGTTTACTTGTTTATTTACTTTCTACCTTTTTGAAAACAGTTGTTTTTCATCAATATTTACATTTACACATATCCTTGATGTATTTATACAAAAGACTCCATTTAGGTAGTAATGCTGTCTTTCTGGTTACAAATGACAATGGATAGGGATGTTCAATTGAATCCCCCTTTTTTGTTTCAACTGGAGTATATTTTATGTTGAAGTATGGAACACAGGTACTAAAACAAGGAAACTTTTGCAGGGGTTATTTATTACTTCATTGGACAAGTATTTTGTGTGGGGTGAAATACATGAAATATTCAAAACTATATTTATGATCCCAAAATAAGATAAAATACCCCATATGATATATTCCATTTTAACTGTATATTTAGATCTAAAGAATCAGCTTGAAGCTCTTCTTTTTATATGCATTCGGTTGTTGCTGTCTATTTTAGCACATTTTATCTGGAAATGCAAGTATAAAGTGCACAGTAAAATAAGTTGAAGATCTGTACAATAATTAATGTTATAACTGAAGCATTGATATTCTATCTTTGCTTAAAGTTGCAAAAACTGATCCACAACAGGATGATCAGCACATAAACTGATATTTCTAATTCTGCAATCAACATTAAATTGATTAATAGTCAAATAAAAAGGGGGGTTCCATTAACCAGAAATATAGCATTTTTTTCTTTTGACCTATTTTACAATCAGTAGCTGAACAAAAAATGTATTCAACAATTTTTGCTTTCACTGGGCAATAAGGATCCTAACTGACTGTATAGTTATGTATGCTTTTTCAGCTTATGTTGTTTCATTTTGTTTTTGAACAGCAGTATATTTTTGCATGTTGAATTATTATATTTTGTGTCATTTCTAATTGATGGGACCATTAAGAACTTCATCCTCTTATATTTTTTCTTCTCACTTAAAACATATTCATCTGATTGTGACTTTGTAAAACACACTTTATTGTGATAATCATCATGTATTAAAAGTGCATGTCTGAACAATGAATGTCACTTATATTCTTGTGTACAGAATTTTTACAAATTTTGGAAACTATTTCATGTTTATAGAAATTCTGTTTCATCACTATATATTACCAGTATGACATTGTCATTTGAAACAATTGTAGAACTAGTTAGCAATTTGCATCTTGCCCATTTTTGATCAAATTGACTGTTGGCAATGTAAGCTCAGTGCTTTCAATGCATTGTTTAATGTGAACTAAGGTTGTTCTATTTAAGGAATGTTACCTACATAGTATAATAAGTATAATATATTTTATTTTGTAAATCTCATTTATGAAAAAAAATTATTTAAGTAACTGATTAGGTCACACCAAATTATCCCTTATGGGGAAACAATAGTAGTCAGTGAACGTTTTCACATTCATTGATCATCAACAACCTATTTACCGAAAACTTGTATATTCTTACGCATATTGATGGCCATGTATGAAATTTTTGTTTCATTTTTCACAGTAGCTATGAATCAAAACTTTCTGAAATTTGTTATCAAGCTTAATGTGAGCATGCTTTACCGTCTGATACATTTTCAAAATCATCCCTCATTAACTTCCTAGGCCTGTTTACAGGGTTGGTTATGAGCCATCTACTAGAATGTCTCTTATATAGCCACATATTCTAGTTTTCACTAAATCATGATTGCAAGAACCATTGCCTTAATAGGAACATTCATTAGGAAAAATATGATATTATTTTTATTTTTATTTTCGTATTTTCTCTGACTTATAAGGTTAAAATGCTTCAAAAAAAGAAAATTTATCATGTTTAAAAAAAAGATAATACCGGTACATACCCAACAGTCAACCATGTTACTAATAAAGATTTCACACTAATTGCCAAAGGACATGTTTTTCTTTCTTTATAACTTGAAAATTGTTTAAAGCATCTATCTTGTTGTTAGACATAAACCTTTTCTGCCACAATGCATTGGCTATGGACAAAAAATCATAAACTTCTTAATACAGTACACCTATGAGGTTTTAAATTTTGTAGAGCTTGATTGAGAAACTTTACTCAAACATTTATTTTACACAGGTGTCTGGTGTACCAGTTAGAAATGAATTGTTATATGATATGAATGATGTTTGGTCCAAAATACAAGCAGTTGTAAGTATTCTTATTGAAATTAATTATGGATAGACAAAATTGTATCCTCTTTTCTTGTTTTTATAAGGTTGATATACAAACTCTTTTTTGAATTTGCTATTGTAATTGTCAATAAGAGTGCCAAATTTTTGCCTCATCCACCTTGGAACACAATGAAGCTATTCTGTTCAATATAATATAAAACTTAGGAGATGAGGCATGATTGTCAATGAGACAACTTTGTTTAAAGACCAAAAGACAGTAGTTTTCTGATATGAAGTTTAAAAATAGGTACAGCTTGAATTTTACAGGACGAATAATAAAGATTATCTAGTTAATTATACAGATCCAAATAAGTTATATTAACTGCATTTTTTTTCAGTTGGAATTAGTTCTGAGAGAATATTTAGATGTACAGACATCATCCAGACAAAGAGCTCCCACAAGTTTTGACGAACCAAGTACAGACATAAACTCCTACTTCAGTAAGAAAAAGCCAACCAAATCAAAAAAGGTACTATCAGATGACTTAAAAGTGATATAAAATGTTTACACATAGTGTGTGGGGTTTGAATTCCTTATAATTGAACTTTGATACCAGACAGTACATTGTTAATAATTTAAGCTATTGGTGGCATGGTTATTCAACACTGGTATACAGTAAATGGCAATAGGACAATCCCCATGTCTATGTAGGCAACCAGAAAACATTCAACAAATAAGAAAGATTTGTCAAGTTTATATATTTACCTAGGTACTTCAAGATAAATAATCATGTGTACTTGCACACATACCTAACAATCCTTACCTCTTTACCACAGGAACACTCCCCATTCCATAATATGAAGGATATAATTGTATGAAATAAATTATGAATAACAGATTGCATAATATTTTAACTAATATGAAACCTGTAAGTATAGAGCATTAAAATAGATATAAGGATTTGGAAAGTTTATAAGTTTTTGTATTAGGTTATACCAAAATAGACCATTTTGGTATAACACCACATTGATCAGTTTTTGTCTCGCCTGCAACAACGAAAGTCGCGGAAAGCGAGACATAGGGATTACTTTTCCAGCAACTCCGGCTCCATCATCAACAATTGTTAAGTTTTCTGCTTAAGTTAGTTTGATAGGAACTACTTGTGATAGATCATTGATATTTACTATGAAGTTGCATTACTATCCGTACATATCAGTTTGATGACTATTTTGAGGCCCTGCCCCATAAGTCATGGTCCAGTGACTTTGAATTAACAAGCAATTTTCAATGTTAAGTTTTTTGCTGCTTTTGATGAATCTTCTTGTTAGTTTGATAGTAACTACTTATGATAGATCATTGATATTTAATATGAAGTTGCATTACTATCAGTACATATCAGTTTGATGACTATTTTGCAGCCCTGCTCCCAGGTCATAGTCCAGCAACTTTGAATTAAGAAGCAATTTTCAATGTTAAGTTTTCTGCTTAAGTTAGTTTGATAAGAACTACTTGTGACAGATCAATGATATTTTGTATAAAGTTGCAATACTATCAGTACATCTGAGTTTGTCGACCATTTCTAGGCCCTGCCCTAAAAGATCATGGTCAATCAACTTTGAAATAATAAGCAATGTTGCTATCCATCAATTTGTCTTTTTTTGAATTTTATGTGTACAGACAAGACATATCTCTGTGTCAACAGATTGTTTTTCACAGTGATCAAATTGATATGCATAAAATTGGTTTTTGATTTTCTGAATTTCATCATTTATGTTGTGACATGTTTTGCATTTATACTCATATTCTGTTTTGATTGTCTCATTGTGTTTCATATTTGTCCACTATATTTTCACTTGAATTATAGTTTACATTTCTTCTTAAAGACATAAGACTTTAGAATTATTTATTACATGAAAGTTATAACAATTATTCTGTTTTTAGGACAAAGGAAAGAGTGATAAGGTCTATTAATCAAAGATTTTATAAATATGCTTTCAAATTATCTCCCTTAGTAGCATAAATCTAATAGTTGAACAATATTTAGCATAAAGCTTTACTAATTTGCATACTATTCATATATAGACATAACCAGCAGTACATGGAGTTCTTTTGTCAGATTATTTTAAAATAGGAGTAAAGGATTATCTTCCAGAATAGAAGAGAAACCATAAAAAAAATACAGTCAAAATGTCAGGTATCCATAAAATGGAAAATATACATACATTCAGGTCAGCATCTGTAATTAACCCGAATAATTCAGTCGTTATATTCCACTGCTCTACAATGGCTACATTAATGCCTGAAGGCCTAGTCAATGAAAAATCGTCAAAAATCATTCAGAATTAGCTCTGGATTTACCTGTCTCAATAACATTTAGCTATTAGCTGATTGGCTTTCTGTCACAGAGAGCACCAATCAAAATCCTGGATTCATGACATGTTTTTATCGTATAAAGAGTTCAGGCCCTCGCAAGTGGGAGAGTCGATCACGGGAGGGACTGAATTATTCGGTTACATCTGTGATCAGTTTCACAAAATATCTTACCACTAAAGTTAATTATAAGTCATGAACAATTCATCAGTGTACTTAGGATCGACTTTAGTAGGAAGATTTTTTGTGAAACTGATCACTGGCTCTCAAATATCAAACTTAATTTAAGTTATAGGGAATTTAAAAGTAGCAATATTACTTGAGCAGTAACTTGTCAATAAATTACTTTATTTCAGTAATAGAGTATTCTATAGTATTTTATTTGTGATGTTAAGAAAAATGTTAGTCTCACAGAATTTTGACATTCTGTATTTGATGTCTTAAATTCATAGGTTTAACCAGTATGAAAAGAAAAATAAATTTTAAGCCCCATTTATTATGCCCCATTTTTATGCCCCATTTATGGGCATATGTTTTCAAAAGTTTTTGGTCGAGGTATTTTTGATGATTGAAGTCAATCAACTTGAAACTTAGAATACATGTTCCCTATGATATGATCTTTCTAATTTTAATGCCAAGTTAATTTTCCCCATTTTCACGTCCACTGAACATAGAAAATGATAGTGTGGATTGGGCATCCGTGCTACTGGGACACATTCTTGTTTCAACATACAATAATAATGCAGTTGACTTGAGAGGAATTTTTGTTTGTTTTTTATGCCCCAGCTAGGGGTATTATGTTTTTCGGTCTGTGCGTCAGTTCTTTCATCTGTCTGTCCCACTTCAGGTTAAAGTTTTTGGTCAAGGTAGTTTTTGATGAAGTTGAAGTCCAATCAACTTGAAACTTTATACACATGTTCCCTATCATATGATCTTTGAAATTTTTATGCCAAATTAGAGTTTTGACCCCAATTTCATGGTCCACTGAACATAGAAAATGATAGTGCGAGTGGGGCATCCGTGTACTTTGGACTCATTCTTGTTGTTTTATAAATGCATTTCTTCCTGTTACAAAGCCTTGTTTAGAATACAACTTATTTTCTTGAAGCAAAAAATAAGAACAGCTTTAATTCTGTGAATCTGTATAGAAAATATTTGTTTATAGACGGAAAGCAATGTGAATACTCATACAATCTAGTTTTAAAGTTTAATTTTAAAGATAGTTCTGTTGTTTCTAGGAAGTTGATGTAAGTTTCAACAATTTGACCCACTATCAGTCAAATATAGTTTTTATATCTGTCCGTCCATCCGTCTGTCTGTCCGTCGTCAACATGTCGGACATTAACTCAAAACGCTTTAACCAATTTGCATAAAATTTTGGTGAATTGTTTATATCTATTGATGTGAGCTCCTTTCCTTTTTATAAATTTTAGATTTTACGTTTCGAGTTATGGGGTTTTATTCATTAAAAAGGGGATTTTCCAGTTTTGGACAATAACTCAAAATGCTTTCACCAACTTGTAAGAAATTTTGGTTAATTGTTTATATCTATTGACATGAGCTCCTTTTGATTTTTATAATTTTAGATTTTACGTTTCCAAATTACGGGCTTTTATTCATAAAAAAGGGATTTTCCAGTTTTGGACAATAACTCAAAATGCTTTCAGCAGTTCTCATGAAACTTTGATGAATTGTTGATATCTATTGTTGTAAGCTTCCTTTAGAATTTTATAAATTTTAGATTTTAAATTTCCGAGTTATGGGGTTTTATTCATTAAAAAGGGGATTTTCCAGTTTTCAGACAATAACTCAAAATGCTTTCAGCATTTCTTATCAAACTTTGGTGAATTGTTTATATTTATTGATGTAAGCTCCTTTAGAATTTTATAAATTTTATTTATTTATAGTCTGACAACAGATTTACTAAGTATTGCCCAACAGCATCTAGTGTATTGCACAACAGCAAGAAATCTTTAATTTAATATAAATTCAATTCATATAACCAATTTCAAGTTCTTTGACTACATTTATTCAGAAACCTATAATATGTCAAATATTTAATTACAGTCCAAATTCAGACCTGTATCAAGCTTGAATATTGTGTCCATTTTGCCCCAACTGTTCAGGGTTGGACCTCTGCTCAATGAAGCAGTTTATTGCTAATATTTGTAATCTTTTCAGATTTAGAATTTATATATTTTTCATATACACTGACAGAATTTATATATATTTTCATATACACTGACAGAATTTATATATATTTTCTCCAAAAGGAAAGAAAACATATACTGGTAGTTTGCAATAAAAGAAAAGAATGCTCAAAATTCATTAAATAACTTGTAGTTTGCAATAAAAGAAAAGAAGGCTCAAAATTTATTAAATAACTTGTAGTTTGCAATAAAGAAAAGAATGCTCAAAATTCATTAAACAACTTGTAGTTTGGAATAAAAGAAAAGAATGCTCAAAATTCATTAAATAACTTGTAGTTTGCAATAGAAGAAAAGAATGCTCAAAATTCATTAAATAACTTGTAGTTTGCAATAAAAGAAAAGAATGCTCAAAATTCATTAAATAACTTGTAGTTTGCAATAAAAGAAAAGAATGCTCAAAATTCATTAAATAACTTGTAGTTTGGAATAAAAGAAAAGAATGCTCAAAATTCATTAAATAACTTGTAGTTTGCAATAAAAGAAAAGAATGCTCAAAATTCATTAAATAACTTGCATTTGCTTATTTCACAGGGATGACCAAAGGTACTCCACCAATTATAACTGACTGCTACGAAATAGCCAATAGTGCTGAAAGTGGCATTAAACACCAATCAATCAATCAATTATTATTCTGTTTCAAGATTTACAAATTACAAACGAAATTGAACCAATGCCTGGTAAATCTGTAGTACGGTAGAGTCCCTGAAGTGGATACCTCGGGTACGCAGGGTTGTTGTTGTTATAAGACTTTCAACATGTTTCAAGATTTAATAAAGAATTTTGTTATGATTCTTGCAGTGTCTTAATGTTTAATTTATATTTGTGTTTTAAAACATTTTTCTCTTTTTGGAAAGTTTAAATATATTTGATTAGTGTTTAAAAAATCTAAATGTTTATGTGTTCATGCAGGATGAATAATGTATTTTCAACCTGGTCCTGATCTCTTGAATGTATATATTTGAGTTTATACTTTTTTGCCCATGAATGACAATACATATATTAATTCATACAGAAAAAAGATCAGTTTTTCTGACAGATTAATTTGATAAATTTTTGATCAAGCAAAGTCTTATTTGGATATTTTGCTGTGCTTATTAGAAATATATAATTTGAAACGGCAGAGGCTTGTTCTGTTTGTTCGGTTTCTTTACTCATAACTGGAAAGACACCAATAAAGATGCCATATTGGTCACACTGTTTTAATATACTGCTGAATCACATTGGACATTGAATTTTAGGCACTTGAACATACCTGTCAACTGACCCGGATCCTGTGGGTGTGACCCGAGATTTTCACAATTCTGAGGGGTCACCCGGAACACCCGCCGGGTGACCAAATAACCAGGGAATTCGGAAAATAACCCGTTTTCACCCGGATTCCTTAGCCTTCAGACTTATTAGATATAAGGTGATTGCAGTGAAATACTGGCAAATTCGTAATTCTTCCTGGACAAGAAGTTCAACTAGCTGTGTAAACTCAGCTCAATTGACCCATTTCATTGCATGGCTTCACTTGACAGCTTTGGTGTCAAACACACTGTTAATTAACACCAATTACCTTAGCTTTAGGTCGTAAATAATTTGTGTATTTCGAAGTTGTTGTAAAAACAACTTGAGTTACTTCCCCTTTTGTCAATTCACAATATACACCTTAAACTTATGTTTTTTTTGTAAAAAGATTAAATCTTAAATGAATTGAATGCACAAACATATCAGAATAATACTTTTACTTATTGTTCTACCTTAGAACAATTAAAAAATAAAAATTTTGAAAATTACTTTTGCATCTTTACCTCCTTTAATTGTTTAACTTTATTTTATTATGCTGTAATATCAACAAATGTTATGATTTATTGCTTAAAAGCTGCACAAATGTATGTAAAGAAAACAGAAATTGGCACATTGTATGTCATGGAATGAATATGAACAGGAATTAAGGCAATGTAACACTAATCTATCTATGGCCTCCAGGTGCAATGAAATAATAATATGTACAATTTTAAATTACTTAACCATGTGGACATGTTTTGAAAACTTTGATATAAATTATAAGAAAAATGTCCCCTAAATACTGAAATTCAGCTCGAAAAAGTTCGTACGCGTTATGACCTGAGATTTCATTCTTCTATACAGGTTATCACCTGCATTTTCATTGTCATAGGTTGACTGGTATGCTTGAATCTGTTATATTGGAATGGAGAATTTCAAAATTTTGGCTTTTGTTTTTAAAAATTGTAAACTCATTTGGCTTTGTGGACATTTGTATCACAGAACTTTGCCTGAGAAGCAAATGTTTTTTTTTTACCTTGACAGTTTTGTATAGTTCAACTGTGAAATAGTTTGAACACTTTTTAAAATGCACTGTAGTTAGATGTTATGAAAAGCCCATCTTATTCATATTGAATTGGTAGAATATCTTAATTTCTTGATACATACTGCACATAATCATATAGAACTAAATCTATAGGTTTTTTAAAAAGAAATCAGCTTGATTTTATGCAATAATTTTTTTTTTGCTGCCAAGGTTGAATTACATATATATTTGTGTATTTGACTTCCTGTCTAGGATCATACTGAATAAACATGTTATATTTGCCAGCAGACGTTAAGCAAGCAACAGTAAATGAATCAATCCTGACCTGGTACCAGTGATACTAGTGAAGTTCTATATTCTTATTTTTGTTGTTTTATTTACAGATGTCATTGTTTAGATTTGATGCCTCTATCCATGCTATGAGTACCAACAGCTATGTGGATGATAACATGACTTTTGATACTGTAAGTATGGATGTGACTTTTATTTCCCTATATTTGGGAACATTGTACAACAATATAAATGTGTGCTATCTTATGACCACAAAAGTCACAGAAAGCAAGACCTCTGTATGCTAATACAGTGACAAAGGTGTTTATTAATTTTAAAAAATTCGAAAGGGTTCCGTGGAACCCAGTGTCTCGCCTACTTTTGCTGTTAATCGCAGGCTCAACAAAAATGAGGAAAAAAATTAATAAAAATATTCCTCTCTATACTATCTTTTGATTGTAAGTAGCTTCTGTCCAAGTTTGGTAAAAATCCAGGATAGTTTATGAATCTTATAAATGTTTTAAAAACTTAAACTGCAGACTGTATGTAATGTTAACTGGAAGAAAAACTAAGTCCATGTATAAGTAAAATACGGAAAAAATGGAACAACATTTTAACAAAATTTCCTTCTAGTTACTAGCTTTTAATCATAAACAAGCTTCTGTCAAAGTTTGGTACAAATCAAAGATAGTTTAAGAAAGTTATTAAAATTTTAAAAACTTTAACCACAGAGTGAATGTAATGTTAACTGGCAGAAACACTAAGTCCATTTATAAGTAAAATACGGAAAAAATGATTTTTTTTTTTTCAAAATTTACTTCTGGATACTATCTTATGATCATAAACAAGCTTCTTTCCAAGTTTGGTAGAAATCCAGGATAGTTAAAGAAAGTTATTAAAATTTCAAAAACTTTAACCACAGAGTGAATGTAATGTTTCCTGGCAGAAAAACTAAGTCCATTTATAAGTAAAATACGGAAAAAATGGAATTTTTTTTTTACAAAATTTACTTTTGGATATTATCTTATGATCATAAACAAGCTTCTGTCCAAGTTTGGTAGAAATCCAGGATAGTTTAAGAAAGTTATTAAAATTTCAAAAACTTTAACCACAGAGTGAATATTTGTGGAAGCCGACGCCGACGGAATGTAGGATCGCTATGTCTCGCTTTTTCGACAAAAGTCGAAGGCTCGACAAAAAGCTTAAATTTCAGATTGTGCAAGAGTTCATGAAACTGTAATTTGTGTGTAGATGATTATCTGGCACATGCTAGTTGACCGTGATTTCCTTTTCATGTTTCAGTGACTTACCAGTACTAAATCATCTGCAAGTATACCAATATAACTGAAACCTTTTAAGAACCCCTTATGAAGAGTCAAACAAAAAAACAAAAAGTTAAAACTTACATTCTAAAAAGCAAGATTAGAAACATTTAAAAAGTATTACTTCAGGAATAAATGAGAAACATATTTCACACGGTTTATGTTCAATTTCCAATACTTTTTACCAATATTTTTCGCTAGAAATCATAACGTACTTCCTTCTCAGTTAACAAATCCAATTTAGTGTTGTTATATATTACATTATCTAATAGTGAAAAAAGTGTCAGCAGCTGACTTTTAAGGCACTGACGACATGCTTTACTGGTACAGTACAGTTGTCCATTCTGTTTTATGTCAATGTTTATATGTGATTGTAAGCATTTTCAGTCAAGAGCTGAAAAGTATAAAGTGAGGCAGTGTAACTCAATTTAAAAAAGTCTCCATGTTTTTAGTACTACAGTGAGTAGGATAGATGTGTAAGGTAGATAGAACTTTTTGTATGCAATATATGGGGGGAAATACAAAACTTAAAAAAGTTTAAAACTACTCGTTTTGGTTTTTTTTTTTTTTTATCACAGGGAAATTTATTTCATGTCAACCTTTTATCAGAAGTTGGACTTGGTAAACATCAGATGGTGTGTAAACCCAGTGTGAACAACATCACAGGTAAATATCACAGGAAACGTGTAAACCCAGTGTAAACAACATTACAAGTAAATATCACAGAAAATGTGTAAACCCAGTGTAAACAACATCACAGGTAAATATCACAGGAAATGTGTAAACCCAGTGTAAACAACATCACAGGTAAGTATCACAGGAAATGTGTAAACCCAGTGTGAACAACATCACAGGTAAATATCACAGGAAATGTGTAAACAACATCACAGGTAAATATCACAGGAAATGTGTAAACCCAGTGTAAACAACATCACAGGTAAATATCACAGGAAATGTGTAAACCCAGTGTAAACAACATCACAGGTAATTATCACAGAGAGTGTGTAAACCCAGTGTAAACAACATCACAACTAAAATCACAGAAAATGTGTAAACCCAGTGTAAACAACATCACAGGTAAATATCACAGAAAATGTGTAAACCAAGTGTAAACAACATTACAGGTAAATATAACAGGAAATGTGTAAACCCAGTGTAAACAACATCACAGGAAGATAACACAGGAGATGTTGTAAACAAGATCACAGGTAAATAACACAGGAGATGATGTAAACACAATCACAGGTAAATTACATATAAGATGATTTTACAAGATGACAGGTAAATAACACAGGAGATGGTGCAAACAAGATCACAGGTAAATGACATATGAGATGATGGAACAAGATCACAGGCAAATAACAGAGGAGATGGTGTAAACAAGATCACAGGTAAATAACACAAGACGTGATGTAGAGAAGATCACAGGTAATTAACACAGGAGATTTTGTTAACCACATCACATGAAAATAATACAGGAGGCTTTATAAACAAGATCACAGGTATTATTTAAATAACACAGGACATTGTGTAAACCCAGTGAAAACATTATGGGTATATGTTTCAGGAAATGTGAAATCAGTGAAAACTATATTACAGGTTAATATCACTAATACAAGTTGTAGTTGTTTGCATTTAGCTTGAGCTCTTTATCTCATGTGACAAGCAGTGCTATGCACATATATATCGAAGAAAGACATTGTGATTAAAAAAAACAAATGTCAAATAAAATCTCCCACCTGTCAAAAATAACAAACCAGTATTTCAATTGCAACTCATTATGGACAGCAATTGCAGAACACCTGCACCATTGCTAAGTTTGTAAGAAAGATTATACATTTGAATATCGTTATTTATAATATGAAGGCCATTGGTGGATTCAGGGATGTGCATAAAGAAGTTCTAGCCAAACTGCAGTTGGAAAATTTTGTAAATGTAGATCATCTTTCCCAAATTTCTCCTTCCTCCTGTCTTAAAATTTGTTGATTTACCACTTTTTAAATTGGATAATTGTTTTCAATCCAACCTATCAATGTTTTCTATTACAATGTACGGCTCTATGGTATTTTACATTTGTTAGAGTCAAAGAAGTATCAAATGATTGTGATAGTATAAACATAAAAAAAATCTAATAAAATATGTATGCAGTGGAGTCATTTAGTTTTATGGATGTTTGACATTGTGGATGTTTTGTGTAATTTTTTGGTTAAAACACATGAACCTTCCAAAATCTAGAATTTGGTGTTTATCAAGTCCTTAAATTATGATAGATAAATAAATGGATTAGGCAGGGTTTGTAATTCAAGTCAGAGAAGAGTTATTTCCCTTACATATAACATATCTGCCTAAAATAGTATTTCCCTTATGTAAAACATATCTGCCATAAATAGTCACAACTCTTAGTCTGTTTTAATGCTTATATTGTTTATTCATATATTATATGATCAGTATAAAGTTGTTCATTTTTATATATATATATAACAAAACAAAATATGTCCTTCCCTCTGTGATAGATTTAAACTACTTCCCCGTTGACGACAGTGAGGCCTGAAAATTTTCCACACTGAATGGCTGGAACTTTCTTATTTGTTCTGCCCTTTGGTCAGTGGGACCTCGAACCTTCTTATTTGTTCTCCCCTTTGAAGTACTACATCATGTGATTGATGTTTGTTAAAAAGCTTAATTCTTATACTCCTTATCCAATATTACTTTTTTGTCAGTTTGTAAAAATTTGGACTAAAGGAATCATTTTACTGGAAATTCAATTTAAAAACATTTAAAAACATATCAGACCATTCTTAATCTAATGTTTGGGATAAGATTTAGTAAGCTCAATTGGTAATTAGATGAATTGTGATTAGGCTAGCTGATCATAGGTGATAAAATTCGTCTATTTCTTGAAGATAATGGAACATCTGAAAATATCAAACCATTTGCACAATTTAAAACCTTTGTAAATGTCTGATGATCCATAATTATGAAGGATGGGTCATTTAAAATTATTTAAATTAAGGTTTTTATCTTCATTGGGTTTTTGATGTAATCATTTAAAAATATATCTCCCCTACCCATGATTTCAAAAATAAATTTAAATTATTTCCACAACATAGAGATTTGCATGAGAACTTCCTTTATATGTTTGTGATCCTATGAACAGGAAGCCATCTTTATCAATAGCCAATGACAGTGGCAGACAAATTCCTAGTTCATCCTTTGTATTACAGAATGTTAAATAGTTGCCCTGAATGTCTAAAACATGTAATATTGGATTATTTATACATGTATCTGATACTATAAATGTGTTCCTTTTTGTGTAAACCACATCATATGGTTTAAATGGATGACTTCCATTCATAAAAGAATCGGCATAACCTTTATAAACATTTGTAACTTTATCCTGATCAAGATCTAAGATGAAAACTCGTCCACTACTGTCTCGTGTTTGAAGATCTGCTCTGTCGACAATGGCAATAATGTTTTTGTGAGTAGCAATACTATTCGGAGCAGCAAAAAGTGGATATGTTCTTTCAAGGTTCCCTTCCTCATTGAGTACAACGATTTGCCCTTGCCTATTATATTCTTTCATACAAACTCCTAGAATGATTTTACGCCTTTCTTCATTTAAATGAATTGTCACTATTCTTCCTGCTGGTACCCTTATATTTGGGGCCTCTATAGGTATTTCTGTTCCAAAGGGTAATACTTTCAGGTTATTTTCCTCCGTTGAGAACAGCAGATCTCCTGTGTTGGTGATGGCCACATCGATATACCACACTGGTATGGTTGAAATTTCTTGAAGTGTGTTTCCTGATGTTGAAACATGTTTTAAGATTTTAGTTCGATTGTTGCATAACCATGCTGAATTGTCTGAGCAAGTAATGATTTTAAAAATCCCAGGAAAATTTGTTGTATATTGTTTCACAGCTTGAAATTCCATTTTCTGTTACCAGCTCACTGATTTTTTTTTCAATTTATTTCATGTTCAAGAAAAAGAAAAACTCGTAATCTGTAATAATTTTTGAAGTTTTGGTCTTAACATCCAAGATAGATTATTTTCAAACTAAGCAATGTTTATCACCCATTTAACAAATACTACTACTGAGCTAATTCAGTACGTATAATTCATAATTATAGATATAAACATTGTAACATGATATTTTCATGAAATATTGTTAAATTTAAATGTCGGTTATCTTAAGATTTAAAAAATATTCTTAACACTTACCACAGTTATCTTTACAATTTTGAATTATGTGTTTTCCTCTAATGATTCCTGGGGATTTAAATGTGATCTAAAATCTGTCGTATTATGAATTTTTTGGCAACATTTAGTGAGAAAATATTTTAAATCAGCAATAAATATATATTTAGATTGTTGACAGTAAAAACTGTAGTTTTAAATCGTCAAACACATTATAGGCATAAATGAATATAATGTGAAATATGAATCTTTGGTAAAGGTCTGTGGTAATTTCAGGTATAATTTAGCCATAGTTTAGAAGTTTTATAACAATATTGATCTCTGGCCTGGCTTGATCATAATTAAATATATCTGTAAATTAAGTTAATGGGTAGATTAGATATGAACATGTGGCTGCTTTATACCAGTTTTTCAGAATCATTTTCCTTTAACAATCTTGGTACACTATAGTACACCTTTGTCATATTTGCACACTCTAGTACACCTTTGTCATATCTACACACTTTAATACACATTTGTATCTGCATCTCCTCTTTAACCTTTGATCATAATTAATGAATCTTTCTCACAATCTTAATTACATGTATTTGGTGCCATTAGGCAACTTCTATATTTTTTTTAAACAATTTTTTTTTGCGTATTTCCCATACCAAAAATGCTGCAACTTCTCCAAAACCCCTTGTTACAATTTAGTGAAATTTTCTCACAATCTTAACCATAAAATGGTATTACTTTGCACCTCCTATTTTGCTTTTTAGTCCGAATTATTTTTGAGACTTCCCATAGCAATTGTTGGACTTTACAAGAGGTTGGGTATCATTTGTGAGCTTTGTTTGCAGTACCTCTAGTTTTTAATAGCTTTTCTCCTCAAACTTAATTTTTTATTGCAATGGTCTATATACCAGTTTTGAGTTTGTCTACCACTGAAGGAAATAAATCACGTTCTTGATTTGATTTGATTTGATTTTTGGTGTTTTAATGCCACTTTTAAGCACCGCTTTTGGGCTATTTCGTGGCGGCCAGTTTTTATTGGTGGAGGAAGCCGGAGTGCCCGGAGAAAACCACGACCTTCGATAGGAAAACTGACAATCCTAGTCAATTAAGATTGGAGTCGAGTGCACCTGCACGAGCGGGGTTCGAACTCACAACCGCAGTGTTGACTGGCTAGTGATTACAGTAGTAACTACTTAAACCACTCGGCCACCGAGGCCCCCGATCACGTTCTTGTATTTTTTTGGTGTCACAAGACAATTGTGATTGTTTTCAGATGTAATTAAGTCAGCTGGGGCAAAATTGAAATCAGTCTTAGCAATGATTTATTGATGACCACTGCTAATCCTCAAAAGGACTTTTTGTAATAATATCCCAGAACTTGACATAGATTTGTGATAAAGTAACTACATGTTGGATTGTGTCAAGATACTCAAATCCAAGGAGTTGATTTTATTTATAACTTTTTTTGGTTGTTCTTCTTATTACAGCCATATTCATGCCATTAGAAGCTTTCATTAAAGAAGTAGAAGATGCAGTAGCTTGTCAAGATGGGTATGTAAGATTAGAGAAATAATATGGAGTATATGTTCATGTGATAAACAATAGGAACAAAGGATCCAGGCAGCCTAAAGCCAAGACAACCATTAGGTGCAAATTCCTTTATCACATAATAATGAAACTCATTCCAAATTTGAAAGAGTGAATAATTAATGCATTTCGACTAAGGGATAGAAAAGAAGAATACTATTTTGCGACCTTGGAATAAGTTTCAGAACCCCTCATTTGTTCAGAATCAAACAAAGTTCATGCAGAATATATTTTTTGTGTGTGTTTATTTAAAGAACATTCAGTTAAGTCATTTTTATTCAAGTTTATGCAGAAATGTTCCATTCACCTTGTCTGTCCAAAAAGTGTTTTCTCTACCTTCTTGTCAGGGAACTACTGAATAAAATAACTTCATATTTGGTCATTATCTAATCATGAGATGTGTGGTTTAAGCACTTTAAAGATTCTGTCAGACACCAATATCTTGTTTTTTTTTATGTTATAGAACATCAAGTTTACAGTCCTTTGTAACTGAGTTCATACAGAATATATTTCTTGGACAAGTTCATGCCACAGTGTCCTCAAGCATAGCTGCTGCTACTAAAGGTAAAAGACACTGTTGTTATATTGTACTTTGCATTTCTTACAAATCAGACTTGATTCATCAGTTAGCAGACTATAATACAAATTTTGTAAAAAAAGGAATTATCAGGTTATAAATATAAGAATGGTATTTGAGTCTGAAACTAACAAACTAAGGTCATTCATTCATTCTTTTCACATTTGTCAAATTATTTTATAGTATGGTATAAAGAAGTTATACAAAACCTTACAGCTATAACTGAACTCAATCATTGTCGCTGACAATCACTTTTAAGATTGTAGGTTTAAGGAAGTTGTCTTTTACCAATAGAAAAATATCCTCAGAAATTAAAGGGTATATAGGATATATGTCAATTACTCAACACAATTAAATCTGATGTCATTTTTTCATTTGGCTTTTACACTTAGACTGATTGTTTGTTGGTGTTTGAGGCCTCTATCAGCACTTTAGCTATATCATGACTGCTATTGATGAAGAAACCAGAGAACATGGAGAGAAACCCAAAACCTTCGGCAGGAAAAATGGCCATCCTAGTCAATTAAGATCATAGTTGAATGCACCTTGCCACATTTTGCATTAAGAACAAACAAAGATCCAAACACAGCGAAGTGATAATTTAATGCTTTTGAGTTGCCTGTCTTTATTTCCCATCACCATACATTGGTGAGGCGTATACATCATCTATAGTATATGGTAATGGTATAACACAGTTGGTTTGTTTATGTGCCATGTTGTTAACATATAGAAACAAAGAAAGAGGGCAGTAAGGGCCTTATATGGCCAATAACATGATTAGAATTATAAGTAGGTCTTAACTGTCAAGTTTCCTAATGAAAAGTGAATACTCACCACGATTTGAAGGAAGCAAAATGGTATGAATTATATTTTTTCTTTGAAAAATGAAAATAATTGTTTAGATTATTATTAAAAAATGTAATAAACTTTAATTTTCAACCAAGATTTGAAAAACTACTTTTAGCATCAAGAATTTCACTGTAACTCATTTTAACAAGGATTTGTAATACAAATTTTTAATATACTTGAACTTTGTTGATAGTTGATGAAGAAGATGGAAGTAAGTCGGGTCACATGTTGTAGTATTGTTGTCATGTGACTATGTTGTTTTGATATTGTGATGCTTTCTTGTAATCTCCCCTTCTCATTTGTTTTAATGTGCAAGATGTCTTGCCTCTTTCTTAATAACGTTTTATTTAACATTATTATCTAATTCTATACAGTTTGAGAAACAAGTATCTTGTTATATCTTTTTTATGCATCACCTATTTTATGAAAATTTTTGATAATATGACATGACATTACTGAATGCATTAAATTTGCATGTTTATTTGTTTTCCTCAAAAAAGTTGAAGGAAGAATCCTTATTGTCCACAGTTTTTTATGTGTGTCTCTGTTTTTTTCATGTGCACTTCGTATTTTTGCTCAAAGCTTTGAAATGACAGCTTGACAGTTTCATTTTTTATCTACCAAAAACACTGCAGATGTTTTGCCTTTAAAGGTGAACTGGTTTTTTTTCTAAGAAAACAAATACAACTGTTACCATTATGATATCCATTGCAACTTTGCAAAAATTGAAGCACTAGAATAGGTTGCCCTAAATCCATGTCAACATCTACCATTAAAGACCACAAATTTCTTCCCAATTTTTTGAATACATGTATATGTTTACTATTTCATGAAAAGACATATAGCACTTCAAAAAAACCTACATAAAAAAATGACCATAGCCATTAGAGCTGTCTTTAATTTAACTTTCACCATTTCCTTGATGAAACATAATTCAATTATTTTAAAGCGAATTTATTTTCAAAATTTTATATTTCCTCTTGTACCAATGTTTCAGCCTCAAACATAATTTCTAATTTTTTCCAAAAATCTTCAAGGGCTTTCACATTATAAAAGAAATAATCACAATGCTGCTCCTTTCCACTTTGAAAAAGAAAATTGACCTATTGTTTTCCTATCAGAGAAAAATATGTGAAACATTATTTTCATTAAATGTCACCATGGAAACTGCAACTATTTATGCAATTGCTTTTTATCTGCTAAAAAATTATGAAACAAAACACAAAAGTGAAATGCTATCTTTTCCCTAGGCCTTCAGATCATAATCTCAGGTAGATATGGGATAATGTTTAATAAATTTGCATGCATTTGTTTTCTATGATGTTGCATCTTATATTCATTGACTCTTTTAAGTTTTACATCCCAATCCCGATCTCTGATACTAGTTTACCTTTTCTTGGTGTAATGATGCATCTTGGGAAGTAAAGAAACAAGTCCTACAAAAAGTAGCTCTTCATAACCTATATATATGTTTCCCCTTTGAGGAAGCCTTTATTGCCATGATAAGATTTTTCTAGTCCCTTGTGGACATGCCCTGTCCGTTTCATATCATTAATTGTTCATCATGATTTATTTTAACCATTTTTGGAGTGAGGGCCCATGCCAAACCCCCTCATATCATGAATTGTTGAATGTCTCATTAATAGTTAAAATAGTTTAGCAATCAATTAACCGTGTATTTACATATATATTTTAATTTGCCATGACAATACCTTTTTAGTCTTTGAATGTGTTTGATGGGCCTTTTCCTTACTGGAGTGACTTCTAAAGATGAAGCGGAGACATTAGATTTAGTTCATTAAAACATTTTTACCTAGTGTATGTTTTATTTACTTTGAATGGGTGGTATGTACTAGTTCAGATTTCATCAGATAATAAGTCACCTACAATAAAATAACTTGATGTAAGATTAGGGGATGGGGAGTATAGCAGCCTCCAACAAATAGAAGGAAATTATGACTAGAATTTATGTTTTATTGACCTATATTAATTGTACATTTGTAGCTCATCTGGCCCTGTGGTTGTCATTTATTTTTATTGTTTGCATGAACTGTTGATGTTATGTTTGTTGATATAAAATTAAAATTAAAAAAAATTAAATTAAGATTAAAATTAAAATTAAAATTTGATATGTAGTTTTAAAAAATTGGTCTGAGATCTAAATGTTTATAATTTTATATACGGTATGTTGTCTTACTTTTTAATTATTCACTGTGCATTTTATAGATAATGTTGTTGTATAGTGTACCATAACCACAAATATCCCTCAATAATTGTGCAACAACCATACATCCCACAACATTCCAGATGCAATTAGAAACAGTACGTGTCTTGTTAACCTTGTTGTCCATTTTGGAAAAGATACTGACAATTCATTATTAACTCTTACTTTCACCCCCAACCATATGAATCTCATTTTATGTACTTCAGCATTTGTTTTCTGTCATTAAATTGTCCTGAAGACACCACCCCAAGTGACGAAGCATGTAGACGAGAATAAAACATTTCCTTGCAGTAATCCAGGATGTTGCTGTCTTTTTATCATTTTAAAAACAGAAAAAGATCAAACAATATTGCCATCTAAAACATATTTTGGGTGGAGCCAAAAAAGAAAAAAAAAATTTTTTTTACAAAGCCAGTAAAGGGCATTATCTACAATGTTTTCTGTTTTATAAGATTTATTTTTTTTTAATTGGTTTAGTAATTAGTCAGAATTGTACACAGCTATTCAAGCATCTAAATTGATACCAACCAAATATTTTGTATATTTTTTATTCTCAAATTGATCTTATATAAAATCAACCTACCTTTTATGTAAAAAAAAAAAAAATATCTATGTATGATATTTGATTATCCAAGATATATTATAAAACTAAGTTTTTTTTTATTGTAAATATGTGACTGTTAAAGGAGAATGCTGATTTGTTTTATCTTCTTTCTGCAGGTTTTGATGCATTGAGACATGTTGTTGATCACAAAACTCAGAAAGATTTAGGAGTGACAAGACCACTTTTAACTGTAAGTATTTTGACATTTGAAACAGTGGAACTATTAATATTTTGACAGTTAAACTATTGAAGAGTACTGCATTTTGTACAGGTAATTGCAAAATATATGCCAAAGAAATATTTTTTCAATGAATATTGCTTGAATTTATAGTTCATTTATAATCTATATTTTCAAAGGATTCCACATAAATATTTTGAAATTATTATTTTGGATTGAAAGAAACATTAAAACAAAAAGCTAATTAAAAACAAGTAATAAAACAAACAAGCTAATTAAAAACACAGGAAAGTACAAAATATGATTCAAACAAAAAAGTAAACAAAGCTGAATGAAAACAAAAGATGATCAATAAATTTATGCAGGCTACTTTGCTAAAGTCTAAATTTTCAGTGATATTTTATTGTCACCAGAATGCAAAACAGAGAGATTTTTTTTTCTGGCAGCAGCAACGTAAACTATTTGTTTTAAGCTTTATATTTCAGAAGGTAGAAGACCTGGATGCTTCATACCTTGTATATAGATGCATTATGGTTAAACCCCACGGCTAAAAAATACTATAATTTCATGGATCAGTGATCAAGGTTAAAGTTAAATGATTAGGTTTGTTTCTCAGATAGTATAAGCAATAGGCCATCCATATTTGTTATATGGAATAATTGTTAGATGTGCATTTTGGAATGGCAGGTTTTATCTGACCTTGACTTCATTTTCATAGTTCATTGGTCAATGTTAGATTTTGTGTTTTGGTCTGTGTCTTGGATACGAAAGCAACTTGATTGTGAGGTGAACATGTCATTTTGGCTGGTATCATCTGACCTTGACCTCATCTGTATGGTTCATTGGTCAATGTTAAGTTTTTGTGTTTTGGTCTTTTTAAAGTACTGATACATTTCACTGTGTGCACTTTTGTTAAAAAAGTACAACTTATATCTACAAATGTACATTAAATAGTTAACGTTAAATAAAAAGTTAAATCATGTGCAATGTTGATTTCAGAGTACGGTTACTGTAGACAGAAACATTCGGAAACTACAGGAGCTAATGCAGAGTTTACCAACCTATGGAGACCAGTTTCTTAACATGATATGTAACATACTAAAGGAATATAGAGATACCTGTAACTCGGCTTATAGAGGTAACTGTATAATTTGATTTAATTCTATGTTGTCTTACTACTGCTGGAATCATATGAGATAATAATGCACAGGTGTAGCTTCAGTGTGTTGACACTACAGAGAAGGTCAGATGTGTATAAAAAATTAAAAATAAGAAGATGAGGTATGATTGCCAATGAGTCAACTCTCCACCAGAGACCAAATAACATAGAAGTTAACAAATATAGGTCTCCATACAGCCTTCAACAATGAGCAAAACTCATACGGCATACCCATTCTGACTTTGTGTATAAGCCAATATGCTTTTATTCTATTATAACCCTTGCTACAAATTAACGGGAATGTATAGTTTTTGTCGAGCCTTCGACTTTAGTCGAAAAAGCGAGACATAGCTATCCTACATTCCGTCGTCGTCGACAGCGGCGGTGGCGGCGTCCACAAATATTCACTCTGTGGTTAAAGTTTTTGAAATTTTAATAACTTTCTTAAACTATCTTGGATTTGTACCAAACTTGGACAGAATGATATTGGGCTTCAATGGGATCTTTTTAAAACAGAGGTGTGAGACTATACTATAGCATTCTGTAAAAGGAAAGCACAAAACAATGTAAAAGATATAAACATTTTAGAAAATAAACTTAAAAAGTTAAATGAATGTATAAGTATGAAATGCCAAGAAGATGTTATTATCTATTTTAATGAAGAAATCAATAGATTAGAAAATAAACTTAGTAATTTATATGAATGGAAAACTAAAGGGGCACAAATTAGATCAAGAATTTAATGGGTGGAAGAAGGGGAAAAAAATACAAAGTTCTTTTTAGGATAAGAAAAAGCTAGGCAAACAAAAAAAACAATAACAGCCCTTAAAGATAAAAATGGGGAGATACACAGAGATCCTACAAAAATATTGCAACTTTAAAGAGAATTTTATCAAGATATATACAAATGTTCAAACTCTAACAAAACTTATATCAAAGATTATATTATGAATACAGAAATTGATCATAAATTAACCAATAAAGAAAGTGAAAGTATGGAAGGTCTATTAAGTATCCAGGAATGCACAGAATCTCTATTAAAAATGAAACTTAATAAAGCCCTTGTATTGATGGGTTAAGTGTAGAGTTTTACAAGATATTCTGGGAAGATCTGAAAGAATTTGCTGTTAATACATTTAATTTCTCATTTGAAAAAGGGGAGTTAACTAATTCACAAAAAATAGGAGTTATTTCCCTTCTACATAAAAAAATGACCCTCTCTCTCTAGATAACTATAGGCCAATAACATTATTAAATGTAGATACAAAGATTGTAGCTCAGTCATTAGCACAAAGAATTAGTAAAATATTACCACAAATTATTCATGGGGATCAAAACGGGTATGTTAAAAATAGATATATTGGATATAACATTAGACAAAATCAAGATATCATTGATTTTGCAGAAAAATTCAACATAGAGGGAGCTTTACTTTTCTTAGATTTTTCAAAAGCTTTTGATTCTTTAGAGTGGGATTTCATGTTTTTAGCTTTACAAAAATTTGGATTCAAAAGTTCAATGTTGAAATGGATTAAAGTTCTATATACTGATATTAAAAGCTCAGTTATAAACAATGGTTGGATTTCAGAACCTATAAGCATTTTTCGTGGGATTAGGCAAGGTCAGGGTTGAAATTAAACAGAACTAAAACTGAAGGTGTTTGGCTTGGGAAACAAAAAAACTGCAAAGATAAACATGAAAATATTAACTGGACAAATATACCTGTAAAAAGCCTAGGTATATATTTTGGTCATAATAAAAAAGAGTGTCAAAGATTAAATGCTGAAAAACTTTTAGAAAAATCAGCAAAAATTATTCATAATTGGAAAAAGAGAAACTTAACCATGATAGGGAAGATCACAGTTACTAAATCATTAATTATTCCTAATATTACATTTTTAGCATCTGTCTCGACCATAAATAAAGAGTATTTAAACCAGTTTAAAAAAATGATATATGAATTTTTATGGAATAACAAAACGGAAAAGGTTAAACGTTCTGTACTAAGTTATGACAAATTAAATGGGGGATTAAAAATTATTAATTTAGAGAAATACATAGAAACAATAAAAATAGGTTGGATTAAAAGATTAAATGCAAAGCAATTTTTAAACTGGACTGTAATACCAAAATTTTATTTAAACAAATTCAGAAACAATCTTCTTATATTGCAAATGAATCTGGATAGTGTAAATTCAATACCAGATATAAAAAAACCACCAGAGTTTTATCTTGATATAATCAAAATTTGGATTAAGAATAAAAATAACAATAAAAATAATAAATACTTAAAAAACTACAGACTAATCCGCCAACAAGTTATTTGGGGAAATCAGTGGATAAAATTTCAGGAAAAACATTATTATTCCAAAACTGGATAGATAGCAACATAATATACATAAATGATATCATTGATGAATCTGGAAATATAACAGAAAGATTTATTAGACAAAAGCTTAATAAAAGACAAACTGGATTACTGAATTTTAAAATTAAAAAGCTATACCAAAAGAATGGGTTAATATATTAGCTGAAAACTGTTCAAGAACAACTAATGTTCTAACAGATAATGTTTTGTATATTTATGACAAAGATAACTTTAAACAAAATATAAATAAATTAGAAACATGTAAAATTTACAAAATATTATTAGAACAAGATAAAGAAATACCAATTGGCTTTTACAAATGGAAGAGACTACTAAATTTTGAGAACATAGAAAATAAAGCTCAAAATATACTAAAATTTGTTCATAATTATTTGAAAGAAAAATTAAAATGTTCAGATGGAAACTCTTACATTTTATTCTTCCAAACAAAGTTTTATTAAAACAGTGGAAAATATGCCCAAACTCAGACTGTAATCACTGTAATATTACAGAAGATTATGAACACTATTTTATTACATGCCACTTTCTTGATAAATTTTGGAAAGAAATATTTAATCTGTTAGAAAAGTTAAACTTGGAAAACACATTTTAACACTAAAAATTTGATTTGGGGTTACAAAATAAGTGATATAGAATACTATGATATTAATTTTTTCTTACAGTGATTATGTTTTCAATTCACAAAATACACTATCTGTCAGAGTTTAGAACAAAGAATATTAATGTATTTTCTGTTTTAAAACTGACCTTAGAAATAAGCTCATTCTACAAAACAATTTTTTAACCATGAAAGAAAAGGTATATTAGAAAAATATCTAAGTGTATTTAAATTGTATGAACTGATAACATGGTTAGTAATGTTATCTTTGTGTATTATTTAATTTATTATCTAATTTTGCATGTATTTAAATAATTATGATGCATGATAGACATTGCAATATTTATATAATCTGGTAGGATGTATATACATTACAAAAACACAGCACAATTGTTTTTCGATTACCGTATGACTATTAATCTTTCAAATTATAACTGTCTTACCTGAATAATGATGGAGAAAAAGCTAATTACAATCTTTTTCGATATTGATTAAAATAAACCGTTATCCGGAAACACATGGAAACGGGTAATAAGTTATAAATCATCCCAAACTCGGATGAACTATGAAATTCAAAATAACGCCAGATGATATAAATACTTTATTATAATATAATAGCATTATTTATCTATTGATGTTATATTAATATTTTGTAAACGACTAACAATATGCAGTGTATCTACCTGAAGAATCCCTGAACTTCTGGTACTAATGAAACAGGGACCTTCACTGAGATAGCTGTGTCAGTGGAGTAATTGTTAACAGTGTGTGCAATACTGTTGTTGAATAAAAAAAAAAAAAAAACTTGGACAGAAGCTTGTTTATGATCATAAGATAGTATCCAGAAGTAAATTTTGTAAAAATAAAATTCCTGTTTTTCCGTATTTTACTTGTAAATGGACTTAGTTTTTCTGCCAGGAAACATTACATTCACTCTGTGGTTAAAGTTTTTAAAATTTTAATAACTTTCTTAAACTATCCTGGATTTGTACCAAACTTGGACAGAAGCTTGTTTATGATCATGAGATAGTTTTGTTAAAAACAAAAATTTCATTTTTTCCGTATTTTACTTATAAATGGACTTAGTTTTTCTGCCAGGAAACAATACATTCACTCTGTGGTTAAAGTTTTTAAAATTTTAATAACTTTCTTAAACTATCCTGGATTTGTACCAAACTTGGACAGAAGCTTGTTTATGATCAAAAGCTAGTATCTAGAAGAAAATTTTGTTAAAATTTTGTACCTGTTTATCCGTATTTTACTTATAAATGGACTTAGTTTTTCTTCCAGTTAACATTAAATACAGTCTGCAGTTAAAGTTTTTAAAACATTTATTAGATTCATAAACTATCCTGGATTTATACCAAATTTTGACAGAAGCTTCTTACAATCAAAAGGAATATTTTTATTGATTTTTTTCCTCATTTTTGTTGAGCCTGCGATTAACAGCAAAAGTAGGCGAGACACTGGGTTCTGTGGAACCCTTGCAAATTTTTTACCCATCAGTCCGTCAGTGATTTTGGTTTCTGGATGCTTACTCCAATACTTTATATTGGATAGCAACCTAACTTGGACTTATGGTCACATAGAATACGAGGCAGATCCCTTTTAATTTTAAGGTCTCCACATCAAAGTCAAGGTCATAGCTAGTTATAATAGACTGAAATGTGTGCAAAGTAGTAATTTCTGGATGCTAAATTAAATACTTCATATAGGGTTGCAACCAAGGGTCCAGAAACGGTCATATTTGCCAGTCATGTCCTAAACTGAAAGATATTTGTCTTAAACGGCAGATTGGGATTTAGGACAAAATAATTATTTTTTACAGAAATAATTTTGGTCATTTCATTGAGATTGGGTTTCTTTATCTCCTTTTGCACTGGTTTTTTGTTTTGTAATCCCTTTCCTGTAATAAAACTGCCACTCCAGGATAGTATAATAATCCTGAGGGATCTTCTAATAACCATATTAATGCCTCCGGGAAATATTGGCTAATGATTGCCAATCACTTTTTACCTGTGTTTTTAATCCACACCTGACAGTGATCACAAGCTCAGAAAATCATAAAGAAATTTTGAAAATTCCATGACAACTTTCTTCATTAATTAATTACTTTTCAGCAAAGACAATTGACAATTCTGATTTAAAATTAAAACTTGATTTAATTTACGTAGAGTAAAAAAGTAATTTTTCACGAGTCAAATGTGTGCTTTATTTACTATGTAATACGCATGCGTGAAATTGTCCTCACCAGATTAGATCAGATTAGACACTTATCGTGAAATGCAAAATGATTTCATGCTTAATTAAACGAATGAAACTTTTATCTGTTATATTCAAACACATTTAAAGGTAATATATTAAAAAATCTCATGATTTCCTGTCAATTTGATAAACAGAACGAATCCCTGGAAATGAATCTGGAATTACTCGTACTTTCGTATTGCCGTGAAACTTCCAGTTTTAATTTGGCCTTCAAAATCGAAAGAAATGTTAGTGTTGTCTGAGAAATTTAACATTTTGAGTCATTAAAATCATTTCAATTTTAAACTGTTGCATTCCATTAACTGTTTTTGTATATTTTAAAAAAAAAAAACGATAAGAAAATTCATGAAGTAAATGCGATGAAACAATCAACACAAGTTCGTTGGTGCTATGAATCTAGTGAGAATAATTTTGACAGTTTAAAAAAAGAGATCCAACTTTTAAGTCATCTCAAAATGACCGAAATTGTGTAAAAAAATGTACAGATCCTTGGTTGCAACCTTACTTTGATTTATTGTCACATATAATGTTTTGGAAGAACCCTATCGAATTTGAGGTTGATGCAGAGTCAAAGTTACTAATAATAAACAGAAATTTGTGCATTAAAATTGATGGTTTCCTGATTCTAAATTAAATCCTATGTATGGGATTGAAACCTTACTTTTATATATGGTCACATATAATGAGAGGAAGATCCTTTTTGATATTGAGGTCACCACATCAAAAGTCAATGTTGAAACTAATAAAAAAAAAGAGAGATTTTCTTGAAAATGTAAGAATTTGATCTTCTCTTATATGAATACATCCAACAGAGTTTGAAAAATTGCACAAATGAATTGCAACAAAATCAGGTATCCATGAAATTAAGTAGGTTTACAGTATTTGTTAGTGAGACTCATATTTTTGTGTCAGTGTTTGACAATTTGGTGAAATATTTTGATAACAAAATGTGAAAATCTTAATAGCATTATCTGTAAAGAAGATAAATAATGAACCAATTTTTGTCAAAAGTAAATTATGATGAACCCTGAAGATTTGTGACAGAATTACAATCATTTTCTGTCACATGTATGGGTTAGATTGGAACATAAAGTTGGTGATCTCCAGAAAATCTATTTCATTTGAATGAAAGGCAGAAAGAGAACACTAGCATTACTAGTATCTAAGCATGTTATTGTAAGTTTTTTTTTTTCTAAATAGGGATAGTACAAATAGAATCTGATGAAAAGAGAGTCATTAGTGCTACATGGGCTAAAGATGAAGATATCAGTAGATTTCTTAGGTATGTATATTCCGTAAAGTCAGATGTTTGATGGAACATTTTATTATCCCTACTCAAAGTTTGTATACTGTTTTATGCCTGTTTGTGTTGTCTTGTCAGTCTGTCCATTTGTCCTGTGAAATATCGCTTACAATTTTATCAGTTACTACAAAACAGAGTTTCCTGACATATGGTATCAAGCTTCATGTGAGCATGTTACACCTTTTGATGCATTTTCACATTCATTCACTCATCAACTTCACACTTAAATTTTCTTTACACATAATGGCCATGTATGACATTTTTATCAAATTTTCCCTAGGAGCTACAAATCAGAGTACCCTGAAATTTGGTATCAAACTTCATATGAGCATTCTATACCTTGTTATACCTGTTTAATCCATTGCTCATCAACTTCATGCTTACCAGAAACTTATATGGGGTATCATTTGTGGGTGATAGCTCACAGTTGAACTTTTAATCTTTTATGAATTTGAAATCTAAGTTAACTAAACAGCAGTCAAAGTTTATATGAAGTCATTGATAGGTATTGGTCTTGTTCAATTTACGTCTTAAAAGTTATTTTGTCCTCAATAACTGCAGGTTATATTGAGATTATGACCAGAATTTCAAAGCTCTCCAAGCAGTATTGCAGTATTAACCACATGATTATTGTCTTTAATTCTAAACTTGATTTTGAATTACAGATCCTTGCCAAGTTGGAGAAGTTTACAGATGTCAGAGAGACAGGATTTGAGTAAAAAACTTTGTTCTGAGGAGGAAATCAGGACACTGAACTCAAAAGAAGCATTAATATTGATCAGTAATCTATCGTCAGAGGCCATTATTCCACAGCAGGAAATTATTACTGATGTTACACAGATGAGGACCATAGCTAATGTTCATGAAAGTCTGGTATGTAATTGTATTACGGTATGTAGGCCATGAAAAGTAAATCTTAGATTCTCATCTGAAAGGGAAAACCGAAAAGATTGATTGAATAATAATACTATTGTTTACTGTTTCTAATGTTTATTTGAGAGGAGAATAATAATTCAACAGAAGTCCATCCAAATTATTTTTTCAAAGAATTTGGCTCAAGCAGGTGCTATAGTTAGGGGCCGTCTTAAACTTGCAGTGAGGTGATATTTTTTTTTTGCTCTTTGTTGAAGGCCTCACTGTGACTTTGAAATGAAGATCAACAATAAAAGCACTGTTCCTTTGCTATTTTGTGTGTTTTTTGCTGTGCATGTACTGATTTTGTGTCATGGATGGATACCGTATATCCTTTGTTTTTATATTAGATTTCATAAATTTGAGCCCCAATTTATCATGAAAAATAGTCAGTCACATGCTCATATTTCATAATGCTATTTAAACATTATTTTGTCCTATTAAAAGTGTTCTTCCTTAAAAAGAAAAATCACATGTGTTCTGCCCAATCTATTTTTATTTCTTTCCTGTTTGACCAATGTTTGCAGAAGTTGTAGCCCTTGACACAGTTATCTTGAAATTGAAAGTTTCACTCAATGGAAATCAATAATTGATAATCATCTGAGAAAAGAAAATGTTAATAAATTAACAGTACTTCTTTTGCTACTATTTTAGAAAATAACAGGATAATTATCAATATTCAACAGAACTATTTTGTTTGATATGATCTGTATCAAGATAGTCAACAAATGATGCACATAGGAGCAAAAAGAAAGAGCAATGACACACGTTGACATCCACCAATAAGTATTATTTTGTAAATTTCTTTTGAACAGGAATGGTTTGCTGGAAGATTGAGACAGTTTTGCCAGTTACTATCAGCCAGATCACCCACCTCCATGAGTTCAATAGAATTATCCACCAGGGTAAGTAATGTAGAAATATATTTACTGGTACTATTATATGTTTATCATTGCTCTATCATATGTTATGATATCAAATGCTCCTTGCTCATGGTGAAAAATTATTATTCTCATTTAATGTTATTGAAGAATTCATTAGAATCCAAATAAAGGAGCAATGGAAAAAAATTCCCCAAAATGCACTGTCCGGATGTATATAGCATAGAGGGGGAGGTTTATGCCCATGTAAAACTGGTTTAACCCAACATTTTGTGCCTGTACCAAGTTTAGCTTTCTGGATCATTAGTTGTTTTTTGTTATTTGTCTTTGTTTGTATATATAAAAATAAGAAGATGTGGTCTGATTGTCAATGAGACAACTCTCCATAAGAGACCAAATTACACAGAAATTAACAACTATAGGTCACTGTACGGCCTCCGACAATGAGCAATGCATGTTTTCTTGGAGGTGTTGAATATTTATGGGTGTAGTGGTCTTTTGAACTGTTTGTATGTCTGTTTTCTTGGAGGTGTTGAATATTTATGGGTGGTATGGTCTGTTGTACTCTCCAGTTTTTTGGTAATTCCTGTTATCCTTTGTATGTATTTTTAAGGCTGAGTGTAGCCTGTTGTCCTTTGTATGTATTTTTAAGGCTGAGTGTAGCCTGTTATCCTTTTTGTGTATTTTTAAGGCTGACTGTAGCCTGTTATCCTTTGTATGTATTTTTAAGGCTGAGTGTAGCCTGTTATCCTTTTTGTGTATTTTTAAGGCTGAGTGTAGCCTGTTATCCTTTTATGTATTTTTAAGGCTGACTGTAGCCTGTTATCCTTTGTATGTATTTTTAAGGCTGAGTGTAGCTTGTTATCCTTTTTGTGTATTTTTAAGGCTGACTGTAGCCTGTTATCCTTTTGTGTATTTTTAAGGCTGAGTGTAGCCTGTTATCCTTTTGTGTATTTTTAAGGCTGACTGTAGCCTGTTATCCTTTTGTGTATTTTTAAGGCTGACTGTAGCCTGTTATCCTTTTATGTATTTTTAAGGCTGAGTGTAGCCTGTTATCCTTTGTATGTATTTTTAAGGCTGACTGTAGCCTGTTATCCTTTTGTGTATTTTTAAGGCTGACTGTAGCCTGTTATCCTTTTATGTATTTTTAAGGCTGAGTGTAGCCTGTTATCCTTTGTATGTATTTTTAAGGCTGACTGTAGCCTGTTATCCTTTTGTGTATTTTTAAGGCTGACTGTAGCCTGTTATCCTTTTATGTATTTTTAAGGCTGAGTGTAGCCTGTTATCCTTTGTATGTATTTTTAAGGCTGAGTGTAGCCTGTTATCATTTTATGTATTTTTAAGGCTGAGTGAAGCCTGTTATCCTTTTGTGTATTTTTTAGGCTGAGTGTAGCCTGTTATATTTTTGTGTATTTTTAAGGCTGAGTGTAGCCTGTTGTCCTTTGTATGTATTTTTAAGGCTGACTGTAGCTTGTTATCCTTTTTGTGTATTTTTAAGGCTGAGTGTAGCCTGTTATCCTTTTTGTGTATTTTTAAGGCTGAGTGTAGCCTGTTGTCCTTTGTATGTATTTTTAAGGCTGACTGTAGCTTGTTATCCTTTTTGTGTATTTTTAAGGCTGACTGTAGCTTGTTATCCTTTTTGTGTATTTTTAAGGCTGACTGTAGCTTGTTATCCTTTTTGTGTATTTTTAAGGCTGACTGTAGCTTGTTATCCTTTTTGTGTATTTTTAAGGCTGAGTGTAGCCTGTTGTCCTTTGTATGTATTTTTAAGGCTGACTGTAGCCTGTTACGTCCAAATTTTCTGCAATTTACCATATGATTAATAATATATTAATTGAGAGGAGAAAACAAGGTATGTCAGAAAAGTTAGTATTGAATAAGTTCTTTATTTTGCTGTTGATATATTTCAGAGAAGTACTTTTTGAGAAAACAAATTTTTATACCCCATCTACTATAGTAGAGGAGCATTTAGTTTTCTGGTCAGTGCATCTGTCCATCTGTTTGTCCGTCCCATATCAGGTCATGGTCAAGGAAGTTTATGATGATGCTGTGGATACAGTATTGTTTGATATGTACTTATTTTCATAGTTGATGGGTATAGGTAAACAATAAAGCTAGGTTTTGGGTAAAATTTTCTTTAGGCAGGTATGCAGAATTTGATGAAACTATAAAAGAAGGTATCAAAAAAATGCAAAAAAACCTTTATCAATAAAAATGAGTACCCACAAAAATATCTGAATACACATAATCTTTTAAGAATGCAGCCTATGTTTTCTTTATTTTCAGGAATACCCACCTGTGTCTGATAAGTCACTGGAGTAAGTACTGTTAACGTTAGCTATAAGTCAATGGAGTAAGTACTGATAACATTAGCTATAAGTCAAAGGAGTAAGTACTGATAACATTTGCAATAAGTCACTGGAATAAGTACTGATAACAATAAGCTAGTGAGTAAGCACTGTTATCAGGGGCGGATTTAGGTGGGGGCGTGGTGGGCCTGTGCCCCCCTAAAATTTGCAAAGCATAGGTTGTCCTCAGCTTAATAAAGAATATTTCGATAAAAAAAATTTAAGTTTGCCCCCACCTAAAATCCTGGATCTGTCCCTCGTTATCATAAGCTATAAGTCACTAAAGTAAGTACGTATAACATTATATACTGAAGAAAGTACAATTAACATTAACCGTAGGTCACTTGAGTATGAACTGTAAACATTAGATGTTAGTATTAGGAGAAAGTACTGTTAACTTTAGCTGTAAGTCAATGGATTGAGTATGAACTGTATGTTAACTTTAGCTGTAAGTCACTTGAGTATAAACTGTAAACATTAGATGTTAGTCATAGGAGAAAGTACTGTTAACTTTAGCTGTAAGTCACTTGAGTATAAACTGTAAACATTAGATGTTAGTCATAGGAGAAAGTACTGTTAACTTTAGCTGTAAGTCACTGGATTCATAGGAGAAAGTACTGTTAACTTTAGCTGTAAGTCACTGGATTGAGTATGAACTGTAAACATTAGATGTTAGTCATAGGAGAAAGTACTGTTAACTTTAGCTGTAAGTCACTGGATTCATAGGAGAAAGTACTGTTAACTTTAGCTGTAAGTCACTGGATTGAGTATGGACTGTAAACATTAGATGTTAGTCATAGGAGAAAGTACTGTTAACTTTAGCTGTAAGTCACTGGATTGAGTATGAACTGTAAACATTAGATATTAGTCACAGGAGAAAGTACTGTTAACTTTAGCTGTAAGTCACTTGAGTATGAACTGTAAACATTAGATGTAAGTCACAGGAGAAAGTACTGTTAACTTTAGCTGTAAGTCACTGGATTGAGTATGAACTGTAAACATTAGATGTTAGTCACAGGAGAAAGTACTGTTAACTTTAGCTGTAAGTCACTGGATTGAGTACTGTAATCATTAGATGTTAGTCACAGGAGAAAGTACTGTTAACTTCAGCTGTAAGTCACTGGATTGAGTGTGAACTGTAAACATTAGCTATAAGTCTTTTGAGTAAGTACTTTTAACATTAAATTTTGAAATTTTTTTTGATGAGTTGATGATCTATTTTTTTATTTCCTTCTCATTAGAATTCTGTTTTAGTCAATACTATTATTGCACGAATGAGGGTACACATAGCATACCTTGTAATAATTGACAAAATTGCTTCATTCCATGGCTTTCAATATTATTTCGTGTATGCTTTGATGGTTATTGTCTTAAATTAAGTCGAAAGAAAGAGTAGTAGAAGGAAACAATGGGTTTTCAGGTAGATGTAGACAAGTGATTTAACAATTATGAAAAGATTATGTTCAATTAGTGAAGACTATTAGGTTTTCTGCACTTTGATATCAGCCAAAAGCCCAGATAATCTCTTATCTTGCTTTTTCTGGTCTTTTCCCCCACCCTTAGACAATTTTACGCTTGACAAAAGTATGCTTGATAATTTCTCCTCATATATTGTGACATCGCTGATAACTTCACCTTAAACATTGTGACATAGCTTATAAGTTCTGCTCAGATCTCAAATCAGTAATACAAAAATTACGGAGCTACTGAGCAGGGTGATTTAGGCGAAGGGAAGGATGATGATTCACAATATTAATACAAAACACTATGCACATAAGTTTCCATTAATTTCTATTAAACTCCTCAATAAAAACTGACACAAGAGTAGAACTAAGAACAGAGATTGGTTATTTTACTACTTGAATTTCCACTGGGCAAAATATAGTTAATGCATTTTTTGTTGCATATTTGATTTCATTGTTGTTGTATCTAGATTGTTTTGCATACACCCAAAATGTTAGTCATTAATTCATTTTATGTTTGCACCTTTGAATATTTCAGATCACTTAAAATGTTAGTTAAAGATTTCCAAGACTTAGCTGAAATTTGTTTACTGTTGTTGCATTTGGAGGTCAGAGTTCATTGTTTCTACTTCCTGTTACCAGTGGCAAAACAGGTATAACATTATAAACTTCTACATTATATATATTCTTATATTTGGACTGCATGGATGTTTTACTGAGCATACCAAGCATCTAAAGTATATTATACAATTATGGCCCATAAAAAAGATGAATATCCAAATTTTGGATATTCATTTCTTTTAAGGGGCCACAATTGTGAAATTATACGAAACTTATAGTGGAAGGGACTTTTGAATCATTGAAAAAGCACTTACCTTAACTGTAGTAACAGATTGTCAAAACACTTACATTAGAAAATTATTTTGTGTTTTAGAATTGTTTAGAATGTACAACGTAAGTAGACTCTTTCTTTAAAATATTGATGGCCCTGAAAAGGGCTGTTTACGAAAGATATACTCGGCACTAGATGAATTCCAAGCTTTGGTACATTGTCACTTGATGTCTTTTGCCATTTTGTTAACATATGCCTGATACATCATTTTGATGGAAGATAACTCGTGCACAAATCAAGAAGCTCAAATTTATTCACTGGTGAATAATAGGGTTATTCATCGATGGGTGTTAATTTTATGATTATTGTCCTTCCTTGCATGTAAAATGAAAAATAGCTGAATTATTCCATGTCACATGATAATGTCTTACCCAATAGAAATGTTTACCATATATGCAAGGTATGATATTATGATGTATTTACTATGGTGTTTCATGCATGCCTGGAATGCTAGACAAAGATTCCATGCCAGGTCAGATTTGGTTAACTATACATTGTTGCATCTAATCCAAAGTTTAAAAATTTTAAATTACAGACATGCTTTAGTCAAAGTGGATATTCTAATTATGTATAAATTGATAGCTTGAGTAAGGGAATCAGGAAACGTTAGTTAATGAACAGATTCTATTATCAACTGATTTTTTTTCAGTCAAATTATGCTGGTCCTATAGATGATCTTGATCCAGATTCAAATGTACTTAAACTAAATAAAGATTTATCTGCAATGGAAGAAATGCTGGTTCAGAGCTTACAACCACAAAAATTTAAGTAAGTTTAAAAGTGTTTATTATATGAGGTTATAGGAAAACTTATACAAGAATGCAGATATTGATAAATATGCAAAGAGGGAACAACACAATAATTCATAAACAACCGCAGCACATGAGATATTGATCACATTTTTTAAGTCACAAGTCGAATATTTTTTTTAAATTTGAATTCTTGGATTAGTTATTCTTTTTATTACATAGACTAAGTTTGAATAAAGTAGAAAATGCGAGGAACTACATCTTTTTCTAAGCATTCGTTATGATGTTACAAAATATACACCTGTTGTTTGAGTGAAATTACAGGATTTTTCACTTGTATATAAAACAAATATAGGTTTTTATTTTCCTGTGAAAATGAAATGACAGTTTTTCTTTGAAAGAAACCTTATGATTGCATATACTTATAGTGTCAAGTTGTGTTTTAGAAACAGTGTATACATTTCTGAAATATTTCTTGAATGCTTAGTTCATTAGGCACCAGTTATATTTCTTTGTTTTGCTACTCTCAAACAAGCAGTGGATATAGCCATCACCAGAATAAAAAATATTGAATAATACTTGTCTTGAATCATATCTAGGATGTCTTGTGTCAAACATGTGGTTGGATGTTCCCTCTAAATGACATAACCACTGTGACTATAGATAGAAAGAAGTGACTGAGTGTTTTAACAAGAAGGAAATGCTGTATGATTGCCAATGAGACAACTAGTTCACCAGAGACCAAATGATGTGGATTTAAGCAAATAGAGGTCCCTGTACAGCTTCAACAATATACAAAACTCATACAATATAATAAACTATAAAAGGACCCTACATGACAAAATGTGAAATAACTGAAACAAAAAAAAACAAGGGCATGATTTATAATAAACAAGAAATGAACAACAAATATTGCAGACATCAAACCAACAACACAAACACTCTCATAAAGTAATAATTTGTTTGTTATTGCAGATATATATTTGAAAGTCTTGGATTTCTAGTTTCCTCCATTTTAATGAGTAGTATACAGTACTTGAAAAAGATAAATGAGAATGGTATAAAGAAAATGTAAGTTGTCAATAATAGTCAAATGATTTTTTAGGGTTGTTGGGATTTTTGTAGTGCTTGTAGAGAGGGGTGTTTTTTCTCTGTTTTTTCTGGAAAAGTATTTTTATTCTTTGTGCATTTGCATATCTTTGCTTATCTTGATGATGGTCAGTTCATTTGATAGAAGAAACCTAAGAGTCAACCAATGATCTTTAAATAGTAACTTACAAACATTATCACACACTGATTATTCAAGTGCACTGTTTTCTATAATGATACCGATTAACAGGTTTCTGCAAATGGATATTTTACAATATTCATATCAGCAAATTTCTTATTTTCTATATTTGGATGTATTTGTGTGATTAAATGATCTTAAAAGTTTTTGCTTTGTTTTAAAATTTGTTGATTTTGTTGTCAGACATTTTGTGAGTTAACATAATTTTTGAGATGGATACTGTTAAGGGCATACGATACAGTTACAGGGGAGGTAATGACATTGCTAACGTAAATTGTTATTTTCGCGACGTCAAACTGTGACTTATCGGGAAAAGATGCAGTTTTCGACTGATTTTTATCATTCAAACTGATTTAACTTGAAAATGAGTTCATGGACCCCTCTTTTTTAAAATGACATTTGGTTTGACTACGTATGAAGATTATGTGTACCAATTTTCATGAAAAAGTCAATAGTGCAATTATTTTAAATTTGATAAATATACAGCAAAAAATTACGTTTTTTTCTACATTCATGAACATTTGATAAATATAAGTTATTTGTAAAAATAAAATGTACAGATTTATAGAACATTTATATAAAACAGAATTTACAAATAATTTAACAAAAAACAGCTTGTGTTTATCTTTTAAAACAAAAAAGTTATGTATTTCTGTCGAAAGTCCACAAATTCGAATTTTGAGGAAATATCTGAAATTTCAACCTCAATTTACTCAAAAAGTAGCACATGATGGTAAATTTTTTATTGCATATTTGATTTAATCAGGTAAAAAATAGCCTATATGCAAATTTTCATCAACATTTCATTATGGGATCAAAACTGTATAGTATGCCTTTAAGTGGTATATTTTGCCGAGTTTAAATTTCCCCGTTTTAAAGGCCAAACCAAATTACCGATGTTTTCCTTTTTCCTGTTTCTTGTCCCATATTCTGAACTTCATTATGTAGCAATTTTTGGGGTATTTTATTTTCATCGTTAAATAAGCGAAAAATAAACCCCTCCCAAAAATTACAAATTTTACAGTCTATTATTTGTCATCTGATGAGCTATTGCAGTAACTTGCTGTATATCATCTAACCATTCTTCACCAAATTATAAGAAATCATCTGTGAAATGATAGAATCAGTTTGAACCCAATTTGACAAGAGGGAAGTCTTGATAATGAATATATTTAATAAAATTATTTGAAAAAAACCATACTGGATATGCCGTTTGTCTGATCAATTTGATTATTTTTTTTAAATTACTAACACTGATTTTTCCAGAGAACTTTACAAGATGACTTTCAATATGGAATATATACTAATATTTGTTAAGAATGCTTTATAAATTTTATGTGTCTGAAGCTTTCGTTTTTTTTTTTTGTAATTTTAATCATTTTTTTTCAGAAATTGTTGGTAATTCTTAAGAAATAATTTGTTAGATCAGTTTAAGAAGTGTATACAGAAATGTTCAAATCAACATGCAATGCTCTAGCTTAAAACATTGCTGACCATTATATATATTAATACTTCATGTGAATAATTTCTCAACTCTTATTGTTCAATATTGATAATCCTTTAAACCTTGTGGCTTTTGCTATCTATATATAGAACAAATTGTTCTAATCATTCATCAGTTTCTTTTCTCTACAATAACAGAGCCGACTTGGACCATGCATTGTTGAATTTGTTCTCCTCTCAGGAATGTTTCATTGTTAAATCAGTATTATTCATATGCATCTAGTATGATATAGAAACCTACATTTTGTGAATTAATGTGATTAAAAGCTTATATCCATGTTTGCAATGCAAGAGGAAAGTTTTTCTGAAATTATTCATTGGATTATTTTAGGTGTAGAAATTTATTTGCCATACAACAAAACCTGACCAACATTACAATGGCTAGAGAAACAGACCTGGATCATGCCAGACAGTATTATGAGCTCCTTTACATGAACCCTGATGTAAGTGCTTTTTATGCTGCTTAAAAAATTTCAGATACATGTACCGTTAGTAATGGCATTGTTCATCTGTCCTATCCTTGGGTCTGGATAGTAACTTGAGTATCCCTTGTTTAATTTGATTAAAAAAATATCTAGTTGGTAGACAATGGAAAGGGACAGAAGCCTTTTGATTTGAGGTTGATAGGTCAAAGTTCAAGGTTACTGTTATTAACATAGAAAATGTTTTTTCAAAATTTCCTACACTCGACTCCAATCTTAATTGAATAGGATTGTCAGTTTTCCTATCGAAGGTCGGTGGTTTTCTCCGGGAACTCCGGCTTCCTCCACCAATAAAAACTGGCCGCCACGAAATAGCCCAAAAGCGGTGCTTAAAAGTGGCGTTAAAAACACAAAAAATCAAAATCAAATCAAAATTTCCTGATGATAACTTGAGTTTCCCTTTCTTCATTGGAATAAAAATTATACAGATGAATTTTAAAAGCAGTTTTGGAATTGTATCCCACAATGAACTGTAACACATTTATACATGTGAAATATTTACAATATTAGTACATGTTTATTTGTCCTACCAAACAAATAAGAATTTTTAACTTTTGAAATAAAACTGTTTTCTCTCACTAAATGTGCAGGTTTGGAGCATCAGTAAGCAACTGTGCTCTTGTTATTAATTGACTCCTGACCTTGCACCTTCAACTATGCAAGCAGATTAACCTCTACAACAGTCACCCCGAGACTTGTTTAATTCTTTATATAGCTCTTTAATAGACTTCTACAAACCAAATTTCTATTAACCAGATTTTCGAAGGAAAAATCGGTTATTGATTTTGGGGATGTACAGCGGGTGACTGCCAAACTTAGATATGTTGTTTCCTGTGACTAAATGAAGGTCAAGTTCAATTTTCACGATTTTAGCTTTTCTCGTTGTTGATCTATATCCCTTTCCAATAGTCAAATGTGGTACTTATTATGTGATTGAGTTATAGGGAAAATTCGCGAATTTTTACTTATCATCTTATTATGTTCATAATACCATAAAAAACATATTCACCAAGTTTTATTTTGATATGAAAAGTAATAAAGAAGAAAATTGGGAATTATTAATTTTATTTATCCAAACTTCCTGACTTATGTGACGTAGTTTAAGTCTTTTTGCATGCCGGGAGTGAAATTAATCTCATTTAAGTCTTGTTCGTTAACCATCTAATAACGCGATTTAAAGCGCATCGACGACTTTCGGTGTAGCTATTAACCAACTAAAAATAGGTGATAGCCATGCAACTTTTAAAATTAGATTGTAGGATTTATGTTTTAACGATTTTTGATACGAACTTTAGTAATAAAAGTAAATCATACAATAAAACAATTTTTATGATTTTTTCCCCGACAAATACTTTAAACAAACATAGGAAACTGACATGATCGATAGTGTATTAAAAATACTTGTTTGTATCAGAGACATATAATGATATATAATTATATGTCTCTGTTTGTATTGACCTTTTTGCTTCAGTCCAGCAAATATTACTTGTACTGTGGAAATAGAATGTGTATTGTTATGTGACACTTAGTGAATGTTGAATTCGTGGTTAAACTCTAGGTAATTAAAAGATTAGCATTCTGTAATTGTAATCTTTTGATCTTCATTCAGTGAATTGTAGCCGTCACGGTTTACCGTTCCAGGTGTGAACAACATTTCGTATGAATGATAAACGGAGTGCTGGTTTTAGACACAGAAAATATAAAAAAAAGAATTAAAATTAATTGTGTGGAGTAATTAAGTCGCACAATAACTGGATAGTCGTTGTATATTTTATATTTTGCGTAAGCTCACTTTTAAATGAATTATGACCGCCGATACTTTTGTAACGATGAAATACTGAATTAATTTAATTGAATAAATTTATAAATAATAATAGCCTTCTGAACACGAGTGTATGAACTAAAAATTGTGCTATTTTAAATTAGAATCGGTAACCTTGAATATTTGAAACAGATCATTACCAATTGCAATTATAGAATTTAGTCCATCCAAAACGATCTTTATTTACATATTCAGGAATTAATGTTCTCATCAAAATATTTTAAATCTCACAACGCATAAATACTTCAGCTGTTTGAAAAAAATTGACAAAAATTTAAGGATCTTCTTGGAATGGAATCGAAAATTACGAACAAATATTCTTTTCAGGTGTGAAAAGCATCAACAAAATTTATACATAATCGGAATGTCCCTATTAAAATAGTCTTCGTCTCACAACGTATAATACTTTAGTTATTTGATCAACAATGTTTAAAAAAAAAGACAGAACCAATTTGATGTCATCTTTCCCTATTTTTGTATATAATTATAAGTCTGTTTTAACTGGCAAGAATACCCCTAAAGCGGACAAGCAGTTTATTCTTTAAATTTCTGTTATTGAATACCAAGTAAGAAAATAAATCCGGAAATTAATTTGAAACTTTGATACTCAATAGTTTTCCTGGAAAAAAAATCACATCCCTTGGGGATAATCAGTTTACATCCAGTGACATATATATAACATACATGTCGGAACAGGAAATTTGGCGTAAAACACTTTCAGAACCATGTTCACATTATTATCCATTATACCCAACAATTATGATGATGACGAATTTCTTCCTTTGTTCCGAGAACAATCTAATTGAAATATAAATCTGTGATTTTACTATGTCCATAACTGATGAACCAGAGACATATATACACATGTGTATATATGTCTCTGGATGAACCAAAGCAAGTTAGATATCGACCTGTATTTAAATCAAATTGGTTCTCTTCTTCTTCTTCTTTTGGTATACAATAGTCCATCGACATCCGATGATTACATCCTGTTGACATCGTGGACTAGTCTATTTACAAAACTTTTACCCCAATTTAAACAAAATGTATGTTTCTTTCTTATGTTCAATGTATACATGTATATTTTAAATTGCGACTATCTATAGTTCTGTAACTTTCTATCCAGGTGTATAAACGAATGATCGACAAGTGTCACAGTACATTTTTGTTAAATCAATACTTCTTGTATGTTTCAAACTGTCCTTCACTATTACAACAAGTATATACTTACATTTTCCCAAATTTACCCTTGGAAAAAATATGTAAATAGATTTTATTTTATCATTTTTATATATTTTTTTTTAATTATTAAGATTTTTTGTAAATAATATTCTTTACACCAGAAATGTTATTTATAAGCAAGCGTATGAGTTAATGTAATATCACTATCGGACACGCAAGACAGAGATGTATATTATACACCTGATAGTTCAAAACAGAAAGTTACAAGTTATCGGCCGTGTACACTGATCAATACCCTCAGAAGTGAAACGATGCATGAACTTGCAAGCCCAACAGGAAATCGCTTGAATACCTGGACGTGTCACCTCACAATACCTTTGGGAGTAATACCTTTAGCCATGCTGGTGAGCAGATAAGGGAAGGTCCAAATTTATTTAAATAAGTTGATTGCATAATAAAATTTTGAACAAATTAGATTTTCGAAAATAATTTTCACGGACACTTATTCATGATCATTAATGAATTTGAACTTTGACTTTTTAACTAATTTCCATATAAACAGTTTAAAAACGACAGACCATGGTTATTTAAAAAATAATAACATTTTCCGTATCAAGTTAGTAAGTCGGATAAAACAACCGTACGATTGAAAAGATATTGACACGCAATTACGACTACATTAGGTTACTGTAGTTTTGGTCCTTTGTGGTTTATAGACCTATCGTGGTTTCTAAACGGAGAAGATATTAAAATGGCGGCACGCAGAGAATTGATACTCTAATTTTAAAATCGATGGTGATCTCTTATCTAGCAGAATAAAACTTTGATACTTATGAATTTGAGCTTTTTACACAGAATGGACATAATATCAATTTTTGATTTTTTTGCAAAGTTTCCCTTTATTTCTCTTTGAAATGGTTAATTATATATATAAAGTCTGATTACACTTACAGATAAGTTTTATAGATTTTTTAAAAAGACATTGTATTAATGATAAATGACATTTTGGATTTTTTTTTCTATTCTTTGGTAAATTGTTTGAAGAATTTTGTGGTAGGTTTGTTTGTTATTCTGTATAAACTGATTTTCTGAATGCTATATATATATATATATATTTTATTATGAAGTGAACTCCTTTAAAAACTAAGCTTATATTGTCTATTAATAAACATATATTTAGATTTCTGATTTTGGACCTAGTTTTCAAGTTGGTCCAAATTGGGGTCCAAAATTAAACTGTGTTTGATTTCAACGTAAATTGAATATATATAGGGTTCTTTGAAATGCTGAATCTAAACCCGTATTTATTTTCATTATTAATTAGATAATACCACATTGAGGTCCAAAGGGTCCTAAATTAAAATTTTGTTGAATTTCATCAAAAATTGAATTCTTGGGGTTCTTTGATATGCTGATTCTAACAATGTTTTAGTGGTTAAATCATATCTAATTTTATTGATTATAATTTGAAAATAGATGCAAATGTATAACATTATACCTAATTTTAGAGAACTATTTTTAGTGGCTAATCATATCTAATTTTAGAGAACTATTTTTAAGTGGTTAATCATATCTAATTTTAGAGAACTATTTGTTTATAATTTATTCACTTTGAGTTATTTCCCTTTGAACAGAAAATTAATAAGTATATAGATAAAATTAAACTGTGTTTCATTTCAACATAAATTAAATATATATAGGGTTCTTTCAAATGTTTTATCTAAACCTGTATTTAATTATTGGATTTTTGGTCCTAGTTTTCTAGTTAGTCCAAATCAGGGTCCAAAATTAAACTTTGTTTGATTTCAACAAAAATTGAATTTATGGGGTTCTTTGAAATGCTGAATTTAACCATGTATTTAGAGATTTTGGATTTTGGGCTCCTTTATCAAATTGGTCCACATAGAGGTCCAAAGGGTCCTAAATTAAACTTTTGTTTGATTTCATCAAAAATTGAATTCTTGGTGTTCTTTGATATGGCCACAGACCACAATTAAATTCCTCTATTAGTTCTTTATAACGTTTTGTTTCATTAAAAAAAATGCACCATGCATTTTTGTCAAATCTTTTGTGTTTGTAATGTATAGTACTAGTCCAAAAATCTATCCAAAATTCAGAAAGATTGAACCAATCACTCTTACAAATTTAGCCAATACACATCCATACCCCTATGGACAAGTCAAGAGATGTTCCGAAAACTGTAAATATCACCTTTTTGCAACTGGCCTAATCACTCTTTCCATATCAAAATCAGTTAAAATACAACATCCAAAAGTTTATTTCCCCTCTCTTCTTTCATATCCACCTTAAAAAAAAAACTAAGAAATGAGTGAGGAAAGGAAAGAAAAAAAATTAAGAAAAAATACACTCTATTTAAAGGGAACTATATTCGTGGACAACGAAGAGCGGGTCATTAATTGTGGTCTTGGGCCTGTTAGGGGTCTAAAACTTTACCAATTCTAATAAAACTTGGCATGATTTCAGCTTAGTGTATTATGAAACAGTTTACAAAGCTTCAAAGCCATATGATACCAATTATAAAAAATGTGGTATTTTTTATATCAGAACTTTGGGTGCTGAATTGTGGCGTTGAATTAGAACAATTTCAACTATCAAATTTGGGCTTCTAAAAACCAAAAGATACCAAAACTTGCACTTTTTAATGTCTCTATGTATAAGTTATCACCTATTAAAAGCAACAGATAGCATACTTCATGTATCAGACTTATAAAAAATGGCCAGAAGTTAATTTTATATGAGCATGTGCCAAAAAATAGAGGTTTTCAAATGAAGTGAGGCCTTATATGAAATGTAATATTTTTCACTTACCACAATTTTCTGAAGTTGTTAAGTTATAAAAAAACCTTTTACATGTTATAAATGTACTTTTAATGGAAATATAAGTTTCAAATAGCATAACACATGTGGATAAAATGGTCTTCTGCAATGTCAAGCTTAAAAAGCAGGTTGTCAATTTAGGCCGTTACCCACATTTGCATATTAAAAAGCATATAATAATATGGGAGATGGAGATATGCTTCTTTTTGCTCAAATCTTTGCTTAGATATGATAAAACATGGATCCTCGATGTAACAAGACTGTCACTTCCAACTATAAATGTAGACAGTATGGTCTAATGCAAAGTTATTTACTGTACTTTTAAAAACCAACATGAAATTTCAGCCTCAAAAGGCCAATATTTTAACCACTAGCTATCAAACAAAAGAAAATAAAGGTAGTCTGTGAAACAGACAAGGCCAAACAACCAGTAATAAGTGCTTTTCATACAGATTCAGTGAAATCTGCTAAAAGGAATTCAACTTGTATGTGCATAGAACCTCATTTTTCTCTTGCTTCATATTGACCGTTAGACTAAGACCATAAAAGCAGCACATTTTGCACTCTTATTCTGATTTTATCTACTTTTTTTTGTGTTCCGTGTTTGAAAATGAGTTAAACATCTACATTAGATACCACAAACACAAATAGAAAATCAGAAAAATCTGTCAGAGAGAAAGTAAGAATGCTACTTTTGTAAAAATATTGAAACAACTGAAAAAGTTCAATTTTGGGCATGTAGGCTGAAATGTCACTTTTTTACAAAATTTCTATCAAATAAAAGTGGAAATCATTTATTCTCATGTAGTTTGACAAATTAATACCAACAGATCATTCAGGGAAGTTGTCAAAGTACAAATTCAATATTTCCTGAATTCACCTCTTAGGCCACAGACCACAATTAAATTCCTCTATTAGTTCTTTATAACGTTTTGTTTCATTAAAAAAATGCACCATGCATTTTTGTCAAATCTTTTGTGTGTGTAATGTATAGTACTAGTCCAAAAATCTATCCAAAATTCAGAAAGATTGAACCAATCACTCTTACAAATTTAGCCAATACACATCCATACCCCTATGGACAAGTCAAGAGATGTTCCGAAAACTGTAAATATCACCTTTTTGCACCTGGCCTAATCACTCTTTCCATATCAAAATCAGTTAAAATACAACATCCAAAGTTTATTTCACCTCTCTTCTTTCATATCCACCTAAAAAAAACTAAAAAATGAGTGAGGAAGGGAAAGAAAAAAAAATTAAGAAAAAATACACTCTAATTAAAGGGAACTATATTCGTGGACAACGAAAAGCGGGGTCATTAATTGTGGTCTTGGGCCATATGCTGATTCTAACAATGTACTTAGATTTTGAATATTGGACCATAATAGGTAAATGTCCAATTTCATATTTTTCAGTTCTTTGACCACATTCATTTTGTGTCACAAACCTATGCTGTGTCAAATATTCAATCACAATCCAAATTCAGAGCTGTTTTAAGCTTAAATGAAGTGTCCATACTTGCTCAACTGTTCAGGGTCCGACCTCTGCAGTAAATCCGGTTTGCTGTCACTCTGACAGCCTCTTGTTCATAATCATTGATTTTGGCTCAAACACATTAATTGGTAAAAGGCCTATAGAAGTAAGTTTGTGTGTCTGTCCATCATAAATCATTTTTGATCTCCAACTTTAAAACCCCTTTGAGTTCATTGATGAGACTTTCATGGAAGAAAACCATATGTTCATGATCATAATTAGACAGTTAGTTGAACTTAGACATGCCTGTTCTTATACAAGACTTAACAAAAAAAGAAAAGTTCAGATTAAGTAACCACAAGTTAAGGTTGATACTTGGCGATACAATTTACTTATTAACATTCCCTCTGTGATGGCTACCATGGCTATCCTGTTGTAAGCTAATTTCATAACAGGAGAAATTAGCTAAATATTAAGTGTTATAAAATATATAGTTACGTCCAAAGTATTTAAGTACTTTGAAAGAAAATAATTCTGCCTAATTTATACAGAAAAAGATTTGAACAGTTGAAGAAAATTTTAAATTCCAAGTTAGTTAGGATATTGGGACTTATAATGATAATTTTTCATGTTTGTCTTTTTAAAGGATGTGCTGTCATTGATTGTGGAGAAAGGACCAGATTATTCCTATACAGAATATGTCTCACTGTTCCAGTTATACAAGAAAAGCCATTCACACATTAAACAAGCTAATTTAGACACATTGTTACATAAACTTGAGGAAGTCATGAACAAAACACAGAATGGTTCATCTGCATAATAATCATATCCATTTAGAACTGGATAACTATGAGCATCTATTGTTTTATTGTGATATAAAAGTCAGCATGGAGTTATGATCCAGCAGTATATGAATACAACAGTTTTTTTGAGAAAAAAACAATCATTATATTTGCTTATGTGCGAATGATTTACAATGTTGCATATTATTGTAGCTGTTATGTGTTTCTCAAAAATGTTAACTTTATGGACTAAATCAACCTACATAATTGACAAGCATTACATACATGCTTTTTGAACATTAATATGCAAAGATAAATAACTACTAAATGCCACTTTAAAAACATTGCCCTATTTATTTAGCTAACATAATCATGATTACTATCTATGAATGGACTTGATGAAAAAGTTATTCATCCTTTCAAACAGTGCAATATTATTTTGTTTGATTTGTGATATATTGATGTTAATTGTATATTTTATATATATTATATTGAGATAAACAACAATGTTCTTTTCCTATGTTAGAGACTATTTTTGAGCTACATGTACCTCACAGAGTATGACCACATATTTGCTTCTCATGGGTAATGTGATGGATTTCTACTGATGGAACTCAAGCTGTTTATCCTTAACGAGTGCATATGTTTATCACATTTTTCATGCAATCTAACCCCACTTATCACTGCCTTGAGTTTTATTTCCAGGCCTCGTCTCTACCTTTGAGAGCATAAAAAACATGCAGGATTTTCTCTCTGTGTTGAAGACCCATTGGTGGCCTTGGGCTGTTTTCTGCTCTTTGGTCGGGTTGTTGTCTCTTTGACACATTCCCCATTTCCATTCTCAATTTTAATTTTATAGTGCAGTTATGTTAACATTGTTTAGATCCTAACCAGGCACATGTCATGTAACTTATTCATAACATTACTCAGATATTTAGTTACAAAATGATTTCTATGCGTATAACCATAGGTGTGAAGAAAACAATTTTTTGATAAATTGTGCATGGTGTATGAATTTATATGTTGGTTCAGCTATAATTATGCAATCATGAAAAAATGAAGATAACTCAGATTACTCTAATTCATAATATTTCATTATGTTTATTTTTTAAGTTCATATTGCAAAATGAAAGCAATCTTTACCCTTCAGTACTCTCTAAACCTTCCATTGTTGGGTTCAAGTTCCTTAACCTCTAGTATTATGTGTAATAATTCATGGACTGTTTGTCTTGTCATAGTTCTGATTTTGGCCTTTTAGTTCTGGCCTTCAACTTCCACTGTTATTGGTCACAGAGTATAAGTTGACATATATATTCAATAAAATGTTAGCCATAAGAATATTATTCTACCAATTTTTTTTTTGTATTTTGCTTTAAGATGAGAATCTAAGAATTACTTCATTATATGAACATTAGCTACTCTCCTCCTCATCTGTGTAACATCAGTAATAGTTTCCTGCTGTGAAATAATCGCCTCTGATGACAGATTACTTATCAATATCAACGCATCTTTAGAGTTCAGGGCAAAGATTACCTTTTCAAAACAAAGCCATTTACTCAAGTCCTGTCTCTGATATCTGTAAACCTCTCCAACTTGGTAAGGATCTGGAATTCAAATTCAAATGTAGAATCAAAGACAATAATCATGTGTCTAATACTGTAATACAGCTTGGAAAGGTTTTAATTTGAAGAGGTTACGAAATTTCTGTCATTTTTGTTGAGCCTTAGACTTTTAACAACTTTCTTAAACTATCCTGGATTTCTACCAAACTTGAACAGAAGCTTGTTTATGATCATAAGATAGTATCCAGAATCAAATTTTGTTAAAAAAAAATCCTGTTTTTCCGTATTTTACTTATAAATAGACTTAGTTTTTCTGCCAGGAAACATTACATTCACTCTGTGGTTAAAGTTTTTAAAATTTTAATAACTTTCTTAAACTATCCTGGATTTGTACCAAACTTGGTCAGAAGCTTGTTTATGATAAAAACTAGTATCTAGAAGGAAATTTTGTTAAAATTTTGTACCTGTTTAATCGATTTTACTTATAAATGGACTTGTTTATGATCATAAGATAGTATCCAGAATTACATTTTGTAAAAAAAAATCCTGTTTTTCCGTATTTTACTTATAAATAGACTTAGTTTTTCTTCCAGTTAACATTACATACAGTCTGCAGTTAAGATTTAAAACATTTATTAGATTCATAAACTATCCTGGATTTTTACCAAACTTGGACAGAAGCTTCTTACAATCAAAAGATTGTGTCGAAAGGAATATTGTTTTTTTTTTTCCTCATTTTTGTTGAGCCTGCGATTAACAGCAAAAGTAGGCGACACACTGGGTTCCGCGGAACCCTTACGAATTTTTCTCGGTATAACCTGAAGCTATTGAAGGCAAAATAATTTTTAAGAGGTTAACTGAAATAGATGAATACCCATCAACAACTTCATTATAAAATTTGACTGCTAATTACTAAACTTAACTTTCAAAATCATGAAAGATTAAAAGTTGAACCATGAGTTATTGCTCACAAATGATACCCCGATTTTAAGTATTGGGTAAATAGGAAGTTGATTAGCAATGGATTAAACAGGCATCACATGGTATAGCATTCTCACATGAAGCCTGATACCACATTTCAGGTAGCTCTGATTCCTAGGTCATCAGATGAATATTTCATACATGGCCACTGTAGAAACATTTAAGAAGTGTCCAGTAAACAGAAGTTGATGATCAAAGAATGTGAAAATGTATCACAGTAAAGCATGCTCACTTAAAAACTGGATACAAAATTTTAGAAAGTTCGTCATTTTGTGTGAATTGTAGTTCCTAAGAAAAATGTAGGGAATATTTCAATGGATAGATGGAAATAAGGACAGAAAAACACAAAGATAGGTATAAAGGGATAAAACAGTATACCCCTCCTAGAAGTGGGAGCACATTTAAATGTTACTTCATAGCATCAGACTACGGAAATACACATACCTGAGAAATCTACTGAAATATTTATTTTAGCCCATGTAGCACTCATGACTCTCTTTTGGTCAGATTCTATCTGTACTATCCCAATTGAAAAAAAATAACAAAAAATTGCTTGAAAATATAGTAATGTTAGTGCTCACCTTGCCTTTCATTCAAATGGAATAGATTTTCTGGAGATTTCCTATTTCATCTTGAAGGCTCACCCATATCTAACAGAAAACTATTGTTATTCTGGCAGAAATCTTCATGGTTCATCATAGTTTACTTTAACAACATATTGGTTCAATATTTGCATTGTTTACATGTATGATATTAAAATAAGTATTTCACCATTTGTCAAACACTGAAACGAACAAATACGAGTCTTACTTACAAAAACCATGTATTGTATACCTACATAATTTCGTGGAAACGTGAAAGTCCATTCAAGCATTGCATTTGAATTTATTTGTGATATTATCTTAACTCTGTTGATGTATTCATATAAGAGAAGATCAAACTTTTTTTTTTAAATTTGACATATTCAAGAAGATTTAAATTTGCATTATTATTTTTACTAACCAAAGTCTTTTTGATGATTTTTTGATGAATTGTAACACAATGTAATTGGTTTGCAGTTCCCATATCTTTTATTCAACAAGAATTTCCTTAGGCTTTATGAAAAATATATTAATATTCAAATTAATATATTTATAGCAAAAGAATGTCACAATGTACTCCACTGAAAGGAGCATGATCAATTAAAGGCACTTTTATTTCTCAACAATCCTCTAAAAACTTCACCGTCACAAAACCACTTAGTTCCTCTTCCTAAATAATCATATGACAATTTTCACTAAGCTTACTGGCAACACAAATTTTGACCAAATCCGACGTCTACTGTAGAACACCAAAGCTATACCTGTGAAACATTATCTTGTATTATCCTGGAACTATATTCAAATAAATCATACAGTTACCTCTATAGGCAGAGATACAGGTATCTCTATATTCCTTTAGTATGTTACATATCATGTTAAGAAACTGGTCCCCATAGGTTGGTAAACTTTGCATTAGCTCCTGTAGTTTCCTGATATTTCTGTCTACAGTAACAGTACACTGAAACCCAAAATTGCACATATTTTAAGGATAAGATGCAGAAGAGATCTTTCGTTAATTTTCCCTTAAGATATTGTTGTTAAATCATGCAATTGTTAATAACTGAAAGCTGAAGACAGCTTTCTTGTCAATACAATTGTATGCAGAAAACAAAATTATCGTTGATTTTTTTCTTGCAATGATGACAAAATATTTTTCAAGCCGAACATAAAACCATTGCAAACGGAAAAAAGGAATCTTGTTCTTTGACTAAAAGCAGAAACCCTCATTGCAGGAAACAGTGTATGATTAGGGCGAATAATTGGTATCAAATAAAAATTTCAAAGAATAAAAAATGAAACTAGTATATTCATTATAGTCCTTTTTTATTTAACTCACCTGACCCAAAAGGCTATTCTTTTGCGTCCATCGTCCTTCGTCAGTCCGGTGTCCGGTGTAAACTTTTTTCAAAGATCTCCTCTGAAACCACTGGATCAATTTCAACAAACCTGGGCTGAATAATCCTTAGGGTATATCGCCTACGACGAAAATCGCGGATGGCGAGACATAGGTGTTGCTTTAATTTTTCTGCGTCGTCGTCGTCGGCGGCGTCAACAATTGTTAAGGTTTCTGCTGAAGTCAGTTTGACAGGAACTACTTGTGATAGATCGATGATACTTTATAAAGTTGAATTACTATCTGTACATATAAGTTTGACGGTATTATGGAATCCCAACCCCCTAGGTCATGGTCCAGCGACTTCCAATTAATAAAATATTTCAATGTTCAGTTATCCGCTTAAGTTAGTTTGATAGGAACTACTTGTGAAAAGTAAAATAAAAGAAAAATTCAAAACGGGAAGTCTCTTATCATACGGCAAAATCAAAAGCCCAAACACTTCAAACGAATGGTTAACAGCTGTTACACTCCTGACTTTGTACAGGCATTTCCTTATGCAAAATAATGTGGATTAAACCTGGTTTTAAAGCTAGCTAAACCTCTCAATTTTATGACAGTCTCATAGAATTCCATTAATGTGTGAGCAAAACAAACAGACATATTAGGTAGAAATGTCAAAAATAGGGGTACAACAGTCTACATTGTATTATAATCTAAATCACTATAAAAACACAAACAACTATGTTAACAAAGAAAAACAAAATGGCATATAGAAACTCTTATAGACAAAGCACATAAGCAAAAATAAAAGACAAGAATACAAAAAGTGACCATAGCACTATACAACAATTGCGGGATGTATAAATACCGAGCCACACCAAAAGGATATTACCAAAAAGGGTGAAGGTTTGGTACCATTAAAACGTTTAAACCCGCTGCATTTGTTTGCACCTGTCCTAAGTCAGGAATCTGATGTTCAGTAGTTGTCGTTTGTTGATGTGGTTCATAAGTGTTTCTCGTTTCTCGTTTTTATATAGATTAGACCGTTGGTTTTCCCGTTTGAATGGTTTTACACTAGTTATTTTTGGGGCCCTTTATAGCTTACTGTTCGGTGTGAGCCTAGGCTCCGTGTTGAAGACCGTACTTTGACCTATAATGGTTTACATTAATAAATTTTGACTTGGATGGAGAGTTGTCTCATTGGCACTCATACCACATCTTCTTATATCTATAAACAGTATAGATCAAAAATATTCTTTATAAAATTGTATTTCTACCAGTACATATCAGTTTGACGACTATTTCGAGCCTCATGCCCCTTAAGTCATGGCCCACTGACTTTGAATTATTTTTTTTTAATTTTAAGTTTTCTGCTAAACGGTATGATAGGAATCAATTCTGATAGATTAATGGTTATTTTCTATAAAGTTGCATTACTATCAGTTCATATCAGTTTGACTATTTCGAGGCCCCGCTCCCTTATTAAAGCCTTGCAAACAAATGGATTTTGACCCGGTTTTTTAGTGCAAAAGTTTAGCATTCTATATACACCTGGCTTCAAGTTAACGCTCACATTCGAACGTGTATTAAGACTTCCACTGCAAAATGGAAGCATCTAGCAAGAGTTGCTGTAAGGGTTCTTTTACGTAATAAGGGCCTGACATATATTTATGTACTATAACATATATGTACCGCTGATTGCATCGGCGGATTCAGTTATCATTCACAGTAAAACGCCCACTTAACAGCCTGTAACTTGCTGTTTAGAGAATACGTAGCAGCACAAGAATAGCGCCTTTATTGATGTTTATCTCAAAGTCACATGAGACATAACAAGAAGCAAAAGATCTAACTTAATTTCAAACCCAAGAAAACCCTATCACTGGTTTGAGAGTAATTCTTGCACCCGTTGGTGACAACGTCGCATGTTGAAATGGGATTTATATGTATATGTAAACACGCAAATGTGCGATAAATAATTAGCAAATAAAGGCAACAGTAGTATACCGCTGATCGAAATTCATAAATCGACTGAGAAAAAAACAAATCCGGGTTACAAACTAAAACTGAGGGAAACACATCAAATATAAGAGTAACAACAGAGTAACGGGTAAAAAATGTCTTACAAATACTGTCACAATGTGTCCAAAAATAATTGTAAAATACAGAAACACTACAGACTTTCAGATGATTTGTTAGATAACTTTGCAGGAAATAGAATATGATTCGGATAATAAATATTTTAATAGAATAAAAACTGAAACTGAGATATTTATTAGTCAATTTTTTTTTATTTTGACAGGAAATTTTTTTAAAATTAACGAAAGGAAAGCGGACGGTAGTGTCTAATCGCACCAATCGTCAAGTGTTTAGTATAAGTTTTACTTTATCTATATGATTATATCTACATTGATGATAAACAAAGTTGATGAGACAGCAATTCACCGAGCAAAGCTATTGAAGTAGGGGGTAGGTTTCTGAGTAACAAGTGACATTTTATGGAAAATAGGATTTTCATTTAATGACCATTCACAATCTCAGAACTTTTATGTTCTCAATTTAAATTTTTTTTTTTTAAGTTGTAATGCTATCACTTCTTCTAGGGACAGTATGCCAATGATTGTTATAACTTCAATTAAACCAATTGATTTTCTGGGCTTCTTTAGTTGATTTTAGCGTATGCATTTAAGTAGATACACGTTCAAAATCTAAAAACTTACAAAGAACAAATGTGTATTTTTCGCGTGGATAAAAAAAGATACTTTTAAGAAACGAGTTCCAACTCCCTCTGGCAAAGTTGACCTAAGATAAATTTGGGTATTCTTTTAATGTTCCTTTTGTTCATATAGGTTGCTTTTAAATGTTTCAGTTTGAAGGTTCCTGATGGATGAGGTTAAATCCAGAAAAAAACGTTTCAGACGCACGAAGTTCATTAAGTGTTAATTTCATTGACGTTAACAATCAAACATTCACGTTCAAAGGTAACTTTTTATTATATTTCATAAGGGATTTTACTTGATAATATTTATTTCATTACCAGTTAAATATTGCAAAGTTTCAGATACAGAAATGGATTAAATTCGATGCTAAAATGATCGTCATATTTCATAAACGATCATAAATAAAAGGCACTGGGCAACACCAAAACAAGGACATTTTTCTCATCAGATCTGACAAATAAGGAAATATTTCTCATTCAGTGAAAAGTATGAGTAAATCCCTTTTCTTAGTTGTCAGCTATTAAAATTCAATATCTCACTCTCTTAATTCAGTTATATTTTAAGAAGAGATTGTTGGAATGTTGCATCTGCAATAACTCTTTAGTGGATCCATGTAAAGACATTGCAGGCTTTCAAAGCCAAACTGTCTGCCTCGAACATCTTATTTTTCATTTTCAATTTAAATGTGCCGCCTTCCATTTCGAACTCCCCACTTTGTAGAGCGAAAATTTCATTTGATTTGTTGTGATTCTCTTTTTTTCTCTTTTTTCCCTGATTATTCACGGAATATGTGCCATCATAATTTAAAACAAACCACAATTAATTTTCTTAATTGTTTACCAATACAGACAAGCGAGAAGATTGAAGGCATTATTTGAATTAAATAGTACTTCATTTCTTAGTTTCTTTACCTTTTATACATGAAATAGTTGCCACTGGAAGTAATTCAATTTGATACTTCTACAGGTATATTTTTTCTAAAGATATTTAAGGTAAAAATGTATTCAAACAAAATAACAAATATACGGTAAGGATGGTAATTATATGACACCAATATATATATCTTTAAATACATGTACCAAATCTATACTTTTGAATGTAGTTGATTAAAAATTCGAAGGTTTCTACAGAGCCGTTTTTAAATTACTGCTTTATACAAGGTACATTATGTACGTCTTTGCAAAGAATATAGCATAACATGTACTTGTCCAAAAGGTTAAAAACTGATCACAAACACCAGGCTTATAAGTAAGTTAAACATAAATTATCCGTTATACCTATAGATACATTTTACATATGTAGGCAACATTCAGGTAAAATCTCTCGATATAAGTATTAGTGGAGTAATCGATTTTGTGCGGGAATTTTTGCAAATGACCGCAGTATGTTGAAATGTTGAAATAAATTTTTACGAAGAGTCAGACTTCAAGCTTGTATAACAACTATTTCCACACCCGATTATTGTACGCAGCTTGAGCAAAATTAAAAATGCATAAATAGAAATCTATAGTCTTGATATTTTGTCAACCTTAAAAAGATAAAGTTCAAGCATACCCCTACCAAATTAATTACAGGAGTCTATGGAAGAAATTCAATATTACTGTAGCGTTGCAGTACCTCAAAACTAATCCCTTACAGACAAATGGATTTTGATCCGGTTATTTTAAGTTCAAAAATTTGGCATTCTTTTTACACCCGAATTGAAGTTAACGCCAACAGTCGAACGTGTTTTATACATCCAACACAAGCGAAATGGTCGTTTCGACCAAGAGTTGTTATAAAATATATTGTACGTGTTAATGGCTTGACATATATTTTGTACTTTAATAGGTTACTTATATGTTATATAAGTATTGTTTATACAAATAATATTTCCAGCCAACTTTAATAATTAATCTTTCCAGTAAACATGCTAACATCTTGGATACATTTAATTTACATACACAGACCACTTGCTACATCTTGAGAGTAATTCATCTGGCATTTGACACTTTGAAGTTACACTGCAATCTCACCAGGGGACATACTAATCTATTCTTAATCAGATACATGTTACAATTATTCACATTAATTAGTATATAATAACTGAAGGTCAGTGATTTCAGTCTCCTCCCACTAGATGATTGATGTACCCCAAATCTGTGTGTTAAGCCATATGCATGGTCTTTGTGTCATCAGTTTCTTGATTCAAAGCAGTCAAACTAAGTTCAACTTGACAGTTAAACAGTGCTAGAATTCAATTTTACCACCCACCAACCCCTTCCAAACACCTTCAATAATGTTCATGACATGAGAAACATCTCAGCTTTTACCAGTGATATTTTTTATTTTATAACTTGTTTTCATTGATGGAATTTTATCACTGGTCATTTCTAAAATTTCAGTCATTACAAAGCATTTCGAGGACAAATTTTATCAAATTTATTCCAGCGCCAGATAGATAGACCCTCCTACTTACTACTTGTAATAGCACTACATGGGCTATCCATCATGCAGACCTTGCTCACCCCGGCTGCAGATGAGACGCCTAGTCCCATCCTCTTTGTGGAGACCCCTCGCGTCACATTCCTGGCTGGCGTATTGTCGGGCAGGCATGTTCTTCCTTACACTACAGATGTTGCAATTGACCTACTCGGCAGGAACTCCAAAATTCTTAATTATACTGAGTGTTTCTCAAGGGCCAAAATATTTTGTTACTGAATTTATTGTATTGATAAAAATTATTCATTCAAAGATTCTGTCTGCTTTGAGCCAGTATGATTTAATGAGATTATGTTTGGTTTACACACAGATACCCCCTTTCACACTTATGCTAACATTAAATTATTTTGGGAGTTGGTTTAGATCTACAATGCTCAATTTCACTGATGGTGAGTTTATAAAATTTTTACTTGTTACAATTTACTTTTGACTTAAAACTCAGCATTGGGGACTTTGTGGATTGTGATATTAAATTTGAGTTTGGCTATCAAGAGAGTTACATCAGAATTAAGAAAACATTGGATCTACAAGGATTTGATTCATTACCATACAAACAGAAAATTATTTACATATTTACATACCAAGAGACAATTACAGATAATAAAACACCACCTATAAAAACTTCAAAAGTATGTTTACATAAGGGACAACAATCAACACAGCACAAAATTTACACCATACACAACTACAAAGACAATTTTGTTTGTATAAACATATATGTATTGCTGCTTACATACCCAATCAGATAGATAGTAACGGCGGATTAATTCGTCCTTCACATTAAAACGTCCCAGCCCTTAATCCGCTTTACTAAAATGTTGTAATTTGATGTGTACATGTAGCGACAAAAGAGAAACGTTTTAAATGATGTTTATTAGCTCAAAGCCACGGTTTAACATTACAAGGAGCAATAGTTCTTACTTAATTACAAAATCAAGAAAATTCCTGGGCCACATTTTCACTGATTTTTATAGGCTCCTTCAGTTCATTTAAGCTTATACATTTTAGCAGATAAATGATAAACAAATAAGAACATAAAAACAAGAACTCATAGGAAAGTACAAGTGTGTATTTTCATTTAGATGTTAAATCCGAAAAGCTCTTTGGACGCTCGACATTTATGAAGTGTTTATTGTCATTTACTAGAACTGGATCAAGACCAGTGCTGGTGGAAGAGTATCATCAGCTCAGTAGTAAATGCCTCGGTACTGGGATTATTAATACCTCACTTTTTTAAATTCTCCATTGGTAAATCAAGTGAGTATTCAGAAACTTAATTTCCAGCCCCACCCCCCACCCGGGCAAGTTGACCTTAGGGGAATTGGGGTTATTCTCTTTATGTCCATTTTGGTCATTTAGCTTTCTTTTAAATGTTTAGGTTTGTGAGTTCCTGGTGGAGGTATATCCAGAAAAGTGTTATTTTCATTGACAATCAAACATTCACGTTCAAATGTCACTTTCTATTAAATTTTATAAGTAATTTTACTTGATAATATTTATTTCATTACCAGTTAAATATTGCAAAGTTTCAGATTCAGATTAGAGGACAACATTATCTCATATGATTCAAACAGTAGTATGACAACATAGAATTAAATAAAATTAAACAGTTACCTCTATAAGCCGAGTTACAGTTATCTCTATATTCCTTTAGTATGTTACATATCATGTTACGAAACTGGTCCACATGGTTAGTAAACTCTGCATTAGCTCTTGTATTTCCGAATGCTTCTGTCTACATGTACTAACAGTACTCTGAAATCAACATTACACATATCTTAAAGGTGATGAGATACAGAGGAGATCTCTCCAAATCACCACGAACGCTTAAAGCCGAATATTTGAAAACAAAGGATGTATAAGAACCGAAACAGTTTAAGCAAAACTGACCAAAAGGACCTTAAAATAATAGCCAAATCCATCTAAACTTTGCCTGAGAGAGTTGATACCTTAGTTTCATAACAATATCTAAATTTATGGACGGGCAATTTCAGAAAGATTTGTTATAAATCATTTCAGTAACGAAGTACTGACTACCGAGCTGACTATACGCTCGAGGGTTATGTAATTATTAATGACAGAACGCTGACAGCTTTCTTGCCAATACAAATACATACAGAACAAAAAATATCAGCGATTGTTTTCTTGCAATTGTTGACAAACATTTTTAAATCAGGAACTAACCGTTGTAAAAGACATAAACATGGTCTTGTTCTTTGACTAAAAGCAAAAAACCTCATTGAAGGAAATAGCGTATGACTCCTCCTCCTCCTCCTCATCATCATCATCACCAGAAAGGAAACGGATGAGAGCATTCACTAAGCAAAAAAAAAAAATGGTTTTATGTGGTTGTAATAACTTCAATTTATTCAATTCATTTTAAAAACCCAAACTCATTGACTGTATAGGCTATACCAGTTGATTTAAGCTAATGCAGTTCAGCAGAAAAATTGGTACAGTTAATGTTTGTAGCAGAAACAAAACAAGAACATTTATCACTGAAAAGTATAAATGTGTTTTTTCCAGATTTATAACATACTTTTTTTTTAATTTCCCGTTGATTAAGAGACTTAAGTTCCAACTCCCTCAGGCAAAGTCAATCTTTGATGAATTTTGGGTATTCTTTTAATGCCCATTTTGATCATAAAGCTTGCGTTTAAATGTTTATATTTGAGCGTTCCCAATAAAGATAATCCAGAAAAGGGTTTCGGAGGCACGACACTTATGAAGTCTTACTTTTATTGATGTTGACTATCAAACATTCAGAGGTAACCTTTATTACATTTCATAAGGGGTTTTAATTAATCATTTTTGTTTGATTACTAGTCAATAATTGCAATGTTTCAGTTACAGTGCTAAATCGATTGTCATATTTCAAAAATATTTAATAAATGGTCATAAAAATAGAAGTGGGCAACACTGAAACAAGGAAATTTTTCTCATCGGATATGAGAAATAAGGTTCATTGAAAAGTATGAGTATTTCACGAAATTTATGTACTTACCTTCAGCAATATACAAAAGACACAAACAGTTATCTATAATCTGGATACTTTGTATTTTGTCAGAAACCAAGTTCAAGCATACTTCCAAATTTTAAGATACAAGAGTTTATGGGACAAAAGCATCAAGATTTCAACTTGGATCCAATACTAAGTACTATTAAAGCCTTGGAGTATCTCAAAACTGATCCCTTACAAACAAATTGATTTTGACCCTGATTTTAAGTTCGACATTCACCTGACCTGAGGTAAACGTTTACAGTCGAACGTGTATTTATACATCCAACACACCGAAAAAACGCAGCCAGCAAGAGTTATATCTTGCAAAGACATATAACAAAAGAAAGAGCAACAGTTAGACAACAACGCACTGAGCATATCAACATACATGAATATCATAGAAAACTTGACAGGAAATTATGTATGAATAGGGCAAATAATTTGAATAGACTCCATTACAATTTAAATAAAGAAACTGACCGAAAGCTAAAAAAAAAAATAAGACACACACATTTCCTTCAGGTATTAAACCCTCTTGGCTGCTTAAATTGTAAATTCTTAGACTTACTCTTAAAGTTTATCTCCAGAAATGACAATTGACAACAGCAACACATTTTGAATTTACTTTCATTCATGCTCTAATGGTCATGTTATAGAATTTAAAGATTGATATGAAAATAAGATCAGGTATGATTGCCAATGAAACAACTCTCCACCAGAGACAAAATAAGGTAGAAGTTAGCAATTATAGGTAACTGTACGGCCTTCAACAATGAGCAAAACCCATACCGAATAAATCTGTTTTCGACTACTTTTACAATATGATGACTCAATATTGTTAGGTATAAATCTTTTTATAACAATATGTTATTCCATCTGTACATGCGTGTGTGTCACAAAATCATGACCTTATTTTCGTGCTCTAATAGTGAGGATATTTTTTAATGAACTTAATTTTGTTCTCAAGATACTGTTAATTGTCAGTATATTCTTCTCAAATGATGTTGAATACTCATCATTCCCAATTTGGTTATACTAATAGAAATTCTCATGTTTATACATGTTTGGCTCTGCACACTCATGAAGTTTAATCTATAAAAAGAAATTCAAACAGCAAGATGTTCATTTTTTGGAATTGATACTCTAAGTTTGCAAAACTAGAAATTTACAGATATAGTGGTAAACTTTAATGTATCCATTCTACCTTTAAAGTGTCCTTGTACCTTTCATAATTCGTTATTAAGCATAAACTAACAGTCAATCAGGAGTGGTAGCTACTAATTAGAACCCTGCCGTTTAATCGCAGAAGACCTACAGAAATCAGCTTGTCCGTCCTTGCATGTGTCCTTATGTCCGTTTGTCAATCCCGTACTATCCTACCTTAAAAACGTTTGGAGTTCGGTAATTAAAGTTGGCATGAATAGTCTCCACCCCTCTTGGAAGGGGTGTTGCCTACAAGGAAGAAAACTGCACGTTGAAAATCATTATTAAAAACTTAGTTCAACTGAGCCACCCGTGTGCATATGTCCAAAAATCGTCTTCGTTCTGTAATATTAAAACCATTTGATTTCAGGGATGAAACTTGGTTTGAACCACCCTTACTGAAAGAAAGGCAAATATGCCAAGGGGACATTCAAACTAACTGACAATGCCATGGAAAAAACACAAAAAGGAACATAAGACAAACAACAGTATACAAAACACCAATCTAACTAAAAAGTAGATATCTGATTTCGTTATATTTATATGAGTTCGACGAGCACAGGAGTTCCGATAGATCCAAATTTTAATTAGACTGACAAAACACAACACAACATACAAAACTAACGACTGAGCAACACGAACCCCAACAAAAATTCGGAGGTGATCCCGGGTATTCACGAAGGGTATGCAGATCCCACTCAACATGTGGCACCCGTCGTGTTGCTCATGTTAGTAAAACCCCGGTGATAAATCTAAAACGGTACATTACATTCGAGGAAAAAAGGACGGGATGGTGGTTACGACAATTGAAACATATCCGTCGTTATCTGTGATACAGATATTCATAACGATCAACCAACCAGTAATGGCGTCCGTAAAATTTTCAAGTAATGTTTAAGCTTTACCTCTTGCCTATAAAGTGTGGCATATAAATGGTAAAAAAAAGCACATTATTGTCAACTTGATGATCATGGTAAAAGAAATAATCTAGACATTTCTGTGTATACACATGTAACTGGAATAATCAAAATTGCATCGCAATGTATTGATTTACATACTGCGAGACCCTATGTGATGGCTACCATCACTATCCTTTAGGGTAACGTCTAAACATGACAGAAAAAACTTGGACAGTTATTTTTGAAATGTTTTCCCGGCTACTTTTGTTTAACTCAACATATTGTATGAATTCCAACTGTTTTGTAAAGAACAGAATATTAACTTACATTTTTTGTAAAGTTTCGAAAATTAAAAAAAAAAAACAACTTGAGATAAAAATTTCAAGCCAGGGCAGTTATTTGTTGTGAAATTAGTCTGAGAAAACCCTGCTTTGCTCTGCACATTAGACGGAATATGCTATTATAAACATTACTGGCAAATAAAGAGAGGTTTCTTGTGGTCACTCAGCCAAAGGCGTGAATCTCTTTTTTTTTTAGATTTTAAAGTGTAATAAACTTTTACCAGATATGAAGTATACAGTTTACTCTGAAACCAGGAGGTGTCTTTAAAAAGCAAGATATTCAACAAGACAAGACAGTGCGGAAAATTCAGTCTAAGAAAGTTTATTTATAATTTAAAAAAAGTACACTAGTATTTTCTTTTCGAAAATGTTTTCGAAGTCACGAAGGTATGGCGACCAATTAACTTTTCAATAGTCTGGGGTCCTGGCACACTGCACGACTTTTACTGACTCGGAGAAGAGGTTGGACAAGGATACCAGACTAACTTTTCGAACGTAGAATAACTTCGACATTTACGCATTTAGTTTCAGTCATTTTTATTTTTGAAATTTAATTTGACACATCATTGTAATTCTAATAATTACACAAATGGTTTAAAGGGGTAGGATGTATTCGAAGTCATTTGTGCGTTTCAACCTAGCAGCAATTGAAACAGTGATCTAGCATTTATGTTGTGAACATTTGGTTATGAGAATGATGCCAGAGCATCTTACAGATACTTGAGTACCATGAGTATATATCGTGGTCGCGAAGATTGGTTGAAAAAGAGTTATTAATTATACCAGGTGCGTTTTCGCTAAAACGACGGTCTTCATACAAAAGTTGCTTTGTAGAGAACAAACACCATTCAGATCAGGAAGCAACGTTACTGGCACATTACTTCACTCCAAATGTGTATTTACAAAATGTATAATGTAGTTGTATTCAATGGGTAATTGTTTTTATTTTGCTTTAGCAATTGCATTGTAGTACGATCTTTTACCATCCATATACCAAAATTAACAGATATATGTAAAAAAAAAAAGGGCGGGCTAGAGAATCAAATAAATAAACAGATAAATCAACTAGCAGGTCGTTCAGACTACCGGCTATCTTTTACGAGCGTAAATCACTTTGAGTGTCCTTTTTAAGAGTGCTTCAGCAGATGGCACTCAATTTCTCTACATTGTGTAAGAGTAAATTGCCCAAAATGCGAATTCTTTTACAGGTTCTTAAACAGTGTTCTGGTAAATACACATATTGTATTTGTGTCTTTTCATGAAGATGATCAAGTAGTTTTATTTTTTTATTAACAGTAAGTTGCCATTTATCGTAGTATGAAGATACTGAAGACGTTCTGACAATATAAACAAAGCATTCGCAAACATGATTTATACCAAAGTGTTAGTAATCAGTAAAACAGTTGTACTATTCAGTGCTGACTTTGTATTAGAATACATGCATTAAATCCCTATAATCATCTTGTTACCAATTCGCTTGAAAAAAAAGCTTAACACCACACTGAATCAAAAGCTTTGCGCATGATATATATATATATATATATTACTCTAAATATCAGCACAACAATGTTAAATCTGCAAATTTGCGGAAGCAAATTTTTGTTCTTCCCTCGCCGGGATTCGAGCTCATGCGATCCTCTACGATAGATAATTTAGCTAATCTGCAATCAATTCCATCTTCATGCCTAATGGATCATCAACGATAGATAATTTAGCTTATCTGCAATCAATCCCATCTTCATGCCTAATATATCATGTACTGTGTTACAACTCTAGATTCTACTAATGAGGAAAGGTACTAGTAACACTATGCCACCGAAAGCTGAATTTTGTTCAGTCTAGGTGGCCGAGTGGTCTAGAGCGCTGGACACAGTGTATGCGGTGTTGTCTCGATATCTCAATAGCATGAGTTCGAATCCCGGCGAGGGAAGAACATTGTTGTGCTGATATTTAGAGTAATTATATATATAGAGAGAGTAATTATAATTCGTCTAAATAACAGCCCAACAATGTTAGATCTGTAAATTTGCGGAAGCAAATTTTTGTTCTTCCCTGGCCGGGATTCGAACTCATGCTACTGAGATATCGTGGCACCAAATCGCCTTGCACTATGACCGGCGCGCTAAACCACTCGACCACCTAGGCTCGATAAAAATCAAGCTTTCGGTGGCCGGGTTTTACCATTCCTCGTCAGTTTTTATCTAGCGTCGTAACACAGTACATGATATATAAGGCATGAAGATGGAATATTACAGATCAGCTGAATTATCTATCGTAGAGGATCTTACAAATTAATGTAGGATGCAGTCACAGAAATAATTATGTTATAAGTACGTCTGAACCTGTGACAACTCTACGACAGATTTTATCCATCGGATCACCAGTGATGGTGATACAAGGCTGAAAACACATTCGTCTAAATAACAGCCCAACAATATTAGATTTGTAAATTTGAGTAATTGTATATATATATTCCTTTTGAGTACAAAGAAACTGTCAGTTTTCTTCATTTTTTGGTAAAAAAATCCAGATTAAACTTTACTACATTCGTCTTCCATATTAATCAATAAATATCAACTGATTTTTAAGTTTTTTCGTATGTTGTACTATAACACCACTGTCCCAGGTTAGGGGGAAGGTTTGTGCGCCTTCAGACTAGTTTAACCTCGCCATATTCTGTGTGCCTGTCCCAAGTCAGGAGCCTGTAATTCAGTGGTTGTCGTTTGTTGCTGTATATAATATTTGTTTTTGTTCATTATTTTGTACATAAATCAGGCCGTTAGTTTTCTCGTTTTCTCGTTTGAATTGTTTTACATTTGTCATTTCGGGGCCTTTTTATAGTTGACTATGCAGTATGGGTTTTACTAATTGTTGAAGGCCGTACGGTGACCTATAGTTGTTAATTTCTGTATCATTTGGCCTCTTGTGGAGAATTGTTTCATTGGCAATCATACCACATTTTCTTATTTTAATATAAGTAGTTTTATTGTTTAGTAAGAAGCATGATTGAATAAAAATTGCGTAATCCTCTGAAAAACAGAGTACATTAAAAAGGTCATAATTTAAGGAATATATTCATGTAACATTTAATTTAATCGTTTTTTTTTTTTTCTTCAAAGTGCTCTAATACCATACATTCAACCATTAAACATGCCAAAGCTAAATTTTAAGTTTTGACATATGTAGAATACCGACGATGGTAGAGTTTACAGATATTTTATTATAGGTCTCAAATGTCGTCATGAATATACATGAACTTATTGCCACTGGACGTTAATCAAATAACAATTTAACTGACCTAACATACGACTGTATTGTATACCACCTAACATACGACTGTATTGTATACCACCTGACATACGACTGTTTTGTATACCACCTGACATACGACTGTATTGTATACCACCTGACATACGACTGTATTGTATACCACCTAACATACGACTGTATTGTATACCACCTAACATACGACTGTATTGTATACCACCTAACATACGACTGTATTGTATACCACCTAACATACGACTGTATTGTATACCACCTGACATACGACTGTATTGTTTACCACCTAAAAGATTATTATTTGTACTTTCTGATCGGACATTAAAAAGTACATAATTCTTTTTAGTTGTTATTTGCTTGAACTTGCTTTCAGTAACTGCGAATACTCTCAGATCGTACTTTGTATCTCTTTGTATCGATCTGATGTGTCTAGCCAATTATAGCTGATTTTATAGTTTGCTCTTATGTTGTGCTTTTACAACACTGTCCCAGATTAAGGGAGGTCTTCTGCAAACATGTTTAACCACGTCACATTCTGTATGTGCCTGCCAAGTCAGAAACCCATAATTCAGTGGTTGTCGTTTTTAGCTGAATCTCATATTTGTTTTTCGTTTTATACATAAATCAGACCGTTAGTTTTCTCGTTTGAATCTTTTTACATTTGTCATGTCTTCTTCATAGTTAACTATGCGATATGAGTTTTGCTCATTGTTGAAGGCCTTACAGTCCCTATGATTGCTAATTCCACGTTTTAAACTTTGTTGTCTCATGGGCAAAAACACCACATCTCCTTATTTTATATTATCTACGAATTGTTTCTCCAAAAGAGATCTATTTGCCTTGGAGAACAGGCTACCAGCAGTAGTATTTAGTTTGACGTCTCATGATAATCTACTCAATACTTGAACCAAAGTCAAAGGATCATGCATGACGGGGAAAGTCGACCCACAATATTTTATTTTTAACAACAATGGCAATTAAATGTATGTTAAAATCATTAAGCATTTTATACAGTGTTAGAAACTATTCTAACTTTGGTTTGACCTTCTTAAAAAAATCACTCGTTGAAATACACTTTTAGAGGTTGTTCATAGTTTTTCCATCTGACTTTTGAAGAGGAACGTTTATAGATTAACAAGTGTTCCGCCGCATATGATTTTGCATTGATACGTTATTGCTGTAAATTAACCGTCAAAGTTCTGCGTCATTCTAGCTAATAGTGCTATTTTATTATTACCGGATGACACATCTTCCAGAAATGTTTTATACTCGTCTGATTGTTTCATCATTCGTGCGACTCGTAAGCACGTCAAACGAAATTCTGCTAAATCATTAGACACAATTAATGCTCTCATAAGATAACAGTTGGCATTTACATATAAATGTGGGTTTCCAGAAACAGTGTTCTGTACAGTATTTTGAAGCATTCGTAACTGACGATCCGCCTGAAAATTATCTCCAAGTTCGTAATGAACCAAAAAAGAAAAATAATGTAAAATAACAACCGGGTTGCACGGAAGAAATACATGAACAATACTATTTCCTAAATTTTCATGAGCCAGAAATGTATTTTTAGTATCTATATTGTATGGTACATCCTTTATTACTTCTTGCCGTAATCGTTTTAGAAACGAACATTTCGCCGACAGTCGTTTTCTGCTGAGTGTGTGTATAAAATTTGTTTTCAAATGAAGTGATAAATAAAGTCTGTCAATGGATAATTGAGCTGTTACAAGATCTAACAGTGGAAACATTTTGAAATGTTCTCGATGGTTATAGAAAAATGCTGCAAGCAACAACCACCCTGATGCAGCGTCACTGTACGTATTTATTATCAATTTTGCCAGTATTAGTCTATATGTTATATACGTACACTTATTATGACTTTGTTTAGCCCGTCGACATTTATGATCACCATTACAGAACTTGATATTAGACAACGAAGAGTAATTAAAGCACAAAAATTGCAACGCGCATATATTTTTTACACTTTTTGGAAGACTTGACACTATTCTGTGAATAACATGCTTACACTTATGTTCGAAGTCAAAGTATTTCACTTCTAAAGTCATATAAAGAGGAAATATAGCTTTATCAAAAACATTATAGCCATTCAGCTGGTTAAACGATAATCTAGCGCGAAATCCGTCTAAAGAATTTGCATAAAAGATATTCTCCCATCCTTTGTCAGACAGCACTCCGTTTAGCATGCGAATCAACTCGTTGCGTGCTTCGTTTGACAATTTCCCGTCAATCATATTGTGTGCAGGTATGAAATAATTAGGAAAATAGTTACATGAAATCAAGTACAATAAACGTTTAACACAAACCAGGAAACAGTGAATTAAATTTTCTGATGTCCATTTCGATCCATCTGTTTCCTCCAGTATCCAGAATAGTAACGTTTTCATATAGTATGAACACAAAAGTTTAGACAAAATATTTTTACTATTTACGATTTCTTTCAGATAAATCTTCAACAACGCATAGCAAATAATCTGCACGTGATTAAAAGAATGAATAAGTACTTTTTCTGACAAAGAAAATGACATTCTCCATTCCAATTCGTTGACGTCATTCGAAGAACTCTTGCTACCGACGGGAACTAATAACACACCTTGTTCGGTAATGTTGTCAATTAGTTCTTGAGGAGGCCATTCAGATGATCTGTTTCTGAGCAGCCAATTTTTGGCTACAAACGGCCATGTGTTGCACTGTAAAGAGTAAACCCTATCTAAATCTACTTCATTATGACAAACACTTGGACCATGAATACTGAAAGCCCCATTATATAAACGGGGTTTAACCATGAGTAAATCTTTCATTTTTCTACTCGATAGTAGGTACCCATTGTCAGTCTTAGTAAACAAAAGGGGGCAAAATTTGCCGAAGCTTTCCGGAACTTTTAATAGAGCAAATCCTGGTTGAGCATTGTTTGTTTCGATGTTCAAAGCAAAACCTGAACTTTCAATGTTCTCATAGACCTTGAAACATTTGTGTAAAGTCATCACGTCAAAATCACTTCCATGAAGGTCTAAACCTTCCGATTTACTTCCACTACTGATTAATTCAAAGCCATGTTGTGTATTCCATGTTTCATCAAATAATTTAAAAAACAATCGTCTATATCTAACAATTTTCTCCGATCCGACCAATACATTACACATATATCGGTATAATTCTATTGAAGCTGTTTCTAATTCTTCATTTCTAGTTTCCATAGTAATTTGGTAAAACAATCTCCCCAACATACACCAAGACGCTGCTGATTACATCAAAATCAGTCAAGTAATTAAAGAGTCCAACTTTTCAGCAGTTAGGTAAACGTTGAAGTTTATCCATGAACTTCAATCACTTCTTAACATATAACTGAGTTAAGAGAATAAGATAGTGAATATAAATAGTTGGCAACTCAGAAAAAGGAAATACTTAAACTTTTCTAAGGTTCAAAATATTTCCTTACTACTCAGATCCGATTAGAAAAATTTTCTTGTTTCAGTGTTGCCTACTGCCTTTTTTTATGATCATTTATTGAATATTTGTGAGATATGACAATTAACTTATCACTGCATTTTAAACCATTTCTGTATCTGAAACTTTGCAATTAATGACTGGTTATCAAATAAAAATGATCAAATAAAACACATTATGAAATATAATAAAAAGTTACTTTTGAACGTGAATGATTGATAGTTAATGTCAATGAAAATAATACATCAAAAATGTCGTGTTTCCGAAGCGCTTTTCGTGATTAACCCTCATCACTTCAAACTTAAACATTTAAATAAACTCATCATAGATACCAGGATTGAAATTTTGTATTTGCGCGTTTAGATTCAAGCTATATGAGCAAAAGAAAAATAAAAAAATAATCCATGTTTATCTAAGGCCAAATCTGCAGGATACCGTATGGATTTTGTTTATTCTTGAAGATGGTTATAATTAGGTGACCTATAATTATTCACACCTTTAACCTTTGATCTTTTGAATCGATAGTTGTCTCATTGACAAACATACCACATCTCCTAATTTTATATAGATAAAATCTAGAATGGTTTTGCATTTGTCATTTCGGGCCTTTTATGGCTGACTGCGGTATAGGCTTCCCTCATTGTTAAGGGCCTTACGGTGACCTATAGTTGTTAATTTATGTGTCCTTTTGGTCTCTTGTGGAGTGTTGTCTCATTGGCAATCATACCACATCTCCTCTTCTCTATATTTAATTCATATCAAACATAGGTTTTCATCCAAAAAAACTATTTATTTACTGATTAACTGAATTTTTATCATTTAAAAAGCATAACTCCTGAGCCATATCTACTGGGATGTTGACAAATAAGACTGGCCTTTACTCTAAAGGTACGAGTTCATCTTCAAAATTATCTGACAGAAAATTTCTTAAGAAAAGTATGTAATTAATTATGTCAGTACCAATGCACTATTGATATGATGATACCATCGGTTGTACGTACAGTCCACAAGGAGTGGTATCGACCCGTGGCTAGTAAACAAGAAGCGCTTTCCTGGATTTACGTTCATCAGGAGAATGCACATTTGTACTTTCCAGTGAGAAATTTCCTTGTATGTGTGTTTTTATGTTCTTCTTTTGGTGAACATGTGTATGTTAAACTGCATAAGCTTAAATTTACTCACAAAGCATATACAATAATTGTAAATAGATATTAGAAGATGTGGTATGAGTGCCAATGAGACAGCTATCCATACAAGTCATAATTTGTAAAAGTAAACCATTAAAGGTCAAAGTACGGCTTTCAACACGGAGCCTTGGCTCACACCGAACAGCAAGCTATAAAGGGCCCCAAAAAAGACTAGTGTAAAACCATTCAAACAGGAAAACCAACGGTTTAATCTATATAAAAAACGAGAAACGAGAAACACTTATGAACCACATCAACAAACAACAACTACTGAACATCAGGTTTCTGACTTAGTCTTGTTTTTCTAATTAGGTGCAGGAAATGAAGTTATTACAATCACTGGTATACTGTTCCTACAAGAAGCATTAGAACTTTAAGAAAATAATCTAAATTGAGAGTAGTAACACAGTTCTGAGATGGTTAAAGGCTGTTTAATGAAAATTCTATTTTCCATAAAATATCGCTAGTCATTCAGAGACCAACTAATTTAATGGTTTTGCTTGGTCAATTGCTGTCTTATCAACTATGTTTATCAACCCTGTAGATATAATCATAAGGAATCATAATGGATACGTGTTGGAATAAAATAAAACATATGCTTGACAATTGGTTTCGATTAGACACATTCGTCCGCTTTTCTTTCGTTCATCTTTAAATGATTCCCTGAAAGAAGAAAAAACTGTAGAGAAAAAACAACAATAACAACAATAATAACAATAAAAATAATAATACAAATAAAAGTAATAAATGAGGGACGAAAGATACCAGAGGGACAGTCAAACTCATAGATCGAAAACAAACTGACAACGCCATGGCCAAAAATAAAAAGACAAACAGACAAATAATAGTACAGATGACACAACATAGAAAACTAAAGACTAAGCAACACGAACCCCACCAAAAACTGGGGTGATCTCAGGTGCTCGGAAGGGTAAGCAGATCCTGCTCCACATGTGGCACCCGTCGTGTTGCTTATGTTATTAAATCCGGTAAATAGTCTAATTCGGTAAGTCACATTCGTGAAAAGGGAAGGGTATTGTAGTTACGACATAAGGAACATATCCGATATCATCTGTGAAACGGTTATTCCATAACGGTCAACCAACTCGTGATGGGGTCCGTAAAATTTACGAAGGGATGATTTCAACTTCACCATTTGGAACTCTTAGTTTAATAGCTTCCTTGTGAGCAGCAATCCTCTATCAAGGAAATCATGATAGGAAACACAAGCCCGGGAATATCGTATCAATTGGAAGATATATACTCCGTATGCAGGCGCTGCTGGAATGTTGCTACATAGAAATGGAAAGTTCACAATTGGGAAGCTGAAATCATCTCTTTTGTCGTAAAGTTTTGTTTTCAACCGACCCTCATTGTCAATTTCTAGATGTAAGTCAAGATATGAGGCAGACTTAACTGTATCTGTAGTATCCTTTATCTCTAGTTCGATGGGATAGATTCGTTCAACATAGTCACCAAATTTTGTATTATTTAGTGAGAGAACATCATCTATATATCGGAACGTAGAGTTAAAGGATATTGCTAACTTCTTATCTTTCTTCCTAAGAAGTTCCTGTATGAAGTCAGCCTCATAATAATAAAGAAACAAGTCGGCAAGAAAAGGGGCACAATTGGTTCCCATTGGAATTCCGACAGTCTGTTGAAAAACACGTCCTCCAAACGTAACAAATATGTTGTCAATCAAGAAATCAAGCATCTTGATAATGTCAGTTTCAGAGAATTTTTTGTTTGAATCAGAGTGATTCTTTACAAAGTAGGATTTATCCCTCCCCAAGACAAGATACTTGTATCTACGTTCGCCATTCTTTTTAATGAAACAAAGTAATACCAACTCTTTCAATTTGTCTTTTAGTTTGGAATGGGGAATACTTGTGTAAAGTGTAGAAAAGTCAAATGTTTTAATACTATTGCAAGATGAAAGAGTCTTAGATTGCTATATAAAGTCACTGATAATGGGGCATAATTCATGAAAGAACTTTTAAAAGACTTCTCAACAAAATATGAAATAATAGGCATATTGGATACGTGTTGGGTCGTTAAAAAGATATTAAAAATTCTCCGAGTTGTTCGTGATATTTTTTTAACGACTCAACGCTTATATATTGTATCTAGATAATATAACAAATGTTATCCGGGTCTGGTTGATTACTGTGAAAGAGTGAAAGAATTATAAATACATTTTCATAATGTTCATTCAAATAACATAATATATGACATAATTAGTAATTGTGCTTGGTGAATAAATTTCCTTAATACATTACTTGAACTCTGTTATGTATGGAGTCAATTGACCTTGTATATTCACTTTCATGTGTCTTAATCTTTAAACGCATTGCACGAACTTCATTAATTAATTTGATTAACTTGTCAATACTCATTATTAGATTAACTATCTTTTCAAAAAACTGAATTTGTATTTCTCTAAATCAAAGCTATTTCGGTTTCTCAAAACGTACGCCTAACTGATATAAAATAAAATTGAAAATGGAAACGGGGAATGTGTCAAGGAGACAACCCGACCAATGAGCAGAAAACAGCCCGAGGCCACCAATGGGTCTTCAACACAGCGAGAAAATCTCGAACCCGGAGGCGGGTTTTAGCTAAACCCTTAACAAAAATGTAAACTAGTTCAGCGAAAATGGCCGTTACACTAAACTCCGAAACACATAAATGAACTAAAATAAAAAAAAAAACATACAAGACTAACAAAGGCTACAGGTTCCTGACTTGGGACAGGCGCAAAAATGCGGCGGGGTTAAATATGTTTTGTGAATTCTCAACCATTCCCAAATACCTCTAGCCAAACTAGAAAAACAAACGCACAGAAATACGCTCAGTAAAACTCAGTTTAAAAGAAGTCCGAGTCCAATGTTAGAATGGGTAACAGAAGAAACTAAGCAAAATGACAATGATCAACATACATTAACAAAAGTTTACAGGGAAATTTTTACTTAGTAATTTAATTCTATGTAATGAACATGTAAATTACGTGTACATGTCGTTTACTGATGTGAACAATTTTCATGTACAGGTAATTAAAACCGATGTACAGATGAAAACAAATTAATGTTAGAACATACTCACCCATTCTCGTCCAATGAAAAATCAGTATTTTTTCCTTCTATTTTTCATTGTACATGGCTTTCCATGCACTATAACATGCTACACATAGATGACTTTTCATTGTAGATTTAATTATGAAAGAGAACTCTTAAAAATTCGAAAGTGTACAACTCCCCTAGGCAATGTCCAAGGGATAAGACAGAAAAAATCATGAGTACTGTTGTTTGTTTAATAACCCGGTATTATAAATTAAATCAGGAGAATAGAACTAAAAACGTATTTCAAGTTTAGATTTCAACATTGTAAATGTTATTTAATGGTATATATTTAGACCCACACTCCCCCCGAAAAACAATTAAAAAGGGGACAAAGTTGGTAAAATACATGTTATATTTAATCAATTTTTTATACCAAACCTCAAACTCAATGTGTTAAGAAACAATGACTGTTGATAAAAAAAAAATAAAGAAAGTTTTTGAAAAAACAATACATTCATCAATGAAAAAAACAAGCATGTGATGTTGAAACGATTGTAAATTAAAATTTATTTGTGAAGTTTTGTTCTTATTAAAAATTATACAATTTTAGAAAAGCTGATTTATATAACATTTTGTGCTTTTTCAAAAAGAAGGAATTTTAGATATGTAAGATTAAATTGTACCTGAAGCAGAGGAAATCTCTATTTTTTAATAATTTATCCTTTTTTGTTATCACAAAACTATCTCATTGCTCTTTCATTCTATCTGTTGAAATGACCATTAAATAATTTACATCCCTTTTACTAAACATGTTAACACTTAGAGTGATCTAATATCAAAGTTTGATAATACCAATGAGAGGCTAATTTTGTTATGTCACTCGAAGGTGTGAATATGTTCTAAATTGGTCAGACAATACTTGGTCATGTTTTATGAACATTTAAAACCCTCGGCTACGCCACGGGCTTTAAATCTTCATAAAACATGACCAAGTATTATCTAACCTTAATGAAACCAGTGTTCATTACATGAAACAGTACGCAGTGTTTGGTGTGAACACGGCCAAAGAAATAAAGTACTAGTTTATTTAGATGGAGCCTTTTAATCTGTTCGATTGTTTGTAAAATCTATTTTGATTACCGATTAAGAAAACCACGTGTGATCTGTTTGGAAGTTGGCATTTATTCTATGAATATTTATGAAAAAACAAATATGAAAGTAAATCATTATAAATCAAATGAAATTGTCGGTCAAGGTTTAGCATTCAAAATGGAAGGCGAAAGATTTAAATTGAAAATGAAAAAAAGATTTTGGAAAACGGATTCACTAAAGTCTTATTGCAGATACAAACAATCTTTTCCTAAAATATAACTGAATTTAAGAGGATAAGACATCTGAAATAATGGTGGATAACTCAGAAAAAGGAAGTACTCATACTTTTCGGTGAATCATAAATATGTCCTTATTTCTCAGAAACGATGAGAAAAACGTCCTTGTTCCGTGTTGCCCACTGTTAATTTTTTATTAATCATATATTGATAAAAAAAATATTTTTGGAATATGAAAATCCTCCAAGAACTGTATTTTAAACGATTACTGCATCTGCATATCTGCAGTTTTGAACAGGTAATCAAATAGAAATGATCAAGTTATACAACTTTTAAGATATGATAAAAAATTACTTGTGAACGAAAATGTTTAAAATTTATTTCAATATTTCAACTCACGGCGGTCATTCGCAAAAGTGCCTTGCACAAATTCGTTTGTTCCACTAACAATTGTATGGAGAGGTTGTTCCCAAAGTTGCCTACATATACAAAATGTATCTATAGGTAAAGGGTAAATTTCTATATAACTTATTATCCATTCAACAAGTACGTGGTATTCTCTATTCTTTATAAATAAGTAAACCAATGCACCTTATATAAGCCAGCAATTCAAAAATGGCCCTGTAGAGACTTAAGAATTTTAAATCAACTACATCCCAATAGATTTGTCATTAAAAGATATATATTTTAAAATCATCTACTTTATTCAACATCAAAAGATTAACAGGACTAAAGGTTCACTTACTAACAAAACAAATCATCGATTAATATTATGCACAGTAAGACAAAAAGTAAATTATTTTTACCATTAAAAATAATTCAACATGTACAAGTATTAAATTGATTGATTAATTATTGTCTGATTAATTTCAGTGGCAATCTTTTTCATGTACAAAAGATAAAGAAACTTAATTTTTTTTTTTTTTTTTTTTTTTTATACAATCTTCACTTTTTGTGACGCAATTTATATTTCGTTTGTGGTGTCCTGGCGTGATTCATGATCATTCATGGGAAGTGTCCGTTGTTCTTCTGCGTTTTACTTTATATATTATTATTCATTATATTATTTATTTATGTATTTCTCTGTGCTGAGTGTTCTTGCGTTTGTTTGTACTGTATTCCTGTCACGTAGTGTTGTCATTTTAGCGCTATTTTTAACATTGCCATATTTTTGGTGTAACTGTCTTCTGATTGGTTATATACTTTTATTTTCAATGTTGTCAATTTTATGCATGCCCACTCTGACGTTGTATATTCATACGCCAACATGTTTGTTCTTTGAGCCTTATTTTGATAGAAATTTATTTATAATGAATGGCCCATAAAATCAGGTACAACCAATAAATCAAAATAAATAATAACCATTGTTTTCTTAAAACCACCATAAAATATCCTGCACCAAGTCAGGAATATGGCAGTTGTTATCAGACAGTCCGTTTCTATGTATGTTGCTTTTGTTGTAGTTCAGTGTTTCTGTTGTTCCGTTGTTTTCCTCTTATAGTTGATGTGTTTCCCTCGGTTTTAGCTTGTTACCCGGATTTGTTTTGCTTAATCGAACTATGACTATTGAACAGCGGTATACTACTGTTGTCTATATTTATTGGTTGACGATTAAGAAATTAATTGTGATTTGTATGGAAAATGTTGCAATATATTCCATTAATCATTAGAGGAAAACAAATAACACATTAATTCACAACAAATCAAATGAAACTCTCGGAATATTCATGGAAAAAAAAACAACAGTTAAAACACAATAAATCAAATGAAATTCTCTATCTACAAAGCAGGTGTTCGAAAAGGATGGTAAGAATTATAAATTAAAAATGAAAAATAAGATATTCAGGGCAAACATCTTGGCTTTCAATGCTTGGCTTATGAATCCACTAAAGAGATATTCTTGGCTTTCAAATATTCGGCTTTGAGCGTTCCTGATGAAGGTAAATCCAGAAAAGCGCTTCGGACTCATGGAATTATTTAATGTGTTGTTTTCATTTTTTATTGCAATGCAACCTCCCAACAATCTCTTCCTGAAATATAACTGAACTAAGAGAGTGAGACATAGAAAATAAATGGTTGACAACTAAGAATAGAGGAAATACTCATACTTTTCAATGAATCAGAAATATTTCCACATTTCTCAGATTCGATTAGAAAAATGTTAATGCTTCGGTACTCACCACTACCATTTTTTTATGATCATTTATTCAATATTTTTTAAAAATAACAATTACCTTAGCACTGTCTTTTAAACAAATATTATCAAGAAAAACCCCTTATAGAATATAATAAAAAGTGACTTTCGAACGTGAATGTTTGATAGTTAATGCAACGCTCAAACATACACGTGTAAAATCAAGCTTTATTAACAAAAGTTACATAAAAAGAATACCCACATTTATCTACGATCAACTTTGCCTTAGGTTCAAAATTATGTCTTAAATTATCAACCGAGAATTAGAAAAGTATGTTATAAATCATGTCAGCACCGAAGCAGTGACTACCGAACTGATGATACCATCGGCGTTAATTATAGTCCACCAGCACTGGTTTCCACCCAGGGCTAGTAAATAAAAATAACACTTCATAAATATCATACGTTCGAAGTGCTTTTCTGGATTTACCTTCATCAGAAAAGTACAGATTTGTTCATCACAGTGAGAAATATACTTGTTTATTCCTATTTTGTTGAACATTTTTATGTTAACTGCATTAGTTTTCAGAGCTAGTCTCACAGAAAACCATTCGAATTTTGAAAAATGAAGATCTTATGTATAATGGAAAAAAAATAAATCCATTTTGGACTATTCTGAATTGAGCAGTTTTTAAGGAACAAGCTAATTTGCACGATTGATTAAAATGAGCTAAAAAAATCCTTCAAATAAAGGTTAAGTGTACTTCTCTTTTATATGTCATATACCAGCTAAGTTTAAGCCCTGGGTTTCAAAAACGTGAGTACATAAATGCATGAATTAAATTTCATTGCAATCATTGTTATTAGTTTTTTTCTTTATTTGACTGCATTTGAACGAATGGGCTTTTCTCCGGCAGATAAAAAGTGGAAAGGAGGGTTCTGACCAGATTCTTCCTAAATAAGTATATTTCCACGGGACATTACGTGTACAGAAATTGATCATCAATCAAATCTATTTTACCTAAGATTTGGTGGCTGTACTTGACATTTTGAAAACTCTATTTCATGAAGTGTATTTGCAATAAATTTTAATTTGTTTATATTGTCTATTTGCAATTATAATTTTTCGTGAAGTTAATAATTCAAGTACAGCAATACTAAAAGGTTCTATAAATGTACCTGTATTTCAATAACTAAACCAGTAGATTTGAAAAGTTATAAGTGATCATCATTTCATGCTGATCATATCTTTAAGCTTTTTCTCATCTTTAAATAAGATTAGTAACAAACTTCAACTAGAAATCTATACATCTTGCTAGAAAACATTATACAAGTTAAATTCAAAACTTTGATAGTTATTGTTTTATTTTGATATATTACAAGAAAACAAAAATGGAAATTTAAAGGTTCAGACTTTTGAACCAAATTTAAATTAATCATGTTAGTACATACATGTATAGACATTTTTTGCACATATGAATAAAAGTAGATGTTGGCTTAATGTCATTGGGACAGCATCCCACTATGATTGTTGATTGTAATTAATTTTTTAAGATATTGTCACTTTCTTTCATAATTTGGTATCTGTTCAAAAGGGACATATTTGTTTCTAACACTACATTTTTCATATTTTAGGTGATAAAGAAGCACATACTTCTAGAACAATGCATTGCTAGAGCAATACTACAAGTATGACCAATATGTACAAGAAAACTCAGCCTCCTTAACAATTCAGCAGTCAAAGCTACTTACTGTCGATAATGATGCCAATGTTCAGTTGTTTTCTTTTCTTCTACATGCACCATGCAAGAAGTCGTTGAGAAAATATTTCATTCTTGAAAACATCTATCAAATTGATAAACAAATAAAGTAGTACAAGGCTATGAATTTACAGGCTTCAAAAAAGTAAAGTAACAAAAATACCGAACTCCAAGGAAACTTCAAAACGGAAAGTCCTTTTTATAGAAACATCAAAATCTCAAACACATAAAACGAATGGAAAGCAACTGTCATATTCCTGACTTCGTATGGGCATTTCCTTATATAAAAATAGTGGATTAAACCTGGTTGTATAGCTAGCTCATAGTCCAATTATTCATAACTTGATATTGTCAATTTATACCAGTAGTAATATAATATACTGAACGAAATGTCGGCAGGTATTCAGAAGAGAGAGTTGGAAAAGCTTCGTATCAGTAAGAGAAAAGTATCATGATTCACACCTGCGAAGCTTATGTAGAACTGGAAAATTTCTTTATTGTGTGTCATTGTCAGAATGAAGCTTCCAATTATACGATATAAAACAGGATAAGAACTGAACAGATTGAAAGAATCAATGCCTCCTATCTGCCAAGATATTCAGAGATGATATCAGATCTGACCTCATGGATCAAACAGTTAAGTGAAAGTGAATTTGTGAAGACATTGAGAATCTTACCCAACAATAGAATTATGATATACCCGGTAGATAATGTGTTTTTAGTTATGAACATGCAATGCGAATTACATGCAAGAAATAAAAATGACAACTCGTAGAATACAGGGACAATGATATGACTTCTTTTGTTGTAGACTGAAAGTAAATCATTTTTTGCCAGGTCAGCTATTATCATTGTTTTGGAACTATAAATTCGATAATGACATGCATGAGTGAATTTCCAAATAAGCATTCAATTCTTAAAATGTTGCTTGATTGTTGTTAGCCAATCAAACAAACTGATTCCCGTGAAAGATACATGTAATGTTATCATTTCCTATTGAAGAAAAAAGCTACGCTACAATAGATTCTTAATACATAAAACACGCAATGGCATTCAATACTTATGTTACATTTTTTTGCTAGGCATAATGAAAACACGATTTCTATCAAGTTTTTTCTTTTATTTACCTGTGCACTTTATTTTGGAAGCTCTTGTCATCATGAATGTACATTTCATTTTGAAATGAAGGTTTATTTCAGAATGACGCGATATTGCTGTTACCCATTTAAAATAAAGTAGTATAATGAAACATACATGTAATGTAATTATTTCTTAATTGATAATTTACTCTAAACAATTACTTGATCTTTTCTCATTATAAGACGATATGCAGTTCTAAATTACTGATTAAAAGAGGCTACGCAAGGCATTACATAATCATGAGTAATTCAAAAACATGATCCAATTCAAGTTTTGCATTTGATTTTTTCTTAGGAGCTTGTAATATTTGTCAAGGATTTATAATCAAATAAATATACGTCCTATGTCAGGAGCTTCAAGCCTTTATTAGTCTTGTATGTTTTTTTAATTTTAGTTCATTTATATGTTTCGGAGTTAAGTGTGACGTCCATTTTCACTGAACTAGTACACATCTTTGTTTAGGGGCCAGCTGAAGCCCGCCTCCGGTTGCGGCATTTTCTCGTTGTGTTGAAGACCCATTGGTGGCCTTGGGCTGTTTTCTGCTCTTTGGTCGGGTTGTTGTCTCTTTGACACATTCCCCTTTTCCATACTCAATTTTATGTTCTTGTCTTCATAAAGAGAAAATATATCTATACGATTCCCCCTGAGAATATATCTAAATATATGGTTATTAACATCCAAGAAGCAATACGTACAAATATTTCTTGTTGAATTCTGTGTCAGGGCCTGAATGATCTGTCCCTTACAGTTTGCAGGAACAGTTGTACTAATCAACACTTTGTTCATGTCAATACTGTAAACCAACTAATTTTCGCGAGCAATTTATTTTCGCGACTTTCGCTAGAAGAAAAATAACGCGAATATAAATCACCCACGAATACGTAAAACTTGGATCTTCCCTATTTAACTACATTAAATATATTTGAAAATTGCGAAATTTAATCGCCGTGAAGTGGACTAGAAAGGGCTAAACGCGAAATAAAGTATCCGCGAAAATAAGTTGGTTTACAATAACTGATATCAACGGAAACTGTCGTTTTCAAGGTCGCACATACAGAAGCAGTATACCAACTTAAGCCGTTTTTAAAAATCAATTTAAAATGTCTGCATGAAAGTATAACAGACCGAATTAGAAAAAATGGTTGTACAAATTGTATATTTAAATGACTTTGTTTCGTGTTGTTTTCAAGCAAAGATCCTGCTTTGTTATTTGAAACAGGATAGCCATAAACAATCTAGCACACAAGCTTTAAATATTCTTCGAAAATATAGTTCATCAGAGCAGAATTTTAAGTTTGGACTTGCTTTTATATTTGGTCATATTGGTTATGTTGGCTGTGACACGTTAAGCAATTTCTCCAAAACTCTCAGATTAGAACAATAGAGATGCTTATTTAAATCTTCAAAATTACATTTTATGTTCTTACTATACTTTTTTTAATGTATATTGTGTACAGAAAAATATGTAAAAATCTTGTTTGATACCAAATATTCCGCAGATCAGTTCCAACAAGTGCAACCATGTATTTATCCGGAGAATATGGTCTAATCGCTGGAGGAAACGAAGGTAAATAATATAAAAAGGTATGCCAAAAACATTATGTCTGTCAATGATATCGTTACTCAATGTATAAACAAACAAAGAAACACACATATATTGGAATCCCAACAACTCCAGTCGGTGTGTAACCAGGTGCGTAAAAGGAGTAAACGTATGATATTTTACATATACCACCGGTCTACCAACACAAAGTCAAATATATACATAGATATAAGAAGATGTGGTATGAGTGCCAATGAGACAACTCTCCATCCAAGTCAAAATTTATAAAAGTAAACCATTATAGGTCAAAGTACGGTCTTCAACACGGAGCCTTGGCTCACACCGAAGAGTAAGCTATAAAGGGCCCCAAAATTACTAGTGTAAAACCATTCAAACGGGAAAACCAACGGTCTAATCTATATAAAAAATATATGAAAGAATGAAAAATATATGAATATCATATACATATATATGAAAGAATTGATGTTACCGATTTCTTTGAGCGCGTCACGTGTTCCTGGAATTTCATTCCTTGTGTTCGTCGAAATGGTGTATTTTGAAAGGAGAAACTAAACATTAATGACTTTGCCATCTACAATATTGTAGAGGGCAAGGTCAAAGGATCTGAAAAAAATCCTTAGTAAAATACATTAAAAAGAATAACAGGAGTCTCCAAAATACCACACAGTACATTAAAAAAGAGGGACGAAAGATACCAGCGGGACAGTCAAACTCATAGATTGAAAATAAACTGACAACGCCATGGCTAAAAATAAAAAGACAAACAGACAAATAATAGTACGGAAGACACAACATAGAAAACTAAAGACCAACACGAAAAAAAACTGGGGTGATCTCAGGTGCTCCGGATGGGTAAGCAGATCCTGCTCCACATTGGCACCCGTCGTGTTTCTTATGTTATTACAAATCCGGTAAATAGTCTAATTCGGTAGGTCACATTCGTGAAAAGGGAAGGGTATTGTAGTTACAACATAAGGAACATATCCGATATCATTTGTGAAACGGTTATTCCATAACGGTCAACCAACTCGTGATGTCGTCCGTAAAATTTAAATAAAACGCATCAAACGTCCAACAACAACCGGTTCCTGCGAAAATACATACATACGACACATAATTTGGAAAGCAAGGTCAAAATGTGCTCGCTACTACGTGTACATGTAGAGCTAAAATAGCTCATTAATACATTGGGCTTCTACAATTTAAACTTCCTTAAACCAGTAAGGATTTTTAAAAACTTATCCTTCAAAAAAAGTATATTTTCAAGGTTGGCTAAATTAATTTGTCAATCGTTAAACACACAACAATTGATGTGCATCATATTTTCAGTACCATTAGGGAAGTCAGACGTCAAAGTGACAATAAATGGTTTCATTGCAAATGTAGAATGCCATTTGGTTTACATCAACAATACAAAACACCTTCTACAGACCATGTTTCGTTTCCCGGTGGATGATATGTCGGCTGTTTATAGACTTGAAGCTATTATTAATGGGAAACACATTGTGGCAGAGTGTCAAGAAATAGGACAGGTATTTGAAGCCGTATTATTTTCTCCTCTTGTATTTTGGTGTTTCAAAGTGTTAAGCTGATATTCCTTTTTACAAATGTATGTATTTTACTAAGGTATTGTGTTGCTCTGTCTAAACTTTATATGGAGTGTTTTGTAGACTGTTGTATGTCTTTTTGCCGTTTTTCAATTATTTTCATAGTTTTGCCAGGTTCTCTTCAACATGATTTTTTGTTGTCCCTTTGGCATCTTTCGCCTCTTTTTCAGGTTTCTTGACTGAACGCTGTCAATCTCTTACAGACAACAGAAATTCTTGACCAGAACTTCAATGTAGCGAACTGCACCCTCAGTGATTACAGTTTTTATAGTGAATTTTTCAGAAGTTTATATATCTTTATGTTATAATATAAACTTTAATTTATAGGTGAAGGCATGATGTTAAAAATAATGAAAAATAAGACATCTAGACGTTAACATATGGTTTCTTTAGAAAGTTAAGGCACTTAACTTTATACTACTCGTGATAACAACAAATAATACAATATCAAAGAATGTTAGCCGTTATTGGTAGCTATCTTAATTGACTTAATGTGTTGGTTTATATGAAACTATGCAGTCCGTCCTGCACTCTAATATGACCGTTCTATATATAGTAATGAAATAAATATGTATAGTTCGATTTGTGAGAGCATAAATAAGACAAATACAACGAAATGGTAGTTTTTAGTTCATTGTTTATATAATAGGAAATATACGTCTATAGTTTAATATAGGTTAAACGTAATTTTTTATGTCTTTTTTAAATTACAGGCTAATAAGACATATAATGAAGCAATTCAAAGTGGATACACGACGATGATTTTATCAGAAGACGACACTGCTGGGGATATACTTAGATGTCAACTTGGAAACTTGCAAGCGGGCGACACGGCGTTATTGTCAATGTCATATGTTGTAGAATTGTCTGTGGAAGCTGATGATATCTGCCGATTTGTTTTGTCAGCAGTTCTAAAACCAAGATATTGTCCAGGTACTTTAAACACACAAACGTTTACATGTGTTAACTTATTTCCTTGTAACTGTTCATTGTAAATTGTTTCCCCTTTAACCATTGAAGGATTTACAAGTCATAGGGGACCGACCCTCTTTTAGACTGACAATTTATAATTTTTATATTATTTTTCTAATATTTTTAGTGCCGATAGAACCCAGTCCCTTGATTTTTTTTCGATTGGCTCCTGCGATCACTTTTTTCTAAATCCTGTATTCACCACTGCCTTCGACTAGTTAAACAAAATATAAAGTACTGGAATCGATATAAGTCAGTAGAACAGCTAACTTTATGTAGCACTGCCTTCGACTAGATAAACAAATGCAAAGTACTGGAATCGATAAAAGTCAGTAGAACAGCTAACTTTAGATAGCACTGCCTTCGACTAGATAAACAAAATGTAAAGTACTGGAATCGATAAAAGTCAGTAGAACAGCTAACTTTAGATAGCACTGCCTTCGACTAGATAAACAAAATGTAAAGTACTGGAATCGATAAAAGTCAGTAGAACAGCTAACTTTAGGTAGCACTGCCTTCAACTTGATAAACAAAATGTAAAGTACTGGAATCGATATAATTCAGTAGAGCAGTTAACTTAAGGTAGCACTGCCTTCGACTTGATAAACAAAATGTAAAGTACTGGAATCGATATAAGTCAGCAGAACAGCTAACTTTAAGTAGCACTGCCTTAGATTTACTTTACTTGACTTGAATCTCAACTGAGAATTTGGGTTCTACAACTGATGTTTTGTTTTTAAATAACTCTTCATGCATTGGCTACTTACACGGTAATTGGTAAAGCTTGTTCTATAATTTCGGTTGTAATGTTTGGCTGATTTGACAAAGTTATACGGTATTTTTGTCGAATAAGCCGATGGCGAGATTTATCTTTATTCCTGACCGCAACAAAAGAGTTTGGGGGCCCAATTTCTTATAATGTTTGTGTGTGTTATCATTTGGGGGAAAGGGGGTATTTTTTAATAGTGTAACTCTTTCCTTAGAGGGACATCATATATAAACTGCTGTAATATCTTATGGATAACAGCATGAACACATAAAGTAAGTGAAAATAAATTGAAATTTAAAAGAATATTTACTAAAAGATAAATAATAAACACACAACAAGATATACAGAAAAAAGAGGACCATGCCCCCAACAATCGTGGACCATAAAGCTTGTTAAAACATATATATAAAAAGAAGATGTGGTATGATTGCCAATGAGACAACTTTCCACAAGAGACCAAAATGACAGAGAAATTAACAACTATAGGTCACCGTACGGCCTTCAACAATTAGCAAAGCCCATACCGCATAGTCAGCTATAAAAGGCCTCGAAATGACAAATGTAAAACAATTCAAACGAGAAAACCAACGGCTTAATTTATGTACAAAATGATAAACGAAAAACAAATATGTAACACAGCAACAAACGACAACCACTGAATTACAGGCTCCTGACTTGGGACAGGCACATACAGAATATGGCGGGGTTAAACATGTTAGTGGGCGCCCAACCCTCCCCTAACCTGGGACAGTGGTGTAACCGTACAACATAAGAACAAACTATAAAAATCAGTCGAAAAAGGCTTAACTCATCAGATGGATACAAATAGAAATACATCTAACAAAACACAGAGTGGACGTGGACGGGTACTTGTATATTTTAACAACAAAAAGACACTAAGTACAGATATAAGAGTACTCGCAGTTACTAACAGCTAGTTCAAAGCCAATAACAACTAATAAAAAAATCATGCATCTAAGACTAAATTATCAATCAGTACACATCCAACATCCAATGGATTTAGTGTAAACACGTCATAAACAGTCAGAGAAAAACATGACTTTGTGCAATGCCAAGATACAGGTATCGACAGATTGTAGAGTCATGAATGTGCATATGTATATAACAATAATATTTAGTTTGCTTTTGATTTACTGATAACAAAATCAATATTGATACCAATAAAAACAATATTCAAAGATCTAATTACAGTGTTGAATTGGTAACCTTTTAGAATAAGTTTATTTAAAGGATCGATAAGTTTACCCGGATCGTTTCTAAATTTCCGGGCTCGGTAAACAACATCTCCGTAAAAATGAGGATGTGCTATCCCGTTTAAAAGTTTTCTACAGGTACAACCAATCTTCAAAACCAAATCTGTATATCTATGGAAGAATTTAGTAAAGGTTTTTAAATAATTTGTGGAAACGAAATCCCTGACTTAATAATTTACCAGTTATACATAGATTACGTTCATTAAAAGCCAAAACATCACAACAGACACGGGCATATCGAACGAGTTGTGATATATAAACACCGTAAGATGGTGCCAACGGAACATCACCATCCAAAAAAGGAAAATTAACAATAGGGAACGAAAAATCGTCCCTATTGTCGTAAATTTTAGTGAAGAGTTTCCCGTGTAAAACTGAAATGTCTAAATCTAGGAAAGGACAGTTATTACCGTCTATATTTGATTTATTTAAAGTAACTTCCTTTGGGTAAATTTCGGCAGTATATTAAGAAAATTCTTGATTATCTAACAAAAAAATATCATCAAGATAACGGTAAGTGTTGTTGAATTTATCAATTAATGGCAATTTAGATGGGTCTTTACCTGAGTTTGGTCATAAACTGTGATTCATAACAGTACCAGAACAAGTCTGCTATTCAAGGGGCGCAATTAGTGCCCATAGGAATACCTACAACCTGTCGATAAACTTTGTTGCCGAAACGTACATAAATATTATCAAGGAGAAAATTAACAGCTTCAATCATCTCATCACACCTTCAGTAAGTATATCTAGCATATTAACCTTTCTCATTAGAGAAAAAGGCTTTAAATGAGTTGCAGCAAATATATTTGCATTCAGATTTACCAAACGACCATTTAATTAGATAGGAACACTTATTTAGAGAAAAATACGAGTTTGAACTCCAAAATTATGTGAGACATACTTTAAGTGGGATTATAACTCAATGGCGAAATTTTTTTTTTTAAATCTTGAAGAGGGTATGGATGATGGTCCTTCATTTCTGTATTCTTTATTATCTTTAAAAATAATGAATATTCTGTAATAACTTAATAACTGTATTCTGGACAATGGTCTATTCTGTAATCACTATATTTTTACCAAATTCTTTAATTTTTGCAGTTATTCTTTATATTTTAGCACCCCATTATTCTCTATTCTTTATTGTTTTGCCCGTTTTTCTCTTTTCTTTATTTATTTTTTGCTTGTTGTTCTGTATTCTGTAAAACCCCATCCACACTAAGATATTAAATATTTTTTGCTTTGGGTCAACGTAATTTCTCTGGTTTGTGTCATCTTGCATGGACTGGGACCAAAACAAACACAAAATGTATTTTCAGAAAATCGTTTGAAATCAAGAAAGCAGGTTTAAAAATGGGCGTATGAACATATATCATTAAATGGTTAAAAAATCATTCTTTGTTGATGCGAAGCAAGTCCAATATTGCGCTGATATACTGGGGTATATAAGCCTTTTTAAGGACTTGCTGGGGCCGTAAGGCTTCAGAGCAATTTAGAACTTATTTGAAGCTTTTAGTTAACTCATTGAACAAGCACGATTATAATGTATCAAAATGGCATCAGATTGCACGACATGTTTAGTTTATTATAAATCTTTCTTTTGTGTTTTTCTTCCTGCCTTATTTTTGTTGTTGAAAATTTGAGTTGACGAAACTAAAAAAAAAGAATCGACAACCCTCAAAAGTATTTACTTTTTAAACATTTGACACAAAGATTCAAGGACTGAATTGGACCAAGTGTGTAATATTTGTCCTTTATTGTTTCAGATGACTTTGATGTAAAACAGAATTAGATCCTACGTTTGATCAAATTGTAATAGACGTTGCTTGCCAGCTTACCTTCAGCGCTAAGATTAATGGGCACCATAAGATAAAAACAATTACCAGTTATGACACCAAGTTTAATATCAACATAGAAGATGACAATATGTCAGCATTGGTAAGTTAAATTGTAAAGGTCATAATTATTTTTAACAGATCTCTATTCACTTATTTGAATCCCTAATATGGCCAGTCGTTCTCGTCAAAACTATGTTTAAACCCTTTTTCGAAAAAATTACACACTGAGAATTAAAAAAAACAAAAACATACTGAGATTTAAAAAAACCTAAACTAACACACTGAGAAATCGAAATTACACACTGAGATTTAAAAAATGAAAAACACACACTGAGAATTTAAAATTACACACTGAGATTTTAAAAAGACACTGAGATGAAATAAATTGAAAAACACACACTGAGGAAAGTTAATTACACACTGAGATTTCAAAAATACACACTGAGAATAATATGCACAATACTAATGAATATTCATGAGATGAATAATTCAACAGATTAATATCTTGGTCTCCCGAACTCTCGTCATTAAAATGCGGTTCCTTCAACCAACATTCGTAATAAACTTCAAACCTTAACATCGTTTTTTGCTAACTCATAGTCATAAGTTTGTTGCCTATAATTCAGATTATTACTAACAGTGTATCAGGATTTTTTTGCTTAATAAAATTGAGAATGGGAATGGGGAATATGTCAAAGAGACAACAACCCGACCAAAGAGCAGAAAACAGCCGAAGGCCACCAATGGGTCTTCAACACAGCGAGAAAATCCCGCACCCGGAGGCGGGCTTCAGCTGGCCCCTAAATAAAAATGTGTACTAGTTCAGTGAAAATGGACGTCATACTAAAATCTAAAACATATAAATGAACTAAAATTTAAAAAAAACATACAAGACTAACAAAGGCCAGAGGCTCCTGACTTGGGACAGGCGCAAAAATTCGGCGGGGTTAAACATGTTTTGTGAGATCTCAACCTCCCCTTATACCTTTATATTTTGTAATGAGAGTAAGTGGGTGTGACGTGGTCAATTACATCAAAGAGTTGATGGTCAATACTTAATCAGTTTAATGATCTTTCATCTTATTTAATGTGACAGTACGTGAGTTGCACAGTAGAGTTGCAATAACATTGATAAGTTTATCAAAATATTCTAAGACTATAAAGCAATGTTTAGACTAAATTAAGAACAGATGTTAATAGCATGATCTTGTGAGAAACTTTATATTGGTTAGTAGTAGCTTGAAGTAACAAGTTGTATGCACGACTGTTAATTGGAAATTATAATTGTGAACCTTTGTAATGTATTTTTGTTATTTAATGTTTACTTATTCAGTGTTATATCTAGTCTCACTATTTTCAATATATACCACCTTTGATAAGTGTTTAGTATGACGATACAATTTCTTTTGTTCTCGTACTAGGAACAGTACTCCATGTATACCTTACAACAAAATTATTTTTATTTACCTGTGAACGTTATTTTATTTGGCGGCATTTTGTCCATGGTTATGGTTGTCTTTCTGATATTGTTTTACATCTAACCCCTTGTTTTATTAATTTTGTATTTACATTCTGTCATAGATCAAATTTGAGGTAGGGCCAATTTACCCTATTTTTTTTTTTTCATAGAAGGGCCAATTTCAAAAAGTGCTGAAAGAATGAAACCAACTATAAAAACAACAAATAAAAATGCTTTTTGATCAATATCTCGATTTTTATTTATCATGATATGTGTGAAAAGTAGTTAATTTAACCCCCAAAAAAGGATGAAAGTCAAATATGCGGAATTTAGGATGTTTTTAGGTGGTAAAAACAGGGAATCCCCCGAGAAGGACATTTCAAACAAAAAAAAGTTATGTTTTTTGTTATTGATGTAATTTATACAACTTTTTCCCTCAAAAATGAAATTGGTTCAGTGTGTCCTTAATACCTAAAAATCAACTTTTTAATGAAAAAGTGGAATATCGCTAAATTGTGCCTATATAGCTGCTTAATAACAGTTATGTGTACAAGTATCGCTGTGGCTCCGTCGGTAGAGCATAGAACTCTAAATGAAAGATTGTGTAGAAGAGAATGTTCAAATCTCACACAGATTTTTCGCATTTTTTGTGTTGAAATATTAAATTTTAATGTTTCTATCATATTTTTTTGGATGTTTGTTTAATTCATAGAGTCATTATGGACCATTTTGACTATATATCGTTTCAATAAAGAAAAACAAATAATGTGTCGCTTATTGTGTGCATTCCTTTAACTATCCATACTCTTGACTTACTTCCTATTCCTGTGTTTACATTTATTATATATATGCAAAGAACAATTGCCGTCAAACTGAAGTATATATAGCTGCCTGTACATACCCAATAACACGAACACTGATTATATAGAATGAAGCCCAAATGTTGCGTGTGTAATATACACATAACGAAAAACACCATTGTAGAAAAATTTCAAAACAACACAAACAATTTTTAGAAACCTTGAACAAGAACGTTTTTGAACATAATATTATATGTAACAAATGCAGACAGCAATTTTGTCGCCAATCCACCAACTGTGTAGATACTAGTAATGACATTGTTACCACCGTCCCTGCACCGGTACCTAAGTCATCAAAAAATAAAACAACACAACAGAACAAATCCATTAAACTAAAATCGTGACTGTAGGTATGAAGAAAAGAAAGTGTTGCATCTGTATCACAACAAAGGGCTCATTTGTTGCAATGCCAGAAAAGGCCATATTACATGTGTTTGTAACACAAGGTGTTGAAGTACCCACTGATGTAAGATGTTGTTTGGTTCATATAGACGATAAAACCTTAAAGACCGGGACAAATATAGATATATCCAGAATGAGAAAAACAACATCCCATTTAAATTTGTCCGATATTATTTGGCTTCTTGACAGGTTACGTGCTATGGTACCTTATTCGCACAAGGGGCGTTAACAATTAAACAAAATCAATACTGGTTTTGATAAATCAAAAAATCAATAGTCTTGGCCTTGTTTTTTGTAGGAATACCTGTTCAAGGTATGAAAATAGATGATGTGACGTATTTTCATTTACTATAATTAGCATTTATCGGGCTATTTGAAACATAATTCACCTATCTAATTAAACGGAAAGAACTCCGGGGAAAATGGCCCTACCTCTTTATTCGTTCAGTGTATGTTCACTTGTTTTTGTGAATATGTCTTTTGATTGAGTTAAGCCATTTCAATAAATATTTTATAATGTGTCTTTCTATGTTGTGATGTTACACTATTGTTTCATGTAGGGTGAAGGTTGGCGCCTATTAAAACGTTTAAACCTGCTGCATTTGTTTGCACCTGTCCTAAATCAGGAACCTGATTTTCAGTGGTTGTCGTTTGTTGATGTGGTTCATAAGTGTTTCTCGTTTCTCGTTTTTATATAGATTAGACCGTTGGTTTTCCTGTTTGAATGTTTTTACACTAGTCATTTTTGGGGCCCTTTATAGCTTGCTGTTCGGTGTGGCCCAAGGTTTTGTACTTTGACCTATATGGTTTACTTTTACAAATTGTGACTTGGATGGAGAGTTGTCTCATTGGCACTCATACCACATCTTCTTATATCTCTTTATATATATAACAGTCTCCGGACAAGTTTGCAATTCCGCTGAGTGCAAAAGTTGTCACCTTAATTTTGGAGTTAAGTCAAAATGAAGTTGATAACTTGGTTGGTATTGGTTCCCTGATATTTGTCCTAAAATTTTTTGGCTCTAGCACCACTGTTGAAAAAGTTATGCCCCTTTTTTCAACAATTTCCTCAGAGGAAAAGTAGTTTTCCTCAAGGAAATCAAATTTCCTAAAGGAAAACATTTTCCTCAAGGAAATTGTTTTTCCTCAAGGAAAAGATTTCCTTAGGGAATTTGTTGCATAAATATTTCCTTTGAGGAAATTCTATTTCCTCTGAGGAAATTTGTGACTTCAAATTTTCCTTTGAGGAAATTCTATTTCCTCTGAGGAAATTTGGGGCTTCAAATTTTCCTTTGAGGAAATACTTTTTCCTGTGAGGAAATTTGCGACTTCAAATTTTCCTTTAAGGAAATTTTTCAACTACTAATTTCCTTTGAGGAAATGTTTGACAAACACTTTTCCTTGAGGAAAATTCAAGACCCCAAATTTCCTCTAAGGAAAACATTGTTCTCAAATTTCCTCCAAGGAAATTTCTGTACATTAAATTTCCCCAAAGGAAATTGTTTTCCCAATTTTACTCATTGAAAATTTCTCACTATACAAACAGTTTGAACATAATTTTACACGTCTAAATAAATGATACAAATGATATTTAAAACTTTAATAAATTTTTGACTCAAAATTATCATGACATACAAAACAATACAGTCTGACTGTTTAGGTCAAGGTATTGTTATACTTTATATATATGACTTTAACTTTGATTTATAAAATATTATTTGTAGCAAAGTATTCTGTTTTCTTTGTTATTGTTTCAATGCAATACATTAGACTAGTAAGCAACCAATTTGAATGTAAAACCATTTGTGGTGTTCTTACGAATGCTTTCACAATTGCAGATTAAATAATAAAATAAACACTTTTTTGTTAATTTAAATTTTTTCTGTTTCAGCTGCTGTGTACAGTTATTCAATCCACTACATAAGAATTCAGTGCATAAATTATTCCATTCATTAAACATTTTCCTTCAATTCTTAGAGAAAACATTTTTGCAATTTGTTCTTCAAAGATCTTCTTGGTATAGTTGATATGAGGGAGCGATGTAAATGAGTGGATAAAGCTTGTGTTCCTTTCAACAACAAAATACTAATTTTTCTACATTTCTCCTTCTTTCCACAAATATATATAATATGTTGTTGCATTTATACAATTGTGTTTTGTGCATCTATGATAGAACTTAATTCTGTTTATAGCCATTATCATTTGATTATGATGAAATTTCCTATTTCATTTTGCAGGAAAGCACACATTCCATTTCACATTAATCCAATTAATCCAATTGGCGCACCATGTAGATAAATATCAACTTTTAGTTTCATCTTCAGTATTGACCTATTGATCATGAAAACCAAGATGTCTGACCTATAAATACACAAAATAAATAAATAAAATGTTATAAATGGAGAGAGAAACAGCAATAAAAAAGCTTATTTTGTCATGTTTATGAACATTTTAAGAATATTTCCTTTCTTATTTGTGAGTTCTCTTAATTCAGTGCTTTTTGTCTATGGTTTTATATTAGTTGATTTTTCAGTTGAGGCAATTGCAACTGTTATTTTACAGTTTGTTCTTTATATGTTAAGCTGTTAAACCAGTCCAAAGTTAGAGTAGGGTTGAGTGCTCACAAACCTGTTTTTTTATTACATGTATAAGTTGTTATTGATTTTTAACTAGCTGTCAGTAATTGTGAATACTAACAGATCTTTGTGTCTTTTCGATTAAGGGAAATGTATAAATTTCCTGCTTAGTCCGGTCGCTGTTTTTTTTTTTTTTTTTTGCAGGAAATTTATGTCATTTGTTGTCTGGTGAAGATTTGTCTTATTGGCAATCATGCCACATCTTCTTATTTTATATAATCTTGCCATATTCTTATTGTGCCTGTCCCAAGTGTCGAGCCTGTAGTTTAGTCTGACACTAAAATTTAGTGGTTGTTGTTATTTCATATCTGCCATATTTATTTTTGTACTTTGTTTTGTTATAAACTAGGCAATTAGTTTTACAGTTGGGATTGTTTAAATTTTTCATCTGAGGGCCTTTTATCATGTTTATAGCTGACTACCTTTACTATAGGGTATGGATTTTCTCATTATTGAAGGCTGTCACTGGCCTATAATTGCTTTCTTACAGACATGATCAAAAGTTTTCATATTTAATATACCATATCTTTTATTTTTATAATAATCATCTTTCAAGGGCAATAACTTTTATAAAAGTGGCCTTACCATTTAAGTTTAGTTGACTTCTGCAAATTTTAAATTGCCTATCATTTCTGCTGTTTATAATTTCTCTGTATCTTCTTTAGTTCTTGTCCTACACATAAAAGAGTAAAAATATTATTCAATGACATCTTGCATCAATAATTATTTTGCTGTTTAATGTATATTAATGTGTGTTTAATAAAAGCTGTACCATGAGTGCCTTATAAGCTTGTTGCCCTTTTAGCTGGTCTTTAGCTTTAAATGAATTTTAATGATCAACTTGAAACACTGTGAGCACTGCCCAAATATTGGATGGAGAGTTGTCTCATTGGCACTCATACCACATCTTCCTACATCTAGTTACATAACTGTAGAACAGTAAAAGTGACACTACCAAAATTTGAACTTGATCTGATTTAGTGGTAAAAGTATTGTGTTAAAGTTTAATAAAATTTGGTTGAGGCAAACTTAAGCTAGAGGACGGAAACTAAAATTCATCAATTTTTCCATTTGTAAAGGACATAACTCTAGAACAGTAAAAGTGACACCACCAAAATTCAAACTTGATCTGTACTTTGTGGTAATAAGCATTGTTTGCAAGTGTCATAACATTTGGTTGAGGCAAACTAAAGTTAGGAACAGGAAACCAAAATTCAGCAATTTTTCCAATTGTAAAGGGCATAACTCTAGAACAGTAACACTGACACCACCAAAATTCACACTTGATCTGAGTATTGTGGTAATAAGCTTTTGTAAAAGTTTTATAACATTTGGTTGAGGCAAACTATAGTTAGAAAACAAAAACCAACTTTGGGACAGACAGACAGACAGACAGACAGACAGACAGACAGACGGTCAAGGGTTAAACTTAATGCCCCTTCCACTATGGGTCATAAAAATGAAAAGCGAGTTTATGTCAATATATAAAACAATTCACCAAAGTTTCATAAAATTGGTGAAAGCGTTCTTGAGTTACTATCCAAAGACTAGTCTTAAATCAGAATTTTATAAAAATTGAAAGGAAATTCATGATTATGTTAATATATAAAACAATTCACCAAGTTTCATGAAAATTGCATTAATGAGTAATAGTCACAATACTGGAAAATCCCCCCGTTTTATGATTAAATCCTTGACTTGGAATTGTTAAATCTAAAATCTTTACAAATTGAAAAGGAGCTTATATCAATAGATAATTCACCAAAGTATTATCAACATTTTGTGATTAATGTATTTTAATCACACTGATAAAATTCTATCGGAGTTTCTCGCTGCATTGAAGACCCATTGGTGGCCTTCGGCTGTTGTCTGCTCTATGGTCGGGTTGTTGTCTCTTTGACACATTCCCCATTTCCATTCTCAATTTTATATGGTTTGCTTGAATTAAAAATTTCACATATGTTTTTTGTCTATTCTCTCTTATTATTTAACATTACAAAGATAAGACAATGAGAAACTGATAATGCCAAGGCAAAACATAAGATGCAGAAAAAACAAAACAACACAAAGATTAAAAATTTAAGACTAAGCAACACCAACATCACCAAAAACTAGTGTTGAATTCATGTGCTCAGTTAGTCAGTGAAAGTTAGCAGATCCTGATCCACTATATTAATTCTTAAATACCTAAAATCATAGAGTACTAAACAATTTTAAATACTTGATTAAAATTTTGTCATATATCATGTATAGCAGAGACACCTCTTATTTTCTTAAATTACAATTATATAAATCATCTCGCATCTTTGTGCATTTCTAAAAATTGGCAATATTAATAAATGCATGCAATCATTTCTGAAGTTTTCAGTATATAGGCTTTTTTGCACCACATTTTAGCGCCTGTCCCAAGTCAGGAGCCTATGGCCTTTGTTAGTTTTGTAATGTATGATTTTTAATTTTAGTTTCTTTTATATATTTCAGAGTTTAGTATGACGTCCATTATCATTGAACTAGTATACATTTTTGTTTAGGGGCCAGCTGAAGCACGCCTCCATGTGCGGGATTTTCTTGCCGCAGTGAAGACCCATGGATGAACTTAAGCTGTTATCTGCTCTTTGGTCGGGTTGTTGTCTCTTTAACACATTCCCCATTTCCAATCTCAATTGTATTTGGAATTCTATTATAAATGTTAGGCTTCATGTTGATTTGTTTTACATTTGTCATTTCGAGGCCTTCTATTATATTTACAGCTTTCTACATGTTCTATATGGTGTGAATTTTGCTCATTGTTGATGGTCCCACGGTTATCTATAGCTTAGCGAAGCAACATCACAATTGTTTGTGGAGACCATGGACTATTCACATGATTCATCTTTCTGACTTTCGGATCATTTGTTGATTTTTCATGAATATGTGCCATTCCAATATAAAATATGTATTAAAAACCTTTACAGGATAGTTACTCCTTTGGGAAATATTGATATGGTGGATTTTCCCACCATCGACATTGTTGTCTACATCTACATCTACATCAACCTATGACTCGAAAAGGTGCTTTGACCCATCACTCAAGTATAAATTTTAGTTGTCCTGCGGAAGAAACGATTTTGGCGCATTATGTAACAAAAGATCATATCTGTGGTGACATGTTAGTGTGTGCATACCAATATTTGAATTTTCTGAGTCTTCTTTTGAATAACTTTACAATACTGACGTCGAGTGCTGTTGTTGTTCACAGGAATCGGAAGTTCTATCAATAAAATTCTGTAAATAATAAAGTCGACTATCAATAGAGCTTCTCTGTTGTTGTACTGTATATTTTTACAAAAGCGACCAAGTAATGCAGGGGAAGGAAACTTACTTAAAAGACCAAAATGAGCCGCGACTGATAGGGACATAAATATTTTACTATGCAGTCGGTATAATACTATCCTGATATACATGTATATACTTTTAGACTCATTTCACACAAAAAAACGTACAAGTGAAAATACTCGTTAAGGCATGAAACATTTTAGATCACTTATAAAATTTAGTAGTCATAACTTAAATTACGACCATATTTAATCGAAAGATGATAATTTGTCAAATGAAGCCCTGGTCACAGCTCCGGGGCAATTCATATATACAAGGTGATAGGACGTGCCGCTGGAATAGGTTACTTTTCCAGCTTGAAAATATGGGAATAGGTGGGAAAACTATCAGAAATATTTATGATGAGGTTGATAAAGTTCCAATTACTTGTATATGAAAAGCCCTGTCATTTATTCATAGCTGAAAGTCTCGCCGAAGGTAAACATTACACACAAAATCTTAGCCTAAAATATTCCACTTTTCCAACACACCCACCGAAACCTAACCAATATGTGAAAAGGTTACAATTTTACCTACGCAATATATGAAAAGGTATACATTTTAAGATCTAAATTATATGAAAAGGGTGGGGTAACAGTAGTCCTATAATATATGACTTCGGAGTTTCATATCATTTACATTCAACGTTTTTTATCGGATATTTTTTTTTACTATCAATGTTGAAACCCGAACAGAACCCCAGCGACACCCCTATCAATTAAGTATTGAAGTGCCCCCAGCCTGAGGTTCACAGTCATAAACCCGAGGCTGCCTTTTTTGCACGCGTTATAAAACAGTTAAAAGTGTCGGGATCTTACAGAGCTTTCACGAGCTTATTTTATCGTATCTATGTCTGTTACTGTCAATTTATTATATATTTATAAAAAAAGCTAATGCTAATTTCTTTTCTTTTAATATGAAGCCCCAGGCTTATCTGATTAATTTACGATCACTCTAACTAACTAAAGAAAGTAAGTTAGTCACTGTCACTTATACCAGGTATTTTAAATTCTGGTTGATAGTTGTCTCATCACCAATCATACTACATCCTCGACTACATCTCCTTATTTTTTACAAGAACGCTATATTTAGATGCGGTATTGTGATGAATGTAAACATGCAGCATGCTTGTAAATAAATGTCCTTATTTTTTTTACAAGAACGCTATATTTAGATGCGGTATAGTGATGAATGTGTAAACATGCAGCATGCTTGTAAATAAATGTCCTTATTTTTTTTACAAGAACGCTTTATTTAGATGCGGTATAGTGATGAATGTGTAAACATGCAGCATGCTTGTAAATAAATGTTAAGATGCAGCACAAAAGATACATAATGTATCAAACTCGCGTCAACGCCATGTCAAAAACTAAAAAAAAAAAAACAAACGACCAAAATTTAATGACAAATAGTTTATAAAACAAAACAACTATAGCATACAAAATATATAATTTGTAAAGATTTGCATGCAACTAGGCCTATAGCTCTATGTTCTTATAGATCTCATAACCTTACGATTAAAAGTCAGATTATGTGTGTGTAAGTTTATTAGAAAATTCAACGAGACACGTCCTAATCAGGTAAAATCCAAAATACCAATTTACAAATTCAGATCTACTGCCTGTTGTATATTGCTTACTTTGATTGTATATTGCCAAACCCCAACATCGTGTTTATAGATTATGTTTGGTACGGGATGGCGGCTTCGAAGCAGAGACAAAAGACCCAGAAAAATGAAAGTGTAGAATTTGATGTTGAAAATTTTTTTTTAAAAGAACTAGATTCATATCTCGGAATTTGAACATAGCATCTCGTTTTCTTTAGATAAATTGTTAGCTATAACTGGCTATAATAATTACCTCATTATAGGTATTCGCAAAACATGAAGTTAATGATCAATGGATATGAAAACACTTCACAAAGTATAAATATTGGTAAACGGACAGCAAGTCATACTATTAGGACAATTAGTTCGAATAAATTAGTTTGTTGAAAGGTTATAAGAGAAAAATCTGGACGAAACTATTTTTATTAAATAGATTTATTTTACAGTAAAGGCTTCATATTTTTTAATCAGTTAATTGTAAAAGAAAGGGACATTTTTTACACCATGGAGCCAGTAAATTAACAAACTACTATGGCGGATTTTTTTCTAAAATACAATCATTGATCATTATTAATATTTAAGAATAACTTTTGTTTACAAATTCGTTTCTATAATTCATGGTTCAAGAAAAAAGTTCGACGTTTTGAAAATTAGTCTGTAAATAGTTTCCAAAGGCATAAAATATCTAAAACTGAACTGTGAATTTTCAATCGTTACGTTTTGTTATACGTTTTAGTGTTAATCCCAGCAAAGACAAATTTGGTGATAAAAATCGATGTGTTGGTCTTTCGTAAAATAAAAAAAAAAAGAAAAACACGTCACAATGTAATCTTATAAAAGGGGGGATGGAAGAAATTCAATATTGATGCTTCAAGAGACAAGTGAACGTGGGAGATATTCATTCCCTATTGTAAAATACTGAGTTTTGGTTGATTAATGTCCAGTGGAAAATATTTAATGTATGCTCAGGACGAAAACAAATTAACAAAATTAACAATAAATACGATAGGTACAGGTCTTGTTATTGAGACCGGCCGTGATACGGTCGGAAAATTTTCGACTACCTCTGAAAAAGGAGGGACAGAAAAATGGCCTAATACCAGGCTACTTACGGTCCACTCGAAGAGTTGTTGCAAGGGTTCTTCATGTGGAAAAAGTATTGCACTCTCGAGCTAGGTATCCGATTCAACGTCCCCATTCGGACGTGGCTGAGCACAGCCCAATGGACGTCCCTCTATACTGCTAAGTAAGGTTTTATTGCCGGTCAGAAGAAGACCTGTAACGACGCTTTTTCTATAGTTACTCTAGTTCGCTAACGAATTCGCTTCTTGTTCCATTGAATATAAAGGAAACAGTTATCTAAAATATATATTTTTTTCTTGAACTACTATAAATAAAGTGATTTAGTTAAAAATGTATTCTTTAAAGATCAATAATGATTAATTAATTGTTAAGAAAACAATTACTTGAAATGGCAGGTACATAAATGGCTTCATGGCTAATAAACAATTTCCTAAACTGAAAAAAAAATTAATAAATATAAATCTTTTAAGATCTTTTCTGAACAATTATAAACAAATTATCCTTGACTAGTTGTACACTTACCAACAATGTATGGCCAATTTCCCTTTATTTGTTTCGTTATTTGGTTCATATGTTCAGTTTTAATAAATTGATGAATTTAATAATTTATCAATATTCTTAATCCTTGTTAATATATTTACTGCGGTAGAAAAGAAAGTTAATTTTCTCATCTGGACTTTAATCTATATATCCGTTCTCTATTTTGGGATTAAAAAATATCTCTAAAACGTTTTAATTTGGTTACACGTTCAGCAATAAGTGATACAAATATGGTATATTACCAATGATAAGGTCATATATGTGAGGCTGTTCAAAATTTTGTTCTTTATAGGTACATGTATCAGATCGATTTTTTTTTAAATTGTCCTATATAAATAGTTAAAGTTATCTCAGGTCTAGTTATGTAGTATGAAATATGTCCACTGGAAATAAGACCTTTAAAACACAAATCCCCGTTTACTCAATGCGAAGTTTATTTGCTAGTGGTTTTTTTAAACTTCTTTTTAATGATTTTATTATATTATCTTTTTTTTGAAAATTTTGAGTGATTGAACATGAAATCGACACCGATGCTAAAAGGAAAATTTGTTTAATGTCATCAGTTGCAATATATACTAAGTATTACACGTGGACAGGATGTTCCCCAGAAGATTAAGGTATTCAAAATAAGTTATACACACCCCAAGGGTACACGCTACTGTCATACGGAAAATTATTGGGTCACCTGTAGAATGGTAATCAGCCATGCAACTAATCAGTTAACTGACCCATGCCACTACAAGTTAAAAGTTGGTCGTTAGATAAAATGAAATATTCATTTTGATTAATAGTTTAAGAACTATAAGGATTTATCATAATTATGAAGTGAAATAATTCAACCAAATCGGATTATTTCCAAAAGATTATATTTTTTACCTAATCCGGGAAAATATAAAATTGTATTTATAAAGGGTCCCATCAAGAATTTTTATAGAAATCATTGGTCTCATGAAATGGGTCTCACACAGACATTCATAATCAAGATTTATACATTTATTGATTCTATGGTTTTTGAGAAATCAGGAGGAAATATAACAAATATTTAGTTTTGATATTAAATTAAATTTACCTTTCCTTGCTATGATTCATTTCAACCAGTTTTGTTTTGTTTTTGTTATTAAATTTAAAATTGTTTTCATGCGCGCACTCCAAAATGTGACAGGATAGTCAACCAGTTGACGGTGACCGCTTACCGGATGAAGAAGACGTAACATGAATTTTATTGAGGGATTTTTAAAGGGTTTGTCCGTACAACGTGTTTTCATTGGTATTTCACATGACTTATTGTTTTCGCGCTTCGCCTTGAAGCTCATTATTCAGAGTGATTCAGACAAGATGATGAAAATAACGTGCAAGGTACTTTTTTTTCGATCATCGTGAAGTGGCAATTTTAATTCCCATTCGTCCTTGCACTCTCCCCCTTTTCAGTAATAGTATATTAATAATTCCTCGTCATTTTACCACTCTATCTGGGATATCCGTTATGCTAACAGTAACCCGGGACTTGATATACATGCATGCAATATCAGGGGCGGATCTAGCGAGGATAAAGGGGGTTCCAACTATATGTCTCCATTCAAATGCATTGATCGTTCACAAAAAGTGGAGTCCAACCCCGGATCCCATCCTCCTTCGATCCGCCACTGCATATAAATATAATTTTATTTAAAAGTCCTCAGAGGTCCACTTCCTATATATACAAGGTGATAGGGCGTGCCGCTGGAATAAGTCATCTTTTCAAGCTTGAAAATATGTGAATAGGTCGGGGAAACTATCAGAAATATATGATAAGGACAAAAAAGTTCCCATAACTTCGTCTGTCATCTTACTTGGTGTTCTCGGCTGTGTTTTATCAACAACTTTTATCTCTTTTGGCACTTTTGTATTCCCCTGTTACATTACACACCAAACGAAACACACAAAAATATGGGAAAAGGTAACATTTTACCCGTACGCAATATATCATATGAAAAGGTATACATTTTGAAATTTAAATTATATGAAAAGGGTGGGGTAACAGAAACACCGCGGTACTTTGGTTTACGAGAATAAAGATATATATATGCACCCCTTGTCAATTAAGTATTGAAGTGTCCCCGGGGATTGATTACATACATTGTATATACATGTTTACCTTCAGGAGCACCTGTTTTGTGATATATACAGCTATAATCAAGATTTAATCACTATACAAATCCAATGCTATAATTAACCGTAAATAACTGCGAGATAATAAACAATGCGCAAGTTGACAATTGTCTCTTCTCTGCTAAATAATGTACTTGCAATTCACATTTAGATTCATTTGTGAGACCACCGACACTCATAATATTACCTCAAAGTTAGAGGTTCTCCGTTACTGGGAACTTCATATCGGATCCGATCAATTTATTGGTTCCATTCCCTATTACAATGTATTATTAGCGATCCATTTGCGGTTCTGTCTATTAGTTAACCGTTAAAACGAGGTAACCACCTAGGGTAGGTAATGCATATTCATGACTAAGCGATGATTGACAGCTATATAGATAAAAAAGGATTCATAGTTCCGATCATAACCACATTCAAAGAAGGAAAACAAAGTAAGGGCAGATATAGATATACTAATAAAGAAGTAATAATTGTTAAAATCAATGGAAATACATAAATTTAACATTATAATAAGGATAAGCAGAGACATGTTACTAGAACTTTTTGAAAAATATTGCTCCGACGGGTGTGTCAAAATTAATCTGAAAAAGACAAAAAAATGGTATTTTGATAAAACTGTGAGACGTTTCTTTCGGCGCTTTGTTTAATTCAATCATTCTACTATGGAATGTGTGTCCAGTAACAAATATATGAATATACATTTTTCGGCATGAAGATTGATTGATTGTTTGTTCCAATGGCAAATATTTCATGCATGTTTAGGACGATCGGCATGAAGAATTTGTACGTTAACTAAAATGATCTATATAAAAGAATGCATTGAAAAGATATTAGAAATTAAGAACAAGAATTAAGTATAAATCCAGGTAAAGAATAGTCTACCGTGTATGATGTATTTGAGTTTCTTCTTTGTTATATTTAGTAAAATAGATTGAGGTAACCACCAGCATGAGATTTTGTCTAATACGGACTTCCACATTCTGTATGTGCTATCCCAAGTCAGGAGCCTGTAATTCAGTGGTTATCGTTTGTTGCTGTATATGTACCAGTAAATTCAGTCCGGTAGTAAAATTTATAAACCACAAGGGTTTTAATGATGGTTTTTATTGGTTGTACCTAGTAAAATAGTTGGAAACCAAAGGATTTGGGTTTTATATGTAAAAATTTAAAGGTTTAAAAAATGGGTTTTTAAAGGGAAAAAAAGGTTTTAAAAAATTGGGTAACCCCAAAAAATTTTAAAATTTTTTTGGGACTTTTTTAGTTGTACCAGAAAAATTGAAATAAAAAAGAGGTTTTATATTTTAATAAAGTAAAAAATGAGGTTTTAAAAGGTTTTATTTTTATAGAAAAAGAGGGTAACCACCAATGAGGTTTTTATGTGGACTTTTAAGTTGACCAAAAATAGTTTTAAAAAGGGTTTTTTAAAAAAAAAAAGTTAAATAAAAAAATGGGTTTTTTAAATTAAAATTTTTTTTTTTTTGGGTTTATAGTAAAATAGTTTAAAAGGATGAGGTTTTAAAAAAAGTTTTATAGTTTAATGAAAAAAAATGAGGTTTTAAAATAGGTTTTAAAAATAGAAAGGGTAACCACAAATGAGGTTTTTATTTGGTTTTTTTTTTGGTTTTTAAACCAAAAATAATTTTAAAGTAAAACCCCTTTTTATATGAAGGGTTTTTTTGTTGTACCTAGTAAAATAGATTGAAAACCAAAATGAGGTTTTATATGTTAAAAATAGAAAAGTAACCACCACAATGAGGTTTTATAGATAGGTTTTATTGGTTGTATGTAAAAAATGTTTAACCACCAGGATGAGGTTTTTATGATAGGAGCTTTTTTATTATTGTATAGAAAAAGTTGAAGTAAACCACAAAGGTTTTTATGTTAAATTGGGGTAACCAAAATGGGTTTTAAGATTGGTTTTTATTGGTTGACCTTAAAATGTTGGGTAAACCAATGAGGTTTTATATGTAAGTTTTAAGTTTACCAAAAATAGTTAAGTAAAAATGGGTTTTAATTGTTAAATAGATGGTAACCACCAAATGAGGTTTTATATGATAGGTTTTTTATTGGTTGTACCTAGTAAAATAGATTGGGTAACCACCAGGATGAGGTTTTATATGATAGGAGCTTTTTAGTTGTAAGTAAAAAGTTGAATAACCACCACAATGAGGTTTTATATGTTAAATAGATAAAGTAACCACCACAATGAGGTTTTATATGATATGGTTTTTATTGGTTGTACCTAGTAAAATAGATTGCGGTAACCACCAGGATGAGGTTTTATATGATAGGAGCTTTTATTAGTTGTACCTAGTAAAATAGATTGAAGTAACCACCACAATGAGGTTTTATATGTTAAATAGATGAATAAACCACAATGAGGTTTTATATGATATGGTTTTTTATTGGTTGTACCTAGTAAAATAGATTGCGGTAACCACCAGGATGAGGTTTTATATGATGGAGCTTTTTTAGTTGCCTAGTAAAATAGATTGAATAACCACAATGAGGTTTTATTGTTAAATAGATAGAATAACCACCAAATGAGGTTTTATATGATATGGTTTTTATTGGTTGTACCTAGTAAAATAGATTGCGGTAACCACCAGGATGAGGTTTTATGATAGGAGCTTTTTATTAGTTGTACCTAGTAAAATAGATTGAAGTAACCACCACAATGAGGTTTTATATGTTAAATAGATGAAGTAACCACCACAATGAGGTTTTATATGATATGGTTTTTTTGGTTGTACCTAGTAAAATAGATTGCGGTAACCACCAGGATGAGGTTTTATATGATAGGAGCTTTTATTAGTTGTACCTAGTAAAATAGATTGAAGTAACCACCACAATGAGGTTTTATTGTTAAATAGATAGAAGTAACCACCACAATGAGGTTTTATATGATATGGTTTTTATTGGTTGTACCTAGTAAAATAGATTGCGGTAACCACCAGGATGAGGTTTTATATGATAGGAGCTTTTATTAGTTGACCTAGTAAAATAGATTGAATAACCACCACAATGAGGTTTTATATGTTAAATAGATAAAATAACCACCACAATGAGGTTTTATATGATATGGTTTTTATTGGTTGTACCTAGTAAAATAGATTGCGGTAACCACCAGGATGAGGTTTTATATGATAGGAGCTTTTTTAGTTGACCTAGTAAAATAGATTGAAGTAACCACCACAATGAGGTTTTATATGTTAAATAGATAGAAGTAACCACCACAATGAGGTTTTATTGATATGGTTTTTTTGGTTGTACCTAGTAAAATAGATTGCGGTAACCACCAGGATGAGGTTTTATATGATAGGAGCTTTTATTAGTTGTACCTAGTAAAATAGATTGAAGTAACCACCACAATGAGGTTTTATATGTTAAATAGATAAAGTAACCACCACAATGAGGTTTTATATATGGTTTTTATTGGTTGTACCTAGTAAAATAGATTGCGGTAACCACCAGGATGAGGTTTTATATGATAGGAGCTTTTATTAGTTGTACCTAGTAAAATAGATTGAAGTAACCACCAAATGAGGTTTTATATGTTAAATAGATAAAGTAACCACCACAATGAGGTTTTATTGATATGGTTTTTTATTGGTTGTACCTAGTAAAATAGATTGCGGTAACCACCAGGATGAGGTTTTATATGATAGGAGCTTTTTATTAGTTGTACCTAGTAAAATAGATTGAATAACCACCACAATGAGGTTTTATATTTAAATAGATAGAATAAACCACAATGAGGTTTTATATGATATGGTTTTTATTGGTTGTACCTAGTAAAATAGATTGCGGTAACCACCAGGATGAGGTTTTATATGATAGGAGCTTTTATTAGTTGTACCTAGTAAAATAGATTGAATAACCACCACAATGAGGTTTTATATGTTAAATAGATAGAATAAACCACAATGAGGTTTTATTGATATGGTTTTTTTTTGGTTGTACCTAGTAAAATAGATTGCGGTAACCACCAGGATGAGGTTTTATATGATAGGAGCTTTTTATTAGTTGTACCTAGTAAAATAGATTGAATAACCACCACAATGAGGTTTTATATGTTAAATAGATAGAAGTAAACCACAATGAGGTTTTATTGATATGGTTTTTATTGGTTGTACCTAGTAAAATTTGCGGTAACCACCAGGATGAGGTTTTATATGATAGGAGCTTTTTTAGTTGTACCTAGTAAAATAGATTGAATAACCACCACAATGAGGTTTTATATTTAAATAGATAGAAGTAACCACCACAATGAGGTTTTATATGATATGGTTTTTTTTTTGTACCTAGTAAAATAGATTGCGGTAACCACCAGGATGAGGTTTTATATGATAGGAGCTTTTTATTAGTTGTACCTAGTAAAATAGATTGAAGTAACCACCACAATTTTATATGTTAAATAGATAGAAGTAACCACCACAATGAGGTTTTATATGATATTTTTTTTATTGGTTGTACCTAGTAAAATAGATTGCGTAACCACCAGGATGAGGTTTTATATGATAGGAGCTTTTTTAGTTGTACCTAGTAAAATAGATTGAATAACCACCACAATGAGGTTTTATTGTTAAATAGATAAAGTAACCACCACAATGAGGTTTTATATGATATGGTTTTTATTGGTTGTACCTAGTAAAATAGATTGCGTAACCACCAGGATGAGGTTTTATTGATAGGAGCTTTTTATTAGTTGTACCTAGTAAAATAGATTGAAGTAACCACCACAATGAGGTTTTATATGTTAAATAGATAAATAACCACCACAATGAGGTTTTTATGATATGGTTTTATTGGTTGTACCTAGTAAAATAGATTGCGGTAACCACCAGGATGAGGTTTTATATGATAGGAGCTTTTATTAGTTGTACCTAGTAAAATAGATTGAAAACCACCACAATGAGGTTTTATTGTTAAATAGATGAAGTAACCACCACAATGAGGTTTTATATGATATGGTTTTTTTGGTTGTACCTAGTAAAATAGATTGCGGTAACCACCAGGATGAGGTTTTATATGATAGGAGCTTTTATTAGTTGACCTAGTAAAATAGATTGAAGTAACCACCACAATGAGGTTTTATTGTTAAATAGATAAAGTAACCACCACAATGAGGTTTTATATGATTGGTTTTTTTGGTTGTACCTAGTAAAATAGATTGCGGTAACCACCAGGATGAGGTTTTATATGATAGGAGCTTTTATTAGTTGTACCTAGTAAAATAGATTGAAGTAACCACCACAATGAGGTTTTATATGTTAAATAGATGAAGTAACCACCACAATGAGGTTTTATATGATTGGTTTTTTATTGGTTGTACCTAGTAAAATAGATTGCGGTAACCACCAGGATGAGGTTTTATATGATAGGAGCTTTTATTAGTTGACCTAGTAAAATAGATTGAAGTAACCACCAAATGAGGTTTTATATGTTAAATAGATAAAGTAACCACCAAAGAGGTTTTATATGATATGGTTTTTATTGGTTGTACCTAGTAAAATAGATTGCGTAACCACCAGGATGAGGTTTTATATGATAGGAGCTTTTATTAGTTGTACCTAGTAAAATAGATTGAAGTAACCACCAAATGAGGTTTTATATGTTAAATAGATAAAGTAACCACCAAATGAGGTTTTATATGATTGGTTTTTATTGGTTGTACCTAGTAAAATAGATTGCGGTAACCACCAGGATGAGGTTTTATATGATAGGAGCTTTTATTAGTTGTACCTAGTAAAATAGATTGATAACCACCACAATGAGGTTTTATATGTTAAATAGATAAAGTAACCACCACAATGAGGTTTTATATATATGGTTTTTATTGGTTGTACCTAGTAAAATAGATTGCGGTAACCACCAGGATGAGGTTTTATATGATAGGAGCTTTTATTAGTTGTACCTAGTAAAATAGATTGAAGTAACCACCACAATGAGGTTTTATATGTTAAATAGATAAAGTAACCACCACAATGAGGTTTTATATGATATGGTTTTTATTGGTTGTACCTAGTAAAATAGATTGCGGTAACCACCAGGATGAGGTTTTATATGATAGGAGCTTTTATTAGTTGTACCTAGTAAAATAGATTGAATAACCACCACAATGAGGTTTTATTGTTAAATAGATGAAGTAACCACCACAATGAGGTTTTTATGATTGGTTTTTTATTTTGTACCTAGTAAAATAGATTGCGGTAACCACCAGGATGAGGTTTTATATGATAGGAGCTTTTATTAGTTGTACCTAGTAAAATAGATTGAATAACCACCAAATGAGGTTTTATTGTTAAATAGATAGAAGTAACCACCACAATGAGGTTTTATATGATATGGTTTTTTTATTGGTTGTACCTAGTAAAATAGATTGCGGTAACCACCAGGATGAGGTTTTATATGATAGGAGCTTTTTATTAGTTGTACCTAGTAAAATAGATTGAAGTAACCACCACAATGAGGTTTTATATTTAAATAGATAAAGTAACCACCACAATGAGGTTTTATATGATATGGTTTTTTATTGGTTGTACCTAGTAAAATAGTTGCGTAACCACCAGGATGAGGTTTTATATGATAGGAGCTTTTATTAGTTGTACCTAGTAAAATAGATTGAAGTAACCACCACAATGAGGTTTTATGTTAAATAGATAGAAGTAACCACCAATGAGGTTTTATATGATATGGTTTTTATTGGTTGTACCTAGTAAAATAGATTGCGTAACCACCAGGATGAGGTTTTATATGATAGGAGCTTTTATTAGTTGTACCTAGTAAAATAGATTGAAGTAACCACCACAATGAGGTTTTATTTAAATAGATAAGTAACCAAAATGAGGTTTTTATGATTGGTTTTATTGGTTGTACCTAGTAAAATAGATTGCGGTAACCACCAGGATGAGGTTTTATATGATAGGAGCTTTTATTAGTTGTACCTAGTAAAATAGATTGAAACCCCACAATGAGGTTTTATATGTTAAATAGATAGAAACCACCACAATGAGGTTTTATATGATATGGTTTTTTTGGTTGTACCTAGTAAAATAGTTGCGGTAACCACCAGGATGAGGTTTTATATGATAGGAGCTTTTATTAGTTAACCTAGTAAAATAGATTGAAGTAACCACCACAATGAGGTTTTATATGTTAAATAGATAGAAGTAACCACCAAATGAGGTTTTTATGATATGGTTTTTATTGGTTGTACCTAGTAAAATAGATTGCGGTAACCACCAGGATGAGGTTTTATATGATAGGAGCTTTTTATTAGTTGACCTAGTAAAATAGATTGAATAACCACCACAATGAGGTTTTATTGTTAAATAGATAGAATAACCACCACAATGAGGTTTTATATGATATGGTTTTTATTGGTTGTACCTAGTAAAATAGATTGCGGTAACCACCAGGATGAGGTTTTATATGATAGGAGCTTTTATTAGTTGTACCTAGTAAAATAGATTGAATAACCACCACAATGAGGTTTTATATGTTAAATAGATAAAGTAACCACCACAATGAGGTTTTATATGATATGGTTTTTTATTGGTTGTACCTAGTAAAATAGATTGCGGTAACCACCAGGATGAGGTTTTATATGATAGGAGCTTTTTTAGTTGCCTAGTAAAATAGATTGAATAACCACCACAATGAGGTTTTATATGTTAAATAGATGAAGTAACCACCACAATGAGGTTTTATATGATATGGTTTTTTTTGGTTGTACCTAGTAAAATAGATTGCGGTAACCACCAGGATGAGGTTTTATATGATAGGAGCTTTTATTAGTTTACCTAGTAAAATAGATTGAAGTAACCACCACAATGAGGTTTTATATGTTAAATAGATAGAAAACCACCACAATGAGGTTTTATTGATATGGTTTTTATTGGTTGTACCTAGTAAAATAGTTGCGGTAACCACCAGGATGAGGTTTTATATGATAGGAGCTTTTTTGTTGTACCTAGTAAAATAGATTGAATAACCACCACAATGAGGTTTTATATGTTAAATAGATGAAGTAACCACCACAATGAGGTTTTATATGATATGGTTTTTATTGGTTGTACCTAGTAAAATAGATTGCGGTAACCACCAGGATGAGGTTTTATATGATAGGAGCTTTTATTAGTTTACCTAGTAAAATAGATTGAAAACCACCACAATGAGGTTTTATATGTTAAATAGATAAAGTAACCACCACAATGAGGTTTTATATGATATGGTTTTTATTGGTTGTACCTAGTAAAATAGATTGCGTAACCACCAGGATGAGGTTTTATATGATAGGAGCTTTTTTATTGACCTAGTAAAATAGATTGAATAACCACCACAATGAGGTTTTATATGTTAAATAGATAAAGTAAACCACAATGAGGTTTTATTGATATGGTTTTTATTGGTTGTACCTAGTAAAATAGATTGGGTAACCACCAGGATGAGGTTTTATATGATAGGAGCTTTTATTAGTTGTACCTAGTAAAATAGATTGAAGTAACCACCACAATGAGGTTTTATATGTTAAATAGATAAAGTAACCACCACAATGAGGTTTTATATGATATGGTTTTTATTGGTTGTACCTAGTAAAATAGATTGCGGTAACCACCAGGATGAGGTTTTATTGATAGGGCTTTTATTAGTTGTACCTAGTAAAATAGATTGAAGTAACCACCAAATGAGGTTTTATATGTTAAATAGATAGAAGTAACCACCACAATGAGGTTTTATATGATATGGTTTTTTATTGGTTGTACCTAGTAAAATAGTTGCGGTAACCACCAGGATGAGGTTTTATATGATAGGAGCTTTTATTAGTTGTACCTAGTAAAATAGATTGAATAACCACCCTGAGGTTTTATATGTTAAATAGATAGAAGTAACCACCACAATGAGGTTTTATATGATATGGTTTTTATTGGTTGTACCTAGTAAAATAGTTGCGGTAACCACCAGGATGAGGTTTTATTGATAGGAGCTTTTTTAGTTGTACCTAGTAAAATAGATTGAATAACCACCACAATGAGGTTTTATATGTTAAATAGATAAAGTAACCACCACAATGAGGTTTTATATGATATGGTTTTTTATTGGTTGTACCTAGTAAAATAGATTGCGGTAACCACCAGGATGAGGTTTTATATGATAGGAGCTTTTATTAGTTGTACCTAGTAAAATAGATTGAAGTAACCACCACAATGAGGTTTTATATGTTAAATAGATAAAGTAACCACCACAATGAGGTTTTATTGATATGGTTTTTTTTTGGTTGTACCTAGTAAAATAGATTGCAGTAACCACCAGGATGAGGTTTTATATGATAGGAGCTTTTATTAGTTGACCTAGTAAAATAGATTGAATAAACCACAATGAGGTTTTATATGTTAAATAGATAAAGTAAACCACAATGAGGTTTTATATGATATGGTTTTTATTGGTTGTACCTAGTAAAATAGTTGGGTAACCACCAGGATGAGGTTTTATATGATAGGAGCTTTTATTAGTTGACCTAGTAAAATAGATTGAATAACCACCAAATGAGGTTTTATATGTTAAATAGATAAATAACCACCACAATGAGGTTTTATATGATATGGTTTTTTTGGTTGTACCTAGTAAAATAGATTGCGGTAACCACCAGGATGAGGTTTTATATGATAGGAGCTTTTATTAGTTGTACCAGTAAAATAGATTGAAGTAACCACCACAATGAGGTTTTATATGTTAAATAGATAGAAGTAACCACCACAATGAGGTTTTATATGATATGGTTTTTTATTGGTTGTACCTAGTAAAATAGATTGCGGTAACCACCAGGATGAGGTTTTATATGATAGGAGCTTTTATTAGTTGTACCTAGTAAAATAGATTGAAGTAACCACCACAATGAGGTTTTATATGTTAAATAGATAGAAGTAACCACCACAATGAGGTTTTATATGATATGGTTTTTTATTGGTTGTACCTAGTAAAATAGATTGCGGTAACCACCAGGATGAGGTTTTATATGATAGGGCTTTTATTAGTTGTACCTAGTAAAATAGATTGATAACCACCACAATGAGGTTTTATATGTTAAATAGATAGAAGTAACCACCACAATGAGGTTTTATATGATATGGTTTTTATTGGTTGTACCTAGTAAAATAGATTGCGGTAACCACCAGGATGAGGTTTTATATGATAGGAGCTTTTATTAGTTGTACCTAGTAAAATAGATTGAAGTAACCACCACAATGAGGTTTTATATGTTAAATAGATAGAAGTAACCACAATGAGGTTTTATATGATATGGTTTTTATTGGTTGTACCTAGTAAAATAGATTGCGGTAACCACCAGGATGAGGTTTTATATGATAGGAGCTTTTTATTAGTTGTACCTAGTAAAATAGATTGAAGTAACCACCACAATGAGGTTTTATATGTTAAATAGATAAAGGTAACCACCACAATGGGGGGGGGGGGGGGGGGGGGGGGGGGGGGGGGGGGGGGGGGGGGGGGGGGGGGGGGGGGGGGGGGGGGGGGGGGGGGGGGGGGGGGGGGGGGGGGGGGGGGGGGGGGGGGGGGGGGGGGGGGGGGGGGGGGGGGGGGGGGGGGGGGGGGGGGGGGGGGGGGGGGGGGGGGGGGGGGGGGGGGGGGGGGGGGGGGGGGGGGGGGGGGGGGGGGGGGGGGGGGGGGGGGGGGGGGGGGGGGGGGGGGGGGGGGGGGGGGGGGGGGGGGGGGGGGGGGGGGGGGGGGGGGGGGGGGGGGGGGGGGGGGGGGGGGGGGGGGGGGGGGGGGGGGGGGGGGGGGGGGGGGGGGGGGGGGGGGGGGGGGGGGGGGGGGGGGGGGGGGGGGGGGGGGGGGGGGGGGGGGGGGGGGGGGGGGGGGGGGGGGGGGGGGGGGGGGGGGGGGGGGGGGGGGGGGGGGGGGGGGGGGGGGGGGGGGGGGGGGGGGGGGGGGGGGGGGGGGGGGGGGGGGGGGGGGGGGGGGGGGGGGGGGGGGGGGGGGGGGGGGGGGGGGGGGGGGGGGGGGGGGGGGGGGGGGGGGGGGGGGGGGGGGGGGGGGGGGGGGGGGGGGGGGGGGGGGGGGGGGGGGGGGGGGGGGGGGGGGGGGGGGGGGGGGGGGGGGGGGGGGGGGGGGGGGGGGGGGGGGGGGGGGGGGGGGGGGGGGGGGGGGGGGGGGGGGGGGGGGGGGGGGGGGGGGGGGGGGGGGGGGGGGGGGGGGGGGGGGGGGGGGGGGGGGGGGGGGGGGGGGGGGGGGGGGGGGGGGGGGGGGGGGGGGGGGGGGGGGGGGGGGGGGGGGGGGGGGGGGGGGGGGGGGGGGGGGGGGGGGGGGGGGGGGGGGGGGGGGGGGGGGGGGGGGGGGGGGGGGGGGGGGGGGGGGGGGGGGGGGGGGGGGGGGGGGGGGGGGGGGGGGGGGGGGGGGGGGGGGGGGGGGGGGGGGGGGGGGGGGGGGGGGGGGGGGGGGGGGGGGGGGGGGGGGGGGGGGGGGGGGGGGGGGGGGGGGGGGGGGGGGGGGGGGGGGGGGGGGGGGGGGGGGGGGGGGGGGGGGGGGGGGGGGGGGGGGGGGGGGGGGGGGGGGGGGGGGGGGGGGGGGGGGGGGGGGGGGGGGGGGGGGGGGGGGGGGGGGGGGGGGGGGGGGGGGGGGGGGGGGGGGGGGGGGGGGGGGGGGGGGGGGGGGGGGGGGGGGGGGGGGGGGGGGGGGGGGGGGGGGGGGGGGGGGGGGGGGGGGGGGGGGGGGGGGGGGGGGGGGGGGGGGGGGGGGGGGGGGGGGGGGGGGGGGGGGGGGGGGGGGGGGGGGGGGGGGGGGGGGGGGGGGGGGGGGGGGGGGGGGGGGGGGGGGGGGGGGGGGGGGGGGGGGGGGGGGGGGGGGGGGGGGGGGGGGGGGGGGGGGGGGGGGGGGGGGGGGGGGGGGGGGGGGGGGGGGGGGGGGGGGGGGGGGGGGGGGGGGGGGGGGGGGGGGGGGGGGGGGGGGGGGGGGGGGGGGGGGGGGGGGGGGGGGGGGGGGGGGGGGGGGGGGGGGGGGGGGGGGGGGGGGGGGGGGGGGGGGGGGGGGGGGGGGGGGGGGGGGGGGGGGGGGGGGGGGGGGGGGGGGGGGGGGGGGGGGGGGGGGGGGGGGGGGGGGGGGGGGGGGGGGGGGGGGGGGGGGGGGGGGGGGGGGGGGGGGGGGGGGGGGGGGGGGGGGGGGGGGGGGGGGGGGGGGGGGGGGGGGGGGGGGGGGGGGGGGGGGGGGGGGGGGGGGGGGGGGGGGGGGGGGGGGGGGGGGGGGGGGGGGGGGGGGGGGGGGGGGGGGGGGGGGGGGGGGGGGGGGGGGGGGGGGGGGGGGGGGGGGGGGGGGGGGGGGGGGGGGGGGGGGGGGGGGGGGGGGGGGGGGGGGGGGGGGGGGGGGGGGGGGGGGGGGGGGGGGGGGGGGGGGGGGGGGGGGGGGGGGGGGGGGGGGGGGGGGGGGGGGGGGGGGGGGGGGGGGGGGGGGGGGGGGGGGGGGGGGGGGGGGGGGGGGGGGGGGGGGGGGGGGGGGGGGGGGGGGGGGGGGGGGGGGGGGGGGGGGGGGGGGGGGGGGGGGGGGGGGGGGGGGGGGGGGGGGGGGGGGGGGGGGGGGGGGGGGGGGGGGGGGGGGGGGGGGGGGGGGGGGGGGGGGGGGGGGGGGGGGGGGGGGGGGGGGGGGGGGGGGGGGGGGGGGGGGGGGGGGGGGGGGGGGGGGGGGGGGGGGGGGGGGGGGGGGGGGGGGGGGGGGGGGGGGGGGGGGTTTTTTTTTTTTTTTTTTTTTTTTTTTTTTTTTTTTTTTTTTTTTTTTTTTTTTTTTTTTTTTTTTTTTTTTTTTTTTTTTTTTTTTTTTTTTTTTTTTTTTTTTTTTTTTTTTTTTTTTTTTTTTTTTTTTTTTTTTTTTTTTTTTTTTTTTTTTTTTTTTTTTTTTTTTTTTTTTTTTTTTTTTTTTTTTTTTTTTTTTTTTTTTTTTTTTTTTTTTTTTTTTTTTTTTTTTTTTTTTTTTTTTTTTTTTTTTTTTTTTTTTTTTTTTTTTTTTTTTTTTTTTTTTTTTTTTTTTTTTTTTTTTTTTTTTTTTTTTTTTTTTTTTTTTTTTTTTTTTTTTTTTTTTTTTTTTTTTTTTTTTTTTTTTTTTTTTTTTTTTTTTTTTTTTTTTTTTTTTTTTTTTTTTTTTTTTTTTTTTTTTTTTTTTTTTTTTTTTTTTTTTTTTTTTTTTTTTTTTTTTTTTTTTTTTTTTTTTTTTTTTTTTTTTTTTTTTTTTTTTTTTTTTTTTTTTTTTTTTTTTTTTTTTTTTTTTTTTTTTTTTTTTTTTTTTTTTTTTTTTTTTTTTTTTTTTTTTTTTTTTTTTTTTTTTTTTTTTTTTTTTTTTTTTTTTTTTTTTTTTTTTTTTTTTTTTTTTTTTTTTTTTTTTTTTTTTTTTTTTTTTTTTTTTTTTTTTTTTTTTTTTTTTTTTTTTTTTTTTTTTTTTTTTTTTTTTTTTTTTTTTTTTTTTTTTTTTTTTTTTTTTTTTTTTTTTTTTTTTTTTTTTTTTTTTTTTTTTTTTTTTTTTTTTTTTTTTTTTTTTTTTTTTTTTTTTTTTTTTTTTTTTTTTTTTTTTTTTTTTTTTTTTTTTTTTTTTTTTTTTTTTTTTTTTTTTTTTTTTTTTTTTTTTTTTTTTTTTTTTTTTTTTTTTTTTTTTTTTTTTTTTTTTTTTTTTTTTTTTTTTTTTTTTTTTTTTTTTTTTTTTTTTTTTTTTTTTTTTTTTTTTTTTTTTTTTTTTTTTTTTTTTTTTTTTTTTTTTTTTTTTTTTTTTTTTTTTTTTTTTTTTTTTTTTTTTTTTTTTTTTTTTTTTTTTTTTTTTTTTTTTTTTTTTTTTTTTTTTTTTTTTTTTTTTTTTTTTTTTTTTTTTTTTTTTTTTTTTTTTTTTTTTTTTTTTTTTTTTTTTTTTTTTTTTTTTTTTTTTTTTTTTTTTTTTTTTTTTTTTTTTTTTTTTTTTTTTTTTTTTTTTTTTTTTTTTTTTTTTTTTTTTTTTTTTTTTTTTTTTTTTTTTTTTTTTTTTTTTTTTTTTTTTTTTTTTTTTTTTTTTTTTTTTTTTTTTTTTTTTTTTTTTTTTTTTTTTTTTTTTTTTTTTTTTTTTTTTTTTTTTTTTTTTTTTTTTTTTTTTTTTTTTTTTTTTTTTTTTTTTTTTTTTTTTTTTTTTTTTTTTTTTTTTTTTTTTTTTTTTTTTTTTTTTTTTTTTTTTTTTTTTTTTTTTTTTTTTTTTTTTTTTTTTTTTTTTTTTTTTTTTTTTTTTTTTTTTTTTTTTTTTTTTTTTTTTTTTTTTTTTTTTTTTTTTTTTTTTTTTTTTTTTTTTTTTTTTTTTTTTTTTTTTTTTTTTTTTTTTTTTTTTTTTTTTTTTTTTTTTTTTTTTTTTTTTTTTTTTTTTTTTTTTTTTTTTTTTTTTTTTTTTTTTTTTTTTTTTTTTTTTTTTTTTTTTTTTTTTTTTTTTTTTTTTTTTTTTTTTTTTTTTTTTTTTTTTTTTTTTTTTTTTTTTTTTTTTTTTTTTTTTTTTTTTTTTTTTTTTTTTTTTTTTTTTTTTTTTTTTTTTTTTTTTTTTTTTTTTTTTTTTTTTTTTTTTTTTTTTTTTTTTTTTTTTTTTTTTTTTTTTTTTTTTTTTTTTTTTTTTTTTTTTTTTTTTTTTTTTTTTTTTTTTTTTTTTTTTTTTTTTTTTTTTTTTTTTTTTTTTTTTTTTTTTTTTTTTTTTTTTTTTTTTTTTTTTTTTTTTTTTTTTTTTTTTTTTTTTTTTTTTTTTTTTTTTTTTTTTTTTTTTTTTTTTTTTTTTTTTTTTTTTTTTTTTTTTTTTTTTTTTTTTTTTTTTTTTTTTTTTTTTTTTTTTTTTTTTTTTTTTTTTTTTTTTTTTTTTTTTTTTTTTTTTTTTTTTTTTTTTTTTTTTTTTTTTTTTTTTTTTTTTTTTTTTTTTTTTTTTTTTTTTTTTTTTTTTTTTTTTTTTTTTTTTTTTTTTTTTTTTTTTTTTTTTTTTTTTTTTTTTTTTTTTTTTTTTTTTTTTTTTTTTTTTTTTTTTTTTTTTTTTTTTTTTTTTTTTTTTTTTTTTTTTTTTTTTTTTTTTTTTTTTTTTTTTTTTTTTTTTTTTTTTTTTTTTTTTTTTTTTTTTTTTTTTTTTTTTTTTTTTTTTTTTTTTTTTTTTTTTTTTTTTTTTTTTTTTTTTTTTTTTTTTTTTTTTTTTTTTTTTTTTTTTTTTTTTTTTTTTTTTTTTTTTTTTTTTTTTTTTTTTTTTTTTTTTTTTTTTTTTTTTTTTTTTTTTTTTTTTTTTTTTTTTTTTTTTTTTTTTTTTTTTTTTTTTTTTTTTTTTTTTTTTTTTTTTTTTTTTTTTTTTTTTTTTTTTTTTTTTTTTTTTTTTTTTTTTTTTTTTTTTTTTTTTTTTTTTTTTTTTTTTTTTTTTTTTTTTTTTTTTTTTTTTTTTTTTTTTTTTTTTTTTTTTTTTTTTTTTTTTTTTTTTTTTTTTTTTTTTTTTTTTTTTTTTTTTTTTTTTTTTTTTTTTTTTTTTTTTTTTTTTTTTTTTTTTTTTTTTTTTTTTTTTTTTTTTTTTTTTTTTTTTTTTTTTTTTTTTTTTTTTTTTTTTTTTTTTTTTTTTTTTTTTTTTTTTTTTTTTTTTTTTTTTTTTTTTTTTTTTTTTTTTTTTTTTTTTTTTTTTTTTTTTTTTTTTTTTTTTTTTTTTTTTTTTTTTTTTTTTTTTTTTTTTTTTTTTTTTTTTTTTTTTTTTTTTTTTTTTTTTTTTTTTTTTTTTTTTTTTTTTTTTTTTTTTTTTTTTTTTTTTTTTTTTTTTTTTTTTTTTTTTTTTTTTTTTTTTTTTTTTTTTTTTTTTTTTTTTTTTTTTTTTTTTTTTTTTTTTTTTTTTTTTTTTTTTTTTTTTTTTTTTTTTTTTTTTTTTTTTTTTTTTTTTTTTTTTTTTTTTTTTTTTTTTTTTTTTTTTTTTTTTTTTTTTTTTTTTTTTTTTTTTTTTTTTTTTTTTTTTTTTTTTTTTTTTTTTTTTTTTTTTTTTTTTTTTTTTTTTTTTTTTTTTTTTTTTTTTTTTTTTTTTTTTTTTTTTTTTTTTTTTTTTTTTTTTTTTTTTTTTTTTTTTTTTTTTTTTTTTTTTTTTTTTTTTTTTTTTTTTTTTTTTTTTTTTTTTTTTTTTTTTTTTTTTTTTTTTTTTTTTTTTTTTTTTTTTTTTTTTTTTTTTTTTTTTTTTTTTTTTTTTTTTTTTTTTTTTTTTTTTTTTTTTTTTTTTTTTTTTTTTTTTTTTTTTTTTTTTTTTTTTTTTTTTTTTTTTTTTTTTTTTTTTTTTTTTTTTTTTTTTTTTTTTTTTTTTTTTTTTTTTTTTTTTTTTTTTTTTTTTTTTTTTTTTTTTTTTTTTTTTTTTTTTTTTTTTTTTTTTTTTTTTTTTTTTTTTTTTTTTTTTTTTTTTTTTTTTTTTTTTTTTTTTTTTTTTTTTTTTTTTTTTTTTTTTTTTTTTTTTTTTTTTTTTTTTTTTTTTTTTTTTTTTTTTTTTTTTTTTTTTTTTTTTTTTTTTTTTTTTTTTTTTTTTTTTTTTTTTTTTTTTTTTTTTTTTTTTTTTTTTTTTTTTTTTTTTTTTTTTTTTTTTTTTTTTTTTTTTTTTTTTTTTTTTTTTTTTTTTTTTTTTTTTTTTTTTTTTTTTTTTTTTTTTTTTTTTTTTTTTTTTTTTTTTTTTTTTTTTTTTATTTTGTATGTTAATTGGGTAAACCTAGGTTTTAAATAGGATTTTTGTTTAACCAAAAATAGTTAAGTAAACCCAAATAGGTTTTATGTTAAATAGATGAAGTAACCACCACAATGAGGTTTTATATGTATTTTTAGGTTTACCAAAAATAGTTTAAAAGGTAGGTTTTAATTGAAAGTTTTTTAAACCAGAAAAAGTTAAGTAACCCCAAAATAGGTTTTAATTGTTAAATAGGAAAATAACCACCACAATGAGGTTTTATTAATGGTTTTTTGGTTTATATAAAATGTTGGGTAACCAAGGATGAGGTTTTAAGATGGAGTTTTTATTATTGACCTTAAAATAGTTGGTAACCAAAATAGGTTTTATAAAATAGTAAAGTAAAAAAGAGGAAATAGGTTTTTTATTGGTTTATGTTGTTCGGTAAAAGGTGAGGAAGATGAGTTTTTATTAGTTTATGTAAAATAATTGAATAAACCACAAAGGAATTTTAAATAATAGAAGAAACCACAAAGGTTTTTTATATGGTTTTTTTTTGTTGTAAAATAATTGGGTCCACCAAGAGGTTTTTATAGGAGTTTTTTATTGTTGTAAAATAATTGAATAAACCACAAAGGAATTTTAAATAATAGAAAAACCACAAAGGTTTTTATATATTTTTTTTTTGTTGTAAAATAATTGGGTCCACCAAGAGGTTTTTTATAGGAGTTTTTTTATTATGTAAAATAATTGAATAAACCACAAAGGTTTTTATGTTAAATAGATAGAAAACCACAAAGGTTTTTATATATGGTTTTTTTTTTGTTATAAAAAATTGGGAAACCAAGGGTTTTATATAAGTTTTTTATTATGTAAAATAATTGAATAAACCACAAGGGTTTTATTTTAATAGAAGAAACCACAAAGGTTTTTATATTGGTTTTTTATTGGTTGTACCTAGTAAAATAGATTGCGGTAACCACCAGGATGAGGTTTTATATGATAGGAGCTTTTATTAGTTGAACTATAAAATAGATTGAATAACCACCACAATGAGGTTTTATATGTTAAATAGATAGAAGTAACCACCACAATGAGGTTTTATATGATATGGTTTTTTATTGGTTGTACCTAGTAAAATAGATTGCGGTAACCACCAGGATGAGGTTTTATATGATAGGAGCTTTTATTAGTTGTACCTAGTAAAATAGATTGAAGTAACCACCACAATGAGGTTTTATATGTTAAATAGATAGAAGTAACCACCACAATGAGGTTTTATATGATATGGTTTTTATTGGTTGTACCTAGTAAAATAGATTGCGGTAACCACCAGGATGAGGTTTTATATGATAGGAGCTTTTATTAGTTGTACCTAGTAAAATAGATTGAAGTAACCACCACAATGAGGTTTTATATGTTAAATAGATAGAAGTAACCACCACAATGAGGTTTTATATGATATGGTTTTTATTGGTTGTACCTAGTAAAATAGATTGCGGTAACCACCAGGATGAGGTTTTATATGATAGGAGCTTTTATTAGTTGTACCTAGTAAAATAGATTGAAGTAACCACCACAATGAGGTTTTATATGTTAAATAGATAGAAGTAACCACCACAATGAGGTTTTATATGATATGGTCTTTTATTGGTTGTACCTAGTAAAATAGGTTGCGGTAACCACCAGGATGAGGTTTTATATGATAGGAGCTTTTATTGGTTGTACCTAGTAAAATTGGTTGAAGTAACCACCACAATGAGGTTTTATATAATACGAGCAATTTTTGTGTTATATTTAGTAAAATAGATGGAGTTACCACCACGATGAGGTTTTATATGATAGGAGCTTTTATTGGTTGTACCTAGTAAAATTGGTTGCGGTAACCACCAGGATGAGGTTTTATATAATACGAGCAATTTTGTGTTATATTTAGTAAAATAGATGGAGGTTACCACCACGATGTTTTCTTTATAATACAAGGAATGTATTGGTTGTACTTATTAAAACAATAGAGGTTACCAGAATGAGGTTTTTTTATTTTAAGACATCTGACCTATAATTAGTATAAAACACTGTTTATCAAGACCACCCGTTGGTAGTTGTGGACATCTGACCTATATACAGTATAAAAGCACCATTTATTAAACCCAGCCCCGTAGTTGTCATGGACATCAGCCTATATACAGTATAAAAACACCATTTATTAAAACCAGCCCTACGTAGTTGTCAAGGACATCTGACCTATATACAGTATAAAACACCATTTATCAAGACCAGCCTATGGTAGTTGTCATGACATCTGACTATATACAGTATAAAAACAACATTTATCAAGACCACCGTTGGTAGTTGTCATATTCAGTGACTTTTCTGTAAAGGCAAATTTCTCTCCTTGCCTTCAATTCCCACTGCAAATATGTTTCTTGTGGTAGCGTAGAAAAGACTATAGTATTTTTAGAGCTATGGAAAATTTTGCTTTGGTTAAATGAGTGCAAGGTATCTTAAGACAAAACATATAGCGGTACTAGCGACCAATCAGGATTAGGTATAATCTTACTTCTGAATACCATGTTATCTCATTAAACGGCTGCATAGCTGTGTCCATGTAACTCAATTATCTATTGTAACATATATACAACTTTTAAATGTGCCTATTTTAATTGATCATCTGCTTCTGAACTGTTTTGCCATGTTGTGCAGTGCTCGTTGATAAAACTATGTTTCAATCCTGTACATTGCAGTGTTTTCAATCTCCAACAAAGAAGAGTATAGAAAGTAGGCATGTTTTATTTTAAGTAGGTGTCCAATAACGGCCCTCGCTAGTTAACGGTCCTCAATGTTTGTGGTTAAGTAATTTGAAAAATCAGCGCCACTTTGAAATTGAAAAGTGGCGGCCTTTATATAAACAGTAAAACAATTTTGCAGAACTGATCAATTATTAATTTACATCCATTTTAAATGCTAGCTTGTACGTATAAACTTATAAAAGTATATTGTACATTTATGGACAATGAAAACTCTATTTATGAGAACTAGATTTATTTGAAAAATGTGTCTTGCAATTGGTGTACCCAATTTTAAAAGCAAAATTATGCATTTATTTTTAAATTTTTACAGTCCTTTTGAAATAAATAACTTCATATTGTTGTACAAATGTAAATGCATGAACAAAATCAGAAGCCCAAACTGGAAGAACAAGCTAAAAACAAAACATTTTAAACACGGAGCAGTTTCCAACATGATAAATTCCTTACAATGGGAAAGTTTATACAATCATGACAATAGATGAAAAAAGCTACATTAATTATGCTATATAAAATTAATTGGGGTTAGTAGAAGTTCCAAAGGACAATTTACAAAATCTGATAGGCGTACTAGGGGCAACATAATTTTTGCAAATAGCAACTAATAAAGACTTCTATTTATATATTCTTTATCAAACTATCTCTAATTGGAATTCACTACTTGAAGCAAAAGGTATGTCTGACACTCTGGAATCCTAAGAGTGGCATATCCTCTAACATTTGAAGGACACACAGTCACCAACTTATTAAACTATCAAAGTTAAAGCTACTGTACATAATGTATATATTTACTACAGACTATTTTTGTTATTGTTTATATTACTTTTAATTAAGTCCATGTGCATATAACACAAGTTACAAGGAGTCTACTCCGTATTCATCAGAAGAAGGATATAATGCCTCACATGAAGAAAAATTTGACCTTAGCAGAACCTTAAACACGTTATATTGTGATATCTGTCTTTAACTACTGCCTCTGTGGTGTTGCAGAACTTGGTTGCATCTAGTACTCAAGTTGTTGGTTTTGACCCATGGCAGAACCATGGCAGGGTAAACAAAGACTTTAAAATTGATATTTACTGATTCTCTGTTTACAGCGGTATTAAGAAGCAACAAGACTGATGACATGGTCAGCTGGGATATCGGATTGTTGTGTCTGATAAAGTGACATGTCTTACTGTGGAAAAGCATGTTAAGTATTCGGATAATCGTGTCAGTCTAGTCCAAAGCAAGGTTAATATTTATATTATATAAACATGGTCTCAACCTGAGTATGCACTAAATTTGTGGCTGCAATGGACGTTTAACACCCATCCATTATCATCATCAGCAACTGATTTCTACTCAAAAATGTGTACTGAATATTGTTTAACTTACAAGTTTTAATTAACACTTAATTTGTCCATACTGATTGCCGATTGAGCAAATACATATTGGACACTAACCTACTGTAATGAAAGCCAAAATGTATTACAATTCCCGCCGTTTCTTCTTGTTACCTGTTACCTATTCTAAATTTCACCTTTTTCAGATGATCCACTTCAGTGGAAATCCTCTTGAAGTGTAGTAAGTATCCGTTAAGATCAGTAAAACAAAAAATCTTACAGTCCCGGAAAAGACAACGCTCTTTGTACCTTTCTATAAAGAGCCGTTTTGTGGGCGTTAATTTATGAAAAAGCGTGTCTTAAAAACCTCATTGTGCTGGTTACCTCATTGTGGTGGTTAACGATTTGTCGTCCATTTGCAGTGAACGATGAAAATCTAAAGAAGGTATTCTCATTACTGTTGATTTTGCATGATATAGTATATGTCACCTCTTCTCCTTCCTACGGCGTCACAAAAAAAATTAAAATTCAAACAGAAAATAATTTAATTCACTGATTGAGATTGGGCTGATGGATTGTCATGGATTGTCAATTTTTATTTTCAGTTTTGTTTATCCTTTTATCATATCTTGTGCCAGGTTATTTCCTTACAGGCAAGGGTATTCCTTTAAAATCCTCCCCTTTTTCACCACTAACAAATCAACTTGCCAGACAGCGTCGCGAAAACTTTAAAATGGCCTTGCCAGATGTCATAATTATTTGGACAACTACGCACCAAAACATATTCATATGATAATTGTTTGAGCAGGCACTGATAACGTTTTTACAAACTAGATCTGAGTATCAGCTGCAATCTCTTGAAAATGATCGCAATGCTTGACCACCGTTAGTTATTCTTTCGCGATCAATTCTCTCGATAAACCGAATGACACCCGTGAAATTGGACTTATTTTATAAAGTATACAGTTGTCAATTCAGTTATTACTTCTTGTACTGGTTATTATTCACGGATTAATCCTTTTTACACTTTGTGTTTGTGACTGGCGTAAGTCTGAAAAAATCGTTACTAAGTGTAGTACTATCTTTTTGTGGAATATGTTTGCGAGTCTGAAATATTGATTGCTAATATGGTTTGTGTTACATTTATACACTGCATTTACAAGTTTACTTGACGACTCAAAGCTTTACAGGAAGGTGTAGACATCTGCTAGTTGTTGGAGACTGAGATGTATTACTTCTAACTGTATTTTGTTTGATTGTTCTGTTGTTTTGATATCTCATGCTGTTGGCAAATAATTTTTTGTCCTTTTCTGTTTTTGACATGGCGTTTATTTTCGTCTTATGAGTTTGAATGTCCCATTGGTATCTTTCTCTTCTATTTGATGCATAGTTATAAACGTAATCACATGTAGTTATGAGTCAGGATACATACACACTTGTTAAAAAACACGCAATATGAAAAAAGGGAGATGTAATGTGATTTCCCATTCACGGATACAACTATTCACTAACCAAAGACTAATAAATACGTTAATCAACACAACTGAAGAGCACATATTGGACTTCAACAATCACAAGCAATAGTTCAACGTGTATAACTTTGTCTGGTAGTGTTCATCTAACCTTGACCAATTTAAATGCTTCATTAGGCAAAGTGGCTTCGATAGAAAGTGGTCTAAGTAGTTGAACTACTGTATCACTAGTCTTTCAACATAGAAGTTGCGAGTTCGAATCCTGAGCGTGGCAGGTGGGCTCCACTCCAATCTTAATTGACTACGATTGTCAGTTTTCCAACCGACGGTCTGTGGTTCTATACGGGCACTCAGGCTTCCTATACCAACAAAAACTGACCGCCACGAAATAGCAAAATAGTGCTGAAAGTGGTGTTCAACACCAACCAATCAATCCATAGGCAATTTAAAGTTTCCATAGTGATGTTTGTTACTTAGATTCTATAGGCAATAGGTCAACTGTACTATATTCAATGATTGGAATGATAGTAAGGTGTACTGTCTGTCTGGCAGGATTCATATGTCGTCGACCTCATTTCCATGGTTCATTAGGCAATGTAAATTTCATGGTTATGTTTGTTTATTAGATACTGTAAACAATAGGTCAACTATATTTGGTGTATGGAATAATCGTATGGTGAACATGTTGTTTAGCAGGGTTCATCTGAGCTTGACCTTATTTTTAGGGTTTAATTTTCGTAATTAGGTCTGTTTCTTAAATATCAAAAGCAATATGATAACTATATTTGGTCAATTGTATGGTTGTAAGGTGTACATGTTTGCCTGATAGGGTTCATCTGGCCTTGACCTCATTTACATTGATAATGTTTATCAGGCCCATAGCCAGGAAAAGGGGGGTTACATGGACTCGCGAAGCTCACTTTAACAGTTACCATTCAAACAGAATGTCGACTTTAACAGTGCTTATTTGTTTTCAAAGGGGGTTCAGACAAACCCTCGAAGCCCCTGGCTACGGGTGTGTTTATGTGGAACTAATAGTGAAACTTTCATATCACACTTTCAACATCAAATCAATGATAAGTAAAGCAGGCCAGACATTTCAGTGAGTGCACTCTTGTTTACTTGTAGCAAGAAAACGAGTTGAGTGACACCATTTTACTTCTAGATTTCTAAAAGCACATAATAAAAATTAAAATTTTGAAAAAAACTAACTATAGATTTCTTTTTTTCACAAACATGTGTTTTCCATGAATGCAAAGTATATGAAATTCCATCTGAGGAAATCATAAGTGCTGATCTGCATTAAACTCTTTCTCAGAGTTACTGATTTATCATATGAACAAATAAATATGTCCACATAGAAAGTTGACTAATACCTTTTTATTCAATTAGCCTGGAAAAATAAACTCCATGCCATATTTGCACTATAATATTCAGTCATTCATTACTGTCCGATATTGAGATGACAACCATACTTTGTTACATAAATTTCGAGTATAAAACAAATGGCACATTTTATTAATTTTCATATAAATTTTATTTAACTATCAAAACCAGATTTTCTTGCCTGATAATGTATATGTTTCACAAGATTACATTTCCATGTAGTGAACTGTGATATCATAGTCAAAATTTTAATTTGGAATATATCTTAGAATTTCACATCTTAAGGTAGCTCGGTGTCTTCCTCCATCTTGGATTTTGAAATAGCAGATAACAAATATTCTAGATCTTTAATGAAGTGTGCAAATTTCGAGAGTAGTATGTAATTCATGTGTAAGACAGAGAATATAAATAACATCTTTTCAATAAGAGAACAACATAATTTTCAATTGTGTTTATAGTCATATATTTAATAGATCAAACAGTGAATACATTTTATGAGGTGACATTTTAAATTTATAAATTTGAAAATATGTACATTCAAGCTATTCACCTTTATCAGTGTGTTTAGCCAATATCATACATAAGTATATTTCTAATTCTACCTCTCACCTTAGCTTTATAAAACACATGTAAGATTAAGTTATATCATGTATATCTTATATAGGAGTAGGACCAGTGTTTTTATTTATATTGCATAGGTATATATTAATCATATTCTTTTCTGAAAGGAAAGTTTAAGTGCTTGATTAGGGCCTCAATAGCAAGTCCAATATTTCAAAATGAAAAGCGTTTCAAGTTTTAGAAAAACATATGTGAATAAATGGGGAATGTGTCCATGGGACACAGATGATGCCCCCACTTGCATATAACAGTATATAGGGACATAACTCAAGAACGGTAAAAGTGAGGCTACCCAAATTTGTACTTGATCTGAGTCCTGTGGTAATAAGCATTGTGTATAAGATTCATAACATTTGGTTGAGGCAAACTTAAGTTAGAGAATGGAAACAAATAATTCAGCAATTTTTCCATTTGTATGTATAACTCAAGAAAGGTAAAAGTGGCGCCACCTAAATTCAAACTTGATCTGTGTTTGGTGGTAATAAGCTTTGAGTATAAGTTTCCTTAACATTTGGTGGAGGCAAACTTAAGTTAGAGAACGGAAACAAAAAAATCAGCAATTTTTCAATTCGTAAAGGGCATAACTCTAGAGCGGTAAAGTTATGTCACCCAAATTCAAACTTGATCTGTGTTTTGTGGTAATACGCTTTGTCTATAAGTTTCATAACATTTGGTTAAGGCAAACTTAAGTTAGAGAACAGAAACAAAAACTCAGCAATTTTCCATTTGTAAAGGTGCATAACTCTAGAACAGTTGACGCCACCCAAATTCAAACTTGATCTGTGTTTTGTGGTAATAAGCATTGTGTATAAGTTTCACAACATTTGGTTGAGGCGAACTAAAGTTACAGAACGTAAACTAATTTTGGGACGTACAGATGCACAGACGATCAAGGGTAAAAGTTAATGCCCCTTCTGCTACTACAGGGGCATAAAAAGTGAAATAGAATGCTTTTTGTAGAACTTTTTGAAATAGACACCAAAATGGGATAAAATTAGGAATTTTTATTTAATTTAACAAAATTTGCTTGATTTCAAACAAAAAAAAGAAATTGGAAATAAAGAGAACATTTTCTGACAAACTAGATATGCAAGTCAAATGTTGAGAGTTTTATAACAAAAACAGGTGCAATATTTCGGATTTATTGAATTTACTCCTTGCAGAATGATGTTTGAAGGAATACATATATGATACATGTTCATTTCATTTAAGATTATTTTCTCAATTAATGGGTATTAAATTCAATATAGAAGTGATTTTGACATAAATTGTGGCCAAATTAAAACTGCTCCTTTGATTATAAATATTAGTTTAATTTGTGAAACATTTCAACCGTGTCGTAAAAGCTACTAGGAAGGGTTGAATAATCAAATAAGAACTGTTCATAAAAAATCAATGGAAACCAGCTTCATTGTAAAAAAAATCCCACTAAATGATATTGATTGGGTTTAATCCAAATTTTGCTCCAAAAAACTCAACAAAAATAAATCATACTATACACTAAATCTGATAAACATTACCTCCCTGCAGAGTTTCATAAGGAAACAATGAAATATATTCCATTTAATTAAACTAAGAAGAATTTGGACAGAAATGCTTAGAAAATTCACCAAAAAAAATTAAAAAGTTTACATTTTAAATTAACACATGACAAAGGCAAAATCTCTTTGTTCTTATTGTGCTATAATAATAGGGATTTTCAAATGTACTCTTATCTTTAATAATCCAAACTACCAAATAACCTGGCATTTTGTAAGATCAATCTATAATTTAGATAACTGAAGAGTATTATGAAAATCCAAAATCATATGAAAAAGTTACAGAAATTTTTATAAAGTTGACTATCTAAATTTTGTCTGAAATGAAAATTCAGCTTTTCTACCTATTGATTAAATCCTAACATTTGACAGTAATAATTCAAACTACCAAATAACCTGGAATTATGTAAGATTAATATATAATTGAGATAACTGAAGATTATTATGAAAATCCAAGTTCATTTGAAAAAATTCTACTTTTTAGTTATAAAATTTTTCAAAGTTGATTATCTAAACTTTGTTAAAACTGAAAATTCTAGCTCTTTTACCTGTTAATTAAATCTTTAAATTTGACAGCAATAATCTAAACTCCCAAATAACTTTGCATTTTGTAAGATCAATATATGATTGAGATAGCTGAAGAGTATTATGACAATCAAGTTGATTTGAAAAGTTACAGAACTTTTAAAGTTGACTATCTAAATTTTGTCTGACATGAAAATTCTAGCTTTTTTACCTATTGATTAAATCCTAACATTTGACAGTAATAATTCAAACTACCAAATAACCTGGAATTATGTAAGATTAATATATAATTGAGATAACTGAAGAGTATTATGAAAATCCAAGTTCATTTGAAAGAGTTATAAACTATCAATATATGATTGAGATAGCTGAAGAGTATTATGACAATCCAAGTTGATTTGAAAAAGTTACAGAACTTTTAAAGTTGACTATCTAAATTTTGTCTGACATGAAAATTCTAGCTTTTTTACCTATTGATTAAATCCTAACATTTGACAGTAATAATTCAAACTACCAAATAACCTGGAATTATGTAAGATTAATATATAATTGAGATAACTGAAGAGTATTATGAAAATCCAAGTTCATTTGAAAGAGTTATAAACTTTTCAAAGTTGATTATCTAAATTTTGTTAAAACTGAAGATTTTAGCTCTTTTACCTGTTAATTAAATCTTTAAATTTGACAGCAATAATCCAAACTCCCAAATAACTTTGCATTTTGTAAGATCAATATATGATTGAGATAGCTGAAGAGTATTATGACAATCCAAGTTGATTTGAAAAGTTACAGAACTTTTAAAGTTGACTATCAAAATTTTGTCCGACATGAAAGTTCCAGCTTTTTACCTATTGATTAAATCCTTAAATTTGACAGCAATTATTCAAACTACCAAATAACCTGGCATTTTGTAAGATCAATATATAATTGAAATAGCTGAAGAGTATTATGAAAATCCATGTTGATTTGAAAAGTATTAAAACTTTTATAGTTGATTATCTAAATGTTGTTCAAACTGAAAATTCTAGCTATTTTAACCTATTAATTAAATCTTTAAAGTTAACATCAATATACCAAACTACCAAATAACTTGGCATTTTGTAAGATTAATATTTAATTGAGATAACTGTAGAGTTTTATGAAATTCCAAGTTCATTTGAAAAAGTTACAGATATTTTAAAATTGACTATCTAAATTTTGTCTGACATGAAAATTCTAGCTTTTTACCTATTGATTAAATCCTAACATTTGACAGTAATAATTCAAACTACCAAATAACCTGGAATTATGTAAGATTAATATATAATTGAGATAACTGAAGATTATTATGAAAATCCAAGTTCATTTGAAAGAGTTATAAAATTTTTCAAAGTTGATTATCTAAATTTTGTTAAAACTGAAAATTCTAGCTCTTTTTACCTGTTAATTAAATCTTTAAATTTGACAGCAATAATCCAAACTCCCAAATAACTTTGCATTTTGTAAGATCAATATATGATTGAGATAGCTGAAGAGTATTATGACAATCCAAGTTGATTTGAAAAAGTTACAGAACTTTTTAAAGTTGACTATCTAAATTTTGTCCGACATGAAAGTTCCAGCTTTTTTACCTATTGATTAAATCCTTAAATTTGACAGCAATTATTCAAACTACCAAATAACCTGGCATTTTGTAAGATCAATATATAATTGAAATAGCTGAAGAGTATTATGAAAATCCATGTTGATTTGAAAAAGTATTAAAACTTTTTATAGTTGATTATCTAAATGTTGTTCAAACTGAAAATTCTAGCTATTTTAACCTATTAATTAAATCCTTAAAGTTAACATCAATATACCAAACTACCAAATAACTTGGCATTTTGTAAAGATTAATATTTAATTGAGATAACTGTAGAGTTTTATGAAATTCCAAGTTCATTTGAAAAAGTTACAGATATTTTTAAAATTGACTATCTAAATTTTGTCTGACATGAAAATTCTAGCTTTTTTACCTATTGATTAAATCCTAACATTTGACAGTAATAATTCAAACTACCAAATAACCTGGAATTATGTAAGATTAATATATAATTGAGATAACTGAAGAGTATTATGAAAATCCAAGTTCATTTGAAAGAGTTATAAAATTTTTCAAAGTTGATTATCTAAACTTTGTTAAAACTGAAAATTCTAGCTCTTTTTACCTGTTAATTAAATCTTTAAATTTGACAGCAATAATCTAAACTCCGAAATAACTTTGCATTTTGTAAGATCAATATATGATTGAGATAGCTGAAGAGTATTATGACAATCCAAGTTGATTTGAAAAAGTTACAGAACTTTTTAAAGTTGACTATCTAAATTTTGTCCGACATGAAAGTTCCAGCTTTTTTACCTATTGATTAAATCCTTAAATTTGACAGCAATTATTCAAACTACCAAATAACCTGGCATTTTGTAAGATCAATATATAATTGAAATAGCTGAAGAGTATTATGAAAATCCATGTTGATTTGAAAAAGTATTAGAACTTTTTATAGTTGATTATCTAAATTTTGTTCAAACTGAAAATTCTAGCTCTTTTTACCTGTTAATTAAATCTTTAAATTTGACAGCAATAATCCAAACTCCCAAATAACTTTGCATTTTGTAAGATCAATATATGATTGAGATAGCTGAAGAGTATTATGACAATCCAAGTTGATTTGAAAAAGTTACAGAACTTTTTAAAGTTGACTATCTAAATTTTGTCTGACATGAAAATTCTAGCTTTTTTTACCTATTGATTAAATCCTAACATTTGACAGTAATAATTCAAACTACCAAATAACCTGGAATTATGTAAGATTAATATATAATTGAGATAACTGAAGAGTATTATGAAAATCCAAGTTCATTTGAAAGAGTTATAAAATTTTTCAAAGTTGATTATCTAAATTTTGTTAAAACTGAAAATTCTAGCTCTTTTTACCTGTTAATTAAATCTTTAAATTTGACAGCAATAATCCAAACTCCCAAATAACTTTGCATTTTGTAAGATCAATATATGATTGAGATAGCTGAAGAGTATTATGACAATCCAAGTTGATTTGAAAAAGTTACAGAACTTTTTAAAGTTGACTATCTAAATTTTGTCTGACATGAAAATTCTAGCTTTTTTACCTATTGATTAAATCCTAACATTTGACAGTAATAATTCAAACTACCAAATAACCTGGAATTATGTAAGATTAATATATAATTGAGATAACTGAAGAGTATTATGAAAATCCAAGTTCATTTGAAAGAGTTATAAACTTTTTCAAAGTTGATTATCTAAATTTTGTCCAAACTGAAAATTCTAGCTCTTTTAACCAATTAATTAAATCTTTCATTTTGACAGAAATAATCCAAACTACCAAATAACTTTGCATTTTGTAAGATCAATTTATAATTGAGATAGCTGAAGAGTATGATGAAAATGCAAGTTGATTTGAAAAAGTTATAGAAGTTTTTAAAGTTGATTTTCTAAATTTAGTACAAACTGAAAATTCTAGCTTTTAACCTATTGATTAAATCTTTAAATTTGACAGTAATAAACCAAACTACCAAATAACCTTGCATTTTGTAAGATCAATATATAATTGAGATAGCTGTAGATTTTTGTGAAAATCCAAGATGATTTGAAAAAGTTAAAGAAATTTTAAAGGTGACTTTTTAGTTAGGAGTGAAAATTCTAAAATCTGTGCTTAACCTTAGTGGTTTATCACACTAAGTACCCGTACATTTGATACATGAATATATTCTATAAAATTGCAAACAAATGTTCTCAAAATTGATAAAATATAATATGTGAACCAATAAAAAAACCCCAGGTTCTAGCAAAAAGTAAAAAAAGAAAAGAACAACTCAATGAAAAGTTACTTCAGTGTTCAATTATAATCAGATAATTCTATCTCAAAAGAATTTTTAGACTGCTAGTATCATCAATTTTTTAGACATTTTTGGTTTATCAAAACATATTTATTTATACATTAATACACTCATGTCAAATGTGAAATTGTTCCTTTAAGTTAACTACTATCAAATTTAAAAACAGTAAAATAAGAAAATATATATACATTCCATATCATTATAACACAAATAAAATACATTGTGTAATACATTCAATAATACATGTATAAAATTATTATGTAATTCCATGGAACTTTCAAAATGTTGTCTCTTATATAATAATGTGGTTTACAAATCAATGTCATTGAGGTATACCATAAAACTAGCTTAATGAAAAAATGACTAAATTGTGCAATCAACCAAATATTCCAATCTAAAAAGAATTATAAGACTATAATTATTTGTTTCATTGGAGGAAACTACTATCAATCTAAAAAACAATGAAATAGGAAAATATATACATTTAGACTTATACTTAGTGTATGGTAATCACTATTAATCTAGCACTCACAATTTCTACATCATTTTTGGTAATTAGTCGTTTCATAATAACTGTTGTCTACATATTTCTTTCATGTGTGCTTATATCTATTGAAATTGCTTTATTTAATTTCTGCTATACATAGCATTAATTAAAATCTGCAGAAAAATAATACTTATGATTATTCTCAAATACAAAAAAAAACTCTACTTTATGCATTTTCAATTACATTGTAAACATTCTACATTGATTAGACACAAATATTGCAACCCCTCCAATAGAGACTTTGATCCATTTAACTTAAAAATAAAATGATACAGAAACTGTAAACATATAAAATTTTCAGAAGTGTAGTCAACAAAGATCTACTAGCTTGGATGTTTCCTCTTCAGTATATTTACTATATCCTCTTCTGTAGCAGCACATAATTCACCAGCTTCCTCATGTCCAAAAAAAAACAAACAAAAAAACGCTTCTCCCAGCATGAAAAAAATAAGATAATTACCAGCTATTCTGAAAAAGATAATAATATGAAAAATAAAGTGATATATAGACAACTGCCTTGTTTACATGTTTGTAGAAATTCTGTAAAATTTGTAGTTTAGACCCACTCCATGGTGAATCGTGCAAATTGTGATTCATGGATGGGAAGCATAAATATTCTCTTTATATGTTATTACGAATGCATACTTATTTTAAATATACCCACAGTTTACACTTTCCCCAATGGTCATGGAAGATATATTCTCGAGCAATCAGTATGGGAAGAATAAATACTGATTTCATTATGTCAATCAATAGTTAATAAATTTCCAAATTATAAATGTTAATAGTCAGAAGATAGACCTCAATATTCTGAACATTTCTGCTGCTGTCAGATTTTCTCTATCTAGAGCTGTTTTCAAGATAATAGACAACATTTGCATTTCACCCCATGTTCTATTTTTAACCATGTTGTCTGTGTTGTTTGGCAGGACTCATTTTTAAAACTAACCGTAATAAATATTGTGGACAAGTTTTAAATTTGGCCCAGTAGTTTCAGAGGAGAAGATTTTGTTAAACTTAACAACGACGACAGATAACGGATGCCAAGTTATGAAAAAGCTCACTTGGCCTTTAAGCCAGGTGAGCTAATCTTGTGTACAAGATGAAGGCTTTTACAACCCTATGTTTATTTTATGAAATAATACAGGATTCACTAACCTGATTCATCATTATCATTTTATCTTTTGAAGCTTGTTCATGGTTTTCTTTTCCTGCATCTTTGGATTTTCATAGAGGGCAATTCATACATGAACCTATTTATAAGTGTGCAAAAATATTGGTTAATATTTATAAAGAGAAACAAATCTACTTATCTGTAATGTAATAGCAAAGAACAAAATTATTTTAACCATCTTTCCATTTAGTACATGAATACATGCATGACCAGACACTTCTTCCTCTTAGTATGATGGCTTATTCATATCAGCAAGCAAATTTAGTAGCGACAAGCCTTTAATTTTCTTGTTTAAGTTGTTTTACACTTGTCATTTTGTGGCCCTTTAAAGTTTGTTAGCTTTTGTCTCATGTCAAAGGCCATATATATGGTAACTAATATTGTTGCTGACACCAACCACATGTAATCTCACATGGAGAGTTGTCTCATTCGCAATCATACCAATCTTTTTTTTTATTTTGAAGCACATTTTTTCGGAAGTTAATGAGAAGGTTCATAAATTGTCAGCACTAGTTAGTATGACTTTAAATTAACTGTTACAGCATTGGACACATCTTTTTCTTCTAGTAAACAAACAATAATAGATAATGCAGATTCTACATAACTTTAAACTATACAACATGTGAAAAATACTATATATGACAACCTGTAATTGCAATAAGTCAATCTTAAATGTGTAATTTGATAATTACTTGTATTTCTTGGTTCTGTTTGCTTTCTTCCATCCTGCATCTAAATGAAACAACATAAGAAGATACAAAATATTGTTAATAAGAACTGATTTTTACTGATAGACTTTGAAATACAATTGATGTTACGAAGATCATTCAGCTAAAAAACATTTTTCAAACTGGAGACTTCAGTATGGTGGATTCTATTTCAATAAGGTGAATATTGTCTGAAGTTGACACTTATAATGCATGACCTTGCAAGTTTACACAATGCCCACTCACACTATCATTTTCAATGTTAGTGAATCATAAAATAGGGTCAAAACCGTAATTTGGCATAAGATTTAGAAAGATAACATCATATTGAACATAGGTTCTCTAGTTTCAAGTTGACGTGACTTCAACTTCACCATAAACTACCTTGACCAAATCTTTAACCTGTTCTAGGACAAAAAAATCAAACAAACCAGAAAACATACTGCCCCTCTTCTAGGTAGGGCATAAAAACATCTACTGGTGATTTCATCATAAAAATTACAAGATGGAAAGAATTATGTGTATGTTCTTGAGCTCCCATAAATCTACAAGTATTATAATTTGTGTCCAGCTTGGAAAATCAATCTCTGTTTCCCATACAAAGCATTTTTACATATATCATATTGGAATAGTTTAATAGTTTCCTTTGAATTAAAAAAACGATGTCATAGGGCCTTGACCTTGATACCAATCTCAGATTCAGATTTTTCATTGGTTTTAAACAATATGTTTATCAGCATTACAGTATTTATAACAACTATATTCATGGTTGTACAATTTTGAATTGTCTTAGAATTTACATTAGGGTATATTACAATACTGTACTACCAAAACTAAAAGCTGTTTCTAAGTAATTACATATTTTCATTACATTTTCAGAACTCAAAAGTTTGAATTATTTCAAAGCAGATGGTTTAATCGTTAAATAAATTGTTGCACTTTTAATGTGCTAACACAATAGACTATTTTATCTTCAAAGTATATTGTTGTCGCTGATGATATGTTTCTTGTTTGAAGCTTCATTTGCCCTATAAAACATACAATATTATTGTACATTGATTTTTTGTAATGTTCTGTATGAAATGTGTTGTTGTTATACAGTTATGTTTATTCCATGAAATTGTGTTTTACTGTTGGTGGCATACAACATTTATCAAAGGTGCATTTTACAATTGAATTTCCTCATTAACACTCCATGTACGATTACATATACTTGCTTCATAAACTTATTTCAACTTTTGTATTGGTACATGGTAGTTGAACTATGATACATTTTGTATTTGAATATTTCATTTCTAATCATGTCTGTGTTTAATTTGACACTATCATAACAGTTGACAAACTGATTTAGATACTGAAACAAATTATCCAAATCATATCAAGGCTATTTCTTAATTAATAAGTACCTCACAATTACAGCATTTGAAGTACTCAGGCTAATCAGCATCTGCTTTTTCCAAAACAAAATGGATGGACATCATTGTATCACAGGAACAAAACTGCCAATACAATTTCTCATTGTCTTCTTTTTTTTTTCAAATGTGTGTAATCCAGCAATAATGTTGAAAAATAAATGATGATGGCCATTTCTGTAAACAAAAAACACTGAAATTAACCATTATTTCTCAAGACCTACCCTTGGTAGTTGTCATGGACATCTGACCTCCTATATACAGTATAAAAACACCATTTATCAAGACCAGCCCTTGGTAGTTGTCATGGAAATCTGACCTATATACAGTACAAAAACATCATTTATCAAGACCAGCCCTCAGTAGTTCTCATGGACATCTGTCCTATATACAGTATAAAAACACCATTTATCAAGACCACCCGTCAGTAGTTGTCATGGACATCTGACCTATATACAGTATAAAAGCACCATTTAATGAACCCAGCCCTTCGTAGTTGTCATGGACATCTGACCTATATACAGTATAAAAACACCATTTATTAAAACCAGCCCTCCGTAGTTGTCAAGGACATCTGACCTATATACAGTATAAAAACACCATTTATCAAGACCAGCCCAAGGTAGTTGTCATGGACATCTGACCTCCTATAATTAGTATAAAAACACTGTTTATCAAGACCACCCGTTGGTAGTTGTCATGGACATCTGACCTATATACAGTATAAAAGCACCATTTATTAAACCCAGCCCTTCGTAGTTGTCATGGACATCTGACCTATATACAGTATAAAAACACCATTTATTAAAACCAGCCCTACGTAGTTGTCAAGGACATCTGACCTATATACAGTATAAAAACACCATTTATCAAGACCAGCCTATGGTAGTTGTCATAGACATCTGACCTATATACAGTATAAAAACAACATTTATCAAGACCACCCGTTGGTAGTTGTCATATTCCAGTGACTTTTCTGTAAAGGCAAATTTTACTCACCTCCTTGCCCTTCAATTTCCCACTGCAAATATGTTTCTTGTGGTAGCGTAGAAAAGACTATAGTATTTTTAGAGCTATGGAAAATTTTGCTTTGGTTAAATGCAGAGTGCAAGGAGTATCTTAAGACAAAACATATAGCGGTACACAACGACCAATCAGGATTAGGTATAATCTTACTTCTGAATACCATGTTATCTCATTAAACGGCTGCATAGCTGTGTCCATGTAACTCAATTATCTATTGTAACATATATACAACTTTTAAATGTGCCTATTTTAATTGATCATCTGCTTCTGAACTGTTTTGCCATGTTGTGCAGTGCTCGTTGATAAAACTATGTTTCAATCCTGTACATTGCAGTGTTTTCAATCTCCAACAAAGAAGAGTATAGAAAGTAGGCATGTTTTATTTTAAGTAGGTGTGTCCAATAACGGCCCTCGCTAGTTAACGGTCCTCAATGTTTGTGGTTAAGTAATTTGAAAAATCAACGCCACTTTGAAATTGAAAAGTGGCGGCCTTTGTATTTTGTAAAGCAGTAAAACAATTTTGCAGAACTGATCAATTATTAATTTACATCCATTTTAAATGCTAGCTTGTACTTAGATAAACTTATAAAGAGTATATTGTACATTTATGGACAATGAAAACTCTATTTATGAGAACTAGATTTATTTGAAAATGTGTCTTGCAATTGGTGTACCCAATTTTAAAAGCAAAATTATGCATTTATTTTTGAAATTTTTACAGTCCTTTGAAATAAATAACTTCATATTGTTGTACAAATGTAAATGCATGAACAAAATCAGAAGCCCAAACTGGAAGAACAAGCTAAGAAACAAAACATTTTAAACACCGGGAGCAGTTTCCAACATGATAAATTCCTTACAATGGGAAAGTTTATACAATCATGACAATAGATGAAAAAAGCTACATTAATTATGCTATATAAAATTAATTGGGGTTAGTAGAAGTTCCAAAGGACAATTTTACAAAATCTGATAGGCGTACTAGGGGCAACATAATTTTTGCAAATAGCAACTAATAAAGACTTCTATTTATATATTCTTTTATCCAAACACTATCTCTAATTGGAATTCACTACTTGAAGCAAAAGGTATGTCTGACACTCTGGAATCCTTCAAGAGTGGCATATCCACTCTAACATTTGAAGGACACACAGTCACCAACTTATTAAACTATCAAAGTTAAAGCTACTGTACATAATGTATATATGTTATTCTACAGACTATTTTTGTTATTGTTTATATTACTTTTAATTAAGTCCACATGTGCATAGCACACAAGTTACAAGGAGTCTACTCCGTATTCATCAGAAGAAGGATATAATGCCTCACATGAAGAAAAATTTGACCTTAGCAGAACCTTAAACACGTTATATTGTGATATCTGTCTTTAACTACTGCCTCTGTGGTGTTGCAGAACTTGGTTACATCCAGTGCTCAAGTTGTTGGTTTGACCCATGGCAGAACCATGGCAGGGTAAAAACAAAGACTTTAAATTTGATATTTACTGATTCTCTGATTAGCACACGGTATTAAGAAGCAATAACAAAGACTGATGACATGGTCAGCTGGGATATCGGATTGTTGTGTCTGATAAAGTGACATGTCTTACTGTGGAAAAGCATGTTAAGTATTCGGATAATCGTGTCAGTCTAGTCCAAAGCAAGGTTAATATTTATATTATATTAACATGGCATGCATGGTCTCGACCTGAGTATGCACTAAATTTGTGGCTGCAATGGACGTTTAACACCCATCCATTATCATCATCAGCAACTGATTTCTACTCAAAAATGTGTGTACTGAATATTGTTGCCCAACTTACAAGTTTTAATTAACACTTAATTTGTCCATACTGATTGCCGATTGAGCAAATACATATTGGACACTAACCTACTGTAATGAAAGCCAAAATGTATTACAATTCCGCCGTTTCTTCTTGTTACCTGTTACCTATTCTGTAAATTTCCACCTTTTCAGATGATCCACTTCAGTGGGAAATCCTCTTGAAGTGTAGTAAGTATCCGTTAAGATCAGTAAAACAAAAAAGTCTTACAGTCCCGGAAAGACAACGCTCTTTGTACCTTTCTATAAAGAGCCGTTTTGTGGGCGTTAATTTATGAAAAGAGGCGTGTCTTAAAAACCTCATTGTGCTGGTTACCTCATTGTGGTGGTTAACTATTAGATTTGTCGTCCATTTGCAGTGAACGATGAAAATCTAAAGAAGGTATTCTCATTACTGTTGATTTTGCATGATATAGTATATGTCACCTCACTTCTCCTTCCTACGGCGTCACAGAAAAAATTAAAATTCGGAAACAGAAAATAATTTAATTCACTGATTGAGATTGGGCTGATGGATTGTCATGGATTGTCAATTTTTTATTTTCAGTTTTGTTTATCCTTTTATCATATCTTGTGCCAGGTTATTTATTTTCAGCACTTACAAGGCAAGGGTATTCCTTTAAAATCCTCCCCTTTTTCACCACTAACAAATCAACTTGCCAGACAGCGTCGCAGAAAACTTTAAAAAATGGCCTTGCCAGATGTCATAATTATTTGGACAATTACATGACCTTAAAACATATTCATATGAATATTTGGTATCATTTGTGTGACAACTCTTCACCAGTGACCTGAGATAACCTAAAGCAGGCGAGACATTTCAGCATGAGAAATCTTGTTGGTCCAGCCCAGGGCCTACTAATTACCAAAAAAACACATTTGTATTTCCTCTAGCTTATGTGTATGCATTTTCATATTATGTAAAATGTGTTACTAAAATTGAGAATGGAAATGGGAATTTGCCAAAGAGACAACAACCCGACCATAGAGCAGACAACAGCGAAGGCCACCAATGGGTCTTCAATGCAGCGAGAAACTCCCGCACCGGAGGAGTCCTTCAGCTGACCCTAAACAAATATGTTACTAGTTCAGTGATAATGGACATCATACTAAAAACTGCCTATATTGACCTTAAATATTTTCAGTCTTGCATGGCCTTAAATGGGACCTTGTTTTACTCCTGTGGTATGATAAATAAGTAACTTTCTTTCCTTTTGCAATTTATACATTAAATATATAGACTATATATATATATGGACATGATGGAAGAATTATTTATTGAAAAATCACTTCACAAATTAAAATTTGTATCAACAAATTTCAATTTTATATTAGCCTCCTCTCCCTTTAATTAGAAATCTCTATTTTCAGGCATAGGCTCATATAAATTTGACTTTTGAAGAATTAAATAAATCTGAGACAGCAAATGAGTATTCAGCTGCTTTACATTAAAATATATACATGTGGCATACAAAACTATATATAAGGGAGCTACCATTTGATTTTTATGGGGGTAGGATAAAAATTTTGTCCTGCTTTTTTTTTAGTTGTAATCTCTGTACTGCCTTTTTATTTTTTACTCTATTCGGTCCTGCCTTTTTTTTTACTAGTTTATCCTGAATTTTTTTACACAAATTGTCATCCTGCCTTTTTTTTTACCAAGTTGCTCATCCTGCCTTTTTTTTTTACTCAAAACTCCTGTCCTGCCTATTTTTTCAAATTTCATCCTAGCCCCCACCCCCCCACCCCCTAAAATCAAATGGTAGCTCCTAAACAGAGGCGGATTTAGAGCGGGCCCCTTTTCTGGGAAAAATTTGGTTGATTATATAGAGAATCACTGAAGCATGACCGAGTGGGCCCTCTCTTAGGCAGTCAGTGGGCCCCACTTATGAAAATTTCTGGATCCGCCACTGTATAAAGCCATTTAAAAGCAATATTTTGCAATATTTAAATTATGTAGGCCCAAATCTTGATAGTTGAAATTGTAAGCCTTAAACGTTAAAAAATTAACACCCAAAGTTCAAACATAAGAATGACCATATAGTCTTTAATGTATACATGTATGCTTTTGCCATGAAACTAGGTAAACTGTCTTATAATTCCCTAATCTTAGTTCATGCCAAGTTTGATTAAAATTAGTCAATTATTTCTTCTCTATAAGGTCTTTAGTGTGGATAGTGTATAACTTACAAATTATTTGCATACTCCTTCCAAATTTATTTCTTTAAATATTATGGATAAAATAGTAAGTTGGGGATGAAATTACATTGAAAAAATATGTGGCAATTGAATTTTTTTTAGGTAAACATGGTAAAGTAGTAATTTGGTATAGTTTAAAAAGGTCAAATATTAGTTGTCTGAAGTTGTCAAACTAAATTATAGACCCTCTAAACATAAAATTGTCCATATTTTGAGTTATAGCTTATTGACTTTCTATAATGTTGATATGTCTACATAAAGATCAGAACTTGGTATCTTTTAATTCAATTTTGTACAAAAGGTATTAGTTACATATTTCTTTGGCAAAACTCATAACCCTAATATAAAAGCCATTAAGTGATTATTATACCAAACAAAACAAATTTCTAAAAGTCGATCTGCATGCACCACTAGGAAAAAATAGTCACGTAAACATGCACAATATGAACTATCAGGGTTGTTTTTGCCTGTGTGGTATTTGTCAATTTTCTTATTACTGTAATCACGACCAGGAATCCTTGTGTAAAACTCCTGTGCATATAATAAAAGCTAGCTACCATAAACCAAAGCAATCCCAGATTATAAAGATGTCGTGATGACAGACCCGTACCACTCCTTTTGTTTTAGTTATTAAAACTGTCACATATATTTTACTTTTTCTTTTTAGCTCACAGAGCTTTTGTCATCACTTGGCGTTCATCGTTGTCGTCTGTCTGGTGTAAGCTATTTCAAACATCTTCTCTGAAACCGCTGAACCAATTCCTATCAAACTTAAGCTGAATGATCCTCAGAGGATCTTAAGTAAAGTTTGTGTTTTATTTTCTGTTTCGTCAAAAATATGGCGCCATGGCTAAAAATAGAACATAGTGGTAAAATGCAGTTTTGGCTTGTATCTGAAAACCAAAGCATTTAGAGCAAATCTATCATGGAGGTTAAAGTGATAATTAAGTGAAGTTCTATCAACCCTTAAATTTTCAGATGAATCTAGTAACCAATTGTTGGGTTGCTGCCACTAAATTGGTAATTTTAAGGAAATTTTTCTGTTTTGGTTATTATCTTGAATATTATTGATAATAAAGATAAACTGTAAACAGCAAAACTGTTCAGCAAAGTAAGATCTACAATAAGTTTATATGACCAAATTGTCAATTGACCCCTGAAGGAGTAATTGCACTCTAAGGACAATTTTACACAATTTGTTTATCATGTTTTCTTAATTTAAAAATCTTCTCCTCTGAAACTACTGAACCAATTCCAACCAAATTTAAGCTGAATGATCCTTCATTGTCCTTAGTGCATCTAGAATAAAGTTTGTGTTAAATTTTCTGTTTCGCCAAAAACATGGCCGCCATGGCTTAAAATAGAACAAATGGGGTAAAATGCAGTTTTATATCTCAAATACTAAAGCATTTAGAGCAAATCTGATGTGAGTTTAAATTGTTCATTAGGTCATGTAGGTCAAGTTCTAGATCAGCCATGAAATTTTCAGATAAATCTAACAACCCATTGTTGGGTTGATGGCACTAGATTGGTAATTTTAAGGAAATTTTGCAGTTTTATGGCCCCAAACAAAGCTGTCGGTGCCATATAGTTTTACCCTTGTCCGTCATTCCGTCATTCCATCATTCCATAAAAACCATTATACAGATTTTTTTTATAAACGCTTTCACATATTAGGCTGATTTTTGGTATGTGAGTTAACCATGATGAGTCACAGATCAAGTTTAAGTTTGTTCCGCTCCGCTAATTTTGGCCTAAATTACGGGCTTTGGACTTTGATAAATTGTTGAAAATCACAGTTATAAGGACTTTTAATTTTTTCTATACGCCTTCAGATTTTGAGCTGATTTTTGACATGTGAGACTACCATCATGTTTGTGTCCACATGTGTTGTTGAAATTGCAGTTTTTCAATTTTTGAGACGGGCCATTCATGTCGTTTCGACACATCTAGTTGGTTATTATCTTGAATATTATTAATGATAAAGATAAACTGTAAACAGTAAACATGTTTAGCAAAGTAAAATCTACAAATAAGTTTAATATGACCAAATTTGTCAATTGACCCCTTAAGGAGTTATTGCCGTTTAAAGACATTTTTCAAAAATTTGTTCATGTAGTTTGCTTACTGTAAAAATCTTCTCCTTTGAAACAGCTGAATGAGTTCCAGAGTATATAGTATAAATTATGTATTTTATTTTCAAGAAACATAGCCACCATGACTAAAAATAGGGTAAAATACCTTTTTTGCTTATGAAGAAAATATGACAGATACAAAGAACATTTAAATGGAATTTTAAGACACTCATTAATATATATTGAAAGCAAAAATAATCATAAATGAAAGATTTAAGCAAAAATTACAGGTGAGCGATTCAGGCTCTTATTAAATTGAGAGCCTCTTGTTTTAATTGCTTCTGTAAGTAATACAGTCAAGGATATAACTCTATAGGATTATTACAGAAAAATAACATACATTTGTTATTGTGGACTAAAAAGAACTGTGATAACATATGTATGTTACATGTTTCAAAGGGACAATATACATCATTAGTTTTGTTAAAAGGTATACAAGTTTTATTGATATTACTATTGTCTTTATGTATACTAAAATTATAGAAAGAATTAACAGTTCATAGTTTGCCAATCAGAGGTAAACTAAAGCTTGTAACTTTTCTATCGAAAAATTCAAATAAAAGACAAAGAAATAATGATCAGAGTCATGAAAGTATCTGTAATTACACAAACATGTAAGTTATTTTCTGTAATAACCCTTTAGAGTTATATCCTGACTGTAATATATTAATTTGAATTTATGACAACAGACACATGCAGATTATACTGTTAACAATATTTCAGAGTTTAACCTTGTTAAGCGCACAAATCATAAAAGAATAGTTAATCACGTCATTGTTGTCCAATGAAAATTAGTATGAACATGATGAAAAATACGGAATGTTTGTTTGACCAGGGTTATAGTCTTTGCAACTGTTGACTGGCAAATAGCCTGTGAAATGAAATAGCACAAATATTTCATTCTTTTTTATACGCCCGTCAATTTTTGACGGGACGTATTATGGTATACAAATGTCCGGTGTCCGTCCATCTGTCCGTCTGTCTGTCCGGCATAAACATGTCGCACCGTAACTTGAGAACGACTTATCCAAATTTCATGAAACTTAACATAGTTGTTTCTTAGGATGGTCAAACGATCTGTATACTTTTTGGTGAAAATAAGATTAAAACTTTTGAGTTACGGGACTTAGTAACTAAAACAGGTGTGTGTTTTTTTTTCACATGTCGCTACCGTAGCTCAAAAACAATTTATGATTATTGCTTAAAACTTGACACACTTCTTAGTTATATTAATCTTAAGATCTGTATACTTTTTGGTGATGATTCAAAATTTTATTTTAGAGATATTGAGTATTTTGTTAAAAAGGGGAGGGTGTTTCACATGTCGCCGTATCTCAAAAACAGTTCATGATTATTGCTTAAAACTTTACACACTTCTTAGTTATATTAATCTCAAGATCTGTATACTTTTGGTGATGATTCAGAATTTTATTTTGAGTTATTGAGTATTTTGTAAAATAAGGGGAGGGTTTTTCTCATGTCTACCGTATCTCAAAAACAGTTTATGATTATTACTTACAATTTACACACTTCTTAGTTATATTAATCTAAAGATCTATATACTTTTGGTTTTGATTCAAAATTTTATTTTAGAGATATTGAGTTTTTGTAAAAAAGGGGCTTTTCGCATGTCAGGCCGTATGTCAGAAACTATTTATGATAATTGCATCAAATTTCACACACAAGACCACGGGCGTATCATGCGCTCATGGCGCAGCTGTTTATTATATTATTGTGTATAGAAAACACATAATGATGTATAATAATAGTTATAGTCATTAAATGATAGTTTTCACCCTTTTATGTCTAGGGCAAGATATATAGAAGATAAAGAAAAATATAAACAGTTACAGTAGAAATAATTGGCAAAACAAGATAAACAGAAGACAACAAGGCCTAAATAGTAAGACCACTGCTATATAATAAAAGTGATTGCCCTTGAATGATGACTATTATAAAAATAAGAAGATGTGGTATGGTAAATGAGTGATCTATCCACCAGAGTTCAATGAAGTGGATGCAAGCAATTAAAGCCCAATGACGGCCTTCGATCATGAGAAAACCCATACCTTATAAATCGGCCATTAAAGACCCCAACTTGAAAAGATTTAAACAATCCAAATTAATTCAATGCCCATAACAATTAATAAAAAAAAATGTCTGTGAGCACTCAATCTTACTATAATCTAGGACAGTGGTTCAAATAGCACAACATATGAACAAACTAAAAACTGGTGCATTGAGTGGCTCAACTAAAAATATCACTGCAAGGCACTAAAACAACTAATGTTAAATCGCGGACACAAAGCACTGAAATAAGAGAACTTATAAGTAAGAATATCAAATGAAAGTTTATTAAAATGTTCATATTAAACATGATAAAATAAGCTTATTTTATATTGCTGTTTTTTTCTCCATTTATAAATTTTATTTTTTTTATTTTTTGTTTTTATAGGTCAGACATCTTGGTTTTCATGATCATCAACAGGTCAGTGCTGAAGAGGAAACTTCAAGTTAATACTTTTCAACATTGTGTGCTAATTGGATTAATGTGAAATGAAATGTGTGCTTTTCTGGAAAAAGAAATAGGAGATTTCTACAAAATGGCTATAAACAAAATGGAGTACTTACTATCATAGATGCACAAGAAAACAATTGTGTAAATGCAACAACCTACATATTCACTGAAGGATTAGGGAGAAATGTAAAAAAATTTGTTGTCGAAATAAACAACTGCTTTATCCATTCATGTACATGGCTCCGTCATATCAAATATACAGAGGTAGCTGTTAGAAGAACAGATTGCAAAATGTGTTCTCTACCAATTGAAGGAAGATGTCTGGTGGATGGAATTATTTATGCACTGAACTGTTATGTAGGGTATTGAATAACTGTACACAGCAGCTGAAACAGAAGACAAAATTATATTAACATGAAAAGTGTTAATTAGTCCCCACCGACGAAGTCGAAGGGGACTTTAGGTTTACACTCCGTCCGTCTGTCTATCCGTCTGTCCGTCTGTCCATCCGTCAGTCCGGCAAATCAGTTTTCCACACTTTTTCTTCATGCTTGAAGATATTGATTTCAAATGTGGTATATAGTTTTATCATGACAAGTTACAGATCATGTTTGAATTATGTTTCGGTCTGATGATTTTGTGCAGAGTTATGGTCCTTGGACTTACAAAATTCACTTAAATAATCAGTTTTCCGCACTTTTTTGTTATGCTTGAAGATATTGATTTAATAATTTGGTATATAGTTTTATCATGACAAGTTACAAACCAAGTTCGAATTTTGTTCGGTCTGATGATTTCGTGCAGAGTTATGGTCCTTGGACTTAAAAATTCACTGTCATGACTGTAATAATCAGTTTTCCACACTTTTTCGTCATGCTTGAATATATTGACTTTATATTTGTTATATAGTTTACACCATGACAAGATATAGATCAAGTTAGCATTTTGTTCCAGTAAAATTAATTCTTAACCGGTAGGGGACTATACTCTTAGAATGCTTGTTTTATTTAATCTGCAAATATGAGCACAATATTAATAAAATCACTAAGGGTATGATATTCCTAGCGTTTTGCTTATTATTGTATTGTCTTAAACAGCCAGACTATTGTTTTGTATGTTACTCATTAGTGAAAATTTTATTAAAGTTTTAATTATCTTTTGTATCACTTATTCATACTAGGATAAATTATATTCATACTGTTTGAACTGTTATGAAATTTCCATAGTGGAAAAATAGGAAAACATTTCCTTGGGGAAATTTGATGTACAGAAATTTCCTTAGAGGAAATTTGGAGAACAATGTTTTCCTTAGAGGAAATGTAGTCTTGAATTTTCCTCAAGGAAAAGTGTTTGTCAAAATTTCCTCAAAGGAAATTGTAGTTGACAAAATTTCCTCACAGGAAAAAGTATTTCCTCAAAGGAAAATTTGAAGCCACAAATTTCCTCAGGAAATAGAATTTCCTGAAGGAAAATTTGAAGTCATAAATTTCCTCAAAGGAAAATTTGAAGCATAAATTTCCTCAGAGGAAATAGAATTTCCTCAAAGGAAATATTTATGCAGCAAATTCCTAAGGAAATCTTTTCCTTGAGGAAAAAACAATTTCCTTGAGGAAAATGTTTTTCCTTTAGGAAATTTGATTTCCTTGAGGAAAACTACTTTTCCTCTGAGGAAATTGTTGAAAAAGGGCATAACTTTTTCAACAGTGGTGCTAGAGCCAAAAAAATTAGGACAAATATCAGGAACCAATACCAACCAAGTTATCAACTTCATTTTGACTTAACTCCAAAATTAAGGTGACAACTTTTGCACTCAGCGGAATTGCAAACTTGTCCCGGAGACTGTTATATTATACATGTACTGTTATATGAAGATCTATAAACATGAAACATGTGAAATAGACTTTGTTATAGACAGTAGTGAGCTAATGGAGAAACATTACATTATAGCTGGTTCCCTATGCTAACGGGCAAAACATGGAGTAATCAATCCCGGATACATAGATCCGAAATAATGACAAGTTACAAAACACCAGAAAAAAGACCCGTTACAGTGGACATTTTTCTTGTTCTAATGGTCTTTAATAACGTAGTTTTTCTATACTTTGTATTTCTAATGTTTTTTTTATAAAACTTTTGGCGCCAAATTGAAAGACTAACGAGTTCTGTCCCCTAGTTGTTATAAACTTGTAATCGATTCGGATTAAGTATGCTAATTGGAGGTGTGAGCATAAAAAGTGTCTCAGTGTGTAATTTTAAATTTTCAGTGTGTAATTTCAAATTCTCAATATGTGTTTTTCAGTTTATTTCATCTCAGTGTGTCTTTTTGAAATCTCAGTATGTAATTTTTAATTCTTAGTGTGTGTTTTTATGTTGTTTTTTTTAAATCTTAGTGTGTTTTTTTTTAAATTCTCAGTGTGTAAATTTTTCGAAAAATGGTTTAAACATAGTTTTGACGAGAACGGCTTGCCATACCGTATCCCTTAACTTAAGTTTTTTCGTTTTTTCTCTTTTGAAAATGAAGTCAGTATTATTATTATTATTATTATTATTAGTCCCCTACCGACGAAGTCGAAGGGGACTTTAGGTTTGTCTGTCTGTCTGTCTGTCTGTCTGTCTGTCTGTCTGTCTGTCTGTCTGTCTGTCCATCCGTCAGTCCGGAAATCAGTTTTCCACATTTTTTTCTTCTTGCTTAAAGATATTGATTTGATATTTGGTATATGGTTTTATCATGACAAGTTACAGATCAAGTTCGAATTTTGTTCGGGTCTGATGATTTTGTGCAGAGTTATGGTCCTTGGACTTAGAAAATTCACTCAAGTAATCAGTTTTCCACACTTTTTTTCGTCATGCTTGAAGATATTGATTTGATAATTGGTATATAGTTTTATCATGACAAGTTACAGGTCAAGTTCGAATTTTGTTCTGGTCTGATAGTTTTATGCAGAGTTATGGTCCTTGGACTTAGAAAATTCACTTAAAAAATCAGTTTTCCACACTTTTTTTCGTCATGCTTGAAGATATTGACTTGATATTTGTTATATAGTTTACACCATGACAAGTTATAGATCAAGTTAGCATTTTGTTCCAGTACAATGAATTTTTAACCGGTAGGGGACTATGTATTGCCATGCAATACTCTCAGAATGCTTGTTTACAATATTTTTATAGCGCATTATCTAATTAAAATTACTCTAACGCTTTACATAAAAAAAACAATCAATGCAGTATAGTATACATAATAGTTTACACGATATTTTTTATGTAGACTGGTATGATAAATGCTCAGGATACCAAGCTTACCAAAGCTCAGTTTTTTTTTATCGATATTGCTTGAATGTTTTGCTTACAGTAAGACATGTTCGCTGCTATAAAGATAATTTTGAAAAATCATAAATGACGCTTATTTTAGTAGAAATTTATCGCATAGCTAACCAAATATTGAAAAAGGAATGGAAACATGAGTGTTAAACATTCTCCGTGTTGAAGGCCGCACTTTGACCTATAATGGTTTTCTTTTTACACATTGTGCTTTGGATGGAGAGTTGTCTCGTGGGCACTCATAAGACATCTTCTTATTTCTATTTAATTTAAATATTTCATAAGTTTGTATGTGCCTTACCGAACAGAGGATAATGAAATAAGAAAAAGAGAAAAATGAGCAAAAAAAAAAAAAAAAAAAAAAAAAAAAAAAAAAGAATAGTTGATGTTAAAATATCTAGAATTGAGAATAATGAGCAAATAATAAAGTATAAAGAAAAAATTGTATACGAAATTCAAGAACACAGGAATAAAGACCACCTCAATCAAAACCCTCATTGATGAGATTCATCGATTTATACTGTATCGTCTCTTCGGGTTGAGCTTGCAGGAAAGTTTGACTTTGACCATGACTTAACTTGTGATATACATTATGAAGACATCCATCAGCCTGTCGTTGCTTTAGAAGTTGGAGATCAAAAGAAAGGTATAGATTATAAGCAGCCGTTCTTTTCATTCAAGACAAAAATCCTAGCATTCGTATTCAAACAAATTAATGCATTTGTGAGTACATGTCTTATTTTTTTTTTTTAAACTTTTGTATCGGTATTTGTAAAATTCTTTTGTAATAGGAGGCAATTATTCTCCTTAAATAAATATTAGAATTATTTGGACTACTTAAAAGCACAGCATTGACTAAGCAAATCGGATATCAAGGTCATTAAGAATCATGAACTTGTTCTGAAGGGCAAACTATTTAGTCTGACTTAATATTGACCCATCATGAAACTATAGAGAAAGTTAATATTAGACTTGTATACGACTTAAACCCTAAGCTATAAAAGGGTGAATTCCGTGTTTGGTTGCTGTCTCATTGACATATATACCCCACGTCTTTTATCCAAAAATTATATTCTGCCAGAGGTACTATGTATACAGACAGTGTGATGAATTGACGAATAGATTATCTAATTTATTTGCTATCACCCTCAGATGGTTTGCTTCGAGAAGACATTTTAGTGTTGAGTTTCTATCCAGATATACCAGATGAAAAACAAAAGAACGTCAAATCAGAATTTATATTCATGATAGACAGATCAGGTAATAAATAGTTTTATTATACTTTGTGTCAAAATTCCAGATTTTGATTGGTTAATACGAGGGAGACATTTTACTCTATCCCATGGCAAATACTCTATTACCCTTCACGGAGATGCTTGCTCAAGTGTGCGCTTTAATAAATACGGATGATTGTTATGTACAAGACGACATAGTTTATTACTTTGAATTTGAAATTTAATAGACAGTAATAACAGAACATTTAATATAATAAATTAAATAACATATATATGAGAGGGTGATAGAGCAGATTGTTACCCCTCGAAAAGACATTGTCAACCTTGGCTTCGCCTCAAGTGACAATGTTTTCTCGGGGTAACAATCTGCTCTATCACCCTCTCAGCTATGTGTTATTTATATACTGTTTGTATTGACCAATAGTTTTTTTTTTGCAATTGATCATGCAGTGATAAATATGAATAATCATACATATATATTTAAGCCTGGGTCTTGGGTGCTATAACCTTTTTTCTCTCTAAAAGTGTTATAAAAAAGATATAGCTCTGTCAGACTCGTTAAAGCAAAGTACATTTAATAGGACATTTTTTTTAATTTATCATGACTTTTGATTGCCTTTAAAACTCTTTGAACTGAAAATGAATTTCGAAAAAAAAAAAAAAATAGCAGTCATACCTACAGAGAAACAATCATCCATTCATTCGAAGGGTGCACGTAAAAGCGGCGAAAAATGCACTGTATTAGTCATGTTTGCTTAAAGTGCTCTCGAATGTTTCTTGGTAATTTAAACTGTTTTCTGCTCTTTGGTTTGGTTGTTGCCTCTTTGACACATTTCCCGTTTCCATTCTCAATTTTATTTGGCATTAAATACATCACTCATTGAAATTCATTCTTGCGCACTGAAATAGGTTTCGTATGTTTATGTTACAAAGGGTTGTATTAATTTGTATTTTCTCTTCCTAGACGAAAAATAAAAAATTACACATACATATTTTTGTCCTAAAAGTAGCCAACTGCCAGTAACAAACATGCAGGATCACTTTATGTCGATTTTTAATTAGGTTTGGCTTAAGGATGTACTTAGGTGAAATTAAAAAAAAAATCTTGAATTTGAAATTGATATTATAATTCAGAAGAGCATTAGTTAAGTAAAAAAATAAGCTAAAAATATTGATAGGTAATGAAACTCTTTTTTGAGATATTTGATTTTTTAAAAATGGCGGGAAAAGGCTGACTCGGACATTTGCCTTACATTTAGCATTGGCATTATTTGGGTCTCAAATCGTAGGAAAAGATATCTAGAATCTGCTTAAATTTTGGTAAATTACATTTTATGAGCTATTGAAGTCTTATATGAAAAGAAAAGTGGGTGTATGGGACAACATATGTTACCCTATAGCGTAGGAAAAACCCCAAGGGGGTCCAAACATTTGAGAAAAATCCTAAACCTGACCTAAGCACATCCTTAAGCAGTCAAATTCATGGAAAAGCAATATTAAATATCGTTTTGTTGCTAGAAACTCAATCTCTTTTGTGTATGTTTCTTATATATATACCATTAATAATTATAGAGATTATCAAACATAGATGTAAATAAAGGTTTTAGTTTGGAATTGAGCTTGATCGAGCAAATAAAATTAAGAAGATACTGTATCAGATACCCATCTTTCATTTTATCTTTGCAGTCGTATACCCCGTTCACACTATGCCTTTTTAAACCGGGTTCGACACGAATTAGTTAATCCGGGTTAAATTTGGGTAGTGTGAACGCCTTAACCGGGGGCGAACCCGGATTAAATTACCCCTCATTTTAGGTGGAGTTAATGTGGGGCGAACCCGGGTTAATTACCTCGCCTTCTATATGTGAACGCAAAGTGAAGTTATTGTGAGATTGTTGCTATGGTGACATATGACGTTTGCTTAAATAGATCTTCAATGTAACATAATTATTGCGTGACGTCACACATCGAATGACGAAATATTTTGACATGTGACGTCACAGACGTCCAGCTACCGTATTTACTGGGTCACGAATTAAAACCATAGTAAATTAGCGGAAGCAAGAGGGATATAAGTGTATTTAGCTATGTTGGAAGACCTGCATAATGACAAATGATAAAACCTATAAGATTTCTGTCGCTTTTCTTGGGGCAAAATGGGTGCAATTTTGATAAAGTGACGTTATTTGAAAACACAGAAAGTGGTTGATATGGAACTCCTCCGAAGCGGTCAGGAGTGCGATAAAAAAATCAGACTTTAAGATTATGCATCTGTGATGAAAAAAAAATTGAAATTTGTACAATGGACAAATGCGGGTTACAATTTTGGCGCTTACATTTCTACTTTTGTTGAGAGGGAAAATCCCAAACTGGTTTATTTTTTTATTAATTGTGAACTGGGGTAATTAATTCGGATTAACTATCCCGTGTTCAATCTGGAGCAGATTTCATAGTGTGAACACGGTATTACATTCTCATATACATTATTTATGTAAGACTTAGATCGACGTCCGGTCTCTAATCGACGTCCATTCTTCAAATCGACGTCCAAAACTCACGTCACAATAAAATAAAATTCCAAATCGACGGCCACTTTTATGCCCTTCTAATCGACGTCTTTTTTCATGTTCTCAAATCGACATCAAATTTTTGGCTTCTCTAATCGATGTCCGTTTTATGGAATGGTCGCAGTGAAATCACAACTTTATTAAATGGTGGGTTGAACATAAAAATACGAAAGCCTATTAGGGTCACAAAAAAGCAATTTTTATACGTGTGCATGCAAAACAAATTCTTGTTAGAGGGGGTCTAAATACAGCATAAACAACATTTTCCAAAAGACCAAAAAAGTGAAAAAGTGTATTTTAACAAAACGCATTTGACTAACAGGTCGAACAACAGATGTTCTTAAACCCTGCTGACTGCCATTGGCGATTGCCAAATAAACGGATCACCGATGTAATAAATGGATCTTAACTATAAATTTAATACTAATCAGAAAACGATAAACTTGCGGAAAAGATGGTATACCGCAAACAAAAGGTGCAAAGGTTTTTGTACACCATATCCGGATTTCGACAATTAATGTCTCTTCAGTGATGTTCGGAATCGAAACGGTATTTGGAAAACCATACAATTTACCTCAATTTAGGATAGACTCTTGAATTTTGAGGAGTCAAAATAGGATGAACGGATCATATAATCCCGAAGGCAAATATAATACAAGTCCAAACGAAAAAATATAAACAAGTCTAAATTGAAAACAACGTTCAAACCTATGATTGCGTTGGATAAAAATCGCAATTTTTATACGTGTGCATGCAAAACAAATTTCTTGTTGGAGGGGGTCTAAATACAGCACAAACAACATTTTCAAAAAGACCAAAAAAGTGAAAAAGTGTATTTTAACAAAACGCATTTGACTAACAGGTCGAACAACAGATGTTCTTAAACCCTGCTGACTGCCATTGGCGATTGCCAAATAAACGGATCACCGATGTAATAAATGGATCTTAACTATAAATTTAATACTAATCAGAAAACGATAAATATACATATATATATATATATACAGATCATGATTACCCTTCCGGGGCACCTGATAAAACGCCCGTTTTTATTAGCTCAACTGACCCAAAGGGTCAAGTGATCTTTTCCCATCACATGGCGTCCGTCGTCCGTCGTCGTCCGTTAACTTTTACAAAAATCTTCTCCTCTGAAACCACTTGGCCAAATTGAACCAAACTTGGCCTTAATCATCCTTAGGGTTTCTAGTTTTAAAAAATGTATCCAAAGACCCCGCCCACCAACCAAGATAGCCACCATGGCTAAAAATCGAACAGGGGGTTAAATGTAGTTTATGGTTTATATATTTGAAAATAAAGCATTTAGAGCAAATATGACAGGGTAAAATTTTAAGACGAATTAGACTTCCCGTTGTTGGGATGCTGCCCTTGAATTGGTAATTCTAATGATTATTTTTCAGTTTTTGGTAATTATCCTGAATATTATAATAGAAAGATATAAACTGTTAGAGAAAAAATGTTTAGCCAAGTAAGATCTACTAATAAGTCAAATGACCAAAATTGTCAGTTGACCCTTTAAGGAGTTATTGCCCTTTAAAGTCATTTCTGCAATTAAGTAAATTTTTTTAATCTTTTACAAAAATCTTTCTCCTCTTAATCTACTTGGCCAAATGAATTTTTATCTCGTAATTACGAGATAGTTTTCTCGTAATTACGCGATATTTATCTCGTTATTACGCGATAGTTATCTCGTAATTACGCGATAATTATCTCGTAATTACGCGATAGTTATCTCGTAATTACGAGATAAAAAAACTTCTTATCTCGTAATTACGAGATAAAACTATGATTATCTCGTAATTACGAGATAAAAATCTTATCTCGTAATTATGCGATAATTATCTCGTAATTACGAGATAAAACAATGATTATCTCGTAATTACGCGACAATTATCGCGTAATTACGAGATAAAAATATTTTTTTTGTGACCCTAATAGGCTTTCGTATAAAAAACATTAAAAAGTTGTTGAAAAATATAATTCCAAATCATACAACTTTTACCAATTGGCTGTACGTTTTTATTCTTTCTATTGTTTCAGTCTGTATACTGCCCTCTAGATGTCTTATCATAATCCTTGTTTTTGGCCTTGGGTTGTTGCCTCATTGTCGTACAATCAATGTATACCCACATGTCATTTATTCATATGAAAAAGGAAAAAAAAAAGAAGAACAACGTAGGTCGAGAATATGAAGGTCTTTCACCAAAATATTAATATATAGATATAAGAAGATGTGGTATGAGTGCCAATGAGACAACTCTCCATCCAAGTCAAAATTAATAAATGTAAACCATTATAGGTCAAAGTACGGTCTTCAACACGGAGCCTAGGCTCACACCGAACAGTAAGCTATAAAGGGCCCCAAAAATTACTAGTGTAAAACCATTCAAACGGGAAAACCAACGGTCTAATCTATATAAAAACGAGAAACGAGAAACACTTATGAACCACATCAACAAACGACTACTACTGAACATCAGATTCCTGACTTAGGACAGGTGCAAACAAATGCAGCGGGTTTAAACGTTTTAATGGTACCAAACCTTCACCCTTTTTCTGAAACAATAGTGTAACATCACAACATAGAAAGACACACTATAAAATATCAACTGAAATAGCTTAACTCAATCAAAGGACATAGTAACACCATTGAACATACACTGAACAAATAAATTTGACCTATGATACAATGTAAATTCAAAATAAATAAACTAAGGAAGAATAATAAAAGTAACATGTTATATCGGTATGAAATGTTAAACAATTTAAGAAAAACAATATGCTCGAACAAAATATCAGCCATTTGCAATAACTTTAAACACAGGTAAATAAAATAATTTTGTTGTTAGGTATACGTATACAGTTACAATAGAGAAAGGAAATATTTTAACAAAATAAATAATTTTGATGTTCATAGTACGAAGTGGAAATTTATATTAGTACCAAACACTTATCAAAGCTGGTATATAGACCAGATATAACCCTGAATAACATTAAATAACAAAAAAAGCATTACAATTAGTATCATGTACATGTAATAGTAATATGGTGTTGATGATTATCTTATTGTCATTTTCTGATGTTTGTTCTTTTATTTTGATAACAATATAAGACAACAAATATAGTTTCTGTAAGCTACTTCACAAAATGACAAAATGATACAGATAATAAAACAAAGATCAATTTAAAAATGAATGATTCAATGAAATTGCAATGAGTCTCCTCATCGATCGGACGTCGTTTATGTGATTCATTACGTAACATTGGACGTCGATTAGAGGGTTAAAATGTTAGAATTTGGACACTGATTTGAGAACGGGACGTCAGATTTGGACTTCGATTTGAGGAACGGACGTCGATTAGAGCCCGGACGTCGATCTGAGTCTTAACATATATACTAGCATTGACCATTCTTTTTCGACAAACTTAAACGCTTGGTGAACATCTCCTTATTTTTATAATGATAATTTTTATTTTTGACTCGTAAAATTGATTTGAATAAAAACAAGAAATGGACCGTTATCTTCTAATCGAATGTAAAATAAAAACATAAAAAACAAAATACCTTTTAAAGTGATAAGCAGTTAAACCCAAACATAAAAAACCTAATAATAAACACAATAACTACAAAGAAAATGCAGCTAATACCTCCCCAAAAAAAAAAAACAAAAAAACAAAAAGAAAACAAAAAAACTTGAAAGAAAAGATAAAATCTTGGTCATTTCTTTACTTTACGTAAAAGAAGACTAAAATTAAATAGAAATTTTAAGATAAACAACCCGAATAAAAGAAAACACCCGTGGTGAAAAGGGTAGATGTACGCAAACTCAGAGCTACTCGTGATATCCGTTGTGTTATCGTGCTACCATCTTGTTAGTATACAACAATCATACCATATCTCCTTATTTTATAACTATATTGATTTTAATTTTATTCTAAATAAGGCAGTATGTCAGGCAACAGAATAGCAAAGGCTGAAGAAACATTGCTATTTCTCCTGAAGAGTTTGCCACTAGGTTGCAGGTTCAATGTTGTAAAATAAAGTATAAATATTTTAAACAAAATTTCAAACACTTTAAACAGCCAGAAAACGATCATAGGACTACAATACCAGGAAGGCATATTTGATGAAAAATAAAGATAAATATAAATTAGAAAACCTTTCTCATACTATATGTTCACAAAAGTTATTCTTACTGAAAATAATTTTAACTAAAAGCTATTTTTCCCAGTATGATCTAAGATTTTTGAAATGGAGTTAAAATAACGTCACAGAAGACAATTGTGTTAATATTGTAGCTTATCTTGAAAGTTGCGAGGGAAATCCCGTGATTTAAAGAATGCAAACAAACGTGCACTTGAAGGTACATAGTTTAGATGATTCTGAAATCACCAAATCATTTAACAACTGTTTTAGCAAAGTTTAAGTAACAAATGGAAACGCATGGATAATATAAAACCAAAATTGATATCGCTCTATCAACTCACTTATTTTCCACGTCTTCCATGATACTGGGTTGATTGTTTATCAATGTCACGATCCGATAATCTTCGGCAACCAACCCGAAGATTAACAAGAAACTAAAGTTTACGATGAGCACTCACTTTTTCTATCGATTATACATTATGGGCTCTCAATAAATTTAAAACAAAAAGTGCATAGATGACTTAAGTTTAGTATATATGCATGCTTTTGTTCAATAATTTATTAACATCGTAATTATAAGAAACTCGTTTCATGTGACTTTTAATTACAAAATCATAAAAATATTATAATTTGTAAAATAAAATCATCCTATAGAGGACTTTTTTTTTCTCTCATGTAAAAAAAACATATAAATTTCGTGTGTCGGAAATTCTTTTCTAGAATTACGTTCGCATTGAACGATTAAGGTTACAGGTACATAAATGGTCAATCTGGAAATTTTAGCGGCAATGACATATCAATTTTAAAGAAAATTCGCAGGACATTTTTGAGAAAAGGCATTTTAAATCAAATTTTTCAATATCCTTTATCGATATCTACGTGCATCCTATACATTTGTACTCCTTTCTACAGATTATTTAATTTGCTATATATCCGAAAGTATAATTTTTTTTTATATTCATATGCAGTTCAACGTGCTCAAATTGCTTGCAAAATTTTTAAAAAATCCGTGGGATTTCCCATTTACGTACCTGTTACCTTTAGCCTAACCATTTTAAATAAATAATTGCCACTGATTTTTAAATATTTAGAAACGTTAAAAGCTTTACAACCAAAAGGAACATAAAAAGACCAGCCAAATTTATTTCAGGTCAAATCTGCCTGAGGGAGTTAGAACCTTTCTTAATAATTATCTTGTTTAGAAATGTAACTATACTGAGTGGTCATCGGGTACAACATTTAATATATTGGAATTCAGTCATTCGTCTATATGCTTTATGCATTCATAATTCTTGCATCGGAGAATACTTGCTAAGTGTTAAGAGCTTCCTTTTGATAAATAGATATCATTATTATAATAGCAACCGCTTAAACCAAATAACGGCAGAAGGATTTCAAAAATGATATACCGGTACATATTCGCACTAAAGTGGCCAAACATTATCATCCTATTTATTTACGAAATGATGAGAGGTATGAAGGACTTTATACTTAAAATACCATTTCTGGCCTAAGGTTTCCCTTTATCACAATCCTGCTCCCACTTTATGCCATTAAGGATATTTAATGGGCACGGTTATCAAGGGGAATCCCAAGCCCACAAGTCAAAGAAAACCAGACAACACCTTGGCCAAAGAAGAAAAAAGACAAACAAATTCTCAGAACACCTTGAGATTTGATTCATACTAACCAAAATACAAAAAGAATAACAACAATGCCTCATGATTATTTGTTAGAAGTAAATCATACAGTGCAGATACATTAGCTAAAGCCATTAAGAAACAGTGGAAGAAGGGTGCCGATATGGGAGGCACTGAATTACTTGAAGCCCTTAAAGCTATATATGGAGATGGAAGAATACCAAATGAATACTCAAGACAGGTATCTGAGAACGTAAAATTATATGTATATACAAGTCTAAATTGAAAACAACGTTCAAACCTATGATTGCGTTGGATAAAAACCGTAATTTTTATACGTGTGCATGTAAAACAAATTTCTTGGTAGAGGGGTCTAAATACAGCACAAACAACAATTTCCAAAAGACCAAAAAAAGTGAAAAAGTCTATTTCAACAAAACGCATTTGACTAACAGGTCGAACAACTTATGTTCTTAAACCCTGCTGACTGCCATTGGCGATTGCCAAATAAATTGATCACCAGATCTAACGAAATGGATCTAATATTAATTTAATACCAAACAGAAAACAATAAACTTGTGGAAAAGATGGTATACCACAAACATGAGGTGCAAAAATTTGTACACCATATCCGGATTTCGACAATTAATGTCTCTTCAGTGATGTTAGGGATCGAAACGGTATTTGGAAGGTCATATAATTTACCTCAACTTGGGATAGACTCTTGAATTTTAAAGAGTCGAAATAGGATGAACGGATCATACAAACCCGAAGGAAAATATAATACAAGCCCAAACGAAAAAAAAAAATATATATATACAGTTGTATGTTCAAATGACAGTAAATCCTCAATGACACAGATGTTCTCTCATTTTGTATTCCACCTAGGCAAGTTGAACTTTATATAGTAAAATAGAAAAATAAAGGATTTCACAGAGTTTAAGCAAACTTAAGGTTTCATGCAAAGTGGAAAAGTGTCTTGAAGAATATTTTGAGGACATTCATAAATTCATTGCGAACTCTTCAAATACTTACAATTCGTAACACCAGAATGCCATTACAAGTACTCTAGTAATGGACTTCTGGTAACACCAATAATATCTAAAGAAAAACAAATAATTAAAAATTCTGGTTGGGTAGACGCGAAACACCAATAAAAGAATAAGACGTAGTTACTTTAAAAATGAAAATAGTTACATTTAAATAACAAAGAAAAAAAGTTATTTTTTATTTATATCTTTAAGTCAACTATATATTTAGATATTTTGTTATCAAATTTAAGAATGCAATTTATTTAAAAAAAATAATAAGATCGTGATTGCAAATTGCCGCTACTGATCGCAAACACATTTCCTTATGTTTCCCCTTCTTTGATTGATTTTGACACTTCGCAAATTTAACCAATTCTTTCTAGATTCGACCACTGGTCAATGTGACTAATGTTAGCCCTTCCGGATTACATGATATTTCTTCTCATTTCGATGGAACTCGTCACATGACTGCCCTATTGTGTTCACTGTTGAATATAAAAAAAAAAATATAGATGATTTTATTTTGGTGTGAAAAAAAAAATATTTAGGAAAAAGTATATTCAAAACCGTTACTAAAGGAGGGACGAAAGATACCAGAGGGACAGTCAAACTCATAGATCGAAAACAAAATGACAACGTCATGGCCAAAAATAAAAAGACAAACAGACAAATAATAGTACAGATGACACAACATAGAAAACTAAAGACTAAGCAACACGAACCCCACCAAAAACTGGGGGTGATCTCAGGTGCTCCGGAAGGGTAAACAGATCCTGCTCCACATGTGGCACCCGTCGAGTTGCTTATGTTATTACAAATCCGGATTACTAAGATTACTAAGTCTTCCTCAAAATTTGATATTGAGCAAGACATTGCTCATGAAACCCGTAGTTGAAGCTTAAACATCGTAACTGTTCTCTCTGATAATTTGTTCAGTTATTCCACTCTTAGTATGTGTTCCAATGACAACGCAAGTCTTTTGTAGATATTTTTACTCACAGATGGCCTAGCTGGACCTCAGGATGAAATTTTGTCTATAGTTGAAAACAATAAACACAATACACGGTAAGTGTTCTTTTTTTCTTTCTGTTGGTATTCTGATCAAAATAAATTGACAAATACTGAATTAAGCTCATGCGACGAATAAATAAAACAGGGGATACGAAACTAATGCGGCGTTCACACAGTGCCGATTATGGCTCCCGTTTGAGATCAGACAGCGCTAAGACACGAAAAGTTAAAAAGTCGGATTGCTATCCTCATTGATCTGGAATGTCCTAACATTGTCTTAACGAAATCGTATACGTTCGTAACAGATTCCTGCGGATCGGGAATGGTTCGGAGAGGTCGGCCAAGCATCCCGACAGTTAGGTGTGTCCCGTAACATTTGGGAAACTCAGCCGATTTTGTCGTGTCATATTACAATTGTGATTATGTCGTGACAGATTCTGATGTATCGCATTAAAATCGTAACAATGTTCTGTGTTTTCTGGACGTTGTCCTCTGGAACGTGCATGATCTAGAGAAATTTGTCATTAATGTTTTTTTGCCGATTGAGTCCAGATTGCATCCAGGTCTTGCCGAATGCGAACCGTCTTTGCCGAAACCGTTCCGGAATAGTCCCGTTTTTAATACGAAATTCGGCAATGATACCCGACAATTACAGAACACAATACAACTCCAGACAAATCCGTGTGCAATGCGGTACAGCAGACTGTGATAGGATTGCGTTCAAACAGTACCTGATCATCCCAAATATGTCCACAGTTTTCGAACGGATATCTTCCGTTAGCGTCGGTTCACTGTCTGATCTCTGTCGGATCACATTTGATAGAATCTGGACGCTGTTTGGACAGATTCGGTCGTTTTGTATCATGCGAAAGATACAAATCGGATTAGAATCGGATTGAGAACGGGATATTCGGGACAAATTCGGTTGGAAACGGTTGAATTTGGACGCTTCCTGAACAATATCTGATTGTTGTCGTGATTCAATAAATGTTTTTACAAATTTTAATTAAAGTTTGAATTTCCAGCCACGATTCACAGGATCTTGATCAGACTTTTGACAAGTTTTAATCGGGTATAGTCCTGTCAAGAACGGCAGTAAAAATCGTGAATATGTGACCCCAGCTTAAGGGAGCAATACAAAATCATAAGTGAATGAAAAACAGTCAAAAATCAGGCCAAAAGAATAACGAAGACAAAATACATACACAGTAAACTAAAGATTGAACTAAATTGCACCAGAATGTTAAGTTGTACCTCCTTTACTCACGGAAAGTAAAACTTCATGATGCACTCAAAAGGCTTGAAGACTAAAGGCACATACAATACTGATTATAGAAATATAGAAATATTGACAAAGGAACATTGAAAAGAAATAAAACATTCACACGGCACTCACAATAATTTGTAGTGATACCAACCGTAAGATAAAAATATATATTTAAAATTGTAAGGTGGAACAATAATCCCTTTTATAGCAATTAAGCTCATTCCTTCCGCTTTTAATATTATTTTATAAGTAGTATTCTACGTTTGTTTGTTTTCCAGAAATTTCGACTAGAATATGCGGTACTAGTTAAACGACATTGTACTAAGTCGACAAACTGGCAATTATTTCATTTCAGAGTTTTCACCTTTGGCATTGGCGACGGAGTCTCTACAAGTTTAATTCGAAATGTTGCGAAAGTTAGCAATGGAAGAGCTATAAAGGATCATGACAACATGGGAGCCAAGGTTAATTGTTCTATAAGTTGTACTTTACTCTATTTTTTTTTTTTTATTCTTTGCTCGATATAAATTGCTTTGAAATAGAATTGAGAATGACAACTGGGAATGAGTCAAAGTGACAACAATCCAACCAAAGAGCAGAAAACGGCCCAATGCCACCATATCAAGACATTATCTCGGAGATCATAAGGGGTTCTTAGATTATAAGATAAAATGCCTTTTTTCTGAGCCTTGATATGTTCCTGACATGAAATAATGGTTGTAAATTTGAGGTGTTAATCAAACTTATAATTAAATGTTCTTGTCTGGTTAAATGGTTTCATTAGATTGAATTTGTATTTTAGGTGATTCCTATTTTAAAAGAATCGTTGAGAGAAACTATAAAAGACCTTACTTTAAACTGGATGATAGCCGAGTGTGTCGCTGTGACAAATATTCCAGCTACAAATCCAGTTACTTTCAGTGGAGAAAAAGTAGTCTTATTTTCAATACCTCAGTTTGACAATACGAGATCAGTGGTGAGTATAATCCAAAAGTCTTTCAATTTATGGATAGAGAACAGTCTTCTGATGTAATTGAAAGTATTAGAATACACCATATGTCATATGAACAAATATATTATTTGGAGGATGTGAACACGGTAAAAAAATATTAATAAAAATAACGAATTCCAAATAAATACTGAAAAAAGGGGGAAGTATATAAAAACTGACAAAATTCGACGCTCGACTATATCAATTAACGGAAAGAAAGGAAAACAACTGTTATATTCTTGCTGTTACCTCTAGTTCATAGTTCATGTATAACAAACTTGTTTATATCATAACTGTACTTCAAGACACTGAATCGTGATTATACAAGAAAGTGTTTACAATGACATAAAAGGACAAGGTTCAGAAATTAGAATTTCATTTCTCTTTCGCACCATTCACGTCTCAGATATTACAGCTGAATGGACGTGTCTGGTTGGCTGTTGGATTCGACCAACTTAACAAAAAAAGCCAAACAATCCTCCTCCTATCTGACTAGATAACGACAAAAATATTCAAATAGTACTCACCAAAAGTCCCCATGTCCTCGAGTCGTCCAACGAGACCTTCTTAGATAGTCAAGTTTGGTAAAATATTCTGTTCAAGATAGAAATTAATCTGACTTTCTTTTCATTTGCACCTTTTTGTTTTATTTATACAATGTATTTAGATCTAATAAGTTCGAGCAGCGAACTCTCTCAACCCAGATCTACGATGTAAACATAATATTTTAAGCAGACCTGATGGAATATAGATTGATATGGATTATTTCACTGCAATGTAGAGTCAATGATTATAATATTCTGAGTTACTCATCACAGATTCTTGTTCATCCTTAATTCCTATATTCCATATATTCATCTTTCATTTCAAGGTGATTGAAAATAATAATACATTCCAAAAAGAAACATACTTCAACATATGTGTATCATGTCATTTGTCTGATAGATTTACATTTTATCACATCGCACATTCATTACGGACGCAATCACGAGTTGATAGATCGTAATGGAATATCTGTTTCACAGTCGACGACCGATGTGTTTTAGTTGTCGTAACCGCAATTCGTCCTCTTTCTCGAATGTAACATACCGAATTAGACTTATCACATGGTTTGTACTTACATGAACAACACGGCGAGTGTCAAATGTTTCGCAGCATCTGCTTACCCTTCTGGAGCAACCGAGATCATCCAAGTTTTTGGAGGGGTTCGTGTTATTAAGCCGTTAGTTTTCTATGTTGTATTTTGCATACTGTTGTTTGTCTTTTGGTCGGCTTTCGTTTTTTTGCGATGACATTGTCAGTTGGTTTTGACTTATAATTATCCATTTGGTATCTTTCGCCTGTCTTATTCATTGTTTGATTTAGAATGCAAGTGGATCAGTTGAATTGAAGTGGACGTCTGGTGATAAACCAATCATCAACACCGTTTTCTTTGAAACTAAAGGTTCTACGCATCAAGATTTACCATTACATCGCATGGCTGCTAAAAGGCTAATTAAAGATCTAGAAATTGCAGAAGGTAAGCTATTTTTTACAATATTATTTTTGTAAAACTAGTCTAAAAATCATGAAATTTAGCAAGTTATTTTCCTCAATTTATTTATCCTTTTCCATGAAACAAGTACCTGGTGCATTATTAACATGACGATATTACGTCTTACTTTTCGGATAAAGTAGCCATCTAATACAGCTTTATTATTAACATTACACAAAATCAGAAGAAATCATGTATTTATTATCAAAATTTTAATCATCAATTAGTGGCTTCGACTTAAAAGAAAGTACAATTTTCAGATCTTCAACGAATGTGTTAGGTTTTTGACTTTCAAATATATTCGCTTGATCATGATTGAAGAAACAATAATTGTCAAAATGTAAAATTGATTATTTTAACATACGACTTCTTTTTCTTCATTAGTTGCATCATCGTATTGCTTTTTACAAACTGAAATACAGTTCTAAGTGGCATTACTTCAGTGGCATGTTATAAACGAAGAAAGAAGGTCGGAAGGTGGCTAATATACGACTAATGACACAAATTCGTGGTCATCTTACAAATTAGATATTCTAAACGGTCAACTTATTCATATGTGCGAAGAAATTGGGTCAACCATAACATTATTAGGACCCTTTGGTTCAGTAGCTCCCATGTAATCATCAACTATTTACCAAAGAAATAATAACATACGTAGTCTGCAATAATATCCTATCTCCTGCAAGACGAATACTCAATATGCTGCTATAATGTTGCAACATAAAATAAAAAGTTTACAGTAGGAAAATAGTTGTGATTTCTTGTAGTACAAATGTATTTCAGTGAATGGTTCATCGAATAAGGACAATATAATTATGGTCAGTCAGGCTTCAAATGTCGTATCCAAGTACACAGCCTTTGTTGGTTTAGATAAGGACACAAATACACTTCTTTATGAAGTTCATAATAAGGTAAAGAACGATATAGTTTTAATGTAACTATGTATAATCTCAAAGTTAGCCGTCATATTTTATAATTTTGTTAAGGTTTTTTTTTCTTAATATGGTTAGAATGTATTGGTCTTTATTACTTCTTCAAATGAAAGGCCATCTCTGCTAGTTTTGGGATGTGCTGTCTTCTACTTTTTTAAATATGAGTAAACTTTGTCTTACATTTATACTCCTCAAATCTTCAAGTCTTCACACGTAGAATATTTAATAGTTGTTTTATGTTTTGACAGCCCATTTTATTATGAGACGTTTCATGAGTATTACAGTTTTTTCCAATAAAAAAAACCCCAGTTTTATCAATAATATATCATATATAAGCTTACCACGCTTCTTTATGAATACATCTGCCGTCAAAGATAATTTATGTGAAATTTGTTTTCTTTAAAACATTTTAATTAGAAAAAAAGGTTTCCATTATTTATAATATATAAAAAGTGTCGTTATAACAAAATTGTATTATAAAATAGTCATTATAAATGCCTTGGTGAATGAAAAGAAATAAGAATTGTATTTGGGTTAGTAGGCTAATATAAAGAGAAAATTCTACTTCTAAAATTTGCTTTCCTTCGTAGTAAAACTGGAGAAAAAAAATAAAAACGACTTTTATTTTTGACTATAAGATTGACCACTGTTATATATATATCTACCGTCGATTGTATTTTCTGTGACTTTATGCTTTATTTTAAAACATTTTATTGAGAAAAAAATATTTCTATTATTTATCACATGACCAGAAATAAGAATTGTATTTGAGTAATTAAGTGAAACCAAAACCTTTCGGCTTTGCTATATTGAAAAAACATAAATGTACAAACTTATAGAATAAAAACCTTAGGGATCACAAGAACTTCAAACAATGTCATACAATGGATTACATGCAATGCCAATTCAAACTCGGTCAAAATGTGACGATTGGAAATGTGACAAAATCGGTAAATGTACAGATCAGACAATTGTTCTAATGTCTAAGACATCAAAAACGTATTGCTCGTGAGGTGAGACACAAACATATTAATGCTAAATGTCTCGATACAGAAACACGTATTTTTTGCAAAAAAACAGGTAACGATATACATTGTATATAGTCATCAATAATTCATCATTTTTAACAGACGTCTACACCATATAGCAGCAGATATGGCATACGATTGAAACTGAAAAAATCCGTAAGTGTTATTTTTAAACAGAATGGTTGATATTTACAATAAACATAAAACATGTTCTCATTAAATAGCTGTGACCATGCCTTTACAAGGCATGCACGTAAAATCAAATGTAAATATACGAGTTCGATACTAGTATATATGAGCCACTTCATGCGAAAAGGTACAAAAAGTGTTTTGACGATCTTTACAGGACACGTTGTTAAAAATCGTTAAAATATTTTTGAAAAACGATGTTATCCGTTACAATTGGTATTAATGGAAATATTCATCAAATGGTCAATTCTATTCCGAATTTGTCAGTTAAAACGGAAAAAGACTAAGAAATGTCGGAAGTTTTGTACTTAGGCAAGTGTAAAATCATTTGTTTCCCGGAATAATGTGATACTGAGCCGAAATAAAACCATTCACGACAATTGAGAGAAAAGGTCAACAATTCTCATCATCTCTACCCATGCCTAAAGAAAGGAACACAACAGTTAAGCGTAAGGAAATATGCATAAAATGATGTTATCTTGTGAAACTTAAGTTAAATTGCATTGAATTCTGCTTTGTAAGTTAGAGCCATATCCCCACTGATACCCGAGTGAACATAATCAAGTGGTAAGTTGAGACACTTACTCTATACATGGAAAAAGAAATAAAAAATGTGAAAAAGGGGGGATGTTGGTGTAAGCACTGAAAGGTGTGTATAGCTTACAGCTTAATGGTAAGAGGAAAAGTAATGGTGTTTAATAGATCACAATTCTGCTACCAATAATTATGCACACTTTTTAGAATTTCGCAATTTGTTTCGGTTGTTATACAATCTTGGCTTTCAAATATTCGGCACATAAAGCTTATAAAGAGCTGTTTTAATCTTTTACAAGCCTAGAAATATTAGTGAATAATATCGTCTTAACAGTTTAAAAAGTTGTTAACCAAAGGCCCGAAATATCGCAGTCCCAAACTCATCAACTCGAAGAAAAACTACGGGTCACCAAAGGATGTAGGTACGGGTTATGCCATAAAATGATAAAACTGGACACTTTATCTAAATAGATCAAAGCTGTTTGGTTGTGCATTCAGAAGCGCATTACAAATCTACGATTTACGTACTTTGTTCATATGAGTACCTGACCCTTTACTAAAGCCAGAGGTTGTTATTGCTTTATCAAAAGAGCATTCGCGAAAGAGAAGTTTTAGAAAATCACACATCCGTCCTTCGCTCCTTTGGTATTATCATCAATAAGAACAATGAAATCTCACATCCTTATACTGGATACCTTGACTAAATCTTAATAAAGAACGATATATTCCCGGGTCGTTAAGATGTTCTGCTGAACATCTTTCTAATGTTCTTCCCATCATACTTTCTACAGCAAAACAATAGCCTCCAGAAATATTGTGGTGAGGTATATTCAACCAGTTGTGTCAATCAGATGTGGATTCCTAAAGATCTACTCCGAAATTTTCATTTAAAATCTTTACAAATTCGCAGTAATTATCAAAACCATTGATTTGTTTACGCTTTTCACTACTTTTTTTCAAAAATTAGAACAAAGATACAAATTGAATCTTTTGTTTTTCGTCATGATAAATCTTACATTTGGAAAAACCACATCGATTCCCGCAAACAAATATACCGAAAATGATATCCTCAGAATGCTGGCATGTTTGGTCGATAACATATTTGTTGAGTTTGGTGAAGTGATGTTTCATCAGACAGCCGGTATTTCTATGGGTACTAACTGTGCACGTTACACTCGTACATGTTCACACTGTACAGACATTGTTTACAGGAGTATGCTGATTCGTTATGAGGAAGAATGACTAAAGTCGACATCACACAAGTTTTACGGTCACCACCATGAATTGGGTTGACTGCTGGTATGTTGGCGTCTCAAGTCAATCGCGGTCTTAGATCTTTATAAACCAGTCCTATTCCCGATTATGACCTTTTGACTGAGTGTGGATTTTGATGACGGGTGACGCTTACCATGTCTACACAATCTGTCTTGCTCCGTTTTGGAGTTCAGGCGATTCATAATTTTTTATTGTTACCTTGATTTGTCTATTCTTAATCGATTTAAGAGATTTGAACTTTCTCCTCAATTTACATCAACAAATTAAATAATACTTAATACAACCAGATGTGAATTGATTCGTTTAGTAAATGAATTATTGTGGAAGATATACTAGTGTACAATCATGTTATGTCTGTCTCTGATTCAGAAGCAAAAAATGTTTAAAGCGGAAATCGAAGAGGAAGAGCGAATGGTAAAAGGATCTACTTCTTCTCCAAAATTTATACATCATTGTGTAAGTACACTACATTTAATTTTTGTTAAGTTCCTGTGTTAATAGTGCAAAGCCAGGAAAAAAGAAAAAGAAAACCGGATAGACACTTTTAAATTAACCCCTTTGAAAACATTTTATAAGAAAACACCATGTTTTCTATAGTAAGTTTTCAATAAATGCGAAATACGTTTTGATGTAATCTGTAGTTTGTTGATTGAAAGTGCAAAGCCTGTTTGAATAACATAAATGGTACTAATTCTACTGCACCAGATGCTCATTTCGACAATATTTGAATTTTTGATATTTGAAATTATTTCTTGCAGGAAAAAAGGCAACGTAGAACTCCATTTAATTTTTCAAGGTTATGTTCTTGTGACTGCTTGAATTTTCTGTAAGTGAATTAATTTCTTATAACACAAAATTAATTCATATTTTTTAGCAGATCTGTTTTAATAAGTATTAACTTCAACAGTTTATACTTTCCGTTTTGTATATTTTTAAATAGATGTTGAAATATTAGAACTGAAACATTATAACACGAACTAGTAGTTAACTCTGAACAGGGAATCATTGCATCCTTCTATATTGTTAAAAAGAAGCAATGACTTTGAAACATGATAAGTCTTAATCTGAATTAAAAAACTATAGGACAATTCGGAAAGACAATTCAACTACAATCAAAATAAAAAACGTCCATTGAATTTTTTTTTCTCTGAGAGATGACAGTTTCTAAGTTTAAATGAAACAGAAATGCAAAACAACTCAATAATTTATAGGAAGTGAACAATTTTTGTTCGTTTCTTTTTGCATATTTTGTTAATAGTGAACAAAAAGGTAAAACATGCTACACAGAGGAACAATGGATCAGTATGCTGGAGTTTCTCATTGACAATATATTTGTTGAATTTGGAGGTAAACTTTTTCAGTAAGTTGTCGGCATTCCTATGGGAACGAACTGTGTGGCTCTCTTTGCCAACTTCTCCTGATTTTCATATGAGTCGGAGTTCCTTCACACATTTGTCAAAAACAAGAAAATCAAAGAAGCCCGATCATTTAATTTCACATTCAGATATATTGATGATGTTCTTTCCATTAACAATCCAAACTTTTCTGATTGGATTCCATTAATATATCCTCCAGAACTAGAAATTTAAGAAACAACAGATACGGCTTCCTCCGCCTCATTTTTAGACTTGTACCTGGAATTTGACATAAGCGGTCATCTCAATACCAGAATCTTTCCCCAACCTTAGCAGTAATATACCAACTTCACCTGCGTATTGGATATACATTTCCCAACTCATTCGGTATTCAAGAGCTTGTAGCTGCTACTTAGACTTTATAAAACGTCACCAGTGTCTAAGCAGACAGTTAACAAGCCAAGGTTTTGTCAAAGAACGTCTCGGCCTGTTTCTCAAAAAGTTCATTGGAAGATACCAAGACCTTGTTGATAAATATTCCGTATCAACTTCACAAATAATGCATGATGGTCTTGAAGTAAAGATTCTAGATACTAACGTTGTTTATCATCTTGATTACGTGTTAAAGTTCACTTTGTTTGTCCTTGTATATTTCTAACCTTTACTGTTTGGTCCATTTTTGATTTAATACTTATGACGTGGTTCGGTACTTATACATCCCGCTATTATGCTATTATGGTATGGTCAATTTTGAATTCGTGTCTTTCATTTTTGCTTATGTACTTTATCTATATGCCATTTTGTGTTTCTTTGTTGAAACAGTTATTTGTTTTTATAGTGATTAAGATTATATTTCAATGTTGACTGCTGTACCCCAATTTTTAACGTTTGTATCTATTATATCTGTTTGTTTTGCCCACACATTGTTGTCAATATAATGGAATTCAATGCGACTGTCATACAAGTGTCAGGTTTAGCTAGCTATAAAACCAGATTTAATCCACCATTTCCTACATAAGGAAATGCCTGTACCAAGTCAGTAATATGACAGTTGTTTTCCATTCCTTAGATGTGTTTGAACTTTTGATTTTGCCATTTTGTAAAGGTCTTTCCGTTTTGAATTTACCTTGCAGTTCGGTATTTTTGTTATTTTACTTTTTTCATTGTGTAAGTTATTCGTTTATTGTGCTGCAAGGCCCCTTGTTTAATTGGAATGCATCTTTACGTTCCAAAGTTCTATAAATAAAGATGAATTGAAAACAAAAGGCTGTCAACCACCCAAAAAGATAGTTAATGTTTTTCAATAACAAGAAAATACTTACTCATGAAACAATTCTCAATGATAAGAAAAGAGAGGCGAAATATACCAAAGGGACTTCAAACTCATAATTCGAAAATAAACTAACAACGTCTTGGCAAAAATAGAAAAAGACCAAAAAGAAAAGCAACAGTACACAAAAACAATATAGAAAACTAAAGTCTGAGCAACACGAACCCCACCATAAACTGGGGCTGATCTAAGGTTCTTAGGGGGGGAGACAATACACACACTCATTAAACGTTTCTCAATAATATGAAATACACACACTGGAATTAGGAGATAACTGTATTGTATTTTAAGCTCCGACGGCTTCAATTGGTGATTTGATGGTCGCAAATTAATGCTGCGTTCACACGACATTCGAATTCGATTCGCATTAACTAATTCGAATTAGTTTAATTCGCATTCGAAACGTTTTACGTCCGAAAGTAAATTTTAATACGTATTGCAATGCGCGTCAAATTCGCTTTACTGTCCAAACGTCGTTAACTGTTAATTCGCATTATCAGTTAATTAATTATAATTTAATTCGAATTACAATTAACAAAGTGTCCACACCACAGTTTAAATCGAATTAAAGCGAATTTATTAATTTGCATCAACGAAAACGCATTTTTAATGCAAATTAGCCAATTCGAATTCGATTCGAATTAAAAAAAGAAGAGTGTGTGAACGTGATTAGCGAATTCGATTTGCATTCGATTCGAATTCAATTCGAATTAAATGTACATGTGAACGAGGCATTAGTTTACTGGCGACGCCTTATCAGAACCAGTAAACTTGTATTTGCGCCCATCAAATCACCAATTGATGCCATCCGAGCTTAAAATACAATATTGTTATCTCCATTCTAATGAAACTGACGAAATACAACGTTAAAACATACATTTAAAATCTGTCATACGTCGTCTGCGCTTATGCGTACGTTTTCGTAGCATCAATTGTGAATATATACAGGGTTCACCACAGAATGAAAATCAAGGGTGGGGGAGAAAGTTCATCAAATCAGAGATTTTGTGTTGTGTTGTTGAATCGATTCCTTGTGCATAAATTATTAATTATATGCCTTACATGTATTTGTCATATATATAGCTAATTTGGAAAGGAGGTCTCACACAAATTTTGTAGTTGGTCTTATTAGTGGTCACCACACTTGTAGGAACATATTAAACAGGGAGAGTAAACACCTGATGTGGCTTCCCAGATTGCAGAAATATTCTGAAATTTTTTATCTGAATTGTCTTATGGAAAACCACATGGTAAAAAGATCTGAAAGATACAGAAATTAATAATAAAAAAAAAATATTCAGTCACAGAATTTCAGTCATTTCAACCAAATTAAGCCTATCTAGCAGTTTATATAATCATATGTGTTATGTAGAATTTTATTAAATTAAGTCCCCTCTTTTCCAATACAATTATGTAAAGGAATTATATATCCAGTTTTACTCTTTTCTTACTTTAAATGAGTTAAGGAAACTCCTATCCCAGATCTAACTGTCACAAAATACGCAAGCATGTGTCCCCTTTGGAATTTTTATCTGTTTATTGTAGGGATGTCAACTCGGTAAAGATTTACTAATCGCGTACTCGTTGGATTTACCGAGCGATACTCGAGTACTCGCTCGGGGAAAAAAAACTAAAAAATGGAAGCACAAAAAAATAACCATCTTATGTATTGTGGGTCGTTGTCTTATGGACGTAAAACCCTCAACATTATTACCTAGGACTAGATAATAGTTCCTGGAATGTTATACCATAATTAATAGCCCATTTACTACTTGTGCCAATTAAGTAAACTGGCAATAATCTAATCAATTAATTAATAAACATCTTTAGAAAAATGATTACTCAAACAACAGTATTTGGGAACCGTAAAAAAACACATTTAATGATCAACAAAGGGGTAATGATTAGAAGTTACTAATGCCGTTAAACATTTTCTGAGGGTCGACACAAGGTGCAACGATGTTTTTCTTATTTAGAAAAATTATCTTATCAACTTTTTCTGGGACGAGGAGATTTCTCAACTTTGTTACGTAATTAACAGTCCTGCTGATGAAAATATTTGCTCTGACGTTACAGAGGTGGGGAATGACTAAGATTAGCTAAAAGTGTAAGCTCTGTACGGAGGATTTTAAATGACAATTAGACGCAAACATTCGAAACGAATTTAATTTTGATTAATTTTTATTAATATTTAATTTCCCGGGAGGCGCTCTCAATAAAAATATATTTTGTTTCAGCTTGAGAAAGCAACAACATTCTAACAGGAAACCGATTAGTCGAGTATCAATTTGGTATTCGATACTCGGTGATACCGAGCGATACTCGAGTACTCGAGTACTCGTTGACATCCCTAGTTTATTGTCATAATGAGGTTGTTGTCTCGACTTCACTCCGGCGAAAAATCGATTTGCGTAATTCAATCAAAGAAATATTGTCGCTGTCATGTTCTCGTGCGATATTTTTGCGAATTTCAGGTGGAAGTTTTCCAAGTACTACCGGAACTAACAGGGCTCCGTACATCTCTTGCGTCTGACCTAATGATTATAGTCCCCGGACATATGCTTCAAGTTTGTCTCAAGTACTACCGGAACTAACAGGGCTCCGTACATCTCTTGCGTCTGACCATTATCTTATGAGGCGATCCAAAACGCTCTTTGAGTAAACTGACGGCTGTGGTTTAATTGGCATTTGTCAGTGCGAAACCTTCAATAGTTTGGGCGGCATGACCATGGAGTTGGGCCTTCAAGTAACTAAATTTCTGTATTTCGGTTAAATTACTGTTGAAATGTATAGTTGATTCATACAAATCCCAAAAGGTTTGCCATTGTAAAATTTCCCCATCAAAGTGCGGTAAATCTAGTTTAAGTAATCTGTGGTTTTGACTGCTATTTAATGCCTTGGTTGTACAAATCATTTGTAGAGTGCAAGTCACGATGGGTATTTTGCATGGAGCGGAAATTATCCAAATGTGTTTGTTGTACATTTATTTCAGTTTCATTGCTGTGTATGACATTGGCATTGGTAAGTGATGAATTTGTGGGGTAAGTTGGTGTAAAACTGTTTGCATTTGGATCTAAAGACGTTGATACGACTCTTACATTTTGAGAAAGGGAATCAGAGTGTGATATTTTTCTAATTTTCCGAAGCTTGGACTCTAAACTAAACATATACTCATCAGACTCTTGAATTCCTCCGCTACATCCTACTCCGACGTCAAATCCAGTATTTTTTCATTTAAATCCACGATAGTCCTCTGTTTCTGTTCAACGGCATCTACTATCAGTTTCACATCGTCTTTGTCTAAGTCCGAATTCTTTTCAATGTCCTCAAATTTCTTTTGTAACTTTGTCACTTGTCCTCTGTGTCCTGCCCGTACTGCTTTTAACTTCGAATCCATTATTCCAAACAGTCACGGCACCAGAATGTAGTGGCGATAGGAGACATATAAAAAATACAGCCGTTCAAACCAACCATTTAATATCATCTAATTTCGACTGCCGCTCACGCCGACGTCATTGACGTACCGACATCGACAAACAAAAATTGCTATTTTCACGACAGTGCACACCTTGTGTTTTTTTACGAAAAAAAAACCCCATTCAATGATGTCAATAAACATGTAGCTAAAAGTGAAAAAAAAGATATTAAAAACAGCACAGAAATGGATTGAAAAAAGGGCCATTTAAATGGTAAAACATATATTTTCAAAACAAAACATGAAAAAGACACGCGAATCAAATTATGAATGATAATTTCATTGCTTTGGATCCATTCGTGATAATAACCTGTTATTAAGATTTCTATCTAGTACATTATAAAGGCGGCTTTCTATAACAACAGAGGATACCCTGGTACAAATTGTGTCTCTACAGAATTTTGATGGTTCATGGTCTCCTACAGCAGAGCTTTCGAAAATTCTACAAACTAAAGAAAACCACCTGAAAGTCAAGTACAATGTAATTTTTCCATTGAAAATACAAAAACGTACTGTATAGATTTACGGGGTTTGAGTTGCTTTTCTGTATTAATCAACATTGGAAAAGTCTAAGAAGCTCAAGAAATAATTAAAAAGGATAATGGCGTACAAAAGATGATTGGAATAGCACAAGCAAAACCAAATAATTAATACTTGATTTGTGTGACGTTTGTGGATTCTTGCATGAATACCATTCTACATGATGCAGTCCTAAATCATATGCATTAATAAGTTAACAACTACTGATTTGTTTTCTTTAGTTATTATTTTTTATCATATCCAGTTTTAATCAATTATCTAAAGGAGTAAGTTCATGAAGGGTTAAAATTGGCCCTAAGATTTTGATGGGTTTTTTTATCAGAAAAAAATGCTACCAATTTCACATAGAAATGGGTGTGATATTACTAGTGATACAAAATAACTTCTTTTTGGCACATGTCATTAAAAACGACGAATTAATGATTCTTCAAGTATGCATTATTTGTGTTGTAACATCAGTTTTGTTTAAAATTTCCATAATTCTTAAAAGTTTTTACCATAATTACCTTTGATCGCCACCCGTGATCCAGAAAGATTTTGTCCAGAGATTCAATATTATCATTGGCAACTTATGGGTACAGAACATTTTGGATCCTAGGTAGCAGCCAAGAGTTTCGTCGAGCTTTGAGGTCCGAAAATTGCACAAAATCATCGTAATTTGTCAATATATCCAAAATGAGCTGATTTTGAAACCTAAAATGAACTCTTATGAAGAGAATTGTTTAACCTAGTAGAAAGGTTTTTGAAATAGATTCATTTAAGAACTAGTTCATGCCCCTTTTGAAATTTTATGATAAAGTTGAAATTCAAGGCCTTATTTTGCCTTAAATGAACCTTCGTCCGCTAGTAACATTGAGTTTATCGTTAATCAGTTTGAAAACCAAGATCATAGCTCTAAAAACTGATAGATGAAATAGACAACTTTGAAATGGAAAGAGAAATCTAAACTAATGTTAAAAAATATTTCTTAGTACCATTATAGTGTATTACCCCAGTTGGTCGATATTATATGGCTTGCTGTTATTCCCTATCTTGACTTACTTAATGTGAGGTCGCTGGCCTGCTTCAAAATGAAGCTATTGAATCAAGGGCACTTAATAGTAAAATTGTAGTTATGTTTTCGAAAATTAACGGAGAATGTCATTCTGATTTGGTTGACAGTATTGGAATTTGCGTACCAGATGACCTTGGGTATGTTTTACTTGTCGTAGCTTATGTTTAGGATATCAACATTTACAATTTGAGACTTATCATCGGAAATGTACTTGCCATGATTAATACACCATGACCCAATAATATAGAACAGGAAGTGCAAACCCTTTTAGACCTTTCGATTTTAACCCGTTTTTTTGTGGGGTTCGTGTTGCCTAGTCTTTAATTTTCTGTAAACTGTTGTTCGTCTGGTCTTTTTCTTTTTGCAGCAGCAACAACAATCTCCTTACATAAACTAGAGTGGTCTTACGTAGCAACTTATTTATTATTTCAGCGTGATATTTGGTGTACAGCACTGGTTATTACTTATGTAGAGAAAACATATTATGCCCGACAGCAAGAATGGGAACTTATTATTAACAAGGCTAAAACATGGATACAGTCACAAGACACAGAAGGCAAATCTGAGAACGTACTTTTAGAAGAGGCTAGAGATTCTGATGTGATGAAGTGTCTGCAAAATCATACTTTGTGAGATTTATCAGAAAATTTTAATTCAGTCGAAGATCCATGATCCTAAATAAGAAATGTGTGACACTGAAGCTGCTGTTTGTTCGGCAATAGTTGTATCAAATGTTATAAATTGTTGCTTTATTTAGATTTATACAGCATTTAACTAATCATGCGTTTGCCCTATATACCACAGTGAATATCATGTTGACAAGCTTGCCGCGATATGTCTTTTTTGTACTGAGGCGGGGTAAAGCAAACACCTATCAATGTAACGTATTGTGAATATGACTAAAATAAGATCGTGGATACACGTTAATCACAGATCTACCAAACAAGTAAAAAATACATACAAAGGTCAATCAATATACGATGTTCAACCTTCGATAAGTTTCTATTGCATATATTAAACTCTTGAGTCAACCTGAGCCTACAACAAGGCCATGAACAGAACAAGATTGTGGTCAATGGATGAATAAATTTGGAATCGCTTACAAAATTTCAGTAAAATATAATAAAATATTTTTTCAGGTTTTTATTAAAAAAACAGAGTCAATTTGAATTAATAAAAAAAAAAAAAATGCAGGGCGCTGGTTTAACAAAATCAACATATTAATAATAAGTCTATTAAGCCGAAAAGAAAAATCAAAAAGCCAGTTCTCAAATTTGTTAGATTCATAAATATTATTGCCTGAAAGATGTGAATTAAATAACACTTTTAATTAAACTTGTGCAAAAGATTTGAATAATACGAGTATTACGTTCATTGACGTTAGATGTCACTACAACCACACATAAGAGTAAGAATTAATGTGTTCCAAATTTCTGCAGTTATTTGTCATCATGTGTATCAATAATTTCGTCGCTGGGTCCATATTAAGTTTAGACAGGGAGGGGTTTCAACGGGTTGTTAAGACTAAAATGTTCATAATTGAAATACTTAAGCATGTTAAGCTTTCACCAACTGAGAGATAATGTAGAAATAGTGAGTATTACAGCATTATTTACAAACATGTAGAATGTTTTAAAGAATTCACAAGAAAAACTGATTTAGTTATTGTACTACAGATATAAGAAGATGTGGTATGAGTGCCAATGAGACAACTCTCCATCCAAGTCACAATTAGTAAAAAGTAAACCATTATAGGTCAAAGTACGGCCTTCAATTACGAAGCCTTGGCTCACACCGAACAGCAAGCTATAAAGGGTCCCAAAAATGACTAGTGTAAAACCATTCAAACAGGAAAACCAACGGTCTAATCTATATGAAAAACAAGAAACGAGAAAAACTTATGAACCACATCAACAAACGACAACCACTGAACAACAGGTTCCTGACTTAGGACAGGTGCAAACAAATGCAGCGGGTTTAAACGATTTAACATGCGCCAACCTTCACCCTAACCTGAAGTAGTGGTGTAAAATACAATATAGAAGAACACATTATAAAATATCAATTGAAATGGCTTAACTCAAGAAAAAACACATATTAACAAAAACAAGTAAACATACGCTGAACGAATAAATTTGATCTATGACACAATATAAATACAATATTATTAAAAAAGGGGGTTATTTTTGGTATTCTTGTCTTTCATTGCGCGCAGGGGGTCTACGCTTATATATTGGTGAGTTTTGGAAGCTTCTATGGGCCATTCGATATTCTCGGAACCAAGATTCTCGGAACGTCTCGAAAATTTTCGTAGTTATCTACATCTTTGATACGGCCCTCTATGATATGTTACCACGTGACATTGTATAAATATTTCGACAATCAAATTAAAGTTCATTTGTAGATCGGAAAGTAAAAACATAAAGAATAGATTGCAGTAAGAAAAACATTTATATATTCCAACCTATTTGCTTTTGACAGAACATATGCGTTTTTCTTTGGAAGTATTAAATATGAAGTATAATGATATTGCAGTTATATAATTTACGTTTTGAGACGGTCCCTTTACGCATTGTTTGTGTACTATTTAATACAACGTGCTATTGTGCATTGTGACAATAAACATGGGAATAATATACTGACATTAAATTATGTTCCAGAATAAATTGATTATTTCTGTACGTTTAACGTGTCATATTTGTAATTCCATCATAGCCTGAGCAAATGTCAGAAAGCAAAAAGAAAATGAACAAAACGATATTAATGTTAATTATAGAACAACTAATCGAAGAATTCAAATAGAGAAAAATATTCAACGAGTGACCGAACAACACATTAATTCACGAATGCGCGTAGAGCATGAGTTAATTATCAGTGTTATTCGGTCACGTTAAAAGTTAGTTATTCTTTTTATTACATTGGCAAATGGCTTTTTTTTATGAAATTAAAGTAGAAAATGTAAGAAACTATATCTTTTTCTACGCATTCACAATTTGTTTTGATCCGACGTTATCGACGTCTTGACAACGCCTATTGTTGTGTGACGTCAGAGGAGTGAAATAACCACGTTTATTCCACATGTGAAATTATCGGTTTTTATTTCAATGGGAAATCAATGTAATTCATTGCAACCAATGTAATAAAAATATTTATCTTAGGTCGCAAAACAGAAAAATAATTAAACAAAACGATATTCTGTCTAAAATAGTTATTTCCATTAGTAGATACTAACAAAACCAAAGAAATATTCATTAAGATTATTAGCGTTTAAACTGAAACTAAATTTATCATTAATAGAATATATAATTAATAATGTTATATTATCTTTAATTTTGTACCGTTTACGTATGGTTTTATAAGTCTGTGCTTATATTTTGTATAGAAATAAAATAGAAAGTTAGACTTGGAGAAGATATTGATTTGATAAAAAGGCATTAGTAAATACTAAAATACGTTTGTGTTTATTGAGAGTATATTTTAAATTTCTAGAAAAGACTTAATAACAGCTAGGAATGTATATTAATTAAATTTTAATTCTTTTTGTTTTAATAGTTCAATCTTATAGCATATTAAAATTAATCTTTGCAATGATTGTGCGATTTTGAAAATTAAATGCATTGTGTTGACCAGCTAGTCTACAAACGTCTTGCGGTTTATTTACATACTATTACTATTATTATTACACCCTGTTGACACGTCTCTACAAATCTGATTAATTTAAAAGATAGGCGAAAGATACCTGCAGGACATTCAAACTCATAAGTCGAAAATAAATTGACAACGCCATGGTTAAAATCTGGTTTGACAACAAATTCCGGATTGAATGGCAGTTCAACTAACCTAGAACCAATATACTTGATGACACAAATGCATATTCTTTTTCAGAATATCAGTACGTATGCATGCTATTTGCTATTTCTTGCACAAGAAAACTACGTACATGCATAAACATTGATTTCACTCGTGGGAGGTAATTTTTGTTTGCATTTCTTATCTAAATCTAGGACACGGCAGTAAGAGCTTGACAGGTGATTTTGAAGCATCCTCATACTTGAGGTACTCTGACATCTAGTTGTTTTTTTTAATCTTTTTCTTTCATTTTGAGTGACAGTCCTATTATAAATTGAAATTTTCGAAATACTAAGGATAACCGAGGAATAGATTACTTTAGCTGTATTTGGCTAAACTTTTCGGAAGTTTGGGTCATCAATACTCCTAAACTTTCTTCTATATTTGGCCCTTTTTTACTTATTTGATTCAAGCGTCACTGATGAGTCTATTGTAGTCGAAACGCGCGTCTGGCGTACAAAACTTTATTCCTGAACATGTGTCCATGATGAGTTTTTTTTTTATTGGCTTTTACCAAATATGAACTTGTTATATATAAATTGGTTCTTTTGAGTGCATGTTCGGGTATTCACAAGACTTATGAAAACAAGATATTTTCAAAACTAAGTTTTCCTGTCGAATTTTTGAATTGATTCAAGTTACTTCAGGCCTAGGGAATCCTTAAAATTTGAAATGTTTTATCTGACCAAAATAATTGTCAGTATATAAGAGGTCCTAATGAAGCTGGTGTGTTACTCTCATGAAGTTAGAACAAACTACGAAATCTTCTAACAATTTGTGTCACAGAGTTACACTTCAAATGGAAATTGGACTTTTAATCTCTTTTTACCACCTCTTTCATGAGTTCAAACAGCTTCAATGAGTATAGGAATAATTTAAAGCATCCAGGAAACAAAATATGAAGATATATGAAAGGTAAAATAAACGCATCCAGATTATAAAGTAAACTGAGTGCTGAACTTAATATCTTAATTCGTCTGTGCAATTTGCTTTAGACATCCGGTTTGCAGAAATTGACAATTGCAATTAGGATAAGGTCTTTGTACATAAAACACGGAGAAAAAATGATGTACACTCCCAATTAATAAATAAAATAGTCGAGTCTTAAAGGTAATTTCAAGTGGTAGCTGTATACAATTTTCTTCTATTTACAACTAGAGTCTAACAGTGATTTCAATTAACTTGTGCAAGAATCTACACACAATAACATATTTTCAATAAAGATATTTTAATATCTATTACCTTATTCTATTAACCGTCAATTATTTCAAAACAAAAGCAAAAATAAATTCAGCAAAAAATATTTGGTGACCAGTCAGCAGTCTCGGGTTCACGTATTGCTTTTCTTTCTTTAAAGAAAGCAACTTGTTTTTGATTATTGCTTCGCATCACGGTGCGGAGCTATTAGTTTCAGTCGATATACACGCCATCTTGAAATAATTACTTATCACATATATATTCTGATTGGTTGCTTTATGATGCGGCTGAGATACAGCAACAGCTATTGGCTTAATGAGATAAAGAATTACAGACTTTTCTCGTTTCAGGATAAGACATCAAATGCCGGAAAATTGACTATGTGTATTTCAGTTCCGATCCACTGTCATTAATTCATGTTCGTTTTATTATGCATATATTGCACACTGAAATTCAGTATTTAAATATCAATTATTAATACGTGTTTATTTGCTTTGTTAATCTACAATATGCACGATTTGTTTTGCTAAACAATGCTCCTATACAATGTTTACAAAAATGCATTATCTGTATTTTATAACTTCTGCCAATCTAGGCAAACCTCCAGAGAGGCACACCTCAAGAGTCGTGTCTATTTGTAAATGTTTCAACAAGTAAAGTGAACAAAATTTTAAAAGCGTGGGTGTATAACGCACATTCTTAAAGTAGAACAACATATTTTCACTGTAACTAAATATTTATTGCTGTTTGCAATTATATGTTATTAACAAACCTAAACATTCATATATATCTAAATAAATTATATACACAACTAAACACTGAACAGCCAGTTTAAAATTTCAGAAAAGTTCATCTTAATATATATACAAAAATTGATATTCCAAGTCTAAGACATCCATTTTATATCAATCAATATCTAAAAATACCACATTTCCAATACTAAATCAACAACCACATACACACATATTACCGTAAATTAGGATAGAGCGAAGCAGTCCACAGCTTTTTAGAAAGCTCAAACTTGTGTACTTTGTCTTGAGAGGAATTATAGTTATCTCGTACCATTGCAAACTCGTACCAATGTCAACTCGTACCAACTTATCTAAATGCATTCAAATGGTGTTTAATGATGAATAAGATATTTAAATTTTACTCAATACCTCACAAGTCAGTGAAAAGTATATAATTTGAAATCACAATGACCAATTTGTAGCTGATTTTTCCTTGGCTAATTGGATAAAGAAAACTATAGCCGGTTGGCTTTGTTGTCTCCCTTGAACAGTTCCATTATTAAACTTTTACTGACACCTATTTGATTTAATTTTAATCATTACAAATAAGTAACATTGAATAGATTTTGGTATTTACAATTGTTTCTAAAAGGAAAGGAGTAGGCCCGCTAAGACCCCTTTTTGGCCCCAAAATATAGCATTTAAAAAAAATGTTAAAAATGTAAACTGTTAGCTATTTGTTGGAAAGAAGCATCCTTTTGTTACATAAATATGGGCTGTTTTTGACAATACAATGCACATGCATCAGGTACTAGCATCATTAATTCATGCAAAATTAATGAAATCTTCACAATTTTAGCATTTGTGCTTATTTTTAGACGGTTTTTGTCTAAAATGGAATTGGCCGAATTTGTATTCAGTCTTAATATTTAAATATATGTTATATTTGATGATGATACATAACATATATAAAGGTTGAGACTGAACACGAATGCGGCCACTTCCATTTTAGACAAAAACCATCTGAAAAGTGACGTTTTGTAGCATATTTGATAGACTTTTCATATTTAAGCTTGAATTTGGGCGTCTTTAATGACCAAATCAGTTCAAATCTTTTATATAAACTAATTGAATCGACTGACGAAGACACTTAAGTGTTTAAAAAATGTCAAAAATCTTTCATCAGATGTACTTCAAATTTTATGCCAAAATAAGCCCTTACCGGACCTTCTCCTTTATTTATTTAGAGAATTTATTTATCTTGTTTTGAAAAGTTTAAAATTGTTTATGACCAATATTTAGAAAGCATGAAATTTATTTATAAACAATATTCAGTACTTAATGTGGTATAACGATTGTGCAAGACTCTCATGGGTAGTCAAGATCGTTACAAACCGACCTCATCGTTGATCTACTAAACCATGAAAGACCTTCATGGGTACATGAGGTCTATACAACCCTTCCACCTCGTCATAGATATTGGACGTTGTAAGATGACGGAATTACATAATAGATATAAAACTTTTCTTAGCATAGCATTAAAGTGTGCAAAAAGTAAAATAACAAAAATACCGAACTCCGAGGAAAATTCTAAACGGAAAGTCCCTAAGCAAATGACAAAATTAAAAGCTCAAACACATCAAACGAATCAATATATTTTCAAACAGTTAACTGGCACTATCGTTACAATAGATATAAAACATATAACAAAAGCACTAATTCCAAATGTCTGAGCACTATCTATGTTCACTGGTTGTTGCCTACTGTTGGTTCTGTTGTTGGTGCAGGGCCATTTAAACGCAGTCTGTTTTAGTAGTTCTGCAGTTGTGATAGTCTGAGTTGAGTACTTTGCCCACAAGGTGAATATCTTTCCATGAACAGCACGGACTTTCTTGCGTTGGCACAAAAAATCATTCTTATACAGGTAAAAACGATGATTTACTTATATTTTTAACCTATAATATGAAATCAAACATACCTAGAAAAGTCCAATTGCACAAGGCACAGTCGCTTGAATTTATATATACCGCTATTTTTGTTTTTTTTCATATTTTTATCACTAAAATTCAAGCGACTGTGCACAAGCTCGCTATCTATTTATATTTATGTTTATGTTGTAATATAAGCATTTATTTTTAATTTTAATTTTTGACATTCATTTTTGTCGAGCCTGCGACTTTTGTCGCAAAAGCGAGACATAGCGATCCTACATTCCGTCGTCGGCGTCGTCGTCGTCGTCGGCGGCGGCGTCCACAAATATTCACTCTGTGGTTAAAGTTTTTGAAATTTTAATAACTTTCTTAAACTATCCTGGATTTCTACCAAACTTGGACAGAAGCTTGTTTATGATCATAAGATAGTATGCAGAAGTAAATTTTGTAACAAAAAAATCCTGTTGTTTCCGTATTTTACTTATAAATGGACTTAGTTTTTCTGCCAGTTAACATTACATTCACTCTGTGGTTAAAGTTTTTAAAATTTTAATAACTTTCTTAAACTATCCTGGATTTCTACCAAACTTGGACAGAAGCTTGTTTATGATCAAAAGCTAGTATTTAGAAGGAAATTTTGTAAAAATATATTTCCTGTTTTTTCGTATATTACTTATAAATGGACTTAGTTTTTCTGCCAGTTAACAGTACATTCACTCTGTGGTTAAAGTTTTTAAAATTTTAATAACTTTCTTAAACTATCCTGGATTTGTACCAAACTTGGACAGAAGCTTGTTTATGATCAAAAGCTAGTATCTAGAAGGAAATTTTGTAAAGATATATTTCCTGTTTTTCCGTATATTACTTATAAATGGACTTAGTTTTTCTTCCAGTTAACATTACATGCAGTCTGTAGTTAAAGTTTTTAAAACATTTATTAGATTCATAAACCATTCTGGATTTTTACCAAACTTGGACAAAAGCTTCTTACAATCAAAAGATAGTATCTATAAGAAATTTTTTAATAATTTTTCCCCATTTTTGTTGAGCCTGTGACTAGCAGCAAAAGTAGGCGAGACACTGTGTTCCGCGGAACCCTTACGAATTTTTACCTATTACGTCTGTTTGTTTTGCTCACATATTGTTGTCAATATGATGGGATTCTATGCGACTGTCATACAAGTGAGAGGTTTAGCTAGCTATACAACCAGGTTTAATCCACCATTTTCTACATAAGAAAATGCCTTTACCAAGTCAGGAATATGACAGTTGTTATCCATTCGTTTGGTGTGTTTGAGCTTTTGATTTTGCCATTTGATTAGGGACTTTCAGTTTTGAATATTCCTCGGAGTTCGGTATTTTTGTGATTTTACTTTTTACTACAAAAAATGTTTACGGTTATTTGACAGTAGTCTATTGTATTTGGATAAATGTCTTCAATTCTGAAGTTCAGTATGTTTGGTGATAAGAATGTTGAACTGCAGATACAATAATCATTTCTTGAGGGTCCATTGTAACTATCGTAAGTTACTTTCCCTACAGAGTCTCCTAAAGTACGTCCATTTAAAATACGTAACTGGGAGCTAGTACATATTTCTACAGAGACATATAATACTGTATATATTATATGTCTGTTTTTACATAACTATTTGACTGTACGTAATATGCGCATTCACTATGAGTTAAATTTAGAAATATCAGTCTCAAGTTTTTCAAATATTTCTGTCTCCATACCATTTCTTAATGTATATGGTGGATTATATGGTGATATGTTCAAACTGAAACAAATATAAAGATCACGTTAAGACCAAAGTACATGTAGGTGAGGTCTAATTTAAACCAAAACATGTCATTTATCACACAAATGAAAAAATGATGACAGTACATCAGAAGTGGATGACGTGGTATCTGATTTTAATAAATTACTAATATATGAGTCAGTTGGTGAAGAGGAACCGTGAGGATCCTGTACCGGAAAACAACATTAAATATAGATAAAAAGATGTGGTATGAGAGCCAATGTCCAAGTCACAATGTGTAAAATGTTATCATTATAGGTCAACACGGAGCCTTGGCTCACACCGAAGGTCCCCAATTCAAAAAGGAAAACAAACGGTCTAATCTATATATAAAAACGAGAAACACTTATGAACCACATCAACAAACGACAACTACTGAACAGCATTAAGTAAGTATTCAGTAAAGTAATAATATATGAACACATTTTGAGTAATTACCGAGTCAGGTTACATATACAATATTAGGAAATGGTCAATGTTACATTCAACAACAAAAACTATGCCAGACCTGGGACTATTATAATATATTATGTCCAGGCCATACCGTATACTGGTAAATTCAGTTATGAGACAGACTCATATTTATAAATCAGCACTTCAGAGTTCTGTCTTCTTCCAAATACTGCCCACATTCAACATGATGAATATTCTGTCAGTGTGTTAACATGAACTATCATTGATATGGTCATAACAAGGATTTGTATAATAGTGGGTCTCACTATACAAATCCTTGGTCATAATTATAAATCAACTGTTTACAAAACTTTTAATTTTTCGAAATACAAAGGATTTTCGATCCCAGGAATAGATTACCACCCTAGGGACGACATCAAAAGATCAATGTAGGATAAAAAACTTAAATCAAATAGTTTGGGGTGGGGTGGGGGGTTAAAATTGCTGCAAGTTTTGTTTATCCAAAATCGATTTTACATATATCCATATTGGTCAATCAATTTTCCCAAATTAAGTTAAGAAGGGGGTGGGGAGGGGGGGTTAGTGAAAAAACTATGTGAATTAAGTTTTTTATCCTACATTGAACTTTTGATGTCGTCCCTTAGCTGTATTTGGCAAAACTTTTAGCTGACTGAATTTGGGTCTTCGATGCTCTTCAACTTCGTGCTTTATATGGCCCTTTTTAACTATTTTGATTCGAGCGTCACTGATGTGTCTTCTGTAGACGAAACGCGAGGCTGACGTACAAAATTTCAATCATGGTATATTTGATGAGTTTTTTACGCACTGAGGATCACTGAGTGCTGAAATTTTTCAGATACAAACCCGGAAGAAAAAATCTTTTCGGTTATTGACTTCACTATTACTCCAGCCGGAAATGTAAACAACTTGTTTTTGTTTGCGTGATTTTGTATTTTTGATTAGGAAAACCCCAACTGTCAACACCATGAAAGGAAAAGATATTTTAACACACAAATATATAATTTTTATCTGAATCTGAATATGGTATGTTGACGTTGATAGGCGGACATGTACAATATTCGTAGGTAAATTGGGATACTAAAACCAACTTCTGTATTCAAGTTCTACAGTAAGCTTGCTTAGGTTTTTCATAGAAGGATAGTCTAACAAAACTATCTATACATGTAGTAAAAAATGAAAATGTGAAAACAAGTTTAAGGATCACCTGAACTTGGCGATCACATAATCTCATTACTGCTGTTAACAATACTGGCATATCCAGAAATCAACGCCACTTTGCTTATTTGAATATTATACTAAAGAAATCGGATACGGGTCATGGAAATTATATTGAAATGATAGGGAATTTTGAAAAAAAATGTCTGTTTTAACTTTAATTTAAGTGATAGACTGGTTGCGGGGACAGAAAATAAATATACACAACAATATACACCATTTAAACGAAACATAATGACAGTCGTTGCAAAAATCAAGGTTCCTGAGCTATTTTAAAAATTGAAGCGAGAGGCTTTTAACATTGCAGTATAAAATACAGGCTAAAATGGCTGAAACATCAAATTTGCAAACTTCGTGTTGAAAATTGGCTAACAAGGTCATTACAAAAACCGGTTGCAGGGATGAAACTTGAAACTTGAATGTCCAAAGAATAAGCAAGTCCAAACCTTGTATGTGTAGTCGTTGAACTCTAGGTTCCCACGTAAAGTTAAAATGCCCCTATTTCAAGAAGAATAAACTCACGAAAACACGAAATATTCACTAAATTCGTGTTCATTGTTTTGATTTTGACCCCCTGACAACTTTATGGAAATATCAGTGATTATAAACAAGGAATCTGTGACGGGCAACTTATAATATCCGTGTTTTAAAGATTTTAATGATATCAAGCCAGTCCAGTTCAAACTATTATCACGTGGTACAATTCTCATTTACATATAATGAATATTAATTAGCAAAAGTTCTACTAATTTCTGGCTATGGTATAAAATTTTATTTCATTATTGTGATTTTTTTAATTCTCAAAAAATACCACAATACTGTAAACTTCATGTCATGTATAATAGTATTTAAGATAGAAACTTTAAATTGCAAAAATGATCAGGAAGACAAGATCTCTAAATAATTAAGTCATTTGCGGAAATCATCATTTGACTCCTTCATTGTGTTATACGTGTCGTTGCCCTTTTAGAAATGGATGTTTTTTTTACCATTTTTTGTTTTTGCCTATTATCTTGATTACTATAAAAAATACAGACAGAGAGAAACTTAAAAAAACAAAGATGATCAGTCAGACATGTACAAGAACTACAAATAAGTCAAATAGTGGAAAGCATCCTTATAGGAGTTATCACCCTTAAATGACAAATTTATTTTACTGTTTTTTTCTTAATTTTCCCTTTTATGTTGAAAACTTTAATAGATACATGTAGATGGAAACTTTTTAAAAGAAGCAAAACATGATCCGCAAGACAACATCTGCAAATAGGTCAGCTAACATGTCTTGTACATTGATGAATTTATAAGTTGTCGTTTATAGGCGTACATGTAACTCTTATAAAAAGACAACTGACAATTTCAGGTTATTGGCCTTAAATGATGACGTCACAATTTTATCACTTTGTTGTGTTTTGGGTTAAAACTTTAGAAGGTAGAGAAAAACTGTAAACAGAAAAATGATGAGCAAAACTGCCAAAACAGATTTAACAAAAAAGAGATTTTAGTCACGAATTGTATTCTAGTCTAAAATATTAATGTTGCAGAATGGCCATTGCACAAGCGTTGACCTATGTGAGTGACACATGCTCTTTAAATTTTCACTCAAATTGGCTTTTTTTTATGTGAGGATAAAATGTTGAAAAAAAATTCTGTAATATCACAGTATACCATGAAATCAATATGAATCATAAGTAATCAAAAGTAATCATGATTACTTCAAAGAAATGTAATCTTAAAGATGTAATTGATTACATTAAATAAGCAAAGTAAATTTTAAAGGTAGTTGACCCAATCCCTAGTTAAAAAACTGAAAAATCAAAACATTACTAGAATCATTAAAGAGTCCCTACAGGAGGATGAAAGTGCTAGAGAAATAACGCATACTTTTCTAATTTATTTTTCATTGAATATATTATTCTGTGATTGAGAAAAAATATTCATTCATCTATAACCATATATTTGTAATAGTCTTATTTCTATCATTGTCTTAAACCTGTGACACTTAAGAATCCTGTGATTTTATTCATATATTTCTATTGCAGTTTATATGAGAGTGTCTAAATTATAATAATAACCTTTTAACAGTCGGATAGCATTTTGAGAAGGATTAAAATTTAAAACAATTGTGTCATCAACATGTCTAATAGAAAGTGTTTGTGTGGACTCATTATAGAAGGCAAAGATTTAACAGGTAGTTGCAATTAATATAGACAAATACTTTTGTTCCGAGATTGTCCCTTTCACTGGTCTGATTTCATTTTACACAAAAAGGTCACATGATAACATAAAAAATCTATATATGCAGTGCTATAAAATGGAGAATGGAAATGGGGAATGTGATAAAGAGACAACAACCGATCAAAGAGCAGAAAACAGCCCAAGGCCACCAATGGGCTATGATTACTACACATCTGCATGAAAAATGGGCAATGTCACCTTACAGTTGGTTTTCATCAGAGTTAGGGGGTCAAGCTAGAACAGCGTGGATGACTTTTTTTAAGTCAAAATCTTAGTAAACATTACATTTCCTTAATTTGTCTGTGTAAAACACTAGGCATGTGCATATAAAAATGTCACAGACTTTTTCAATCTCCACATTGAAACAACTACCCCGAAACATACATTTTATTAATTACTGCTTGAATGTCTTCCATGTTTCAACTATTTTAGATGAATACTAATTATAGTTGACATGTTTTTTGGCTGCATAAGAAGTATTATTTTTCTAAATGTATTTGTTCTTATTTTTATAAATTTTATTTTGTTTTTTTGCTTCAGGAAGTTTACCATGAAGGTTTTGTCCTATCAACTTAAATGTTAGTACACATGTTCATTGTTAGCTTAACTGGTAAAATTATATGACAAATTAATATTTATAGCTAAGGTTCCTGATTTCACAGTTCACAGAGCATGCCATACATATGCCAGTGCAAGCAGGGCAGCCAATTGCAAGGTCTCCAATGAACACATATTCTTGTTAACCCTAGTTTTGGACTTTTGGTCCATCTTATTATATATATTCATTGTAATCATTATATACTAATCAGTGGAGAAGAAGTGTACAGCTCTCCCTGAAATGGGTGGTCCTAAATGACATATATGTGTTTACTGAATTATGACCCTCTTAGTAATTTCTGTAAATGATGAATTACTCAACTGACAGTCAGTCAGTTTGAGAAATATATATAAGGTTCAATTACAATTTTAATGAAGCAAGGTTTCTATCTTAAATTAACAGTACCTTTGAAGGAGTCAAACATCAATGCGACTGTCCAGGGATTTATAGCCAATGTAGAAAGTCAGCTGACCTACATCAATGAGACCTCTGAAGCATTACAGACTAGTTTTATCTTCCCTTTGGATGACATGTCAGCTGTTTACAAGTTTGAGGCATATGTCAACAAAAAGCACATTATAGCAGAATGTAAAGATAAAGAAGAGGTAACACACTTATAGAAGGCAGAATGCTAATAAACATCTGTTAACAGAAAACAAAATGCTAATAAACAATTGTTAATAGAAAGTAAACAATTTTTAATAGAAAGCAGAATGTAAATAGAAAGTAGAAACTCTTATAAACAGCTGATAGCACAAAGCAAAAAAAAACTCCCACAACAAATACAGGAAGAATGAAATCATCAAAATGCTGGACCTTTTGATGGACAACATATTTGTTGACTTTGGTGGATTGATATTTCAGCAAACAGTCGGTACACCATTGGGTACTAACTGAGCACTACTACTTGCCCACTAGTTTGTATACTTATAGGAGACAGAATTCATACATAACTTTTTAAAGACAAAAAGAAAAAACATCTTGTAAAGTTCTTTAATTTCACTTGCTGATATATTGATGATGTTTTGTCACTCAATACCCCACATTTCAGTGAGTGCTTACATCTCATATATCCCAGTGAATTTAAATTAAGAATACTACCGAAAAAGATGGTCTATTTCATATCTTGATCTTTTCCTTCATATTGACACAGATGGACTTCAAACTAGAATCTATGACAAACATGATGATTTGAACTTTCCAATTATCAACTTACCATTCCTCAGCAGTAATATACCCTCTGTTCCATCATATGGTGCTTACATATCCCAGTTAATATTTTATGCTTGTGTATGTTCACACTATACAGACTTCATTAAAAGGGGTGAGCTCCTTCCGCAAAAACTGCGCCAACAGAGTTATGAGGAAGAACAACTGAAATCAACACTAAATAAGTTTTACAGTCACCATCACAGATTGGTTGACCGATACGATGTCCAGTGTCTTAATTCACTAGCAACAATTTGGACAGATTGGTTTGATAAATACGATGTCCAGTGTCTTAACTCACTAGCAACAATTTGGACAGATTGGTTGATAAATACGATGTCCAGTGTCTTAACTCACTAGCAACAATTTGGACAGATTGGTTGATAAATACAATGTCCAGTGTCTTAACTCACTAGGAACAATTTGGATTTCCTAAGTATCTGTTTGTTACCTGTCTCTTTAGAATTGATTTACAAGATTTGAACATCGGTAAACTCCTGTGGTCTTAACTAATAAACGTCTTCAATTAGAAGTATTCATTTTAGTAAAAGATTATGTCAAAATTATGCTTTCATTGCCAACTGTCCAGTAACATTGATCATAGGTAAATCTCAATACAGGTACCGGTATTTCCTACCAATCAATTTTGGTAAAGCAAAATCAAAATATAAAAATATTTGTACTAGTTTATATATAATTCATTGTGATGTCTTAGCTAAATATGATTACACTTTGAAATGATAACTTCATACGTAAGATACTCGAAAATATTAGGCAATGACGTCACATAACAGTACAGCAACGTCAAGTGTTCATGTCCATCCGCGTCAATTTATCAATGAAATGCAAGCGACTTCATTCATACAACCGACTTTTTATCAAAACCATCTTGTTATGAATATTCATACCTTTGTTTTTTTAGGCGAAGCAAACCTATAAAGAAGCAATATCAAGTGGTCACACTGCCCTATTTTTTTCTGAGGCGGATACAGCTGGTGATACGTTTAAATGTAAACTTGGCAACTTGCCACCTGGGGAGAGTGCAGTCTTAACCTTGTCCTATGTTGTTGAACTGTCAGTGGAACCAGATGGGAAATTGAGATTTATTTTACCAACAGTGCTAAATCCAAGGTATTCACCAGGTAGGTAATTGACTCTTATCAGTACGTATTGTACATGAAGGTTTCTTTTTCTCATTTACCCTTACCTTTGTTATAACTTATCAGTATGTATTGTACATGAAGGTTTCTTTTTCTCATTCACCCTTACCTTTGTTATAACTTATCAGTATGTATTGTACATGAAGGTTTCTTTTTCTTATTCACCCTTATCTTTGTTATAACTTATCAGTATGTATTGTACATGAAGGTTTCTTTTTCTCATTCACCCTTATTTTTGTTATAACTTATCAGTATGTATTGTACATGAAGGTTTCTTTTTCTTATTCTCCCTTATCTTTGTTATAACTTATCAGTATGTATTGTACATAAAGGTTATTTTTTCTTATTCTCCCTTATCTTTGTTATAACTTATCAGTACGTATTGTACACAGGGCTCACACTACTTTAGAATCATAGGGAAAAGTGACTTCTCTTTTTGAAACTGATAGGGAGAAGTGGTGAGATTTGAAAGAGAAGTGCTCCTTCGTGCGCTGCACGACAATGTTTTGATTTTACTATAGTATAAAGGGTCATATGTAAATAATGTTCTTTTAATATTGTTCAATTCATATCTGAGTATACAATTAAATTAACAGTTCAAATTCAAAGTTGTTTACGTTTAGGTTCTTGTGAGAAACTACCAACTAAATATCTAGCACTAAAAAGAATTTTTTTCTATGTCAAAAAGGTAAAGAAATTATAATATATGAATTACAATTCAATTAAAAACTATTTTGCTTATCATGTTTATGAAATTCAGTGTTTCTCATCAAAAGATATACAAAGTTAAGCTGGGCCATAATATATTTTCTTCTTCTTCCATATACTGCCCACATTCAACTTTCTGAATATACTGGCAAATTGGTTCTGCATGGTTAAAAACAGGATAAAAACAAATGTTCATCTTATTTTGTAAGGTTGGTCATTTGAGATTTGAAAGTCTCAAATGACTGTGCTGTGGCGATCTCCGGGGGAAGCTTGTTCCAGTCTTTGGTGGTGTTCACAAAGAAGGACCATTTCCTGCATTCTTTGGTTGCTGTTTGTACCATGTATCCATGCTGTTGTGTATGTCTGGATATTCTGGTTGGTCTCTGGAGGTACATGTCTTTGTTGATGGCTACTTTGTCGTTGACGATCTTGTACATCATTGCGAGCCTGGCCTCTCTGTGTCGTTCTTGGAGACTTTTCCAACCCAATTCATTAATCATGTCCGTGACACTTGATCTGTTTCTGTGGCGCTTGGTGACGTATCGCGCAGCCCTCCTTTGAACTTTTTCAATTTGGTCAATATGTTTCTGATGATATGGGTCCCATACTGTTGTGGCATATTCTAGTTGGGGCCTTACTAGAGTTTTGTAAGCTTGCTCTTTGATGCTTTTAGAGCCGATGTGTAGATTTCTGTGGAGGAAACCAAGGCTTCTGCTGGCTTTGCTGGTAATGTTGTTGATGTGTTCTCCCCAGTCTAGTTCGCTTATGATGGTGCAGCCCAGGTACTTAATTGATGTTTCATGTTTTAGTACATGATCATGTAATACATAGTCCCATTTGATTGGCTTTTTCTTTCTGGAGATTTATTGATATTAGTGGTTAAGCAACTTTAATCAATATTTTGAAACAATCCATATAAATTATATGGAATTATATACATTAATCAATTAGATCTAACCAAAAGTCGGTTTATGCGTGTGGAATGCGTATTTTTTTCTTTTGGGATTAATATTCTTCTGTCAGCTGTTCCATTCATGTGTTTGTAGTTATTATTGTAAAAATACGGATTTCGGTCATAGCTGGTCCGGTTCCGATCCATAGTTAGTAAAGGTAGCAATACACAGTTAGGAGTTTGGTTTTGCATTTTGGCCCCAGTGGATTTTTCAAATATGAAAGTTTTTGTGTAATAAAATTCATTTTTAGACAGCTGAGTACTAATCTAGCCTTCAAAGGTGGTTTATAAGAACATCAAGATTATTTTTTACATGTTTTATGGGCTATTTTCTGTTTGACTCTCCGTATTTTCAAAGCTAGACCGGTCATCAGTCCAGAAATTAATGTAATGTTTACAAACACTTTTTTTCTACATGAAGTTTTTGACGCAATTTTACAAAAAAGTGAGAAGAAAGACCTATGATTTTCATTGGATTTATTGAAAGATATATGTAAACAGTTTCAGAAAAGGTATTACTTGAAGTGATTGAAATTCTACTTTTGGCCAAATTTTGGGGAAATATGTGACATCTTTTCCCCCCTTTTTGCTATATTTTATAACAAAAAAAATGCAGATTGTTGCCATGGATACACCAAAAAGAAATTATATTTTACCATTTTATATACTGGATATGAAATCTATGGAAGATTCGGATTACATACATATGCACATATATGACACAAACAGTAAGCTTAATATTGCAAGAAGGCAATGGAAAGGGATGGTAAAATTTATGAGGGAAAATTTTAATATTTTTTCCTAACTGTTTATTGCTACCAAATGGTTAATGGCGGACGAAGAAAATTTACAAAAATAAACGATGTTTGACAAGCTATTTGGAAAGGAATATGACGTTTTTAACGCAATAAATGTATTAGACATTTACTGGGGGCAACTTTTATCACTTTCGAATGAAGTAACAAACTTATTTTGTCGCTGAAAGTTAGATTGATGTACGCTCTCTGAGTAACAAGTACCGGAAGTGCATGCAGTGATAAAAAGTTGTCTTTTTATTAAATAACCTGCTACACACTGTAAAGTCAATGCTTAAACCTCTTTCTTAAGACAATGAATCGTTTATGTCTGAATTTCTTTAATAATCATTAAAAAAATTGATGTTTTATCAACTTGGTAAAAATTGATGACGATGACGAAAGCAACTGAAAGCGAGTATCGTAAACAACAGGGCGACTTGTTTTTGCTTTTGAGGGTCAGGCAAAGCGAAGTGACGGACGGGAAAGTGACTTCTTCGCCCTAGTCGCCTGGTAGCGTGGGCCCTGGTACATAAAGGCTATTTTTTCTCATTCACCCTTATCTTTGTAATAAATTATCAGTACGTATTGTACATAAAGGTTATTTTTTCTCATTCACCCTTATCTTTGTTATAACTTATCAGTATGTATTGTACATGAAGGTTTCTTTTTCTCATTCACCCTTATCTTTGTTATAACTTATCAGTATGTATTGTACATGAAGGTTTCTTTTTCTCATTCACCCTTATCTTTGTTATAACTTAAAAGTAAATTTCTTGCCATTCTCATACTCCTTTTTTTGAAAGTACATTGTAGCACAAGCACACAGAGTGGAAGAGCACTGTTTAGTAAGATTTCTTGTGACATGTCATTTTAAAGATTTTTTGACACTTTCCTTATGAATGACATTGTTTATGCTAAAAGTGTTAACATTCTGATTTCAGAAGTTGGACATGTAATTGAAGCAGGCAGTGAACCTACTCCTAGCCAGGTGGACATAAGAACTCCATGTAAACTGACTTTCAGTGCTTCCATCTCCGGTGGTTACAATGTGGAATCTATTACCAGTCCTATAGACAAACTAAATGTCAAAATCAGTGAAGATAAATTATCAGCTTCTGTGAGTTAATGACTTAATGTTTATATGAAATTTTAACATTTGAGAAATAATTTAATTCAGATTTTTATATGGTTTATGGAAGGTAGGGTCCAAAATTTCTAAAAAGACTATTACATTTTTTTTTTGTAAAAGAAGGATAAATACATGTACATATGGGCTCTTGATCCATATTCCATTTTAAAATATATTGTATATAGATAAGATAGAGACAAATCAAAATGGCTTATAAAAAAAATCTAATTGAAATTTGAAAAGTATTTTAGAGGAGACTATTGTGACCACACACTTTCAGAAAATAAAAAAACCTAAATTTCAATATTTTTCATGTTTTTGCTGTCGTGATATTTTAGTCGATTTTGCTGCTCAGATATGAGTACCAAAAAAAAAACACACTATACTTAAACATTAAAGAAATAAACGAATGCAAGATTTTTGATGATCATAAATATAATATTATGAGCAATGATTTTGAGTAAACGATTCAATTAATAACCACATGTACCATGTACATGTATAATTTAATGGCACAATCTTTAAGTTCACATAGATTAAAAAGTGCACTAACATACTCTGCACCACCTTTAAGTTCATATAGATTTAAAAATATATTCAAAAATACATATTAATTGAATTTTCTATAATAAATTTCAGCATGTAAAATATTAACCTTTCATATGTTAGATTTATATTTTGCTTATTTATTGGTAGGTGGATCTGGTCGAAAAGTTTCAGTTTGATCATGATTTAACAATGGATATTAAGTATGAAAACATCAATAAACCAGAAGTCATTTTTGAGCCAGGAAATTTAGAAAAAGGTATACATATAGATATGGAAAGATACAAGGCAGTGACTCATTAAATAAAAAAAAAATACTAACAGAAAAAATTACAAGAAAGGCATAAGTATTTGAATTTAACTTATTAAAATTGCTTATACACAAGCAAATCATATATGTGCTAGTTTTATTACTATAAATTCAGAAATTATTGCATGTATTTGTTATTGAGATTGTTGGTCAATCGACAAAAATGTGAGTTTAACTATTGTGATTTTCAATCTGATTAAAATACAGATCCTGTGTTCAAGCTCTGCTTACAAGGATCTGACAGCACTCCGTTTTACTTTCTGTTCTTGTGATTATTACATCAGCTAATTAAATTTCAGCCTTCAAATTTTTTAAGGTGAGTATTAATCCGACAATACCAGAGAATTCTGAAAGGTCTTTTAAACAGAAAGTAGAATGGGGTGTTTTCAGATCCTTGTAAGCAAAGCTTGGACACAGGATCTGTATTTTAATCAGATTGTGGGATTCCGGGACATGAATCCATACAAATAGTGCTATCAAAATTTTTAAATTGCAAGTTTTTTATTTTTGAGAATTTTCTGCAATTTTTGCAACAGTATAAACATGGCAGAAATTTCTGAACTTTTTGTTTTAAAAAAAAAGTGATTTTTTTTCATTGAAGGATTGCTCAAAACCCTTTTAAATGCAGAATATAAAACATACAAGGGATAAGAATGTGAAAATCTTCAAAATACAAATCTGATTTGATTAGCAACTCCTTTACAGTACTAATTAGAGAGTGTATCTGTCAATCTATCAAGGTAGAAGCTGCAAAACTACCCAAGTTTATTTTGATTGACTGATAGTCCTATATTCTTATTCTCTACATAGTGCTTGAGTTAAAATTATTGCATAAGATTATGTCATTCTGTGCTGTGGTACCGATATTTTGTAATGGTCAATCAATTCATGATGAAATTCATTAAACTTTTGAAAATGTATCTTGAACTTAATCACTTTAAAAGAACTCAGTTGTTTCATAATAAGCAGTAACCACATATCAAGAAAATCTTGATAGAAATACTAGCTTTTGTATAATAGAGGATGAGTCTTCATAACAGGAATAAAATCAATTAAAAGAAAAATTAACATAAACATCAATATACTAGTAAATCCAAAATGGTTGACTTGAATATTCATGCTGTTGACAGAGACTTCCTTGTTGTAAAGCATATGATTTCTCCCAAATTTGTATAGATCTGATTACCAAAAAGTAGCATAAAAGTAATAAAGACTGGGTCCTCTTTCACAGGTAACACCTGATTCATGTTATTCTTAGAATACTGGTGAAGCCAATAAGGCTTGATTTATTACCAAAATATACAAGAAGTCACATCATACTATAAATGATACCTATAACTGAAAATGAAATTTGATTTTGTTTTTCTGCTTGTAGATGGTTTACTGAAAGAAGATCTGTTAATGGTCAACTTTTATCCTGATATAAAGCAAGGGACACACACAGAAGATAGCAAGAGAGAATTCATTTTTGTTATTGACAGGTCTGGTAAGTTTTATGTGAAATTCAGTGGTTAATATTATACAGTTAAACAAGTATTTAAGACATGGAAATCCTCATCACAAAAGCTTTCAGAATTGTGTTTGATTAGTTCAATAGAAGCCCTGCCCAAGCTTGAGATTTGACAGTTAGCATAATTTAAGTACTCCAATGTATCATCTATCTGACACAAGTACAGAAAAAGTCAATATTATACTCAGGCTTACATTTTATTATGTTGTTGGGTTTCTGTCTTATTGACTCATACCCCACCTCTTTATATTGATATAAAATACATTGTATATCTTTAAGAATTTGACCTAAAACTATGTGATATTCATAATTTAGGCACTGGCAGCTTATTTTTTCCATGATCCCTAGACATAAAGATTAGAAAAAATACAAATGAAGTCTCATAACTTATTTGATTTAAATATCTGGTTTGATTCGATGGAGCTTAAAGCTTATTGTCTCATTTGAATACGGTAAATTGGGTTATTTTGGTTGTAGTTTTATTTTGGTTTATTTGGTGCCTCCAATGAAAGTGCCAAAATTAAACACACGAAAATAAAGCAAACATAAAATTGAAACGACAAAATCGCGTACCGGTACGACAATGTGTAATGCTAATTGTTGGGGAAAATATTTTATGTTATTATATCTTCCATATATTTCCTGCAATTCTATACATAGCCAAATCTGCAAATAAATACCTGGTATACTTTGACAACAACACTATACAATTTTTACTTAATTGTCAATTTTCTGAAATTGTTAAGAAAATACAATATGAATTTGTATGCACACGTCATAAATATGCCAGGCTATTACTGATTAGACGCCGTTATTGGTAATTAGAATATCAAAACTCCTTGTAATCCTTTATCTTCAATTAATTAACATGTACTGCCAGAGGCATAAGGATTAAAATTTAAATCCTTGATCGTCAATAGATTAACAAGTACTGCAATAGAGATGATTAAAATTTATTTCATATGATATTTGTAAAAAATAAATAATCTATTTAAAAAGTGATTTTAATGTTTAAGATTTTATTTCATATTTTCTTTCAGCTTTGAAACTCGATATACGGAATTATTTGCAATTGCATCCGTATCCGATTCCTTCCTTAAATTCGCTTTGTCGTGTTTCTAGTTTGAGAAATTCAATGATATTTGGCCAATAAACGGGTAAATAAAGGCAAAATATGAATGAGCTTGCTCACTACTGTTGTTCTAAAATTAAACATATCAATTGGACGAAGCACCAAAATTACACACACCAAAATAAAACACATACCTTTCGAGAGAAAACCGCCAAAATATCCTGACGCCAAAATTTCCCAATTTACGGTATGGCATAAAATAAAAACCTGAAAACTCCATTTAAAAGGCCAATAATTTATCTTGTAGCTTGATCAGTTTGGTTGAACAAGTATAATACAAATACATGTAACAAAAATGATACATAGCCAACATCTCTAAAAGTTGAGTTAAACACCAACAAACAAACAATGTAACAGGCCTCTATAAAAGTTCACACGAGAGGTTATCTTTTTTTTTAGGCAGTATGAATGGAAATAGGATAGAAAAGGCCAAAGAAACTTTGTTATTGTTGTTAAAGAGTTTACCTGTTGGTTGTTTGTTTAATGTGGTTTCATTTGGTAGTGATCACAGCTTCTTGTTCAAAAAGTGAGTTAGTATAATATAGATTTGTATATGTATATAGAAATCTAAAATTTTAATGGGAACCTTATCTGAACATCTGTGATGTGTGTAGAATAAATATTATTATAAGAAAAAGCCAATTGTATTTGATTTATAAATACTTAACGTCACATCAGCATAAAATGGTTATATAGTGACATAGCTGAGGTTTTTGAGTGATAAGTCAATCTTTTAGTTATATTTTGAGTTGCATACCTTTTACATCGTTGATTGATTTAAAAAAAAAAAACACAATGTAGAAATAAAAGGAGTACTCACAAGACATAGTTCATCTTTTTAAAGTAAATCTAACCACATGCAATTTGGTGAAGAACCAGCATTTATTTGAGCAAAGAACAATTAACTATCAAATGATGGGTTCCAGGACAGAAGAAATAGAAGAAACAAACATTTACCTAGCTAGAATAAAAAGAGTGTATTAATTAATCCTTGAAGCCCTTAGTTTTTGTCGAGCCTGCGACTTTTGTCGCAGAAAGCTCGACATAGGGATAGTGATCCTGCGGCGGCGTTAGCTAACTTCTTAAAAGCTTTATATTTTAGAAGGTGGAAGACCTGGATGCTTCATACTTAGTATTTAGATGCCTTTTGTTTCGAAGTTTCCATCTGTCACATGTCCATTGTCCTTGACCTCATTTGCATGGTTCAGTGACTACTTGAAAAAAAAGTTAAGATTTTTTGTAATGTTAATTTCTCTCTTATTATGAGTAATAGGATAACTATATTTGGTATGTGCGTACCTTGCAAGGTCTTCATGCCGGTCAGACAGTTTTCACTTGACCTTGACCTCGTTTCATGGATCAGTGAACAAGGTTAAGTTTTAGTGGTCAAGTCCATATCTCAGATACTAGAAGCAATAGGTCTAGCATATTCAGTGTATGGAAGGACTGTAAGGTGTACATGTCCAACTGGCAGGTGTCATCTGACCTTGACCTCATTTTCATGGTTCAGTTTTTGTGTTTTGATCTGTTTTTCTTATACTGTATGCAATAGGTCTACTATATTTGGTGTATGGAATGATTGTAAGGTGTACATGTCTAGCTGGCATGTGTCTTCTGACCTTGACCTCATTTTCATGGTTCAGTGGTCAAAGTTAAGTTTTTAGCTCACCTGGCCCACAGGGCCAAGTGAGCTTTTCTCATCACTTGGCGTCCGTTGTCCATCATCCGTCGTCTGTTAACTTTTACAAAAATTTTCTCCTCTGAAACAACTTGGCCAAATTTAACCAAACTTGGCCACAATCATCATTGGGGTATCTAGTTTAAAAAATATGTACGGTGACCCGGCCAACCAACCAAGATGGCCGCATTGGCTAAAAATAGAACATAAGGGTAAAATGTAGATTTTGGCTTATATCTCTGAAACCAAAGCATTTAGAGCAAATCTGACAGGATAAAATTGTTTATCAGGTCAAGATCTATCTGTCCTGAAATTTTCAGATGAATCGGACTACCCGTTGTTTGGTTGCTGCCCCTGAATTTGTAATTTTAAGGAAATTTTGCCGTTTTTGGTTATTATCTTGAATATTATTATAGATAGAGATAAACTGTAAACAGTAATAATGTTCAGCAAAGTAAGATCTACAAATAAGTCATCTTAACCTAAATGGTCAGTTGACCCCTTAAGGAGTTATTGCCCTTTATAGTCAATTTTTAACCATTTTTTGTAAATTTTTGTAATCTTTTACAAAAATCTTCTTCTCTGAAACTACTAAAACAAATTTAACCAAACTTGTCCACAATCATCATTAGGGTATCTAGTTTAAAAAATGTGTCCGATAACCCTGCCCGCGAACCAAGATGGCCAACATGGCTAAAAAATAGTACATAGGGTAAAATGCAGTTTTTGGCTCATATCTCTGAAACCAAAGCATTTATAGCAAATCTGACAGGATAAAATTGTTCATTAGGTCAAGATATATCTGCCCTGAAATTTTCAGACCAATCAGGCAACATGTTGTTGGGTTGCTGACCCTGAATTGGTAATTTTGAGAAAATTTTGCAGCTTTTGGTTATTATCTTGAATATTATTATAGATAGAGATAAACTGTAAACAGCAATAATGTACAGCAAAGTAAGATCTACAAATAAGTCAACATGACCAAAATTGTCAATAAATCCCTTTAGGAGTTATTGCCCTTTATAGTCAATTTTTTACAATTTTCATAAATTTTGTAAATTTTTGTAAATTTTTACAAAATATTTTCCACTGTAACTACTGGGCCAAGTTCATTATAGATAGAGATAATTGTAAGCAGCAAGAATGTTCAGTAAAGTAAGATCTACAAACACATCACCATCACCAGAACACAATTTTGTCATGAATCCATCTGTGTCCTTTGTTTAATATGCACATAGACCAAGGTGAGCGACACAGGCTCTTTAGAGCCTCTAGTTGAGTTTTGGTCTTTATTTTCTAATACTATATGCAATAGGTCAACTATATTTGGTGTATGGAAATATTTTATGATGTACATGTCAGTCTTGCAGGTTTTATTTGACCTTGACCTCATTTTCACAGTTCATTGCTTAGTGTTAAGTTTTTTGTGTTTTGGTCTGTTTTTCTAATACTATAAGCAATAGGTCAACTATATTTGTTGTATGGAAAGATTGCAAGCTGTACATGTCTGCCTGGCATGGTTCATCTGACCTTGACCTCATTTTCATGGTTCATTGGTCAGTGTTTAGTTTTCTTGGTTAAGTCTTTTATCTTAGAAACTATAAGCAATAGGTCAACTATATTTAGTGTATTGAATGATTGTAAGGTGTACATGTATTTGTTGTTTGGTTTTTATGGCCTTGACCTTATTTTCTTGGATCATGTTAAGTTTATGTGAGTTGTAGTAAAGCTTTATATTTAGGACTATCAACATAATATCAATGATTAGTAAAGAAGGCGAGACATTTCAGCGTGTGCACTCTTGTCTTTTATTGTACTGTATTCATGATGTCCATTTATCTTTTTTCCAAGTACCAGGTATACATAAGTTTAATATTTGAAGTATACCATCAAAATAAGACAACAATGAGACTTATATATATGTGTCAGCAGTTTAGTAAATATAGTAATATAAGTTCCAAGTTCATATACTTTTGTAAACGCAGTGCCTTTATTGTTGTTGCATTTCAACATTTTGAGCGCATTGATATATTCCTAGAGTAGGTTGGGTTGCTATCAGTGTAATGTTGACTGACTGATTACCTTGATTTAGACCCGTGTTAATGTGAAAATTCAAATGAATAAGTTTTTTATTATTGCTATTTCATTCTTATTTCGAGAAAAAGTCAAAGTATTTTTTTGTTTTTATTCAATATTGAAAATAAATTATTTCGATTGAACAATCCTCAGTCATTGAGTTTTAAATGCAGCGGTCTGCCAAATGACTGATTATCATTTATATAACTCCAAGGGTTAACCATTAATTAAATGAAACTACACAGGTCACAGCATATATCTTTGACAAGCAAAAAGCAGTTTTTATAATGAAGTGAATTGCTGGAAAGGTTAAGAAAAAGATAATGCAAGGTTTTAATAGTGTTTATTGGTTTGGTCCTGGGTGGTGTGATACCCAATACACTGTTTTTGTATACAGAGAACACCTACAGCCATTTAAAAAATGTTAACCAAAATTGGAAACTGGAAGTTACAAAAACATCAGAATCCTTTTTTGTCTTGCCTCTCACAGAGGTCGCAATGATCCTACAGTCCTTCATCATGTTTTTGGCATCATCATTTTGGTTCTGTTTGTGGTTAATGTTTTGTTAGACATCAATAACTTTGTCAAACTTCCTATATTCACAAATTTTGACAGAATTTTCTTTATTATCAATAGACAGCATCCAAATCAAAACTTGAATATATTTTTATCATTTTTCAGTATTTCACTGATAAATGGACTTAGATTGTATTTTTTGCAGTAACTTTGTCAAACCATCATTGAATTTTACAAAGCTGGGATAGAATCTTCTTCACAATAAAGAGATTTCTAACCAATGAATTGATTATTCTACCATAAAACTATACAGATAGCAGATAGCACCCTGAGAAAAATGTTCAATTTCGTCTTATTAATTTTCTATATGTTACTGATAAATGGACTTAATATTTTTCGATAGCTATATTTTGGTGTGTTTTTTGTTGAGATCTTATTTACTTTTATCCTATAGCCATTTTTAAAATTTACCATGTTTTATATAGTCACACCTCATTAAATCAACAAAGATTTATGTAATAATATTTTTTTGAATTTAAAAAACATTGAAATTTTTTTTTCTCTTAATGTAGGAGTAATCAATATAGTGAAAAAACATTACAGAAGGCTCTTGCTCTTCAATCCAAAATGGATGCTGATATGGGAGGAACAGAAATATTAAAGCCCCTTAAACAAATTTACAGTGGAAGCTGTGAACATGGGTATCCACGACAGGTAATAGAATAAAAAAATGGATATAAGGATGTGTATCACAAAATGTTTGCTAATTGTAAATTTATTTCAGCTCTTGAACTTAAGTGTTCCTAATAAAACAATTTTTGTCAGGCTTTCCTAATCAGAGATTATACTATTTCACCGGATTGGCATTTAGTGTTACCATTGTCCGTCCGTACGTCCTGAAATTGGTTTTCGTTCTCTAACTTTAGTTTGCCTCAACCAAATTTTATGAAACTTAAACACAATGCTTATTACCCCAAAACACAGATCAAATTCAAATTTTGGTGGCGTCACTTGTACTGTTCTGGAGTTATGCCCCTTTATATATGGAAAAATTGCTGAATTTTTTGTTTCCGTTCTCTAACTTTAGTTTGCCTCAACCAAATGTTATGAAACTTATACACAATGCTTAACTTATTACCACAGAACACAGATCAAGTTCGAATTTGGGTGGCTTCACTTCTACCGTTCTCGAGTTATGCATCTTTATAACATTATATGCAAGCGGGGGCATCATCTGTGTCCCATGGACACATTCTCCATTAATTGGTCAAGCTTTCCTTATAATACCACTGCAATGAAGTTGCAGAGTGTATAATGATTTTGACCAGTCCATCTATCTTTTTGTTACCCTTGGGGGTTCCACTTCAATACTTAATTGATAGGGGGTGCCGCTGGAGTTCTGTTACCCCACCCTTTTCATATAATTTAGATTTTAAAAATGTGTACCTTTTCATGTATTGCGTAGGTTGAAATGTAACCTTTTCCCATATTGGTAAATATCACCTTTCCTCAGAGCTCAGATTCCTCGTGTAATGTTTACTTACAGCGAGACTTTCGGCTGTGAAAAAATTACAGGCTTTTCATATAACAAGTAATGGGAACTTTTTTTAATCTTGATATATATTTCTGATAGTATTCCCCACCTATTCACATACTTTCAAGCTGGAAAATGTGACCTATTCCAGCAGCACATCCAATACCTTGCATATAGGAAGTGGCTCCCCCCCCCCTCCCCCGAGTTGTTACCATGCCATGGCAGTGTTCCAGCTAGGTCGTTTTCACAGGGAGGTCTGCCCGCCCTTTCCCGAGTGCCGGCCTGTGCCCTTTTTCTGACGCCCTGTGCCCTTTTTAAGACACCCTGCCCTTTTTCGTAAGTCCATGCCTTTATTGCGGTAATATTTTGATGAAAAAACAATTATTCTACCTATCTTCATATTTATGACAAGTTTATGACCCTCAGCTAATTAACATTTACAGCAGGTGTGATAAGTTGTGATTACAGATAATCCGCTAAATCAACATCGGATGGGGTCATTAATCCGTTAATTAAACTTCATAATTAACCATTGTAATAATTTTTCTCATTAATTCGGTCAGTCAGCATTTCAATTTCAATATTTCTCAAAAGATGACAGTTTGCGTTTCGTTTATCCGTAGATCGTCTGTGACTGTTGTTATGATGTCAAAGATTATTATTTTTTAAATTGATCTTTAAACTAGTTTTAATCCAAAAGAAAGTAAAAATAATGCTTGACTGTACATTTCATTGAATATCTATATCCAAATTAAATTAATTAGAGCTGTTATCCATGATCACAAATTGAATGCTTTGTTAACATTTGTTGAAAGCCATGTGCTTTTTTGGCGGGAAAATTCGGAAACCCCTTGAAGAAGAAACAGTTACATTTCATTGTTATCTATAGACAGTAAGAATTTCATTTTGATTAACTGCTCAGATTATTTCATTAAAAATTAATACTTTCTTGGGGTGAAACTGATAATACTTTAATACTCTACATCTAGGGCTGTGTAAAATGGAAAAGGGGGGTGCTTTTTTTATATAATATTACAAATATAATAGATTTAAGAAGATGTGGTATGTCTATGAGTGCCAATGAGACAACTCTCCATCCAAGTCAAAATTTATAAATGTAAACCATTATAGGTCAAAGTATGGTCTTCAACATGGAGCCTAGGCTCACACCGAACAGTAAGCTATAAAGGGCCCCAAAAATTACTAGTGTAAAACCATTCAAACGGGAAAACCAACGGTCTAATCTATATAAAAACGAGAAACGAGAAACACTTATGAACCACATCAACAAACGACAACTACTGAACATCAGATTCCGGACAGGTGCAAACAAATGCAGCGGGTTTAAACGTTTTAATGGTACCAAACCTTCACCCTTTTTCTGAAACAATAGTGTAACATCACAACATAGAAAGACACACTATAAAATATCAACTGAAATAGCTTAACTCAATCAAAGGACATAGTAACACCATTGAACATACACTGAACAAATAAATTTGACCTATTGATACAATGTAAATTCAAAATAAATAAACTAAGGGAAGAATAATAAAAGTAACATGTTATATCGGTATGAAATGTTAAACAATTTAAGAAAAACAATATGCTCGAACAAAAATATCAGCCATTTGCAATAACTTTAAACACAGGTAAATAAAATAATTTTGTTGTTAGGTATACGTATACAGTTACAATAGAGAAAGGAAATATTTTAACAAAATAAATAATATTGATGTTCATAGTACGAAGTGGAAATTTATATTAGTACCAAACACTTATCAAAGCTGGTATATAGACCAGATATAACCCTGAATAAAATTAAATAACAAAAATTAAATAACATAAGTTTACCAGTCTGAAAAGACATGGTTAAATGGATTTTAATTCTGAAAAGCTCAATGTGGTTTATTAATTCCTTTATTATTTCTATCATAATCAGAATTAAGCTACATGTATTAGCAGAAGTCTAGTCTAGTAATGGACTTCTGGTATTAGGCATTTTAAACATATTATTGCCTTTATATGAACATTCAAGACTATTAATAAGTATGCACCTGTAGTAAAAATACCCTGGTAGGGCCTTAAAATTTCTACTGGGGACTTGGAAAAAAGTTTTGGGGTCCAGGTTGGCCCCTGGAGAAAATGTTACGTATTGTTCCTGACTTTATTGCAGATTTATGTGTAGTTTTTTAACTGACATGCACAATTCATTTCACTAATGCAATAAAAATAATTCTACAAAACGCTGCGCTCTGCATTGCAACTTAGCCTTAGACCCACTAGCATTAAAATTTTTCTAGGGAAGTCAAGACTGAGCTAGTAATATACATCCTTGGTCCCTTTATACTGTTACTCAAAATAAGGTTGATTTTCATCTAGCGTAAAAGTGACTAAACCCCCTCAAAACTCCTAGCTGAAACCCCTGCAGTTTACATAAGACAATGGTTGACATGCCCTTTTTGAAATATCAATCATCGTGCTAAAGTACCCTTTTCATGATTGGCTCCTTGCCCTTTTGAAATCCTAGCTGGAACACTGCATGACCTTCTTTTTTTGATGGATCCTCGTCAAAATTGAATGAAGGTTTCCACTCATCAGAACTACAGATGAGTTTATAGTAATTAAAAATACATTGCATCTGAAATAAAAGATGTTTTTTAGACTGAGGAATATATAACCCATATCATTTCTGGTCGCAATGCTAGCACTTCACTTTTAATTAGATCCTGTTCAAATTTAGATGAAGGTTTAATTTTGATAATAGAAAAAATCTGAAAACAACTTTTATGGGAAGGGAACTTTTAAAAATAACGCATATTATTTCTTGTCAACAGGAAATTGCACATTTATTTTTTCATCAGATCCTCTTCATTATTGTAAGAAGGTTTATAATCATCAGAACCTGGATGTGTTCGTTGATTAGGAAAATCTGAAATGCGAGAGAACTTTGTCAAAAAATTCCATATAAACTCTTGTTGCTGGGATTTTTTCATTTTTCATTAGATTGATATTTTAATTCTTGGTTTAGTTATTCTTAAAGTATCTACCTCCTTCCAAAAACATTTTAGACACAAAAATTTCTAAATTTGTCAAAGTCTACAAGAACAAATGCAAAAACATAAATATTTGTATTTCAGATATTTTTGTTGACAGATGGTGAAGTGAGTAACACATCTGATGTAATTTCATTAGTCAGCAGTCATAAGAAAAATACAAGGTAAATTTTAACTGAAAAAAAAGAGCTTACAGTTGTCCTATGTTAGAATTGAGATCTACCATACATAAATATGTCTTAAGGATGTTCGCTACTCTGTTTTAAAATAACAAGCTTCTTAAAAGACTGTTATAAATTGATAGTACATAAATCAAGAAACTAAAAAAGCAGAAAAAAATAAAGGGTCCGTGTGCTTGTTTTCGAGATATAAGCCATTGAAAATTTGGCGGGAAATAATTATCTCTAGATTTTTCATACATTTAACATTGGCACCTTTTTTCTTTCAAAAACAATGAAAAAATAACAAGGATTTTATAAGACTTTTAAAGATGACATTTAAAACTATATGTAATCAAATTATGGAAAAAAGTAGGGGTTAGTGGGCAAAATTTTTAATGGCACTACATGGATAAAACCAGAGGATTCTGATTATCTGGCAAAAATTCAAAAACTAGAGGAGCGAACATCCTTAAGACAACTTGAAATTTCTAGAAGGGGGATATCTGGCTTTCAATCATCAATGTTTCCAATGCAACAAATTAAAGAAATTGTTTGATGAAGACAGACAATGGCATCTGTCAGAAAAAAATGCTTTCTTAAACAATTAACTCAAAATGGACACCATGGTAATAAACAGTTCACATCTAATTAGGTTTTATTGGCAAAGAATCATTGTATTTTGCATTAAAAACATTGAGGAAAAGAGTGATATTGGAAAATCAAAATTATTTTTTATTTCAACACTGACTTAGGGTAATAATATCAATTATATCAGTATGTAAATATTGCAATACAATCATTTTTGTCGAGCCTTCGACTTTTGTCGAAAAAGCGAGACATAGCGATCCTACATTCCGTCGAAGGCGGCGGCGGCGTCCACAAATATTCACTCTGTGGTTAAAGTTTTTGAAATTTTAATAACTTTCTTAAACTATCCTGGATTTCTACCAAACTTGGACAGAAGCTTGTTTATGATCATAAGACTATATTCAAAAGTAAATTTTGTAAAAAAAAAATTCCATTTTTTCCGTATTTTACTTATAAATGGACTTAGTTTTTCTGCCAGGAAACATTACATTCACTCTGTGATGAAAGTTTTTGAAATTTTAATAACTTTCTTAAACTATCCTGGATTTCTACCAAACTTGGAAAGAAGCTTGTTTATGATCCAGTGTTCCAGCTAGGATTTCAAAAGGGCAGGGAGCCAATCATGAAAAGGGCACTTTAGTACAATGATTGATATTTCAAAAAGGGCATATCCTATGTATTGTAAACTGCAAGGGGTTTTAGCTAGGAGTTTTGAGAGGGTTTAGTAACTTTTACGCTAGATGAAAACCAACCTTATTTTGGGTAACAGTAAGGGACCAATGATGTATATTACTAGCTATACATATGCCCTAGACCTGCAAGGACAAGGATCTTTGAAGGCCTTATGCATGCTACAAATGTAGGCAGTCATTGTATGATTCTACTGGCGTGATGCTTAAATATGAAGATAAGAACAAGGATCCAGAAATTTAGTTCACAATTCAATTATTTTGAGGGGACATCCTGATCAACAAAAGTCGGGTTCCTCTTTTTCAAAGCAAAGAATCACAGCATAAATGAAATTGTAACGACTATTTCACTGCATAATCAATATTCCTGTGAAACCATTTAAAATCGATATTTGGAATTCATTTTTATTAGCTTGGAATGATTATTCTATTTTAAATATATCAAGAAAAGATCACGTTTACGTTACTTTCGATTTTCAAGTGAAATGAAAACAGGAAGTGACAAGAGGATAATAAATGTAGAATGAATCGGGGTTCATCTACTGATTGGTTTGTGTTTAAAGTAAAGGCAAGAAATTATCATTTTTTTAAATTCAGTTGTTCAGTAAAATAATTATTTGTTTCTCTAGTTAATTTGAAACTAAAGATTTTTTTATTTTACATTGTGTCTATTTATAAAGATACGTTCACGCATGCGCGATTCATGATAAAGAAAGCACATGTTTAAATTGTGAAAATATTTTTGAAGTTTTATCTTTACTATAATCGAAATTGTCAAAAGATTTCATGAAAAGTTTTATAAAATATGACGGAAATACCTTCAAATGACAATAACTACATCAACTGAGCTGGAATAAGTTATCGTTTGAGAAATTATGAAATTAAATGGAAAAACAATTTTGTTGAAGTGACGAAACTACAAAAACATCTATGGATAAACGAACTGCAAATTGTGGTCTTTTGAGAAATCTTAAAATTGTAATGCATTCTTCCAGTCAACATTACATACAGTCTGCAGTTCAAGTTTTTAAAACATTTATTAGATTCATAAATTATCCTGGATTTTTACCAAACTTGGACAGAAGCTACTTACCTTCAAAAGATAGTACAGAGAGGAATATTTTTATTAATTTTTTTCCTCATTTTTGTTGAGCCTGCGATTAACAGCAAAAGTAGGCGAGACACTGGGTTCTGTGGAACCCTTACGAATTTTTAATATTACAACTTCAAAAGTAGCAATTGATATGCTTCATAACGAAAAACTCACTATCTTGTTTATTGTCTCTGACAGTTGACCCAAAGTGAAGTATACATTATATTTAGTAAGATAAAAAGACGATTTTTCCTTTGTACAGAGTTTTTACATTTGGAATTGGAGAAGGAGTTTCCACTAGCTTGATAAAGAATGTAGCCAAAGCTAGCAGAGGAAAAGCAGTTTTTATCAAGGATAATGATAACATGAAAGCAAAGGTAAACTTGCCTTGTTCTTGTTATTAGCTCACCTTGGCACTGGTATCACATTTTGTTTTTGGCAATTAAGCTTTTGACTCACTTAGTTATAGGAAAACCTGACACATTACCTTTGTAGTGTCATTTTATGGGTTTCCTATATGTTATAGGGTGTGATGCAAAAAACAGGTTATTGTGAAAGTTTCTGAGAAAATAAAGGCTCAAGATTCGGGATTACTGCCAAAAAATTAGAATAATTGGCAATTTTATATAGTCAAATAAGTTAAATTTTAAAGCATTGAAAAAATTCCTATTTAGGAAAACTACATTTAATTAATAGTTTCACTTCAAAACCTGATTTTGAATTACATTCAAGGTCTTGGTATTGTCCTGTTTGTACACAAATTTATTTGGCTTTTTGTTTTATTTTGAGCTTTTATACATAAAGTGATGATATGTGTCACCATGCTTATTTAAAAGAAATTCATCAGTATATATTCATTAAAAATGTCCTTCCAGATTTGACAAGAAAAAAAATTACCTTTAAATAGGTCAAATGATGTCTAATGATCCTGCCAAATTCCGCTTGTGTTAAAGCTGCTAAATGCTTAACACTGACAGTCCACAGACTGATAAAATTAAAGTTGGACTGTCAAATCACTTGTCAGTTTCGGTTTCAGATTGATCAGAGTTACATCAACCCAGTGATGTCACAGCTGAGAGTGGTACAAAATTTGTTCAATTATATATATTTATCTGTATTCTGTTGCTTCAATTAAATAAATACAAATGTATTACTTTAAATTGACTTAACAATCATGTTACTTAAAACAACTTTACAAAGGCAGATTTAGGGGGGAGGCGGGATGCCTGGCCCCCTCCCTTAGGGATCTACATTTATGGTTAATCCAGACCATACCTGTTCCTATCAAAACTTCGTTTAGTTTGGGCATCTGCTGGCCCCCCTTTTTCAAAATCCTTATTCCGCATCTGCTTTACAATTATGATTAGCTTTTTCATTGAATATTTTGCAATCCCTAATAGGCATTTCCCAAAGAGTAGTAACTACAGCCTGAATGCTGTTAAAATTTTTTTAGTTTCTGGATTAATTATTCCATTAAATGCATTGGTATTAGATTTTACCAACAATTACATTTTAAGCACTACTTATCTGGGTTTGGATCAAAGATAAAGATTTCAAAATATTAGTCAAATAGAATCATGATTGCAATTACAAGCTGTGTGTCTGTGACATGTTTTGAAATTGAACTGAGTATTCTCCAGGATACCTTTATATTGGATTGCAATAGGATTCTGTGGAGAGCTATCAGAAAATTGTCACCCAAACAGATTTAAGTAGAAGTATGTTCAGCAGGGTATAGTTTCAATCAGACTCTTTCCTGCAATGCAATATCGGTCTTACACAATACAGTTCAACTGAAATGAACAAAAAGTCAACAGAAAAGTTGGCATGTCTGTGTGACTGAACTCCCATAGAATTGTTTAGATTACCATAAAGAACTTCATCAAGTAGGAACCCTTTGTTTCTATTAAGGAACTAAGATATTTGTAGATATTCCACTGGGTAGTCCAATCATTTCTTTTGAAATTTGAATTTCATTCATAAATTTTTGCATTTTGATTTTTTTTAAACTGATATTGGGGTTGTTGTTTTACCTTCAGTTTCATTAAAAAAAAAATCTCATTTGCAAGAAATTTTGTTGGAGGCAACTTACATGTGTACTAATGTAACTTGAACCGCATATATTATTTATATATAGCTGAATATTCTAGAAGGTAGATGAGCTTGACAACCAGTACTTTGTAAAAAAATGACTAATTGTCTGGCGTTTTCATCTGGCATATCTCATTTGTCAATGGCATCATTTTCTTGGTTCAATGAATTATTACAATAAATGTTTTCATACTTTAATCAGTTTCAACAAGTCAAAGGTCAAATATATTTTATTTGTTGGATCATTTTAAGATGTACATGTCCATCTGACTTGGGTCAGTTGTGCTTGACCTTGTTTTCATGGTTCACTGATCAATATTGAGTTTTTGTGTTTATGTCTGCTTTTATGCCCCCGCCGTAAGTCTTACCCTTGTCCGTCTGTAGGTCCTTGGTACGTAGTACGGTCCGTACGTACTTCCGAACGTCCCAATATTGGTTTCCATTCTCTAACCTAAGTTTGCCTCAACCAAATGTTATGAAGCTTATACACAATGCTTATTACCCCAAAACACAGATCAAGTTTGAATTTGGGTGGCATCAATTTCACCTTTCAAGAGTTATGCCCCTTTACAAATGGAAAAATTGCTGAATTTTTTGTTTCCGTTCTCTAACTTTAGTTTGCCTCAACCAAATGTCATGAATCCTATATACAATGCTTATTACCACAAGACACAGATCAAGTTTGAATTTGGGTGGCATCACTTTTACCGTTCAAGAGTTATGTCCCTTTACAAATGGAAAAATTGCTGAATTTTTTGTTTCTGTTCTCTTTCTTAAGTTTGCCTCAACCAAATGTTATGAATCTTGTACACAATGCTTATTACTACAAAACACAGATCAAGTTTGAATTTGGGTGGCGTCACCTTTACCTTTCTAGAGTTATGCCCCTTTACAAATGGAAAAATTGCTTAATTTTTCGTTTCTGTTCTCTTAATTTAAGTTTGCCTCAACCATATGTTATGACTCTTGTACACAATGCTTATTATCACCTAACACAGATCAAGTTTGAATTTTGTGGCCTCACTTTTACCATTCTAGAGTAATGTCCCTTTACAAATGGAAAAATTGCTGATTTTTTGGTTTCTGTTCTCTAACTTTAGTTTGCCTCAACCAAATGTTATGAAACTTATGCACAATGCTTATTACCACAAAACTCAGATCAAGTATGAATTTTGGTAGCGTCACGTTTATCGTTCTTGAGTTATGTCCCTTTATAACGTTTAAGCAAGCATGGGCATCATCTGTGTCCCATGGACACATTCCCTATTTATTTATGATTTACAGCACAATGCATTGCAGCTATATTTGGCATACAGACTCACTGTAGAGTAGTCTGACAGTTTCTTCAGATAAGCAGTCATAAAATTAGGAGACACAGATGGGATGTGAATTCTGAATATTTTGGAATATGTTACTGTAAATTCAAAAAATTTTGTGGCATTATTTTATCTTTGAGGAAAATTCAACATGGTATATATAACATTTATTAAATTTGCATTTTGAAATTTTTAATTTTCTTGAAAAGTTTGTTTTTTTGATCCAGAGTCAAATTGATATTTGCACACATTAGTTGTTAAATTTACTGTACTAAAAGGAATAGTTGAGTCATGTTAAATTTATGCTTGCTCCTGATTCCTTATAAGTTCTATAAGCCCATCTGCAAATAACAGTCCAAAAATAGAATTGAGGTATTTTTTGATGATTTTTTTTTTTATCAAATTTTACTTTTGATCTTGCCAAATTTATTTCTCTTGATTATTGACATTTTTAATTTTTAGCTCACCTGGCCCGAAGGGCCAAGTGAGCTTTTCTCATCACTTGGCGTCAGTCGACCGTCGTCGTCCGTCGTCATTAACTTTTACAAAAATCTTCTCCTCTGAAACTACTGGGCCAAATTTAACCAAACTTGGCCACAATCATCATTGGGGTATCTAGTTTAAAAATTGTGTCCGGTGACCTGCCAAACCAACCAAGATGGCCGCCATGGCTAAAAATAGAACATAGGGGTAAAATGTATATTTTGGCTTATAACTCTGAAACCAAAGAATTTAGAGCAAATCTGACATGGGCTTAAATTGTTGAGCAAGTCAAGATCTATCTGCCCTGAAATTTTCAGATGAATCGGACAATGGGTTGTTGGGTTGCTGCCCCTGAATTAGTAATTTTAAGGATTTTTTTCCGTTTTCAGTTATTATCTTGAAAATTATTATAGATAGAGATAAACTGTAAACAGCAATAATGTTCAGCAAAGTAAGATCTACAAATAAGTCAACATGATCAAAATGGTCAATTGACCCCTTAAGGAGTTATTGCCCTTTAAAGTAATTTTTACCAATTTTTGTAAATTTTGTAATCTTTACAAAATCTTCTCCTCTGAAACTACTGGACCAAATTCAACCAAACTTAGCCACAATCATTATTAGGGTATTTAGTTTAAAAATGTGTGCGGGTAATTTTAAGGAAATTTTGCAGTTTTGGTTATTATCTTGAAAATTATTACAGATAGAGATAAACTGTAAACAGCAATAATGTTCAGCAAAGTAAGATCTTCAAATAAGTCAACATGACCAAAATGGTCAGTTGACCCTTAGGAGTTATTGCCCTTCATAGTCAATTTTTAACAATTTTCATTAATTTGGTAAATTTTGGTAAGTTTTTACAAAATGTTTTCCTTTTGTAATCTTCTTTTCTGAAACTGCAGTAGAAAATCAATATAGAAAACAATCTACTAATGAACTGGCAATAAAAATAATTGGCACACATGGCTGAAATAAAACATACGTTTCAAACGCACTTTTTAGTCTTATATCTCTGAAACTAAACGACAGTACAACAGTTGCATTTATCATGCATCAATTGTAAATAAAAATAACAGGTGAGCGACACAGGGTACTTGGAGCCTCTAGTTTTTTACCATTGATCAATGCAAAATTGCTTTTACATACTGTCCTAGCTGGCCTCCTTTAGATAAGATTGTATATACAACAAATCTAACTATTCTTTTTTATTTTGTTTCAGGTTATATCTGCAATGAAATCATCACTAACTGACTGTTTACATGATGTAAGCCTGAATTGGGAACTCCCTGACTGCTTTACAGCTACTACCATTCCTGTGGAACCATCTGTTATTTTCAGTGGAGACAATGTTGTTTTGTTCGCAGTGTTAAAATCATCAGATAGAAAAGAGGTTAACATTGATTCTAGATTTGACATTCTGCTACTCAGGGAAGCAGATATAGTTTATAATGAGTGGAGATGTCCTTCAGGCTGGAAAATATATTTGTTCAAACATCAATTTTGCTTACCCTTGTTAGCATTCAGTAGTTTTAAAAATCATTGGACTACCTTTCATTGTTTTTCTATATATATTTTGTGAATCTTATCTTTGCTTTCATGATTGATTGAATAAGTTGGTCTAGGTAAAATGTTTGTTCAGAGCTTAAATCCAGCAGACAACATTCAGTTAAAACAATGAAAAGTCTTTGCTTGTACAGCTTCTTATGTTATAGTTTTTTATACCTAAGCAATCAGTTTAATAAAGTGGTTGATAGATGATCTCAATGGAATAAATATCAATGGTTTTATGTAAATCTAAAATCCACGATGGCTGCTTTCAGTGAATTTTTCTTTTTTTTCAGATAGATGTTTCAGGCTCTTTGACATTGGCAGGAATATTAGGAGGAAACAGTGTATCTTATAAAATGAAGATTGAAAGTACAAGGTCTCCACACATAGATCAACCATTACATCGTGTGGCTGCAAAATACCAGATTAAAGACCTAGAAATTGAGGACAGTATGTAAACACAATAATTGATCATAATATTGTAAACTACAGTCAAACCTGCCTTTACAGTCACCTCTTTTCAGCAGTCACCTGCTTCTAATGGTCACTTTCAGACCCTCCAAAAGGTTTTCTCTTATAATTAAACTCATTCGTGCGGTCACCTATCTAACATGGTCAGCGGTCACCTAATTTTCACACAAAATTATCATTTCAACTTTTAACAACAGTCATTAAAATGATCTTTATGTTTTTAACAAACAAAATATAATCATGATGAAAAATATATGTCTTCAGTATCGAGGTAAAAATGAGAGTGGGAACCTGTTTGTAACCAAGATGGAGCAATAGGATGTGAATTTGTGAATTTCTCCTGTTCCACTCCTTTCAGTTTCCATTGAAAACTGTATCATTGACTTATTTCTTCGCAAATATTGACTATTTTGATTGTTTCTTCAAATAAGAGCACCAGAATCCACCATTTTCATTTGTCTGTTCGCAGGAACAATAGCTCTCCCGCTTGAAAACACTAAAACAATTTGCCCTGATCCTGTCCTCATGCTATGTTGGAAATCAGATTATTTTTCAGAACCTCGTTTACAAGGTCACCTCTCTTGAGCAGTCAATTTTGATACTTCCCACGAGTCACAACTTAATATAGGTTTGACTGTACTTGGAGATTATTGCCAGTTATTATTTTCCCCATTTAAATGCATTACTTTGCCCTTACATCATCATTGTAGCTATAAACAAACTGTACCTATGGGGATTCTTTTGTACATTTTAAGCAATAGCAAAATAATAGAAAATAAATCTGGTGCAACATTGACAGTACTTAAGTAGAAAAGCAATTAAGAGAACAATACAGTAGTATTAATGCTAATTACAGGTTCAGTTCATTACTTAAAGTCATTGATGACAGAGTCTAATTAGGCAATTATATTCAAAATTTCAGTTTACATTGACTATCATTTGTATGCACCTGCCACTCAATGGACTGGGCATAAAGTTATAACCATGTCCATTCATACGCCCATCCATACATCATGCCAGCATTCTGAAATCCAACAGTTGTCTAGACTTTTTATTTTCCTGTAGATATCGACTTCATTTCACCAATTCTTAATATACTGTTTACCTTTCATTTTTACTTTAGTTGTATAAGGTTTCAGTAGTTTAATTATTTTGTAACAGCAAGATTTCTACTTTGTTGGTTTTAAAAACCTACTTGATTATTTAGGAGATGCCCAAGTCCCTTTGTGGCTAAACATGTAGACCTATAAGTAAAAATTCAGAAATTTCAGGAAATACGGCACACAAAATTTAATGTGTGAATTTTTATTTTTGCAAGAAACCTATTCTGTCCAATTTCTGCAATAATGAAAACATCACAAAAATTAATGATTAAGTTAATATTAATTATCTGTTAAAAGAAAACCAAACCATTAAATACTTTTAAAAGTATCCACCCAGGTTTGCCCTACCACATTTTCCAATGTAAAGTTTTGTTTCACCATACCCAACTACACTGTTTTGTTGTGGAATGGAGAGTAGAGAAACAAAGTCATCAATTATTATAAATCTTATACTAGTACAAATTAATATTCAATTTCTAGTCCCCCCCAATCCTCCCTATATATTGCTCCTTATTCTATTTAGGGACTATGTTATGAATACTTAGATGCTTTCCCTTTTGGGGCCCGAACCAAACTCTGAAAAGATACAGTGCAAATGAAAGCATCTGTTTTACACTAATCAGAGATCAGTAAGGGACCCCAAGACATGTTAACCGGTTCTTGGTTAGAAGTATAAACAGAACAAACACAGGTTTGGGACAAAGAACCACAGTTTAATATTTTCTTTGCATATCAATAAAGCAATAACATAATTACAAACCAGCAAAATCAAGTTGAAAATCTGTGGTACTCCTAACACAAAGTACATGGTAACTGTGAGTTCTTTTGAAAACATTACTACTCTACTTATTAACAATATAATAAAAGGCTGAAATGACATAGCAATAAAGTAAAAACTATCCTCTAGGGAGCGGAGGGTGGGAATAAATAATTTACCAGAAAAATTCGAATGCCTGTTCAAAGCAAGCGTTGCTTTCAGAATAATTATGTGCTTGTGCCTAAAACAAAAGCCTTGTTAATTAAGCGCTGATTGGTTAATTCAAATGCTTGTTAAATTTGATTGGTTAATTAGTATGATCTCGAAAAAGCAATTAGTAAACAAGATTTCACATGCAGCAGCAACTGGGAAACCCCCACGCTGATTGGACCAATAATAGACTGGGATTCCCAATTAAAATTACAAATGTATATGTACAGGCATTGCACAAAAACGTATTGTGTATTAATAATCTATTTATACAAAATAGTTCCGTAAGATAATTATACGTACAAAATCTCTTAACATTATAATTTATTTCTCTTATAATTACTAAATATGCACTTTAGGTAACTCTGATTATGATGGAAGGCAATCAGGAAAAGAAAAAGAAAAGATTATTTTATTCAGTCAAGCAGCAAACATCATTTCAAAATACACAGCATTTGTTGGTGTGGATCAAGATACAAAAGTTCCAGTATCATTGACTGAGGAAGTTAACTATGGCTTTGCCCAAAGAGCGTATATGATTCCAATGGTGATTTTGTCTTTTAATTTTGTGGCAGGAGGGAAGAACTTTGTGTAATCTTTCAAATAAGACCAAAAAAGTATATGTAACTGACCTTTTAGCAGGATTTTGAGTTATTTTCATTTTTTTTTTCAATTTGTATTAAGAAAGAGTTGTCCTTTCTTATAACACTATATCTGAAATCATTGTATAAGTTTTCTGGAAGTTCTGATACAGTCGAACCTCGTTGTGTCGAAGTCGAAGGGACCGGACCAAAGTATTCGACTCATCCGAGGTTCGACTCATCCGAGGTCGAGTGTGTCGTCATAAATTTTGAATGCATGAAATACGGTATGAGATTTGTGTAAACTAGATACAATGAACAGTGTGCCTTTTTTTCTATATGACACTTTATGATTGTGTATTCAATCTCCATTTTTGGTCCTTCGTAATAATTAAAAACACAAGTACAGATACAAATCATGCACAAATAAAATCAATAGTCTGCACAAATATTTACAAAGGTCAGTCGCTATAAATTATGAAATCACTCGTGGCACGAAATAAGTTCTGAACGGTCTGTGATGAGGTCGTCTGCTTTACATTAAATTATCATTAATTTATTATAATTGTCCTAATCCTTTTATCTATTGTAATTAATGAGTTTTAAATCTAACGATTCATTTAATCTCGGCTTGGATCATTTAAATTGTTTCGTTTTTATCTCGGTGAAAATGTTCAACACACTAACATTCCGCTTGAACGATCAACAAAGGTGTTAATTGGCGGTCACCATAAACATGTCATTTTTAACTGTTATACAAACAAGTATGTTTACTCGGCTTTAATCTCTTTTGAAAATGATTAGGTGACATAAGAAATACATCTGATTTGAATTTTTATCATTAGGTCTGCATCTTTCGAAAATTCTTACTTTCAAGTTCGAGACATCGGGTCAATTTACATTAATTTTACTTCGACGGGACTATAAAATTTACTCGACTTAACCGAGTATTTGAATCAACCGAGTTCGACTCATCAGAGGTAATTATGCATTGATCAAATGGGAATTTTACCGGGACCGAGAAATTACTTCGACTCATCTGAGTTTTCGACACAACCGAGTTCGACACAACGAGGTTCGACTGTATATTACTTACATGTCATGCTCAAAATGAATTTTGTATTCTTTCATTTATTTATGTGGAGTGTGCAACATAGTGTTGAAGAGGATAGACATAGCGATTCTACATTTCTGGCTGCGTCAGTGGCATCAACAATTAGGATCAGCCTGTGGTTAAATTTTTTTAGATATCACTAACTTTGTCAAACCTTCTTCCAATTTAATGATTTTGGACAAAAGCTTTTTTATGATCAAAAACAGTATCCAGAGTAAAATTTTGAAAATATTTTGTTTTCATTTTTGGTGTTTTACTGTTAAATGGACTTGTTTGGTGTGACCCAAGGCTCTGTGTTGAAGGCCGTACTTTGACCTATAATTGTTTACTTTTTACACATTGTGACTTGGATGGAGAGTTGTCTTATTGGCAATCATACCACATCTTCGTATTTATAATTAGTTTTTTTTCACAGTAAACATTAAGATACAGTCTAAGGTTATGGTTTTTCAGACATTTTATATATTTTTTATTTTTCCACATTTAACTGATAAGTGTACTTGGTTTGTTTTGCAGTTAATGGTTACATACAGTCTGGGATTACCTTTTAGATATCACCAATTTTTTCACATGTTCCGCCGTATCTCAGAAACTATTTATGATTATTGCATAAAACTTCACACACAAGACGACGGGTGTATCATGCGCTCGTGGAGCAGCTGTTTATTAAGTTTATATCGTGGCTATTTACATATTATTGCATTTTAGTCAAATAGGAAGCAGTGAATACATGTATTATTTATAGAAAGTAAAAAAAAGAGGAATAGCAAAATTGGTTATTTTTTTTATGGTATAATTTCTCTCAGAAGTTTACAGGGAACTTTTGTGAGAATAAATCATGAATGCAAATAATAAACTAAATGGCTTTTGAATAGTTTAAAAAAATCATGAATGTAAATACATGCTTGTTCGATTATCTTGTAAAGCAAATTATGAAACAAAATATACACGAAACCAGTAGTAGTACAGTACTTCTTTTAATACACAACAACACAGATGGATATTTTAAACTTTAGTGGACATTTTATGAAGAACAGCCACTTTACAATAGCATCGCAACATTGAAATTGATTTTCACAAACCATGTAACTTAGTGTGGCTGAATCATGTGATCAAAATGTAATATTTTTTTTTCAGATGCGAAAATGTATGGTATCTAATATAGACATGGATTTACAGAGGGGTGAAATGCTTGATAATCTAGAATGCAAATCAGGTAATGCAGTATAGTAACAGCTGTACTATAAATTTAAACACAACATTGATTCATTCTGTCATTATTTGTACTAACACTTTGATCCACATTCCTAGGTTCTTTCATGAGGGTCTGGATGGAGGTTCTTGATTTCGGAATTGTTGATTTTTTTCGGCCATTTTTCTCTATTCTTCATATTTTTGGCATATTATTTTCTATTCTTTATATTTTTGCACCCCATTATTCTTTATTCTTTATTTTTTGCCTATTTTACACTATTTATTTTGTTGGACCATTTTTCTGTAGTATTGGCCCTTTATTCTCTATTCTGTAAACCCCATCCAGACCCTCTTTCATGGTTAGATTCTGGTCTTTAATTACAGGTACATATAATAGCTGCATATGAAAGGTGCATTGTCTTGATATATAGACTGTCCTGGAATATTTCATTGACAAAAACATTAATATTACCTGAGCAGCAGGCAAGGGCATTATTAATGTTGCAGTCAATACTTATTTTCCAAGGGTAGTCAGATTTTCTATCTAATATGAAATAATTCTTTTTCTGTTTACTTTCACCAGCTGTTACAGAGCTCATAAACATAACTGTAGGTTTTTGTCAGGTGGGAACTAGTATTAAGATTAAATTGGATGTTTGACCAAAGGCCAAAGAAAGCACTAAAAGGTTGCAAAAAATTGTGTTTCATGTGAACTGTGGGCTTGTGTGTATTTTCGACCTGCAGCTGATTTTGCCTCATGTATTTAAATTTATTTACTATAAACTGATTTTCCATTTGGTGTTCTTGCAAAAATAAGTATTGCTACATACCAGAACTTTGGTTTGTTTGAGATTTAATGTTTAAATAGTGAAATGTGTTGCTCTTTGCAGTGATCACTTTTAAATTGAAGACTAAATACTATTTTTATATATTTACAGAAGGTCTTACATCTAGTGGAAGTACATTTATTGCAAGTGCAAGAAAGCTTAAGAGACAATCTTGGTGGACAAGGTTTGTGGTAAGAAATGGACATTAACAATTGCTATTAAAATATTAATTTACTCTTTTAGAAATAATCGTCCTTTTTTTTATTTGAAAAGTGACATTTGTCATTTAACTATCTTTTTAGCTCAATTGGCCAAATGGTTCATAGGTTATCTAGTATAAACTTTTTGTCCCTGCCAATCAATCAAGATCAACATCATTACTGAAAATAGAACATAAGGTATAAAAATGCAAGTTGTTTTCTAATATCTTGAAAAACAATTATAGATGGGGAAAATTTAACTGAGCAAAAATACTTACATGTAAATTCCTATCTAATTGTCAGATGACTCTTTATAGCAGGTATTGCCTTAAATGACTGTATTTGACAAAGGAGGTACGATAAAGAGTTATTATCAGTGTTCCCACTGTCTGTATTACTCCCTTCAGCTTGTCATAGAACTGCATATCACAGCTTTGTGACGTCAAATACTTTGACATGGCATTAATAACTTTGACCAGGACATATCACCAACGTCACAATCTATGAATGAACCGATGTTGATAAGTTTAACCCGATTTAATCACATCATCTTCTGGATTGAACTGGTGAAGCAAAGAAAACACTTGTTTCTATCATGCAAATACACATATACAATCTGATAAATCGATAATTTGATTATCTACATCTTTATATTGTACAATATCAGTTGTTCAACACATTATGAACTCTATTTGAACTGGTGTGCTGTGCTCACTGGACAAAAAACTTTAAACAGTTAATTATCAAATTAACAACCAATACTGGATCTAAAAAAATGGCAGTATGACTGACTTGTTTAATGGATTTATTGGAATTTTGAAAATGACTATTTTTTGACAGCAAAGATGATCAACAGTATAGAATCTTTGAGAAATTTGTGAATGATATATATTTTATTCTTATTTTTTTTATGTAAATAAATAAAGTGAACCTGGTACTGTAGGAAAAAAAGACATTATATAGGTAAGATCCTGTGAAAATTTCACAAAATACTGTCTTTGGTGTGCAAAGGAATTGATATATATTTTAGTATTTTGTTTCTGTATTTCTTTTCATCAATATTTTATGTTTGTATTTCAGCCAAGTTTGCCAAGTTTTTCATGGCCAAGCTTCTTAAAAAGCAGTAAGTACAGATTGAGTGGGTGTCAACTCACAATATATTCGTGGGAGCTTCTCAATATTTTAAATGCCGTCATCAGCGGAAAATATTATGTAAACTGTTGTCCTTCTGTTTGTCCACATGCAATAAAAGATTTGAGAATGATTTGATCAATCAGTGAAACCATCTCACCGTGAATATGCATGAAATAATTGCTACTAGATGTTAAGCAAGCAACAATCGATCAGTCAAATCTATAAAAGAAGAAGTTAATTACATGTATAAAAATTGTATTCATAGTCTTTGATTTTGGTTCAAAAGAATATGTTAGAACAAAACTTAAAAAATTATATGGTGCATCTAAAATCTGAAGATATTTGACAATTCCATGACCAAAAAAAACTGAATGACAGTTTTAGATAAAATTATAGGGCTCATAATCCACATTATGATTTATAATGCATAATAATTCACAAATATTGAAAATTCCTAAATGACAAATACCAGAACTTTGTATAGAATGTTTGAGTCAAATATTTGTTTTTGGGGTATAGATTACAAGAAATTTAATAAGAGCCTTTATGTCACTGGCTTGATAAACAACGTATATATGTTATGCATTGATCTTTTAAAAAAAAGTAAGTTCTGTATAAGAAAAGGGAGATAACTCCAATTGAAAATTTTTCACAGTGAAAGTTGCCCTTCATTTCTCACAAGTACTTTGATTACTAAAGGATATGCATGATGCATTTGTTTGAGTACTAAGAAAATCTGGTAACAGTTCTGCTTTATACTTGCAGAGGCTACTGCAGAGCAAACACAAGTACAGATTGAAGAAGAACAAGAAGGGCAAGGGTCAGAGGATGAGGATGACTCATATACAGATGTTCCGTCATCAAATCAGTCGACAGGAGATAAATTGATGGACCTTGTATCACAACAAAATTTTGACGGATCCTGGGCACCAACTCAAAGATTGGCTACAATAATAAACACTACAGAAACAAATTTGAAGGCAAAATACAAGGTAATGGTGTAATGTTTTGTTATCTCTCAATAACGGAAAATAGAATTGTTGTTTATTTCAAAGATGATTGGACTTAGGTAATTGATTTAATATAACAGGAATTATTAACAGAAGTAGAGAGTGCAAATCTATCAAATGGGACAGACAATTTACAGTAAGAAAACAGTACTTTAAGATATAAAGAGACAACTGTATAACTTTATTCTAGTAATTTATCTCTGCTGTGTAAAGGTTAGACTTAGAGATTTTGGTTTACATCACAAATATGAAGTCCGTCTGTTACTCTTATAAACATTTATGGATGTAAGGAAGTCTTTCAAACAAACAATGGTTAAGTGGCTGTCATTGTTTGCCGTTTGTCATATTTGTTTTTTTGGCACATATCATTGTTCAAATTTTTTTATGCCAGTGTCATATGTATAACTAACTATATTGAATATATCACAGAATATATATAAAAGCTCAATCTAAAAAGAAAGAGAAAAGAAATTAAATTGATAAAGGGTATATGTTATAGTAGAATTGTAATTTGAACATTTAAATGTCATGTGAAAAGCCCTTATGCAACACCGTTCCTGTGTATGAGAGTATGTGCATATCGAATAAAAAAGTATGGTAAGTTTAATACTAGAGGATTATAGCATTGTCTGACAAAAAGTATGTTTATTAAGACATAGTCATTTTATGCTTCAATAACCTTATTGTTTATAATATGAGATTGACAAAGCCAATTTGGCTATCTCTTTAATTGTAGACTACTGGTACCTGTGTTTAATTGTAGACTACTGGTACCTGTGTTTTGAATTTGACTTTGACTGTTTATTGAACACCAAACAAGAACAAAAATGTCTTAATCTTTCTCTTTCAATGAGTTAAATGTGCTAACATTTTATATGCTTTTAGGGAAGTGTTTGGTGTACAGCAATAGTGATCATTTTCCTGGAAACCAATTTCAGTCATTGTAAAGCAGAATGGGATATGATTTGTGACAAGGCAATTCAATGGCTTACATCTCAAGAGAAGGATGGGAAAACTGTTGATGAAATTTTACAGGAAGTCAAAGAGTCCAATATTGTTAAAATAATGTGAAATATAAATATAATATAGTTAAACCTGTCTAATGTAACTCTTTTGGATCCCAAGATATTATATCTAAATTAGACCAGTATTTGGTTCAAAAAGTTTAGGATAGTGGTTTGTCTTTTCACCGATTTTCTTTTTCCATGGATTTGTCTTGAAATTTCTTCTACTCATCTTTGGTAACTAAAAATATGGATATTCTTCATTATAAAAGAAATTTGCAGTTATAAATTTAGGAAATCATTTGAAATAAGGTATACATCTCCCTCATGCATAGCACTGATTCTTTTTCAGAGATAAACTATACTTGGGAACTTTTCTTTTCTATCATTTTTTCCTATTTTGGATTTAGTTTTGGATTTACAAAAATTTATACCTCAAGCATCACTGAATAAACATATGTCAGAAAGGTCATTTGATTTATCTGTTTAATGTTATTAATACTGTCTGTAAGTTACTAAAGAAAATCATTTGTATGTAAGATGCCAGGATCTAGTTTCGACAGATTAGCAGTTTAAGAAGGGTTTGATTTAGTCAGGTTTAACTGTAAAAGTGTAATATAGCTATGTGACTCAGTGCCATTCAATGCTTTATATGTGCAATTTAGTGCTATCAGTCTTTCATTTATAAAAAAGTTAAAGTATATACCCTGTAGCATTGTAGTTTATATGAAGTATTTATGTATCTGTGTTAGGATTCAACTATTGGTTTATTGCATTATTTAAAACATACACCCACCTAGGGGCATTATGTTTTCCGTCCGTCGTCCATTTGTCTGTCTGTCCCTCTTCAGGTTAAAGTTTTGGGTCAAGGTAGTTTTTGATGAAGTCGAAGTTCAATAAAGTTGAAACTTAGAACACATGTTCCGTATGATATGATCTTTCTAATTTTCATGCCAAATTAGAGTTTTTACCCCAATTCACGGTCCACTGAACATAGAAAATGATAGTGCGAGTGGGGCATCAGTGTACTATGGGCACATTCTGGTTTTTGGTGATGTGTACACTGTGCGGAATGTGTCCTTTCTAATATTTCCCCTTACAGGCCTTTTATTTGACATAGTTGTAAATTTCTAATAAAATATTTTAAAATAATTTTTTAGACAATTTTTGTCTTGGGTGCAATTGCTAGATTTTGTGATTCAATCAAACAGGCTAGACACCTCTGTGTTAACAGCTTATTAAGAAATTTTCACCCTTAATTTTAGAAGTAGTTGTTGTTTCCTAAGAAAAATAGTTGATGTGTTAATAAGTTAACCGTATGAACTTATTTTTATGTTATAAGTTATTATATGTAAAAACAACATGCTTCAAAATACTACTCAAGAAAACTAAACCAAGACACAGGAACCCCAACAAGAACCAGAGAGACATCTTTGAAAGAGTGCATCTTCATTTTTCTCAAAAATGGACACTAAGAATAGTATCACTCACCTCAAGTTAATAAAGTGACTTTTCTAAATTAATAAAGATGTTAAATATTTTAAAGGACATTAGCTACAATTTAGACGAAAAAAAAGAGGATGAGTTTCCCAAAATTGTTGCATGTATATTTCTGTATTGAAGATCCTGAACATTTTAATTTTTTTAACTAGTTATAAATAATTTACCGCATTTTTTTTTTTTTATTCTTTATAGTTTTCATTAGTGTTATATTACATTTTTTTTAATTTTCATATAGATTTGTAGATGTTATATATTTTGTAGACATTTTAATTTATTAAATTTGTTAATTTTAAATTGTTTTTCGTCTGTTTGGGAAATGCAATTTTTGCAAATTGATGATTTATAGCCTTGCTAACAAAACAGAGTAAGATTTGTATTACTGAACTATTAAACTATGATGGTATATATTTTGACAAGAATGCCTTGTTAATCCATACTGCATGTGCTGCAGGGACATAGTAATAGTCTTTGTCCATCTAAAAGACACTTTATTTTTCAGATATCAATAACTTTATTTAAACTTCATGGAATGTTATGAAACTTGGACAGATTCTTCATGATCAGATTAAATGGCATTATTTTTTTAATGAATTTTTATTTAACAACTCTTGCAGAAGTTCAGGGGATTTGACCTTATTTTTTTTACTTGTGACATTTTGTGAACTCAACTTGTCTAGGACCATTTAACAGAAAGCTATGATACTTGGTACTTGGTATAATTGTTTTTCATCAAGTGTAGTTGACCATACTTAAATGTCTTTCTGATTTGACCATTATTATTGGAGTTATTGGACTTATATGACCATGTTTTACTATTGTAACACAATGACACCTTGAGAATCCTCTAAAACCTTTGATTAGAAAGAATAAGAAACAGATTTATTCACACAAAAAAACATGCATGAAAATGAGCTTTCATGGGACTTTAATACTTGGTAGTATTGTTTGTCATCATCTGTATTTGATCATACTCAATTATCATTTTAATTTGACAATTCCTAAGGGGTTGAGGGACTTTGACCATTGTTAACACAATGACACTTTGCAATCTTAAACCTATATATAGATATAAGAAGATGTGGTATGAGTGCCAATGAGACAACTCTCCATCCAAGTCAAAATTTATAAATGTAAACCATTATAGGTCAAAGTACGGTCTTCAACACGGAGCCTAGGCTCACACCGAACAGTAAGCTATAAAGGGCCCCAAAAATTACTAGTGTAAAACCATTCAAACGGGAAAACCTCCATTTTAAGACCATTAACCAGAAAGCTTTTATACTTTGAGGATGCTATAGAAATAAGAAGATGTGGTATGGGTGCCAATGAGACAACTCTCCATCCAAGTAATGTTATGATATTGTAATTATCATATCTATTTAGTTGGCCTAATTTGTTTTGTGTGGCCTATTATACATGTTTACATTGTGTACAAAATAAAATACAGTGTGTTACAACTATGCAGTTTAGAAATCACTGGAACAATCATTGATACTAATGGAATGATTAGAACTTTCTATTTCACTTACATAACGTTTCCAGAATGATCATAACAAAAGATGCGTAATTTATATTTCTAGCGTTTACTAGAAATTTCAGTTTGAGTATTTAAATGCAGACCCAAAAGTTAGTTGAATATAGAGATTTGGACATAGACATAGATAGACTTAGACATCGATAGACATCAACATTCTCAGCAGTTGGATTGACACTTTTATTTACAAACTACATCATACTAGATTGTGACCAATTGGATATAATATTCTGTGGATTCCTGTGAAGATTTCCGGATAAAGAAAAGATAAAAGATTGGACTCATATTTTGACAGTTAAGTTGACATTTCTTTTTGTGTAATACTTTTTGTAAACTAGTGTATAATAAATCTTGTTAAATTTTATTATTGATTCGTGTCTTTTGTTGGCTACAATTAAAAGGCGATTTTCTGACATAACAGAAATTGGGGGCTCGTGTTCGGGATAACGTAAATATCTCATTGAAAATTTTTCAGTATATTTTATTAGAATTAGCCAACAAAATTCTACAATATTGCATTTGATGCCGGTAAATTTTTGAAAACGCCAGACCTGGAGAAGTTTGATAATTTAAAGAAAGAGGAATTAGTGTTGCTTGCTAAACATCTGAAATTAGACTTTAGAGTATCTATGAGAAAACAAATTATAAAAAATTTGGTAATAGACAAATTAGTTGACTCAGAAATTTTTGGTGACGAGGCTCTTGAACTTAAGGTCGAAAATGTTGATGCTACCAAATTAAAACAGCTTGAATTAGAACATGAATTTAAATTAAAACAATTGGAAAACGAAATCAAAATAAAACAATTGGAAAAAGAAGAAAAACAGGCAGAACTTGAAACGAAGGAAAGGTTAGAGATGGAGAAAAAAGAAAAAGAAGAAAGGTTAGAAATGGAGAAAAAAGAAAAAGAAGATGAATTTAAATTAAAACAAGATGAATTGAAATTAAAACAGGCAGAACTTGAAATGAGAGAAAGGTTAGAGATTGAAAAAATGAAAATTGAAATGGCAAAAGAAGAAAGCAACACTAAATTCCAGTCAAAATCAGAACATCTTAATTTTGATGCAGCAAAAAACATACGTTTGGTTCCCAAATTTTGTGAAAAAACAGTTGACAAATTTTTTCCACAGTTTGAGAAAATTGCTCAAAATTTGAAATGGCCGAAGCCTTTTTGGACTACAATGCTGCAAAGTGTTTTTGAGGGCAAGGCCGCTGAAATTTACTCAGCACTTTCATCAGAAAATAGTTCTGATTATGACGCGGTTAAAAAGGAAGTTTTGAAAGCTTATGAGCTGGTGCCAGAAGCATATAGACAGAAATTTAGGTTTTATAAAAAGTTTGATTCACAAACCTATGTTGAATTTGCTAGGGAAAAAGAAGATCTATTTGATAAATGGCTCACGTCAAAGAAAATAGATAAAAATTTTGATAATTTCAGACAATTGATGTTATTAGAAGAGTTCAAGCAGTGTGTTCATTTAGACTTAAAAACACATTTAGATGACAAAACTGTTGAGACATTACAAGATGCAGCTGTTATTTCCGATAATTATACTCTTTCACATAAAAGAAGTTTCAAAGGTCAAAATTTTAATACTTCGAGTGGAAATTACAAGAATCAAAGCACTGAGAGTACTGATAGTAAGCCTGTTGCACAGAATAAGAGACAGTCTAGTCCTGCGAGTCAGGCTTTTAAGTCCAGTTTTTGTGATTACATGGAGGATTATATACCCTTTATGTCTGATGGGTTTGTTTCTATTGTTGATAATACTTCTCCTCAGCCTATTAAGATTTTACGGGACACTGGAGCTTCTCAGTCTTTATTGTTAGAAGGTGTGTTGCCTTTGTCCGAGGAGACTTCTGTTGGTGCCTCCGTTTTGTTACAAGGTGTGGAGTTAGGTTGTATAGATGATCCCCTCCATCGTATTTATCTGAAGTCAGATTTGATAACTGGACCAGTTGTTGTGGGTGTTCGTCCTAATCTCCCTGTTGAGGGTGTTTCATTATTGCTAGGAAATGATCTAGCTAGGAACAAAGTGGTTGCTGAACCAATTGTTACCAATGAACCGGTGGTGGATGTTAAATCACCTGAAGATGATGCTGAACTGTATCCAGCTTGTGTCGTTACTAGGGCGATGGCTAGAAAATAACAGAAATTGGGGGCTCGTCCGGGATAGATTGAAAAATTCAGAAATTTTGTCAAATTTAGATTCAAAACTTGCACATCTGTCTTTTGATCGTAGAGAAAAATTAAAAGCTTTGGTATTTTCTTTTAAAAATCTTTTTCCAGATGTGCCAAACAAAACCACTGCTGTTTGTCAAGATGTCGATGTTGGTGATACTTCTCCAAAACCACTGCTGTTTGTCAAGATGTCGATGTTGGTGATGCTTCTCCAAGTAAGCAACATCCTTACCGGCTCAATCCACTCAAACTTGAATTTATGAGACAAGAAATTAAATATATGCTTGACAATGATATTATTGAGCCGAGTAACAGTGAATGGAGCTCTCCTTGTCTGCTTGTGCCCAAACCAGATAAAACCTTTCGTTTTGTAACTGATTTCAGAAAAGTAAATTCTGTTTCAAAATCTGATTCCTATCCGATTCCATGGATAGACGACTGCATTGATAACATTGGAAAAGCAAAATTTGTGAGCAAATTTGATTTATTGAAAGGTTACTGGCAAGTCCCATTGACACAGAGAGCTCGAGAAATATCAGCTTTTGTCACACCAGATGGCTTATTTCAATATACTGTAATGCCGTTTGGCATGAAAAGTGCTCCAGCTACATTTCAAAGAATGATCAATAATGTTATAAAAGATTTAGACTGTTGTTATGCTTATATTGATGATCTTATTGTATGTACTGATAGCTGGGAAGAGCATTTAACACATTTATATGATACTTTTGATAGATTGTCACAATCAAATTTGACTGTTAATCTTGGTGAAAGTAAATTTTGTCAGGCCACTGTTGATTATTTAGGGCATACAGTTGGCCAAGGTCAGGTGAAACCTATTACGGCTAAAGTGGATGCAATTACCAAATTTCCTCCTCCTACAAATAAAAAACAACTTATGAGATATTTAGGCATGATTGGATTTTACAGGAAATTCTGTTCAAATTTTGCTACTGTTGTTCAACCATTGACTCATCTTTTACGGAAAGATTCTAAATTCATCTGGAGTGAAAATTGTCAAAACGCTTTTGAAAATAGCAAATCAATTTTAATTAATAATCTGTTCTGATCACTCCAGACTTTGAAAAACAATTCAAACTTGCCGTTGATGCAAGCGATGTAGGAGTTGGAGCTGTTTTATATCAAGAGACAGATGATAATGTTGAAAAACCTATATCATATTTTTCTAAGAAATTAGATAAACATCAGAAAAATTATTCGACTATTGAAAAAGAGTGTTTTGCACTGTTGTCTGCACTTCAACATTTTGATGTATATTTAAATCCCACTGTGCATCCTATTCTTGTTTATACTGATCATAATCCTCTCACCTTCATACATAAAATGAGAAACAAGAACCAGAGATTGACTAGGTGGAGTTTATTATTACAGGAATATGATGTTATTGTAAAACATATTAAAGGTAAAGATAATGTAATAGCAGATGCTTTATCTAGAACTTATTAAAACACTGTGTATATACTGTGTATTTTGAAAATACTTACTATATATTACTATGTATTTTATATTATTCATGAAAAGTTTTTGTTACACTCAAACTTTTTTTAAGGGGGGGAGGTGTTATGATATTGTAATTATCATATCTATTTAGTTGGCCTAATTTGTTTTGTGTGGCCTATTATACATGTTTACATTGTCTACAAAATAAAATACAGTGTGTTACAACTATGCAGTTTAGAAATCACTGGAACAATCATTGATACTAATGGAATTATTAGAACTTTTTATTTCACTTACATAACGTTTCCAGAATGATCATAACAAAAGATGCGTAATTTATATTTCTAGCGTTTACTAGAAATTTCCGTTTGAGTATTTAAATGCAGACCCAAAAGTTAGTTGAATATAGAGATTTGGACATAGACATAGATAGACTTAGACATCGATAGACATCAACATTCTCAGCAGTTGGATTGACACTTTTATTTACAAACTACATCATACTAGATTGTGACCAATTGGATATAATATTCTGTGGATTCCCGTGAAGATTTCCGGATAAAGAAAAGATAAAAGATTGGACTCATATTTTGACAGTTAAGTTGACATTTCTTTTTGTGTAATACTTTTTGTAAACTAGTGTATAATAAATCTTGTTAAATTTTATTATTGATTTGTGTCTTTTGTTGGCTACAATTAAAAGGCGATTTTCTGACATAACAGTAACAATGTGATAAAAGTAAACAATTATAGGTCTAAGTACGGCCTTCAATGCAGAGCCTTGGCTCACACTGAACAGTATGCTATAAAGGGCTATATGTCTTTATGTGTAGTTCAGTAGACTATGAACCATTGTGATTTGACGATTTTTCTGGGAGTTTTATAACATTATCCATTTTTGTCTTGCATACCATGAAAGTGAGACATAGGGATAACAATCCAGTGGCAGTGTTATAAACTCTTTGCTTAAAGCTTTATATTTCAGGGGGTAGACTACTTGGCTTTGACCTCATTTTCCTGGTTCAGGGTCTGCTTTAAACAAAAGTGCACAAGCTGAAATGTCTTTCCTGCTTTACTGACCATTGCTTTTATGTTAAAAGTTTTAAAGATAAAGGTTTTACCACAAATATCCCATAAACTTAACATTTTAAAAAATTCACGACAATGAGGTCAAGGCCAGATAAATCCTGTAAGAAAGACATGCACACTTCACAATTATTTCATACACCAAATATAGTTGACCTTTTACTTATGGTAATTTGAAAACAGACCAAAACACAAAAACTTAACATTGACCAAAAAAGCATGAAAATGAGGACATAGTTCGATTATACCTGACAGACAAACATGTACAACTTACAATCATTCCACACACCAAATATACTTGACCTGTTGCTCATTGTACTTGACAAATAGACCAAACATATAAACCTAACAATGACCAATGAACCATGAAAAAGAGGTGATGTCAGATGAATCCTACCAGCTAACCTTTAACCCTTACAATCATTTCATACATCACAATATAGTTGACCTACTGTTTATAGTATCTGAGAAATGGAACTTTTCACATAACTTTAACCTTGATCACTGATCCATGAAATGAGGTTGAGGTCGGTTGAACCCTGTCTAGTGGAAATGTAGAGGTTGCAACAAATTCATATACTAAAAATATGGTTCCTATTATTCGTAAAAATGAGAAATTAACATGACAAAAAAACTATAATTTTTTTCAAATGGTCACCATGAAAATGAAGTTAAGGGCAATGCAAAGAGGACAGACAGAAACTTTGTAACATAAGGTATCTGCATACAAGGTATGAAGCATCCAGGTCTTCTACCTTCTTAAATATAAAGCTTTATACAAAAAGTGCACACTGCTGCCCCTGAATAGTAATAGCTGTCTTACATGCTTTAACTTTAGTGGCAGGCAACACAAAAAACTATTTTTATGCCCCCGCTGTAGTGGAGGTGGCATTAAGTTTTACCCTTGTCCATCTGCACATAAGTACATACGTCCCAAAGTTGGTTTCCGTTCTCTTAACTTTAGTTTGCCTCTACTAAATGTAATGAAACTTATACACAATGCTTATAACCACAAAATACAGATCAAGTTTGAATTTTGGTGGTGTCACTTTTACTGTTCTAGAGTTATGCCCCTGTACAAATGGAAAAATTGCTGAATTTTTGTTTCCTTTCTCTAACTTAAGTTATCCTCAACCAAATGTTATGAAACTTATACACAATACTTATTACCACAAAACTCAGATCAAGTACATATTTGGGTAGTGTCACTTTTACAGTTCTTCAGTTATGTCCCTTTATAACTTAATATATGCAAGCAGGGGCATCATCTGTGTCCCAGGGACACATTCCCCATTTATTTTGAAATGTGAATACCTGGTTTTATGAGTAGCAGGATAACTATATTTGGTATATAGGATCCTGGGAAAATCTACTTGTCCATCAGTTGGGTTCACCTGACCTAATCCTCATTTCATGGATCAGTGATCAAGGTTAAGTTTTGGTATTAAAGTCCATATCTCAGATACTGTGAGCAGTATTAAATTAAACTATGTCTAGGTTAGTCTATGAAAAGTATATACTATGAAATTTAGAGTGAGGAGTTTTTTTTCATTTCAAAGTAAAAACTAAAAGATTTATCAGAACATGTATATATATATATATATATATATATATAGGTTGCACATTATCTTCAGACATTATCAGGGTTTTTTACTTCATGACATCGTCCTGAAGATGCACGAGATATTTGCCACTGGACATTAAGCAACCAATAATCAATCAATTCATGACGAAAAAGATCAAGTTGACTTAATTTCCCTTTACAAGGTTTCACAGTACACACTTTTTTGTGTACAAAGTAATTGTATGGATGATAAATTATCACAATTTTAAGATGGCGTTGTTCTCTAATCAAGGTATAAAGAACCATATTTGTTACTCCTTATTTATTATTTAAATGAAAGAAACTTGCAATAGTCAAAAACGTTATTTAGATCCAAAGATTTTAATAGCAGGATATTTAAAAATCAATGTGAAAAACTAATTACAAACTATTTAATTTAATTAACAGCGGCTTCCAAACTTTTTTTGAGCCAGCCGGACATTTCATATCTTATGCCGCTTTTAAATCCCTTTAGACTTAGTAAATAAGGCAACTATGATAATCAGTTGGCCATCAATCGGCATCATATATGATATAACCAATGATTGACACGATATTACACTTTACTTTGATATAAATTCGATGTTCTGACGTAAGGTGTTAAATTGAAAGTGCAGCATTTGAAGTGTGCAACATCAGCGTACTAATTCTGCCTAATTCCGCTTTAGACTCTTTATTTGTGCAAAATAACGTTGTCAAAAACTTTACTTTTGTTTTTAAAATCACATTTTCTAATGCCAGATATTGACTAGACAATGGTAAATCACGGATCAGAGACGGATACGTAATATCCGTGTAAGTTTACGATTGAGTTAAGTAGCCTTTTTAAGTTATTTCTTCAAGAAAATACTCGAAATGAACGTTAAAGGTATCAATGATAATTTTAGCATTATTGAAGAATTAGGATGCATAATTAAATTTCCCACCAGCGCACAATATAGACACATGCGCACACGTGTACTAGTTCAAACAACGCGGTTCTGACGATTATTCGTTTAAAACCTTTTCAAATTTTTCATCAAATCATATTTATTAACGTATTTCTTATAATTTCAAACTTTTAGACTAAACTGATTAGATGCAACCCGCTGAAATGTAAGAAAATAACTTTGAATACTCTTTAGCGCCCAGTTTTTAACACGATGTACACACAGGGACTGAGTTGCAGATTAAAATTTTGTTAATCAATGTTTTTATTTTTTTTTAGTATTTCCTGTCTTTTGTATTACTTTATTAACGTATTTGACGTTGACAGCACTATTTCTTTGTTTTCTAGCAATGTGCAGTTTACTATCCATATCCGTATACCGAAAACAGTATACGGATATGGATAGTAAACTGCACATTGCTAGAAAACAAAGAAATAGTGCTGTCAACGTCAAATACGTTAATAAAGTAATACAAAAGACAGGAAATACTAAAAAAAAAATAAAAACATTGATTAACAAAATTTTAATCTGCTAACCGAGTCCCTGTGGATGTACAGTATGGCATGGTATTGGTTGCAAAATTTGATATTTTCATTCAAATGCAATATTTTTCATTTAATTGGTATATTTTTCATTTATATGCAATATTTTTTCATTTATATGCAATATTTTTCATTTGTATGGTATATTTTTCATTTATATGCAATATTTTTCATTTATATGCAATATTTTTCATTTATATGCAATATTTTTCATTTGTATGGTATATTTTTCATTTAAATGGTATAATTTTTCATTTATATGCAATATTTTTATTTCTATGGCATGGTATTGGTTGCAAAATTTGATATTTTTCATTCAAATGCAATATTTTTCATTTAATTGGTATATTTTTCATTTATATGCAATATTTTTCATTTATATGCAATATTTTTCATTTGTATGGTATATTTTTTCATTTATATGCAATATTTTTCATTTATATGCAATATTTTTTCATTTATATGCAATATTTTTCATTTGTATGGTATATTTTTCATTTAAATGGTATAATTTTTCATTTATATGCAATATTTTTATTTTAATGGTATAATTTTTCATTCAAATGGTATAATTTGTCATTCAAATGCAATATTTTTATTCAATTTGTATAACTTGTCATTGTAATGCAATATTTTCATTCAATTGGTATAATTGTCGTTTTTTATTTATATGCAATAATTTTTATTTATATGCAATAATTGCATTATGGGAAATTGTTTGACGTCACAAGGTCAAATTTGCAACAACGTTTGTGATTGGTCGATATAGTCGGGCAGCCCTGCTTGACTCACATGTTGAAGTTGGCACGTTCTCTATGAACTCCCCTGGTTTGATTAGCTGTTGATATCTATATATGAGAAGGTAACGTTTTGTATAACTGTTTGCATTCCCCCTTTCTTTCTCAACACGAATGCATGACCAAGAATTAAAAAAACGCGTCGCCCCACTAACTAAATCTTGCGTTCATGCGAGTCCGGCATTGCAGGCTGATACTGTTAGTGTTACTGTTAGGATTATGTACCCTTGTGTTGATTCAATACTAAACATATGGAAAGTTTATAGAAAATCCATAGTCCAAATAATTATGACGTCTGGCAAGGCTATTTTGATTTTTTTTCTTGGACGCCTTCCTGCGACCAAAATAGCCTTGCCAGACGTCATAATTATTTAGACTAGAACATGGATCCACAGCCTTTTCTTTTAATCTTGTTCCTCAAATAAGGCAATTTAATAACTGATAGATATCGGAGTATTGCTCGAAATTTCCTCAAAACAAGTTTATTACTGTAGTTATAATAATGGTTAAAACAAATAAAAATGAGCTCAAATTAAGTACACCTTTAGGGTGCACTTGACTGGCTCAGCACCACTCCAGATGTTTGGGAATTTATAGGTTGCTTATATTTTTTGTAAACAATTATTAAACACAAGGATTTATATAGTAGTCCTACTATATAAATCCTTGATAAACACAAGCACATTTTAGAAAAGCAAGTGAGTAATCTATGTTTGAAATTTTGTGGATTTTCTATAGAAATCTTGGTTTATTTGCCACAAAGTGCTCGCTTTGTTTATAAAAAATCCGCAAACCAGAACTGGAAGTTGACAGCAGGTTCATCAGATGGAAACACTTGTTGGAAACAGTTGGGGTACATCTAATAACCAATGTAAAAAGTGCCAAATATGCACCACAATGGCCGTTTATGGAAAAATTGGAATGTGTTCTAGTTCCCATCTCTGAATCCTCAAGTAGATTTTTTTCAACGCCCACTGTGGTTAATAATTACTATATGTCTTTGCATATTTCAAAACATATTTTCTTCAGGAATTGTTAGCTCTCTAGAACTTTTATTTGTCAGCATATTTTGTTCATATTTATACACGAGCTATATATTATTCATAGCCTCTCATAGGACAATTTTGAATTTCAGCCAGATTCACTTTTATTTCAAGGAGAAATTGCCCTTTATATGATTGAAAATTTGTCGTTTCCAACTTGTTAGCACTGATTAGGATTATACCCCGCTTTAAAAAGGGGGTATACTGTTTTAACTCTGTCTGTCCATCCATCAGTCCGTCCCATGAATATTTTTGCATTTTTACTCAGGAACTACAATACAATGATTTCTGAAATTCTGTTTCAGGGTTTATGTAATACAGCTATACCGTTTGATGTGTTTTCAGATTCATCACTCAACAACTTCCTGTTTACCGAATACTTGTATGATTTTACACATGTCTTTGATAGCCAAGTTGAAAATTTTCATCACATTTTTTCAGGAACTACAATACAATGATTTCTGAAATTTGGTTTCAGGGTTTATATAAGTCAGCTATACTGTGTGATGTGTTTTCAGATTCATCACTCAACAACTTCCTGTTTACCGAACACTTGCATATTTTACACTATTAATATTATCCACTTGCGGCGGGGTATCATCAGTGAGCAGTAGCTTGTAGTTTCACTTGTTTTATATTTTGAATGGATTAAATTTATATTTACATTAGGAAAATGGGGAAGGGAAGGGGGGAATTAGTCCTTTAATATACAAGTAAATATTCCAAATTGTATGTTGAATGTGTCACCATCTTGTTGGTGTTTTGTTCTCCATCCATTGATTTTCTCTTTATGGCACCTCGGTATGGATACTTTTGCTTAAAATGCATAAGCCCAAGAACAGGATTTATGGCTCTTTGTTTGACAGAAAAGTGTCATTTTAACGCCTGTCTAATACTGGACATTTTATTGTATACCATTGTCTGTAACTTTCAATTGGTGAATTGTTTATAACACATTCTGTTTCAACTTGTCAATATTCTGATTTTGTCAAATAGGGAGAGTATGCAAGAATCTGCTTAATAACACCTCCTTAAAATTTAGATAACTGAGGTTTCTCCCCATATCTTAGAAGAATTTGACTCCTGTTGATGCAAATCGTTGTCTTTAAGTATTTTCAGCTATTTTGTGAGAAGTACACGATTGCAAATGTACATATACTATTTTTTTAGTCTGAGGATTTCAGTCCCTTTTTTAATATATAAGGCACAATGGGTACTTGCTTCCATTTGTGTAATCTGAAGCTGGATATACTATTTTTTTTAAATAGGACCATGCAGTAACATATATGCAAGAAGCCAGAGAAAACAGTACAACAATATTTTATTTAGCATGTTCAAAACAAAATAAATGAGAATTTACGCTTTATTCAAACTGTTAAATTGTGACTAATTTTGATGAAAATCTATTTGTCCCAGTTATCTGTATACCAAAGTCATGACTGAATTCAGTCATCTTGCACTACAACTTTCATCTTAATTTATTAATTGAATATTCAATTGATAATACATTAAAATTGAGATTGCCATCGGGTCACCCCTACCCCATCATGTTTGAACATATTTTAAATGGTTGAGATCCCCACCCCTAAACCATTTATTCTTGTATGTGACAATAAAACAAATAAAACGAAATATTACATGTAGGGGATGTCTATGGGGAGCACCCCCATCCCCTTATGTTTGTTAAATTGTAAATGGTCAAGATCCCCACCCCTTAACCATATTCTTGCATGGGATAACAATGCAATTCAAATGAAATATAGGTAAAGTCTGTGAGGGTCACCCCCGCCCCCTCATGTTTGATAAATTGTAAACGATCAAGATCTTTGTACCTAGACCATATATATGTTCTTGTATGGGACAATAAAACAAATCAAATGAATATGTGACCATAGGAATTGCAAATTAAGGGAGCTTTGTTTGGGAGACTTCGTAAGTTCGTAACAGCATCTTGTTACAATTACTTCTTGTTATAAATGCCATTATGGGTTTCTTGGGCACTCAGATACATTGTAACACAGGCCCGTGGTTGCTAATTTTATAAAATGGACTATTCTTACTTCCTGTATATCTGGCTGGGAACCCAAGTGCCTGTGAAATATAAATAGAGAGGAGAGGATAGGGATATACATGTATTAGAAAAAATATTCAAAATCAATGCCAATGGAAACCAGTATTATATGCACAAGTGAGTTAAAATAGTCCAGTTGTGTTCCCAAATTTCAAATATTTGGTGGCAATTGTCATGATATTTTAGGTGAACGATTCAGGCTCTGATCAATAATTGGTTTCCATATTTCTGTTTTAGGTTTATATGATGTCAGGTCATATAAAGGTTTCACATAGTGAACTTTGTTATGATGCTGAGGTCTTATTGCCACTTAAAGAAGATGTTTTGAGAGGAGACACTCAAATCACAGTTTCCTTCAGCAGTGGGTTTGAGGTACCATGTAGGAGGGTGTTGAAAGCTGTTGCAGCTGATACAAGAGGGTTTTCTTCTCCAGATGGAGGTTGGGGAACAAGAAGATATATTGTTGTAACAACAGCAGAATGTGCTGGTATGTACATTCATGGTTGGTAGAAAATCAATTATTTTTTGTACAACAGAACTACAGGATGTACAGGTGCTGAGCTCTTTGTATTGATGAAACTCAACAAAAACCTAATAGCTTGGCAAAGATCAGTTGCCCACTTTTGTTGCAGATTGATGAAAAAAGTTCAATGAATTATGTCTCGAACAGGCTCTTTTAAACCTATATATTTTGAGCAAATTCTCATGAATTTTTTTTGCAATACTATCGAAGGATTTAAAAGTATTAGTTGATTGTTCTTTAGGAACTTTGAAAATAAGATATCTGAGTACTATACGACGACTGTGAGTGATTTTGAGCTTTCTACTGTTTTGGAAAATAAGGGTTGAAACAGATGATAAAAAGGGTGAAAGGATTTTTGATACCTAATTTAAACTTCAGTACTTTTAGTTGAGTACATGACGGCCAAAAAATGTGTTGAAAAATTATGGTATGATACCGTCTTCATCTGTGTCTTTAAGTTGGGATACATGTACCTGAAGTAATATCTTTCCAAATAATTGTTTAGTTTAAAATTTTGTCATGATAATCGCCAACTGCTTTAATTTTATCTTTTTAATTTTACTATGATAATATTTACTTAATATAGGACAAGCAAGAGATATCATTGGCAACAGGCCAAGTACAAGTGGATTGGCTCAGCAGATTACTTCTGTGTTTAAGTCGTCAAAAGCCACTTCACACCCAAGGACACATTTCTCACCAATACAGGGAGCTGCCTCCAGAAAAGACATTAGACAACAAATGAAAAAGAAGAAGAAGTTATTTGAAAAGTCATATAAAGTTGTTTTTATTGGAAATATAAAATTGCCAGGCATTCTGTGTGCAGATATTATCCTAGAAGAAGGATTAATTAACATAAGTTCGGAGGATACAGAGGACACTATTAAAAACAAACTACTTGACATATTTGACAGCACTGACAAAGATCCCACCAAGATCATTTTTTTATCGTGCTCACACAAAAAATTATCCAAACCAAATGTACCATCAACATTCAAATTTGATGGAATAGGGCTGAAGGCTCTGATTGGTCAAGGAAGCTTTATGTTCTCGTCGAGGGCCCTGAGGTTTGTACATTGTATTTTATCATTCATTGTACAATATTTCCAAAAAAATGGAATTAGAAAAATTCTGGTAGATTCAACACAAGAAATGAATATTGATATACAAAAAATAGTGTCCTGTGAAAATATGGAACAAGTGAAAAACTACAGACTTTGATTAAGAATATTACATGCAACTTTAATTCAGAATTACTGGAAAATAACATGAACAGTTTAAAGGAAAATAACAAACTCTTTCTTTTATACAAAATATTAAAGTCAAACAAGACCAAAATTTTATCTTCATCCAAATTTTTGAAACAAACTAGACATTTATTTACAAAAGTTAGAATTAGTTACCATAATTTGATCATTGAAGGGCAGATAATCTAAACATACCTCAAAACAATAGAACGTTACGTCGTGTCCAACTTGTAAAACCTTAGATGAAAATCACTTTCTCCTCCACTGTCAAATCAATAATGCTTTACATATAAAACCTTTAATGCCATGGCAATAGATAATGCTATGTTTCCAAATCTATCTGATACTGAAAACTAGTAGTCCTACTAAATCCGTCAAATATAAACCAAGTGTCAGAAAAACAGGTTCCTTTATTATGTTTTTAACAACAGTCTTTTAAGAACTGAGGACAGGGAACTCTTAGTTAGTTTTACTTGTGTATATTTAGATATGTGTGTGTCCACTCAGTTATTTTATTGTTGTTGTTATTTTTGTTTATGTTAAAAGTATAATGTTACTTATATGACAAATACAGTTTAATATTGTATAACTATACATGAAGGACAACTACACATAAGCATTGATCACAAAGTTAACTGTTACCTGAGAAAGTAAACAGTAAAACACCTACTTATAGTTGTATGACAAAATATGGGCCGCAAAATATTTATTAAAGAATTAATAACATCAAAGAGGGGGGCAAGAGGGGTCCAATAAAAGTTAACAAAAATACATTCTCACAATAACAGATAACAAAAAGTAAAAGTCCTATAACAGCAACAGAAATAGTCAATAACAGATAACAGCATTTTTTTTCTTCAGAATAACAGATAACAAAGATTCAAATTGGCCCATAACAGCATAACAGTTATACCCCTTGCCCCCCCTCATCAAAATGTATTATGAGTCTTGAGGGAGTTGCAATATCCATTTAAAGGAAAGAAATATAATTTAATGTAATGTTCTTATTTTAGGTGCAGATTTTTACAATGTTCGTTAACACACATAAAAGTTTTCTAATTAGTGACATAGTATATTACTGCAAAAATATTGATAGCTAGTTGTTTTACAAGTATGAATTCATTTTTAGTTTGAAAATGATAAGGACATGATGGATCAAAACAAATTAGATGACACAGACATGACAGACGAGGAACTTCCAGTATTCGGCAAGACACTCTTTACAGGTAATTATGCAGCATCATAACATTTTAGAGCTCAAAACCATAGAACACAGGATATAACACATGTAGTTTTAATCGACAATAAATCAAACGTTTCTTAGTGGTGGTCGCACTATAGTAATCAGTCTACAGCTGCCACTCAAAACAAAATCATGTCTAGCATGTACCTAAAATTTGTGATTTAGGCTTTTATTATTTTGCATGTGGATAGATCACATGAAGGTGATAAAATCTGCTCTTGCTACATGTAGGATGATGGTCTTTACCTTCAAGTTAGATTAATGATTTTTGGCTGGATTTTGCGAGTTGAAAAATCAGCTGAATTATAATATGTGAATGTTGGTCGAGGAAATACTGTATTTTTAATATTTATCTCAGGAACTAAAAATCGCAGGCTCTTCATATTTGGTATGCAGCTTCTGTATGGGCTCTCACATCAATGAGATGTGATTTCAGAGTGAGGTTTGTAGCTCTTCTTCTTGTTTTAACAAAACTGGCCCTTTCTGTCTTTGACCCATTTCAATTTTACATGATTCATGCTTTCCTATATGATGTGTTCACTGTTCATATGGAATCATTTTTTTTAAGAATGTCTTTCTGTAATTCTGTTTTGTATGAAAAAATAATTTGTACATTTTATAAATACAGGATAAAAACAATATTTGTACAGTGGCAGAAAATTGTATTCGTACTCGACACACAACAGGTATGAAATGCTTGGTAATCCTATCATACTCACTCTATGTACCTATAGATTAATATTCTTATCCAAGTGCACTTCATGTATATACTGATACATATAATATATTTTATGTCGCCTGTTTTTATATAGGGTCACTTTGACAAAATCCATCTTTCCAAAACCTTTGCCGCATGCACCGCAATGTTGTCACACATTTTCATTGCAGTTTTCTTAACTACATGCAGCAGACTTTTAATATTTTGGAGAATGCTTTATCTGGAAGTACTATGACGCGTAAAGCATTTTCATGGCTTTGCTTAATTCCTATTTAATACCAAAACTTTGATATTTAAGGCATGCTGGTCAAATATGTATGCAAAATTTCATTGCAGTTTTCTTTACAACTACATGCAGTACAGACATTTGATATTTTGCATCTCTATGCTTTATCCTTTAGAATTGTTTTTCATTGCACTGTCACTCAACTACATCCTGTTTATCAAAAACTTTGAAATTACACATGGTGGACTGCGGACATAAATAATGTGTGCAATGCTATCAATAAAATGCAGGCGACATACAGGTTCCCTTGAAGACAGTACAGTCTAGTTTGTAATTAACAATTGTGCATGTAACACTAAATAGCAATCTTGTGACACATTCAGATAAATGGACCATCATGATGATGTTAACGTTAAGCTTTTCATGAAATAAATTTTATATCTTTTGCCCCTACAACAATTTTTTTTTATATAGATCGATTGACTCGCTGACGTTCATTCTTTTATAAAACATATTTTCATGACCACACTTTGTTAGCTAAATTCATGCATTTTTAAAAATGATTTTTTAGTTTGTTTATGGTTGTGACATTTACCATATTAACACTTTTCAGAAGAAAATGACACCTTTGCATTAAAATTATGAGGGTGGATGTCTAGGAAAGGAAAGAAAAATATTGAGTATCCAAATTGTCTGAAAATGAGCAAACAACATAGGGCCATGTGAGCTATTGTTGTCACTGAGCGTCCGTCCTTGTCATAAATTTAAATAAAATCTTCTCCCACTCTGATAATAACTGAACAGATTGGGACCAAACTTGGCAAAAACATTATCAGGGTTTCTATTTAAAATTGTAAGGAAAATTTTGATTCGTTAAAACATGACTGCCATGGCTAAAATAGACCATGGCATCCAACACCTGGGTTTTGCATGTATTTACTTAAAACTGTTACAGATATCAAAATTCTAGTATAAGATTAAATTGATAAGTACATAATAAGATCTACCCATACAGACATTTTAAAGTCAATCTGATATTAACCAGTCCAGGTGGTATGGCCTTTTATTTAATTTTTCTTTTGTGCACTTGAAAACTGCAAAATGAAAATTGCAAATTGTTCAGCTCATTAAGATCTACAAAAAGTTAGCAGGGCAAAATTGTCAGTTTTATTGTACATGTACATGATGTACATGATGTATCTCACTTTAAATACTTCAAGTTTTGTATTCTTCGCATATTTTTGCTTATGACTCTGGAAAACGGTACATTAGCTAGATCCAAAAAATTGCAAATTGTTCAGTTGATTTAGGGCTACAATGAAATCATCAGGGGCAAAACTGTCAGAATTTCACATGTTTTTGCTTGTATCTTGAAAACCATTACACAGTTTTATAAGCACTAAATTAATGTTGAGCTCATCTACTAGAGCTTTAAAAGTCCTCACAACAAAAATGAAAAATAACAAACAATAGGTCTTAGCAGTGGGTACAGAACAAAATAAAGGGGTCAATATGCATTTATTTGCTTATTTTGCATGTAAACTATTGTATCAAAGTCAAAAGCATATGAAAGCTATTTTAATGGTAAACATGATATTTCGAGTTGAATTGCAATTAAATGTACACTTTTTTCATGTGTTAATATGCAGATACCCCAAGCAGACAGAAATGCAAGTATGAACAGTGACCAGGAAAATACAGGCTCATCCGCAGTTAGTATTTATGATTTAAGTTTTATACTTTTTGTTGTTGTTTTTTTGTGATGAAATGAATAAACACTCATGGAAATATACAATATGGTTATTGTTGGGCTCCACAACATATGCTTTATTTAAAAAAAAAATGGCATTTGCTTCAATGACAGTGTTTATGTTTAATGTAAATCCAATTGCAAACAGCATTCCATGATGTGCTATAAGTTTTAAGTGTACAGTATGAAACTACTTCCGAACAGCTCTTTGTACATGTTGTATGCAATAAATTGAATTAGTGTTCAGAGAGAGTCATATCTCTTGCACGTAAAAGACACCCTTGTAGATTTCGAAAAAAAGAGCAGGGTAATGCCGCTACAAGCAGCACTAGCACCTGCAAGTGGAAAGGGATTAATATAAGATGAAAAACTTGTTTCCCAATCCAGTATAATTAAATATGTTTAAACTAATAAATTATTATATGCAGTATTCTATGAATTTAGTGCTAAATATTACTTCAATATTTTGAAGTGTATGTTTCTGGTGTGTATTTTTGACACACTCCTGTAGGATAATAATCCTGAAGGAATTTATTGAACTAGGATAATATAGTTTTATGAATATTGTAGAAACCACAAACAGACATCACCAAAACTGTGCAAAGTCAAGATATAGTGGAAGGTGATCCGAAGATACAGGCACACCGACAGTTAGTATTTACATGTAACTTAGCTATTCCATTAGAATGGATGTGAAAAGGTTTTATTATGAAATGTGTGTCATGCATCTTTTTAACAAACTCATTACATTATAAGTCTTTATCATGACCTCAAATGTTATTGCTTTTTTAAGATCCTAGATTGATTGTCATATGCAAACAGAACTTCAAAATTTTCAGTTTGTTTCATCCTTGTGAGCACTGTCGATTTAATATATTTCAATGGACTTTGATTAAACTAGTTACAGAGTATTCTACATGTTCTAGGAGGCACTATTACAAAATTTGCATTTTACATACAACAAGTACTGAAAATTTGTTATTGCATTAAAAGAAAGGCCCCAAATTTATTTCAATCTCTTGTTCTAAATAGCTCTTTACGCCACAGGTGATCAATTTTGATTTAAATCTACCAGTATCAGTTCTGAACTGAGTTTCTGTAATCTTTAGTAATGGACAATTCAGATATTTCAATGCCTGCCGAAACTATTATTAAAGAAATGTCAAAAAGAAAACAAAAGTGGCTAGGAGATTTCATTTCAGAAAATGGCAGTATTAACTGAATCTGTAAATAGTGAGCAGTAGGTCTTAGAAAGTGAAACCTGATTTAGATGACAAGCAGTATACATTTGTTAAAAAATCAAAATGAATTAAAATAACATGCATGTATGATACGTTGAAATGCTATATGTGCTGACCAAGAATACTCTGCAATTGTTTTACAATTTGAAATTGGTTAATTTTAAGACGGATTACCCTGTTTTATAGATAACATTTCATCCATCGTGCTTAGAACGAGAGAGCGAGATCTCGATTAAGCTTGCGGTCATCTACTGGTAATGATGCTCTGGCATGTCCTTCAACTTACAGGTATTTTATTTGTAGATAATCTGGACACAATTTCTTGATATAATGAATCACTGTTACCTATATTTTTACTTGACCAGTCAGGGCTACTTCTTAAACAAGTGATTTCAGGATCACCTTTAAAAGTGATTTCGCTATTGAAAATGAAAATGTTTACAAAATTAGAAACAGACTTTTAAAATCACTGAAATAAGTGATTTGAGATGTAAACATTAAATCACTTATGAAAGTGATTATAACATTTTCTTGATAATTTATCCACAAGCTAGATCTACATTGGGTTTAAAAACAACTATTCTATTGAAAAACAACTGAATACATACAAAATGCTCTTTTGCTAAATTAGTATGTCAGTTTTAACAATTTATTTGGATTATGCTTAAACTGAATAATCTGTAGATAAGGTCAAAACCTTGAAGTAAATCATTCTAATTATAAAGAAAACAAATCAGGTTACATAAATGTGTTGACTTTTATGTTATTGATAGAGTAGTTAATGAAAATTTGATTACAGAAAAATTCCCAAGGGTTCTTTTAAAAGCTTCAGCACACTAACTTACTGCCCCAGCGCACTGATGAAATTGATATATCAAGATTAAGATATTTGATCTATGTAGACAAATTACAGAAAAATTGCCATTTTATGGAAAATTAGTGAAATCAGCATTTGAAGATCAAAGAAAACACCAAAATCACTTAAATAAGTGATTACTGAAATTTGAAAATCACTGAAATAAGCGATAATGAAATCACTTGTTTGAGTCATACCCTGACTGTTGACTGACTTACATTTAAGTTTACTTCAAAGTTCACATCTTTCTTAGTAATACCAATTCACATACAGAATTTTTTCTTATAAATGCTCACAAATCTACAAATTTTTGTCATTCACAGCAAGCATTGAATTTAACTCTTAAAACAACTCTTATACATTCTGTTGATCCCTGATTTGACATGTCAAATAATTTTCAACAAATGGCTGATTGTTTTAGATAACTTCATTCGTAAATAGCTCGCCATCCAGTCTTAGTCATTTGTAAAGCATTGTTAACTTAATGTAACAACACAAACACTATTCTTAAAGAATGGTGAAAAGTCTTTGTGTGTAATTGAATACGATTGCTTTATGAATCAATTACAAATGATTGAGTATAGTTTATAATTGGTTGGCCACAAGTTTAGGAATAAATTTAAATACTTTCTTGATGTATATGAATATACATTTCGATTGTTTTGGGATATATTCGAGTACTTTGCAAATGTATTTGATATTGATTTAAGATTTAGGTTTGATTGATTGGTTAAGGTTTAATGCCCTATCAGCAGCTTGTGAAAGTTTTATGAATCTGGTAAAGTTTTGAGATTCGTAAGCAATCGTAAGAAAAATTTGTGTATGTGAAGTGTTATAACTATACATGGTAGATTCATCTAACCTTGTATTTGCATGCATCCTAGATAGTAGATTATCATCTAGGCAAAGTCATGTGTTTCGCAGTTGAACACTCAGACAATATTAAGAACAAGACAAACTAAGTGATAGTTGATTATTTATATTTTGTCAAAGATTTGATACAAAATCCAGCATACTTTATATGTATTTTTCAATTGAATATCCGATTGGTGACAAGTACCTAACCTGGAGGTTTCAACGTAAGTTGTGTCATAAATGTCTAACTTCATATAAACAGTACAGACATAAAAATAGCATTGAGTAAAAGGAAAACAGAATGAATAATAGGTTAATCAAACCAAGATTTATTTATTACTTAGGTCATATGTCCAGCTGTTTGAAACTGAAATAGTAACAGTTGATGACTCCGATGATGAAGGTGACAAAACCATACCAATGGATGGGTACGTATTTGAAGATTTCATGTTTATTTATGTATACTTAAATTGCACTAAAATTGGGATTGATTTTGGGAGTTTTGGTCCCAACAGTTTAGGAATTGGGGGCTAAAAAGGGCCCAAATAAGCATATTTTTTTATTTTCGCACTATAATTTAAGTTTAAGTAAATAGAAATCTATGAAATTTTGATACAAGGTTTATGACCACAAAAGAAAGGTTGGGATGAGTTTGGGAGTTTTGGTCCCAACAGTTTAGGAATTAGGGCCAAAAGGGCCCAAATAAGCATTTATCTTGGTTTTCGCACAATAACTTTAGTATAAGTAAATAGAAATCTATGAAATTTAAACACAAGGTTTATGACCACAAAAGGAAGGTTGGGATTGACTTTGGGAGTTTTGGTCCCAACAGTTTAGGAATAAAGGGCCCAAAGGGTCCAAAATTAAACTTTGTTTGATTTCATCAAAATTAAATAATTGGTGTTCTTTGATATGCCTAATCTAACTGTGTATGTAGATTCTTAATTTTGGTCCTGTTTTCAAATTGGTCTACATTAAGGTCCAACGGGTCCAAAATTAAACTAAGTTTGATTTTAACAAAAAATGAATCCTTGGGGTTATTTGATATATGCTGAATCTAAAAATGTACTTAGATTTTCTATTATGGGCCCAGTTTTCAAGTTGGTTCAAATTGTGGTCCAAAATTTAACTTTGTTTGATATCAACAAAAATTGAATCCCTGGGGTTCTTTGATATGCTGAACCTAAACATGTATTAAATTTTGATTTTAGGCCAAATTTTCAAGTTGGTCCAAATTGGGGTCCAAAATTAATCTTTGTTTGATTTCAACAAAAACTGTATATATGGGGTTCTTTGATATATGCTTAATCTAACCATGTATTTAGATTTTTGATGTTTGGGCCCGGTTATCAAACTGGTCCACATTGAGGTCTAAAGGGTCCAAAATTGAACTTTATTTGATTTCGTGAAAATTGAATTCTTGGGGTCCTTTGATATGCTGAATCTAACCATGTATTTTGATTTTGGATATTGGACCATAATAGGTAATGTCCAATTTAAAGTTTTTAAGTTTAAGTTCTTAGACCACATTCATTATGTGTCAGAAACCTCTGTTGTGTCAACTATTTAATCAGAATCCAAATTCAGAGCTGTATCAAGCTTGAATGTTGTGTCCATACTTGCCCCAATGTTCAGGGTTCGAACTGTGCAGTCGTATAAAGCTGCGCTTCATGGAGCATCTGGTTATCCTTTCATTGGTGATACTTTTTTGTTCATTTTAGTGATATCAGTTTGCCAGAGTTATTAATAAAGTTACAGTCACAGGTTGACCTGGAGAAGATAACGAAATTCAATATCAACAGAAACCTTGTTTTAGATGGTGCTCGGAGAGCCATCAAAAGGAAATCCTTCTGTGCTAAAAGCAAGATAAGTGTGAAGTTTACGGACGATGTAGGAATCGCAGAAGGTGCCGTAGATGAAGGTGGACCAAAAAGAGAGTTCTTGAGAATGCTGATGAAAAAGATCCAATACCTGCACATTTTTGAAGGTCCTGAAAACAGAAGAATTTTGGCCTATAGTACATCAGGTGAATTTATATTGTCTCATCTTGGTGAAAGATTAAAAAAGGAATTTCATGTATTCTCTATACAGTTACATTTTTATGTCTCCCACTTTATAGGGATGGAGAGGTATTTTGTCATGTTTAATTATCAGTCATCTGGGTGAAGGTTTGCAATTGTTTCTCCATAGGCCGTAATGGTAACGTTTTCTTCTGTTGCTCAGTCCATATCGTTAACTTGGATATATATGATGGCTCGTTTTGAAGCTGAGAATTTCTTATTTGTGGTTAAATTTTCAGGGTACGAAGTGAGATTACTTTTTCTGTAAATTAGCAAACCCAGAGTATTCTTTTGTGATGCGGCTCCTTGTGGTCAAAAATCCCTGTTTTAACACAATAAGTTCTTTGAACTTTTAATAGCTCCATAGTTTTTACACATTTATTCTATGTCCCTCTACTTTCCTTATCACCACAAATGGTTAAGCTCAATCATTTGTAAAAAATAGAAACATGTCCAATATCAATACACAGAGATTTCTTGTACACATTACTTGGGGTTCCTCATCTAGAGCTGGTGCATTAGGGATCTTGACCCATCTCTCACAATAACCCTCACACCATTTACAATAGGGGACACTTTGGGGATCTAGACACTTGTTACGGTTTTAAAGGGAAGGACCATTTTTATGCCTCATTTATGGGCATTATGTTTTCTGGTCTGTTCGTTCATTTGTTCTTCCGTCTGTCTGTCCGGCTTCAGGTTAAAGTTTTTGGTTGAGTTAGTTTTTGATGAAGTTGAGGAAACTTAGTATACTTGTACCTTATGATATTATCTTTCAAATGTTAATGCCAAATAAGAGTTTTTACCCCATTTTCACGGTCCACTAGACAGAAAATTATAATGCAGATGGTGCATCCATGTATTAGGGACACATTCTTGTTTCCCTCATTTTGGTTCTGATTTCTGGAAGGTCTGTGAAACACAAAACAAACATGATATATATTATATCACTGAATCAGGGATTGATAATATATAGTTATGAATAGTAAAATTTATTCTTTGACATCTATCATGTCTATTAAGGCCTCTAAATGTTAAATTTAATATATCTTAAATCTTTTATCACATTTTAGCAAAATATTTAGTTTTGTTTTATTGTAGCCCTAGAAGACAATCTGTACAGAGATGTTGGATTATTCTTTTCCCTATCCATTGTACACGGAGGACCATCACCAAAATTCCTTTCTCCAGTTATGTACAATGCGTTGGTAGGACAAGCTGGAGAAAGGAATATTGAAGATATAGCAGATGGTGACTTGAGAGGAGAAGTTCAAAAGGTAGTATTTAGAAAGTATTGGATTGATAATAAGAATTGTTATAGAAAATAGGGGTAGAATGCAGTTTTTGGCTTATAACTCAAAAAACCAAAGCATTTAGAGCAAATCTGACGAGATTAAATTGTTAATTAGGTTAAGATCTATCTCCCTGAAATTTTCAGATGGATCGGACAACCGTTGTTGGGTTGCTGCCCTGAATTGGTCATTTAAGGAAATTTTGCCGTTTTTGTTATAATCTTGAATATTATTATAGATAGAGATAAACTGTAAACAGCAATAATGTACAGCTAAGTAAGACCTCAAGGCTAGAAATAAGGCAACATTTGACCAACATGGTCAATTGACCCCATAAGGACTTACTGTCCTTTATAGTCAATTTTTAACAATTTTCATAAAATTTGTAAATTTTTAATAACATTTTCCACTGAAACTACTTGGGCCAAGTTCATTATAGATAGAGATAATTGTAAGCAGCAAGAATGTTCAGTAAAGTAAGATGTACAAACACATCACCATCACCAAAATGCAATTTTGCCATGAATTCATCTGCTTCCTTTGTTTAATATTCACATAGACCAAGGTGAGCGACACAGGCTCATTAGAGCCTCTAGTTTTGTTAATTAGCTTGAAGATATTGATTTGATTATTGGTTACAGATCAAGATCAAATGTTGTTCTGGTTTGATGAGATGTTGAGCACAGTTATGGTCGTTGGATAGTTTAAACTTTTTTATTCTTCAAGCTTGAAGAATTTGACTTGATGCTTGTTATATACTTTACACTGTTACAAGTTATAGATCATGATCGCATATTGTTCCAATAAAATGAATTTTTAACTGACTGTATAATGTCATGCAATACTCACAGAATGCCTGTTTTAACCCAATTTAAACAAATTAGCAGATAATTCTATTTTCTAAATATATATATATGTAGTTCTTGCTGGCTATATACCTATGTGCTAAATGTCACCTGACACTTAGATTGTTGATAGAGTTTTAATAACCTGTTTTTCTTTTTTAGTTAAAAGATGCATCAAGTTTGCAAGACTTGAACAAACAAATGAATGCAATGTCAACCCTGTTGATAACAGCGGATGTTTCAGGCCTATATTGAACATGCAACAAAAGATAAATTAATCATGGATATTGTCAGATTTTTGGTCCTGAAAGAACCAGTACTCTCTTCACCAGTGAGTAATATTTTATTTTTGATTGGAAAACTGGGGCCCTTTATAGGTTATTGTTCCGTGTTGAAGGGTGTACATTGACCTCTAACGGTTTACTTTTTTAAATTGTTATTTGGATGAAGAGTTATCAGTTGGTTATGTCATTGGCACTCATACATCATCTTCCTAAGTATTGTATGGTATTAGAGAGACAGGACTGACACTTCCATTCAACAGAAAATGAAATACTCTGGACTGAGTGGGTAAATTATAGATTAATATCTCCTTAAAGGAAAATGTCATCAATACATGCAATGACATGAAAAGTGGAGGGTATTAAGTATAAACTCTTTTTAAAAGTCATCAATGAGAAGTTTTTCACATGCAATCATTTCTGTTGAACTTGAATGTATTACAAAGCATCCTTAACCTGATAACCTGTTTCATCTAAAAGACCCTGCTGAAAATGGAAATGGTGACCTGAAGATGTTTGTAAACTATATAGCTATTATGAAACTTTTAACTTAGGTTTTTTCAACAACATTAAAGTCTTGTTGCAGGATATAATGTGTAATTCTTTTGTGAACAGTTAATATAGATGTCTCTTTCAAAGAATGAAGACATATTATTTAAGTGTGAATTCCTCATACAAAATTTTATCCATGTCATGACTTTTTATGCCCCATGTTTTCTGGTCTGTGCATTTGTTCATTCGCTCGCTTGTGCATCCGTCCGCTTGTCCCACTTCAGGTTAAAGTTTTGGTTAAAGTTTTTGGTCGAGGTAGTTTTGATGAAGTTGAAGTCCTTATGATATGATCTTTCTAATTTTAATGCAAAATTAGCAATTATCCCCATTTTAACGGTACACTGAACATAGAAAATGATAGTGCGGATGGGGCATCCGTGTACTGGGGACACATTCTTGTTTCTCTTTGAAGTAGATATCTATAATTTGGTACATGGGTGCATCATGTCGAGGACATGTGTTGCTAACTAGAGTCAGTAACGAATCACAGTAACCTTTGACCTCAAGTCAAATACATTCAAAAATTTGTCTAGGCTATAGGCTTTTGGTATTTTGTATGTGAGTATATATCACCTAATTTAAAAATTAGTGACCTTGACCTTTGACTTTAAGGTCAAATAATTAAATGAAGTCTATTTATGTCCCCAACATCTTCAAGTGCAACACAAAAGGGATATATGCATTTTCTTCCACCAAACAAATAGTGAGATGAGGTGAATTGTCTGTCGTGTCTTTCACTTATCATTCTCAAGATTGCCATTTAAAGATTATCACAAATATTATTCTTCTAATAGGTTCTATTTTTGTTTAATTCAGCTGAATACAATGCATATCTTAAATATGTTTACATGGTTGATATGTTGGTGTTTAATAAACTGGTATACAATTACAGGTTGCGTGATGGGTTACAGACACTTGATGTATTAACGTACATTCAAGAGCATTATAAAGCATTTAAGGATTTGTTTGTCTGTCAAGGAAATGAAAATTGACCGCTGAAATGATGGAGGTGGTGTTTATGGATATCAAAATGTCAGTTCCAGGCAGCAACAGAAGACGGACGAGGAGAACATTGTTGGATATTGAGAGATTTTTAATTGACTTGCAAGGTACTTGTAAAATATATGCCTCACATCTTCTTTTTATTATATAAACATAAAATTTGATTCAACACCACCACTTCTGGAAGCACATATTCTGATCTGGAATTTTAATTTTTCTATATGAAGGCTTAATTTAAAACATAAGAATGCTCTTGATCTTTAATACATGTATATTTTAATTCTTAACCAAAATTAGAGTTTCCTGCATTGCAATATTGTAAGGGACAGTCATTAGAAAGAAACTTATGAAACCAAGCATTATCAGAAACAGAAGAAAGTAAATATTGTTTGTTTGGATATATAGGGTAAAACTACCCAAAAGGACTGAATAGCATTCTTATATTTTCTATACATGTATGCCCTTTACAAGACTTATGGTATAACGCCATCCGTCCGTCTTCAACATTTCCGACATTATCTCAAATACGCTTTAACCACTATGCATAAAACTGTATTGAATTGTTATATCTTTTGATTTGAGCTCCTTTGTTTTTTTACAAATTTCAAATTTACGTTTTCCAAGTATTGGGAGTTTTACTAAAGGGGTGATTTTCCAGTTTTTGGACAAGAACTTGAAAAAAAAATCACCAACTTACTAGAAACTGTTTAATTCTATTCACATGTGCTCCTTTTGATTTTTATACGACTGCAAAAATTTGCGTCAGATATTGCTATCACGCTTCGTCGTCGTTGTCGTCGTCCGTAGACAGATTGGTTTCGGACAATAACTTCAGTTTAAGTGAATGGATCTCTGTGAAACTTAACCAAAAGGTTCAATACCACAAAAGGAAGGTTGGGATTGTTTTTGGGGTAATGATCCCTAATTGTTCAATTTCATCTTAGGGTCGTTAAAATAGCCCCAAAACACGATTTTGTTCAAATCAACTCCCACGAAAATATAAATAGATTAACACGGTCTCACTAATTAGAGACAAGAAGCGCCAACAAGCGACTAGGAAGGGCAAATAAGCAACAATGAAATGAAATTGGCGACAAGAAAATGGAAATAAGTTACAAGATTGCAAACATATTTTCAACTCGATTGACCCTTGATTTGATTTCTTGTTGCTTATTTTCCCTTTGGTATCGCTAATTTAATTTCCTTGTCGCCATTTTTTAATTTCAAAATCGCCTTTTTAGTCGCTTGTTGACGCTTTTGTTTCTAATTAGTGAGACCGCTTTCATCATAGATCTGTGAATCACCGATTTGCCGAGATTTTGAAATGAATCCTCTGTTTGCACGTCGGAAATATATCAAACCCTGATTTTGGTGGACGAATTTCAAGTTGCAGGATGTCCCTTGCGCCTCATTTGATTGGAATTGTGGTGAAATTACGACTTTTGAGGAAAACGATTTCGTCAATTATGAGGGTCTTGATGGGGTGGTCTGTTATTCTGTAAACATTTAATTTTACCCTTTTTTCTCTAATCTTCAAAAATTAGTCTATTCTTCAAAAGTGATTTTTACGCATTATTCTCTAATTTTTCCCCAGTTTTCTTTGATAGAAGTATCGGAAACCAGTTCACATTGACTGAATCCTATAGTCTGTTATCACGAAACCAAAAAGTTTACAGAGTTTGTTTTCACTTTTATATTTTTACAAATTTCTTTAAATTTTAAGAAGGAAAATTCTGTAAACACTTAACTTTTAGCGCTTTTTTTATTAATTATTCAATATTCATTATATTTTAGACCACACATTTCTCTAATCTTCATTTTTTGCCCGTTATTCTCTAATCTTCATTTTTAAGGGCATTATTCTATAATCATTTAACCCCATCCAAACCCTCAATTATGCCTTTGCAAAACTTAGCCGACAACGGAATGTGAAATGTAGTTGACACAGACAGTTGGAGCTTAATGTGTTTTTTTTCTATGCATAAAAGAACATTGCAATTTCTTCACGAGAAAGGAGAAGTTGCGATCGGGCACGCTCAAAACTCTGTCACAGTAACTTTGACGCACGGTCCAAGTCGACGTGGACGTAAACAATTAGCTAAACATAGGCGGATCCAGGAGGGACCCTGGGGTCCGCCCCTTCGTGGGAAACATTTGGTTGATTATATAGGGAATCACTGAAGCATGACTGAGCTCCCCTTTATGAAAAATTCTGGATCCGCCACTGCTAAAACAAGGAAACTGTCAATAAGATGTTTAAAAAAATGTTAACTACTACTAGTATACAGCAATTGCTTTTACAGCCTTTAAGGCTTTGATTTCATATTGGGACCTCATTGAGATGTGAAGCATAAAAAATATTGTTCATGTAGTAATATGAAAGTTTATTGAGTGAGGTTGTTTAGCTTTTATAGCCAACTAAAGTTCAACTTTGTTACATAACATTTAATGAATCAGTTATCCTCTTTGATTTTTGTATAATTATGACTATATGGACATTCCCTGTGATCAATCTACTACCAGCTTGGCTGTTGGTTTTGGTCGATCAATTACTTACCTGGTTTGTATAAACATGAGTAAACCTCAACTGAAGTCAACATTTTGTATAAAGTTTTAATATTTGTCTTATTTCAGAAGATGAGGATGGTGAAATTACCTTAGGTGATGTTTTATCATTTGCAACTGGAGCAGACTGTGTACCTCCATTAGGATTTGATCCATCACCATCTATTACTTTTCTTCATGACTCAGGATTGTTTCCAAAAGCAAACACATGCTCAATGGAGTTGAAGCTTCCAGTTTCAGAAGATTTTAATACATTCAAAAAAAACATGACTTTTGGAATTGCAAACTCACCAGGCTTTGGACTGGCATAAACCATTCATGGGAGTCTTTAATTTTAATACTCTTCCATACTTCATCTTCATTTTTGTCTTGCCTGGTACAAAGGTTGTTACAAATACAAATTTGAATATTTCTGTATAAATATATTGATTATATAAATTTTATACAAATGGTATCATGTTGTCGTTGTCCATAGACATTTGGTTTTCACACAATAACTTAAGTATAAGTAAATAAAAGTCTATGAAATTTAAACACATGTTTTTTTACCACAAAAGGAAGGTTGGGATTGATATTTGAGTTTGGTCCTAACAGTTTAGGAGGAAGAGGCCAAAAGGGTAAAATGTTAACTCTTTTTTTTTTTTATTGATTTCATCAAAATTGAATTATTTGGGTTCTTTGATATGTCTATTCTAATCGTGTATTTGGATTCTTAATTTTGGTCCTGTTTTCAAATTGGTCTACATTAAGATCCAAAGGGTCCAAAATTAAACTTAGTTGATTTTAACAAAAAATAATTTTGGGGTTGTTTGATATGCTGAATCTGAAAATGTATGAATTTTTATTATGGGCCCAGTTTTCAAGTTGGTCCAAATAGGGTTCAAATTAAACTTTGTTTGATTTCAACCAAAATTGAATATAAGGGTTCGTTCTTTGACATGCTCAATCTAACCATGTATTTAGATTTTTGATATTTGGTCCCCATTATCAAATTGGTCCACATTATGGTCTAAAGGGTCCAAAATTGGAACTTTATTTGATTTCATCAAAATTGAGTTCTTGTGGTTCTTTGATACGCTGAATCTAACCATGTATTTAAATTTTGGAAAATGGACCATAAAAAGTGAATGTCCAATTTAAAACTTTTCAGCTTTTAGACCCCATTCATTCTGTGTCAGAAACCTATGCAGTGTCAACTTTTTAATCACAATCCAAATTCAGAGCTGTATGAAACTCGAATGTTGTGTCCATATTTGCTCCCCATTTTCAGGGTTCCACTTCTGCGGTCGTGTCAAGCTGTGCCCTGCCAAACATTTTATTATGTTATAGTTTTGAACAAGTTCCAAAAGAAACTTGGGTGCTTTATATGTTAAATTGTTGTTTGACTCAAACTGCACAGACATCTGAGTTTGATTATTTTGTAAAACATGTATAACAGTTAGGAAACTGATGAGTTGTTGAAAATAAAATATTTAGATCTAATGTTATCATAATACTATGAACTTTTGTTTTGCAATTTATGGAGAACATAACTGTCAGGTTTATTTTCATTAAAATGTTTTATTAAAGTATGTGTTATGTGTATATATAGGTCCAAGTGCAAAACCCACATTCTTACATGTATGTTTTGGAAATTTATAATAAATTTTGAAGATTTTCATAAACACTTTTAGCTCACCTAAGTAAAAGTCCAATTGTTATCAAGTTATGACCATCATTTGTCATAAAGTTTTCACATTTTCATTCTCTGAAACCTCTTGACAGATTTTAAGTAAAATCGCATGAATGGTCAGTGCAAGGTCCTTAACAAATGACCCTACTTTGTTCTAGTCCAATGAAAACATGTCCGCTAGAGCAAATCTTAGATTCTGTTTGGCCAATTTTCAAAGATTGTCTCTGAAACTACTAGACAAAATGGTTTGAAACTTTACATAAATCCTTATTTTGTTCTGGTCTGACGAAAATGGCCACAGCCAGGGTTCAAAGTTTACATAGAAACCCTACGGGAAATCATATTTTTCCAATTTCTCAAGTACAAAGTAGCTGATATATGAACAAATTAAACCATACATATATTTGAATATTATAAAGCTCTTAAGATAGACCAAAAAAGGATTGCCAAAAGGGCTACACATGCAGGGTCATTGTGAGCCTCCGATTTTCAAAAATCTTGAAACTTAAGAGTCATGATCTATGACATGTCCTGAACAAATGGTCTTCGTTTTTCTCTGGTACGGAAGTACTGTAAAGGTGAAAATGTACAACTGGCAAGTGTCATCTGTCCTTTTTTTTTTTTTTTTTTGGTGTTTTACGCCTTTTAAGCACCCTTTGGACTATTTCGTGGCGGTCAGTTTTATTGGTAGAGGAAGCCGGAGTGCCTGGAGAAACCACCGACCTTCGATAGGAAAACTGACAATCTGATCTTGACCTTATTTTCATGGTTCAGTTGTTATTTTTTGTTGTCTTTTTCTTTTACTATATGGAATGATTGTAAGGTGTCATCTGACTTTTACCTCATTTTCATGGCTCAGAGATAAAAAATTATTATTTTTAGTTTTAGTCTTTTGTAATATTTAATTGTATATGCAATAGGTCAACTATATTTGATGCATAGAAATATTTTATGATCTATGTGTCGGTCTCACAGGTTTTATTTGACCTTTACCTCATTTTCACTGTTCATTGCAAGGTGTTTTGGTGTAAAACTATAAGCAATAGGTCAAATATGTCTGTTGTATGGAAGTATAGTAGGCTGTAATTGTCTGCCAAGTATCGTTCATGTGACCTTGACCTCATTTTCATCGTTCATTGTTTAGTTTCCATAGTTCAGTCTGTTTCTTTGAAGCTATTTATAAGCAATAGGTCAACTTACTATATTTAGTGTATAGAATGATTGTAACATGTACACGACATAACAAGAGGCTCTCAAGAGCCTGAATCGCTCACCTTAAATTATTTGCTTAAATCTTTCATCAATGATTATTTTGGCTTTTCAATTTATATAAATATTCTTGAATCTGGTCATATCTTCTTCAAAAGCAAAAATGCATTTTACCCTATGTTCTATTTTAGCCATACAGGCTTTCTTGACGTACAAGGAAATAAAATATAAAATTTATACTTGATACTCTGAAACTCATTCAGCCTAAGTTTGGTGAAATTGATTCAGCAGTTTCAAAGGAGAAGATTTTTTAAAGTAAGCTAACAAGTAAAACAAATTAAGTAAAATGTCTTTAAAGGGCAATAAGTCCTTTAAAGGTCAATTGACAATTTTGGTCATATTGACTTATTTGTAGATCTTACTTTGCTTAACAGTTTTGTTGTTTACAGTTTCTCTTTATCTATAATAATATTCAAGATAATGAGCAAAACTGCAAAATTTCCTTAAAATTACCTATTAAGTGGCATCAACCCAACAATAGGTTGTTTGATTCCTCTGAACATTTCAGGGCTGATAGATCTTGACCTAATGAACAAATTCACCCAATGTCAGATTTGCTTTTATGCTTTAGTTTTTGAGATATAAGCCAAAACTGCATTTTACCCTATGTTCTATTTTTAGCCATGACGGCCATCTTTTTGAGGAAACAGAAAATAAAACACAAACTTTATTCTAGACACCCTAATGATCATTTACCTTAAGTTTGGTTGAAATTGGTTCAGTAGTTTCAGAGGAGAAGATTTTTAAAGTTAGCAAATATGATGAACAAATTGTGTAAAATTTTCTTTAAAGGACAATAACTCCTTAAGGGTCAATTGACAATTTTGGTCAAATTGACTTATTTGTAGATCTTACTTTGCTGAACATTTTACTGTTTACAGTTTCTCTTTATCTATAATAATATTCAAGATAATGACCAAAACTGCAAAATTTCCTTAAAATTACCAATTATGGCAGCAACCCAACAATGGGTTTTTGATTCCTCTGAAAATTTCAGGGCTGATAAATCTTGACCTGATGAACAATTTTACCCCATGTCAGATTTGCTCTAAATGCTTTAGTTTTTGAGATATAAGCCAAAACTGCATTTTACCCTATGTTCTATTTTTAGCCATAGCGGCCATGTTTTTGAAGAAATGGAAAATAAAACACAAATTTTATTCTAGATACCCTAAGGATCGGTTGGAATTGGTTCAGTAGTTTCAGAGAAGAAGATCTTTGAGATAGTTTACGACGACGACGGACAACGGACAACGGACGACGACGGACAACGACGACGGACGCCAAGTATGGTAAAGCTCACATTTCCTTTCAGGAAAGGTGAGCTAAAATGAGAATGGAAATGGGGAATGTGTCAAAGAGACAACAACCCGACCATAGAAAAACAACAGCAGGTCACCAACAGGTCTTCAATGTAGAGAGAAATTCCACAGCCGGAGACATCCTTCAGCTGTATTTTTGATTGGTTTATATGACCTCATTTTCTTGGATCATGTGTGATAGTTATAGTTAAGCTTTATATTTAGGACTTTCAACATAATATCAGTGAAAAGTAAAGCAGGTGAGACGTTTCAGTGTGTACTCTCTTGTTGTACATTTTATGTTTTGTATTTATCTTTTATTTCACATTTTGTAAAGGTTTGTTGTCTCATACAATGTATTCAATGTACATGTATGTTATACATTTAAAGTAATTTTGACTTCACAAATATAATTTAACATGAATAACATCATCTTAACATGGGCAAGTACAGGGTCAGTGTACAATAATCTACATGTACCAGTGAAAATAAAAAAACAGAGTTTTATTTTTATCTAATTCTACACATCATCATGTCGTACAATCTCTTGCAGCAAGATAAACATCAACTCCATGTTCATTACTTGGAATAAGAGGGTCAACCTGACTCAACAAGTTATCCACATCTACAATTACATGATCTGGTTGCATATTCAGCATGTCCAATGAGCCAATATCTTCACCATGTGTTTGAACATCATTAACTTGAGGGTCTATTCCATACTGCTCAATTCCATCAATTAAAATATTTTCACTATTCAGTTCAGCTGAATGAATGTTTTTTTGAATCATGCTGTTCACCCAGATCTTTTGTGGTGACCAACAACGTTCTGTTCTTAACCCATGACTATTATATGCCACTACGAATTGAGAGAGTGCTTCGTTGATACGAGGTATAAACACATAATGTAAACACAGCAGATCCTTTTGATTATCAACATCTAGCAGATCATTTCCTTCTAGATAGTAAAACAATGAATAGAATGTTTGAATTACAGCATAATAAACATCTCTCCAAAGCCTTTCAATTCTGCTATTGTGCACAGATTTTCCTGCTATAAAACTACCACGATCAGAGCCTCGCCTTTCTTCCATATATCTAGCAACTAAAACATTTTCACTTCCTTGATCACCTCTGACTCGAGATGGTAATGAGTACGATTCAACTGCTTTCAAAAACGAGTTCAAAACAGTGACCGCCAAGTTGTTGTTCGAGCATTTTAAGAACACTATTAATCGCGAAAAACCATCAATACCTCCATGTGTTACTAATTTCCAGCGGATCAGCGCATGGTGTCCATCAATATGCCATAGGTCATTAGGCCCTGCAACTGAGTATTTCCTGCGAACTGCAGTTAAGCCCCATCGTATCAAGGTGCTTCCTGGATCAATATCACGCAGAGTTCTCCTTACACGTGACTGTTGCACACTTATACCTTTTGCTTTTAAGTGGCCAATCATCATACTCACACCAGTATGTGGTTGACTGTTAACGATTTCGCATCACTGACATCAATTCTGAATCATTTATCATAGTATGTCTAACCAGATTCTTCTCCTCATATTTAAGTCGTCTCCATAGTGTTGTTCTGTGCACTAAGAACATTCTGGCTATTTCACCTATCTTAAAACCAATTTTAAACAAATATTCCACTTGGTCGGTGCATATAAAAGCAGGAGGCCTTCCCAGCCTATCAGTCGCTGAAATACATCCTGCTCCATCAACAATGCTCAAGAAACTAGATGGCATAGAAAATCTATCGTGCTCCAATGTTCTCTCAGGGCTGAAGACAAGATAATAGGGTTTGAATTTTCTCAATTAAGCTCTGATCAGCTCTATTTATAACTAAATTAAATTCTAAACAATTTAAGCCATCCACTGCACTTTTCAATCTGTTGCGAAAGTATTCTATGTCACAATTTGAGGGTTATCTGGGATATTTTCACAATATGATAACGTTTCGTCCAAGTCTTGGAAAAAATTTCAAAATAGACTCTTCTTGCTCTTCATCATGTTCATGATCTGGGTATGTTGCCATCTTCTGCAAAAAAAGAAGAATGTCATTAAGCCATCAAACCTATCACATGAGCCAATATTTCACAGCTAATATCCATGGTGTTGCATTTGTAGCTACAGCATGTATAGTATTCTGCAATTTATCAGATTTCTATGTATAAATCAGTGATATTTTACACTCTGAACAGTCAAGGGTATAACTTAAATATTTTCATTTCAGAGAAATAAACATGCATGTGTGAATCTGGATCTAAGCTAGGATTTTGAGGGCTTTAGTCACTTTTGAGCGCTATATGAAAACCCACCAATGTGTAATAGCAAGGGACCAAGGATGTAATTTTGTAACTTACTAAGCTTCATCTTTGACTTTGTCAGATTTTAAAACTTTAGGCAGGATTGGCAGTCAGTATTGTATTTAATTTTGACTGTATTAACCTTTAGGTAGCAGTCTTGTATTACAACTCCAGTTTCGGTGCATGTCAAAACATGGAGGGAACAAAATAGTGCATTTTTTCTGAATTTTTTCTGAACTCAATTTTTCTGTTTGATTATACATGTAGGTTTATGCTGAATTGAAACATATATATAGACTTGCATCTTTTGGGGATATCAATCCATGAAAGTGGAAGGATATCATGTTTACTGGAAGTGGTGCGGCCTAGTAAAATAGCAAACAGAAAGTAGGAAAAATGTTTTGACTTCAGGATTGCGTCACTTTTTATTCTTCGTGGCAAGAACCCCCTTTTTTTCGATTAAATCACAATTTCACATTAGTACATACATGATATGAACATGAATTTTTTTTTATATATAGCAAAATTAGGCTAGCATTTTTTATTTTTTAATTTTTTTGTTTTCAAAGATCAGCTGTTTTGCATGTTAGCCTATGGAGCAGTCAATTTCAAGACTGCAACCTTTATTATGAAAGATTCTGACATGGGATGTGGAAACTTAGTTAATTTCTCACACAGTGTGATTACACATGCTTTCATGAGTTGTCTCTCTTTTTATTCCTAATAGTTTAGTAACACATGTTTGTTATTTGTTGACCAAATATTTAATATTTTACTTTTTATATTAATTAGGCACTTGAGAATTTTTGAAACTTTGCGCAGAAACTGAATACATGGACTGAATAACTCATTTTCTAATTAAAGTAAATCATTTTGATGAACCATACTAAATCAATAGGAAAAGGCTTTAGTTAGCTTTAAAAGGCATATAATTTAGATACATGTTCTTACAGATTATCATTGATCATCTCAACAAGATTGATTTTCTCGCCTGAGATGATATGGCTAAAATGAGAAAAGCAATCCAGTTGAGATGACCAATTGCAATGATAATTTGTTGATCGCTATTTGTAACTATGACGACATTGTCAGTTTCATTAGGATCCATGTGCCTCATTTAATTTAGTTTCTTGCCATCATTGTTCATATCACTTGTCTTGACTCCTGCTGAGAAAGGAAATCACCAGTCAGCAAGATCAAAGGAAAATTTCCTAAAATAGCGATAATGCTTTTACATGGGACACTTTGGAATTACTTGCATGACTTGGAAGCTTGCATAGTACTTCATTTCATGCTCTGGTGATTATAAATCATAAAATGTATTCATTGATGCGCACAGTTTGTTTGTTTTGATTTGTTATGTGTTTATCTTATATATATTATGCATTTTCTAAGTTCATGGTAATAACTTAAAGAAAATGCTTATTTTGGCCCCTTTGAGTCTGAATTCCAAAACCGTTGGGACCATCATCCAAAATTAATCCCAACCTTGTGGTATTGAACCTTCTAAAAAAATCATATCTAGATCCACACTTAAACTAAAGTTATCATGGTTATTGTCTAGAAACGTAATGTGTCTAAGGACAACGACGCAGACAACATGGACAACAATTACTTCATCATACCATTATTATGATCCTAAATATATTTTTGTGGTCGCATAATAAAACAAGATTGTGTCTGATGACATGGATCCTCCACTGGCAAAATGGATTGATTGTCATGCTTAAATAGGTGGTGAACAAGTGCAAATTGAAAAGACATAACTCAGAAACAGTCAAAGTGACACCACCTGAATTTGAACTTAATCTTAGTTTTATGTTACTTAGCATTATTCTAGTCAGTGCTAACAAGTTGGAAACAACAAATTTCCATTCATATAATTAAAGGGCAATTTCTCCTTGAAATAAAAGTGAATCTGGCCGAAATTCGAAATTGTCCTATGACACCGTGTATCATCAGTACACTGGAAATAGGTACTAACCAAGCGGGCATGATCAATTTTGACCTTACAAGGTAACGGAAATCTTTGTTTTGCTTTTTCATTATTCAATGTACATTTCTCAACATTTGAAATTCCTGCTCCCAAATAATTTTTGCATCGATTTTTCCTATTCATAAAAAACTTTGATATTCAAATAAGAACAAATAACATGCGCAAATAGTTGTGAAAGTCAACACCCACTTTCAATTTCGATACAGTTGTTGAGACATTTACATGTTTTATCTGAAAGAAACCTATTACAGGGTAACAGTAATGGTTACCAATCATAAAGCTACCTGTGATTACTCATTCTTTGAAACTGTTTGGGTAATAAACGAGTATGAAAATAAAGTTTTTGTGTACGGTGTACAACAACTTAACTATGCACCGTACATAAGGATGTATGTGGTCAGCCAAACACCATACACAAGGCTTCTTTAGGGATAAAATATCGAAAAGATTTCAGTGCCAATTATTGAAACAGCTATACTTATTATACACACACATTGACATTCTATCGGATGAGACGAGGGCCAACTTCTTTTACAAGTATTTGCACATGCTTTTAGTAATCCCTCTTGTTTTGGGAAAATAATGAGACATCTCTAATTAGTCAAGCTACGATCAAATCATTTCTTAAAACAGCAATTATGTTTAGATTGAAGTAGTCACATTGATATTATGTGAACAAAAGAAAGATTTGTCGTTACCGTGTAAGATCAAAATCGCTCACGCCTGCTTGGATAGTACCTATATTCGCTGTAAGATGATACAAGGTGTATGAGAGGCTATGAATATATATAGCTTGCATTATGTGTATAAATATGAACAAAATATGCTGACAAATAAAAGTTCTAGAGAGCTAACAATTCCTGAAGAAAATATGTTTTGAAATATGCAAAGACATATAGTAATTATTAACTACAGTGGGACGTTGAAAAAATCTAATTCGGGATTCAGAGATGGGAACTAGAACACATTCCAATTTTTCCATAAACGGCCATTGTGGTGCATATTTCGGCACTTTTTTACATTGGTTATTAGATGTACCCCAACTGTTTCCAACAAGTGTTTCCATCTGATGAACCTGCTGTCAACTTCCAGTTCTGGTTTACGGATTTTTTATAAACAAAGCGAGTACTTTGTGGCAAATAAACCAAGATTTTATAGAAAATCCACAGCCTTCAATACAGAGATTTTTGTTATAAAATTTCAAACATAGATTACTCACTTGCTTTTCGAAAATTTGCTTGTGTTTATTAATTGTTTACAAAAAAATATAAGCAACCTGTAAATTCCCAAACATCTGAGTGGTGCTGAGCCAGTCAAGTGCACCCTAAAAGGTGTACTTAATTTGAGCTCATTTTTTATTTGTTTTAACCATTATTATAACTACAGTAATAAACTTGTTTTGAGGAAATTTCGAGCAATACTCCGATATCTATCAGTTATTAAATTGCCTTATTTGAGGGAACAAGATTAAAAAGAAAAGGCTGTGGATCCATGTTCTAGTTAAATAATTATGACGTCTGGCAAGGCTATTTTGGTCGCAGGAAGGCGTCCAAGAAAAAATCAAAATAGCCTTGCCAGACGTCATAATTATTTGGACTATGGATTTTCTATAAACTTTCCATATGTTTAGTATTGAATCAACACAAGGGTACATAATCCTAACAGTAACACTAACAGTATCAGCCTGCAATGCCGGACTCGCATGAACGCAAGATTTAGTTAGTGGGGCGACGCGTTTTTTTAATTCTTGGTCATGCATTCGTGTTGAGAAAGAAAGGGGGAATGCAAACAGTTATACAAAACGTTACCTTCTCATATATAGATATCAACAGCTAATCAAACCAGGGGAGTTCATAGAGAACGTGCCAACTTCAACATGTGAGTCAAGCAGGGCTGCCTGACTATATCGACCAATCACAAACGTTGTTGCAAATTTGACCTTGTGACGTCAAACAATTTCCCATAATGCAATTATTGCATATAAATAAAATTATTGCATATAAATAAAAAACGACAATTATACCAATTGAATGAAAATATTGCATTACAATGACAAGTTATACAAATTGAATAAAAATATTGCATTTGAATGACAAATTATACCATTTGAATGAAAAATTATACCATTAAAATAAAAATATTGCATATAAATGAAAAATTATACCATTTAAATGAAAAATATACCATACAAATGAAAAATATTGCATATAAATGAAAAATATTGCATATAAATGAAAAATATTGCATATAAATGAAAAATATACCATACAAATGAAAAATATTGCATATAAATGAAAAATATTGCATATAAATGAAAAATATACCAATTAAATGAAAATATTGCATTTGAATGAAAAATATCAAATTTTGCAACCAATACCATGCCATAGTACAGTGTTTATAATGAATATCGTACAAATTCGAATTCATTTATAAATATTCTTATTTGAAGAATTATTTTAAAATCTAAGGATGCTTTTCTTTAAAACTGACTGCTCAATTACAATAATATCTACCAAGCCTAATTAAATAGGATGTTGTTCCATACACGCTTACATGTTTGACCTCGTTTACCTGATCACCTTTATGTCCATTGTTATGCATCATCAATTCTATTGATTAAGACAAGCTAAGGTCTCTCATCAAAGGTAATGACATGTAATCAGTGAATGATTTATGGCTTCATTATTACTTATTGAAGGGATAATTGTTTGACAGCTTGTTGTTTTTTAAATAAAAGAACAAATGTTTTTTCTACTCCTTATTGATGTACCAAGCCGTGCATTTATGTACCCAGAGGATTAGACTATAGATGTATAAACCCATGATTAGACTAACTGAGCCACTTCAAAGTATGAAATATGCTGCATCTGTTTAATTAAACCCAAATATGACTGAAATATCCTTGTGAAATAGATTGCCACAATTATAAACTATAATGCCCAAACGGACATTTTTACCGATCTATAGCTGGTAAAAAAAGTGAAATGACCGTTTTATGAAAATGCCTTGAATAACAAAAAGTGGCAAACCTATGATATTTGACCGTTTGAGGCTGAGAGCAGCCGGACTTTTTATATAAATTTCGGTCAAGTCCGGAATATATGACCGTTTTGGAAGCCATTTTATTTCAAAATAGCCAGTGGCAATTTTTTGATTTAATATCTTGATTACGATACAATGAAATCTTACCCTTGTGGTCATTCATGCGTAGTTACTTAGTACATGGAAAAAGTATGTACTATGAAAATTAGAAGGCAAATTCAAGCAATTTGATTAGACGAGAAGTTGTAAGTATGTGCTAAATTTGGTATATGGAATGATTGTAAGGTGTACTGGTCTGTCTGGCAGGTTTCATTTGACCTTGATCTCATTTTCATGGTTCATTGATCAATGTTAACTTCTTGTGTTTTAGCCTGTTTCTCGGATACAATAATAAAATGGTAATTTTCATGGTTCATTTATCCATGTTAAGTTTTGTAGTTAGGTGTTCTTTTCAGAAACTATAAGCAATATGAAAACTAATATTGGGTCTATGGAATGATTGTTAGGTGGACATGTCTGTCTCACAGGGTCCATTGTTAATCATCTGACCTTTGATGTACCTTTTGTTATTCCACTGATAAAGAGGAGGATAAAGGTTCAGATCTAAAAAAAACCCAATTTAAATCTATCCATCATTGCTTTTTGAAGGGAGGTTACATATCAATGTTCTTTGTTAATAATCCAAAATTTTGGTATGGATAGAACATCTTTGAATATGTCAGTTCAAATTTATTCACATCTTTTCAATCCTGTAGGTGATTTAAAACTTGACATATTAATGGATGAATTGGTATTTAATTATGTCCAGTGGCAAATATTACATAGTTAAATCTTATATGTTTGTTGATAAATAATTTTCCTTCTTTCAGAATTAAGTATTGTTGAAAATTTAGTAATGGTATTTTAAAAATATACAGGTTGATTGATCATTGATCAACATGCAGCAACAAAGTTTAATGAATAAGAATCGGTTTAACCCCAATACATGTTAATGTACCAGTCTGAAAGAAGTGTTGTCATGAGCTATATCTGTGCATGTTGTTCTTTCAAAAACATGATGTTGATAAAGAATCTTTGCAAAACTCTGTTTGGTGACTTAACTTTCAATGGCAAATATTTCATGCATGTTTAGGGTGAAAACAAACTCTACACCAGGTATCATATTTAGCGTCCTCATTCTGACTGGATGTGGCTGCAAATTTATACATCCAGGACAACCAAACAAACTTCAGCAAGGGTTTTACTGCCAGTCAAAAGAAGACCAAGAGTAATTATATTTCTATGTCCCATTCATCCTTGGGGTTATATAGAGCAAGACATATCGTAAAGACCCTTCTGTATTATTTAAGATCAGATATTGACCTTCAGATGTCTCTTGTGGGCTTTTTATTGGTCAGTTGAAATACATTATGAGTAATATATATTGACCTTCAGATGTCTCTTGTGTGCTTTTTGTTGGTCAGTTGAAATACATTTATGAGTAATTTAGACATTTTTTTAGTTTGTTAACTATCTAATTGCACTTAACTAAGGTTGAGACCCTTTAACAGTAAAGTTGATATAGCTTGATTTTGGTGTTCTGTAACTCCTTTGGTTCATGCTTCCTACTGTTTTAATGATTGATTTCTCAAACAAATGGTCTTGACTGTACCTAATAATAGATTTTGAGGTGTTTCTGCACATTGACATTGGTATTATACATTTATCAATCTTTAGTTTTCTGTGTAGTGTTACATTTATCAATCTTTAGTTTTTTGTGTAGTGTTAAGTAGACTGTTGTCTTTTCAGTGTTTTTCTTTTTTACATGGTGTTTGTCTGTTTGTCTTTTACTTATGAATTTTGGATGCCTCATTGGTATCTTATCCCCCTTTATTTACTGTGGATTCATTATTATTACTGGGGTATTAATTTTTGAAGATTTTGTGGGTACAGATGAACCACAAATTTAAACATTCAATAAAGTGCAAATGTCCTAATGGGTGGTATGCAAAATTTGTCAAACCCATGAAATCAAGTACACATGAAAAATTGTTTTCTCAATACATGAAAATTGGTTTTAACTAATGTAAATGGACCCACAGAATAATACTTCACAACAATAAATATGTTGAGCAGCAATTGCTTGTCAATAAATGATAAGAAAAATACTTCAAAGTGATTATTTATATTACAGTAAGTTTTCTGTACATTTTAAATACATATATTTATACAATGTACATAAGTTTTTTTACAATGTTAGATAGTGCTAAGAACCAATTCACTTCATCATCTCAAAATTCATACATATGTAAATGAATTTCCACAAAGAAATGTGAATATTCAAGCAATCATACTTTTTATAGTAGACAATTTACATTTTTCTAAATTTTTGGTAAAAGAAATATTAACAATGTAATTGCAATAGACCATAAGTTGATAATCAAGCACAGATTAATCAGATAAAATATGTTTCATATTGCATTACAGCCTTTTCAGTGTTTTTTTCATAATGTCTGAGGTAGATTTCATATGTTGATTAATTTAGTTCTCATATTTTGAAATAATGAAATATTTAAGTATGCAAATGCCTTACCAATGGCAGATATGGCTGGAAAAGTTGATTATTAAATAAGTAGCAAAAGTTCACAGTAAATAATTTACTTCTTCGTATGAACATTTTATTGGTAAAGTTTTTGGTTCTAGTACTAAGAAAATATCACAGATAAAAAATATATAACATGTACTATATAACAAATAAACAACCATGCATAATTATGATCTTTTAAAAGATGAGATGCACATCTAAATTGAGCTCTATGGTTCGTCACAAGCACAAATTAAGAAAACATGACCTTGAATTCTCACAATCAATGATGAAACACTATGAAAGTTAAATACACAATACAGTGATAACACATTCTTAGAATTTAAAAAGGTCTTGACTGTTAAACTTGGATTAAGAATTCTGATAGCTTAATAAATTATGCAAATTTAAAAATAGAAATCACTTTTATTTCATCCATATTTGTTTTAACGATAAACTCTGACCTTATTGTTCATTAAAAAAGAACATTCACTTTAACTTGTAGAATAAATAGTCATTTAAAAAAAGAAATAAAGAGTTACCTCCATATATATTCAACTACTTTTCTCTTCATAAAATTACTTCACACTTTATATGTGCTTATGTTTTATCATCACAATTTGCTCTATCAGTTATTTTTTTAGTATTTTATTTTCTTTTTAGGTGAAATTTTCTAGCTTAATACTTAATTATATGCAATAACACCATAATTATGTCTCCATTACACATTCAACCAGAAAATTCTGATGTATGGCTATAATCAATTTATTTCATTATTAGAAGTCTATCTTTCACTATAACTCATCAGCAGATCTGTGATTTATTCAACAATGAGTTTTAATTCATAATAAAGTTAAGATAAGTTTGATTCAGCCATTTGTTTATTCCATTTAACGATGAGCGCTTCGTTGCATCATTGCTCGTCTCATTGGATGTAGTCGATCAACTTCAGGATTATCAAGACAAGATTTAAGTCTTTGTTGATATTCAAATTCAGCCTGCATTCCTAATCTATATTCCTCCTCATCTCTTTCAAAGTCTTGTTGCCTAAGTCTGTGATTATAATCTATTTGGCCAGATAAATCATTTTGGTATTGACGATTTTTGTGCCAATTTTTCTCCATTTGTTCATATTCATATTTTTTGTTTTCTTCGATTGTCCTTAATAGTTCTACTCTTTCTCTTTCAGCGACTGCTTGTTTCTTCTCATTTTCCATCACTGAAATAGAGATCAAACAATTATTTATAAACCATATTTACAGCAAGAAAGTTTACAGAAACATTAATATTTAATAATACATCAAAATCACAAAGAATTAAATAGAAAAACATAACTATGAATAGAACTAAACCATTTAAGTTTTGTCTGAAAGTTGTAACTTCAAATTACCCATGTAAAATATGTTGCCCGCAAAGACCTTTTCTTAATTAATTTTTGTCAAGCATGCTCAGACTAAGAGACAAAAGCTCAAAATTGCATTTTTAATCATAACTCATTGAAAACCTTCTTCCAATTGACAAGAACAGCAGCCACATAGTTGTTGATTTGATGAATGGTACATACACAGGGATAAAAGGGATCACCAAAAATAACACATAGTACAAATGACCACATCAATCACCAACAAATGACCACATCAATCACCAACAAATGACTCACAAACAAACACAGACAAACACAGACAAACAACAACCAACAACACATGGGTTATTTTCTAGTTTTTCAATGAATTTTTGGTTAAGTAAATGACTGAATCTTTTCCTATTTCATGTTGCATTTTTTTAATCCAGATAATTTTTATGATAAGTGATCAAAGAAGGTTTTTATTATGCTTTGACATATTTAAAGTTCAAACCAAATGTTTAGCTGATGTCCTGACTTTGGACCAGACTGTCTGATTTCATAATCATTTATGAGTATATATTTAGATACATATCTAATGTGTCTTACTATACGGTCATGGGTAATTTCTCATCAAAGCTTCCTTTTGGTAATAAAACAAAGTCACAGATGGCTTACTTAAGGCATAAACATTAAATACTATGTCAAAGAGCAATAAGGAAACTTTATTAACTACATGTACATGTATTGCAACTAATCATGCAAAATCTATTGCTATCTTACATCTCTCTTGTAGCTGTATAGCACGTCCCTGCAGTACATCAGCTAATAACTTTTTACGAGCCTCTCTTTCAAGTTTCCATTGATTCAAACGTTTCTGCCACATCTTTTCTACTTCCTCATGAATCAATCGTTCTAGTTCAATCTCCTTAGCCATTTCTTCTTCCTTCAGCTGTCTGAGATATTCACGGTATCTTCTATCTTCCTCACGCATTTCTTTCTGTTTAAATTGAAAATAATAATAATGTAAGTTTCAGTGAAATAAATTTAAATAGTTTTTTCCCCTCTGCATTTTGACTCAATAATAAAAAAACATTGGCAGTTAATATTTCAGGTAATAATTGCCAAAGTTTAAATAAATATAACTTTTTCTTATGTTTTAATTTAAAAAAAAGGATAAGCAAATATCAGATTGTTTTTAAACAAGATTTGGCAAAAAACATTGAAGTTGTAATGCTGTAGAGAAGTTACATATGGTGGTTTTAACTTGAATTTAAAAAATACTGAACCAAATCTTTTACTGTCTGCATAATGTGTAAAATGAAATACCTTTTTCTGTAGTTGTTCCAATGCCTCATTCCTGGACTCCTCTAATAACTGTTCAAGAATCTTCAAATCAAATGCTAATTGTTCTTGTTCTAATTTGGCCTTCTTTTTCATCTTGAGTTGTAGAGACATATCTAACATATCTCTTGTCTCATTTTGTTGACGGACCTTATCTTCCCATGCTCTCTGTTCCTCAATCTTACGTAACATTTCTTGCTCGAGAAGAAGTTGTCTTTCTTCTTGCTTTAGACGTTTTTCTTCTTCTTTCTTTTCTTCCAAAGCTGCCATTTGTAATCTGAGCACCTGTCAATATAAATATTAGTAGATAAGACCTTAAACTACATTCACTAGGGAAAAGTAACATTTTAACACAAAAGTAATAATTTGTCTTGGATTATCTCCCATTACTGATATTTTTAACAACAATCTACTTGGTTGGTTGTAAAGTTTGAGAACAACTGTGAATTCTAAGTATTTTGGATTTTTTTCTTAATCACATTGACTCATGGCATTTTGAAATACAGCTACCAGGGTAAAATTTATTATATGATGTTCATAATCATTAATCATTACCTTAAGTACTTCTTGATTTCTTTCGTAAGTTGCCTTAGCATCTCTCTCCTCTCTTGCAGCTTTAGCAAGTCTATCTTCTTCCCATAATTTGGCATACATTTCTTCCTCAACTCTCTTGGCTTGGTTTAATTCATCCTTCACTCTTAGTTGTTCTAATCTTTCCACACACACTTCATCTTGTTGGCGTTTAGATAATGTTGATCGCAGTTCTTCACATTGATCTCTGGAAAAACAATAATTTGTAAATAAAAAGCTGAAGGTTGTAGTAATGAAGTATAAAAAAGTTTTTTTTTTATATAAAATGTCAATTAGAACTCTGTTTCATATTTCAACTATTGAAGTGTAATGCAGGTTTAAATTTATATGTATTAAATAAATCATGTAATGTTAATAAGACATTTTACTTTATAACATTTTTTTTTCTATTAAATAAAAAAACCTGGTTAAGCAAGATTAAATTTTCATTGCTGAATTTTTTACATTTGCCCTTTCCCATCTTTGAATCCTTCATGAAAATATAACACTGAAAGTTCAATCTGTAAGATTTCAGTTAATGTTTTTTGCAGAATTTTCTACTTGCTTGTAATTTTAATACTACTCATACTAAGTGTACATGTATGAGATGAAAATGCAAATCAACTGTCAACAGAAAGTGTCACCATGTTATGCTGAGCAGGGAAAGTCCTCCTCTTACCATTTTCACTCCATTGACAGTTGAAATATACACACATAAAAAATGAGTTAAATTTACCTGAACTGTTGGTCATATTTTTCCTGTACATATTGTAGTCTTTCATCCTCTCTCCTATCTTTAAGGAACTTGGCTCGTTCTCTCATTTTAGCCTGTCTTTCCAGCACAGTTTCTTCCTTTGCATCCATTTCTCTTAGGTACATTTGTTCCTCTTGTCTTAACAAACTTCTCAGTCTAAAAAATAATTGAAGATGGTAATTAAAAAATAAAAACCAATTAAAATCACCAGTAATCTCATGTTCATAAAAGATATAAATTGAACTATATTTTGTTTAACATATATGCAGTTAGGTCAACAGCTTAATGCATTTCTGAAGAAACAGCAAAACAATCATAGAATAAACAATAAAAAATTATATGAAATAATTGCCATCTCATTTTATTTTAACGTCTTCTCTTAGGTAACAGCATTAGTTTTCAAAAGATATTTTGGTGACATAGAAGATGTTTAATTAGCTAATCTCTTTGGTAAAACTAATTACCCTAATAACTTTGATAATAAACAACACACAGAAGGATAATTTTGGTTTCTTTACATACATGTACATGTACCAATTAGGATGTTTATGAAATCACTGGGATGCCAAAAATATTGACAATATTAGAAATTTGTGCAATCCTAGTAAAATAGGACTCATAGGCCAAAAAAATTAAAAAATACTTGTTTCCTTCTTTTAAAAAATTAAGGATGGATAGACACCAGTAACAACAGTAAATTAATTGAATTTTTAATTACATTTTACAAAGACTATATGTAATAACATAAACGGTATCAATTTTTCTGCACCAGATGCGCATTTCGACAATCAATGTCTCTTCAGTGATGCTAAAGGATAGATTAAAATAATAATAATAAGAAGAAGAAACGGGACAAACACAAAACGCCAATAAACCTTTGGTTTGGGCGACTTAATAAGAACTTAGAAAGAACAATGTCTCAAAACTTTGTTTAGGAGACTTAATAATCATGACAGATGCGCAGAAATCTTCTGTTTTCTTCTTCATTTAAAAAAATTAAAATTCTTTATGGGTCACTGAATCACTTGTCTAGTTTGCTTGCAATAATTGGCATCTAGTCTTTTCAAAACAAAGTGTAGTACTTTCAAAAGTATCATTAAAACAAACCCTTAAATTCAATAGTTGCAGCTTAATTTTAATACGTTATTATATGAATAAAAGGAAAATAGGATATACTTCCATAACAGCGCAACAAAATACATCCAAAAAAACTTCTAGAAAAAAATTGGGATGATTTAAAGCTAGACATATATGTAATAGACTGTATGTTGACCTCAAGATGTCTTTGGTAATTTTGTGTTGCTGTCTCAATGGTTAAGTCAACACAATGTCTTAATTGGTAAAGTTTCAAACATACTTATCTCTTCTGTCTTCAACAGTGAAATGATTAGCCTGGATAAGACCTTCCACTCTTCTTCTTGTTGCATTTAGTTTTAGTTTTCTGTCTGTTGTTCTTTCCCATTCATTTTTTATGTCATTGAATTCCATATTTTCCATATTCTTTGAGTATGCTGCTAATTTGTCTTCTTTTTTCCTTCTTTCTAAAATTAAATACTCTGGTGGCCTTTTGTTTGGAGGTCTTGCCATCTGCGAAAAAAATCAACATGTCAATTTTCATGAAAAAAAAAACAGTTTTCAATGAATAAATATCTGATAATCGATCTACAGTACATGTACATTAAATTACATGTACAATACAAGAAGGCATGAACAGTCGCATTGTTCCTCACCAAGCAACACTTGAGGGAAAAAGTCCTAATGGAGGAAGATATTTAGAATAAAAGTATGTAAGATATATAATAGAGGCCCTAAATTTAAAAAAAAAAGAATTGTTATCCAGAGTGACCAGATGTTGCCAAAGAGACCATACTATATATATAAAAGAAGAGTAAAGCAGCCCCAGAATTTTGGAGAGGAAAACCAGAGAAAGAAAAGGTAGATTTCCATTACTGTTTTGGTTGCATTGTTTTTAAGTGATTTGTATCCATTGGAAAAGGGTACCTACAATAATATTATATTAACTGAAAAACCTTCATTAATAATAATTAAAATGTAGTTGTTATATTCATTTAGTGGACACTGCCTCATTTCATTAAGCTCCAGAAAACTTACTCCCAGTATGTATGAGAGTATCTGATGGTTTGTTTTTACTCCCAGTATGTATGAGAGTATCTGATGGTTTGTTTTTACTCCCAGTATGTATCCGAGTATCTGATGGTTTGTTTCTTCAATAACTGCTTGCATCTACCCAAGAGCATAACCACTGAACTTTTCAGCTGCATAAGGTTTTGTGCACACCAACTCAGGATAACTTGTCCCAAAACTTTACAAGAACTTTTAAGGCCTATCATTTCTGATGAGTTTTATCTGTTTTTTAGCTCACCTGGCCTGAAGGGCCCCATGTGAACTTATGCCATCACTTGGCGTCCGTCGTCGTCGTAAACTATTTCAAGAATCTTCTCCTCTGAAACTACTGGGTGCACACCTGCCAACTATCCCGATTTTGGCGGTATCATCCCGATTTTCATGCCTCAACCCAAATCCCGATATCGGGATCGTAAAACAAGTCAAAATCCTTATTTTCACAAAATCTACCCACAAAAATTGTTGGTTACCGATTTTGAAGTTTTTCTGATCAATTTCTATAAATCTATAATTTTACCTGGCAACATATTTATGACAAGTTTACAACCCCAAGTTAATCAACTGTCACAACAGGTGTTATAATTTGTTGTTACAGGTAATCTGCTTATCTGATGGCTCATAATGATCCTCAAAATTAAATAATTTGTAAATAGAAACGGTTAGCCTGCATTTCAATTTTAACCGATTTATCATACGATCACAATTTGCAATGTTTACTGTAGTATCATGACAAAAACGTAATTAACTGAAAGACAAAAAACTGTAATGAACTCATTATGAAACATCGTTTATCTTGAAATCCGTGAAAATTTTTGTAATCAGACGTGTTTCTGTCCAGTTCTGATTTAAAATCGACGCTAAATTGTATTCGCTTCTACTGTGTATAAGCCTCCGCCAGTAGGAGCACCTTTGAATACCAAGAAAGATAACTCAAATTTTATCCATTTTCTTAATACTGATAACTAACTCAAGATCAGTCTCTATCCTTCTAACTTTAGGACATTTAGGTTTAGGTCTTTTGAGGCATGGTGGAAAGATAAAAAGGTCTTTGGAGGGGGAAAAGGGGGTCTTCATTTTGTATCCTTTATTTTATTAGGCCATTTTTCTGCATTCTTAAGTTATATTTTGCCAATTAATAAGTACAAGAATCATGCAAATAAAAGAAATCAAGGCTTATTAGCTCATCATCAGTATACCAAAAGAAAAAAAAGAAGAGATATGAGACTATTTCAAGAGTATAAAACATTGCACACAGAAACGCCGCAAAAATGTTAACCCTTAAAAATCTGGTCACGCACTAAATCCCCAATGGGAATTTTGAAAAATTGGCAGGTCTGTGGGCCAAATACCTTCAAACTTTAACTGAATGTTCCTTAGGGTACATGAATCTAGTTTATCCATCAACAGACATGGCTGACATGGCTTAGAATAGAACATAGGGGTCAAATGCAGTTTTTCGCTTACATGTATATCCCAAAAACTAAAGCATTTACAAATGTAGAGCAAATCTGACATGGAGTAAAAGTCTTCAATAGGTCAACCTCTATCAGCCCTGAAATTTTCAGACGAATCGAACAACCCATTGTTGGGTTGCTGCCACTAAATTGGTAATTTTAAGACAATTTTGCAGTTTTTGGTTATTATCATAAATTGGCAATCAATTGAATTTTTGTTACCAAATATTTCTTTATATTTCTGTGGTATACATGTACATGTACATGTATGTATGCCATAAAATCCTTTGTGTACTTCACTAGACCAACAATGAAAAAGAGACATAATCTGTGTATTCCTGTTCAGGATTACCTTTATGAACTCTTTTCTGATACAAAAATGTATGTCATGGACTGATAAAGCAATTCAATGTCGGTCTTCACAAATTAATACAGTCTTGTTGGCTTCGTCAATGATATACGTGTATGTCCAAAACATTGGTGTTCACATTATAAATGCATCACCATTTCTGAAAAAAAGGTCCTTCCTATTGTTGCCTGTATAAGCCACTGAGTGCAAGAGCAATAGAGAGACCTAGGCTGAATAAATATACATTTTAATGTAAGTCTATGTGCTACAGCCTACAGTGTATGGGTGTATGACATAGATTTGGAAGGTGTGCTGACTTGACTGTAAATGAAATTTAGCTTGAACTGCTTTCTAAACAGTTGAAGTGAACACAAAACTATTTTTATGGTTGCTGATAGAATGTAAAAGACTGACAAGTCAGAAAAACTGTTCGAACCACCAATCACAAATATGGATTGCAACAAAGATCTATACATAAATTGTTTTTGATCTTGTAAATGTATACTCACAATTGCAACTGACGATGGCGTAGGACCCGTAAATTCACGGGTCCTGCGAACATGCTTTGTAATCATCATTTTGAATGGTTTATCTGCAACGTAATTGACACAAATCTAGATGTTATAGAGCTGGTTTGTCTACAATCATGGCCACAGTATTTACGTTTCCAGGAAGTGACGTCCCCGGCAACATTAAAAAATGATGTTGCAATCCCGATAACATAAATACATGTTAATAATGATATGCTTCAGCTTTTGTGCAAATATTTCATTTAATGATTATTATGGAAACATATGTTAGTCGCTTTTATATCAACTGCACAACAGTTTATAACAAACAAATATTAAAAATTAATTTATATATCAGGGCTCGTACACTTAAATTAGCTACTCCAATAAAACCGGAAAGGTTTGGCGGAACTTTTGAACTTTTAGAAGGGACAAAACTGAACTACTTCTCAGAAATCATCAGCTTTAAGCATGATGCATCATATCTAGTAGCCAATGCAAGTGGACATGTTTTATATATTTATGGAAATTAGTTGGCATCACTTCCTCAGCAGCTTCTCAACCATTTTCTCCCTAAAATCCCTATAAATTAAATTTCAAGATTGTTTTATCAAATCATGGACCCTCAACAAGGGGCATACACACAAAATACAACAATTTTACAATGATTATCATAGCATAACAAATTATTAAAGGTACATTGGTAGTGTACAAATGTTTATACTAAAATAGGCAAACGAATATATTGTATAATACTATCATGGAATATGACATCGGTAATATTAGCATACATTTACAAATTGGAACGTTTTCTGAAATAAATTCACTTAATTTCAGAGTAATTTTTATATCTTCCATAGTGATTACCATATAAATCTGTTAAGACAGGACAAGTTAGAAAAAGATGGACATTCTTTGGTAATATCATGAATATTGTCAAGAAAAATTTTTCTTTACTGATTAAAAATAGAATTAGAAAATGCATTTCATCCTCAACATCATCAGAGAAACATCTGTCATATTCTTTCTTCATAAGGCACACTTGGTTTAATGTATCGCCCAGTTTAACCTTTAACTTGTTATGCTATGCCCGACTCGCCCATCTCGTACAATTGACCGACCGCGACAAGCAATTTTTTGTGTCTTTGTTGCCCATAGACTACATCATATACCAGAAAGGTCCTCAAAATTTATTCATCAAAGTAGAAAAATATCAAATAAACAAGACGAAAGTACATGTTTAAGTAGAACAGTTTCAGTGATCAAGAAATAGATTGATTATCAAACAACCAAAAATAAGTATGCGGACCTTGTTTTCATTAATATTCTGTGATTTTTTTCCCATTGATCAGGGATCGTCGATCAAAGTTATAGCATAGGTACACTGGAAATGGTCATTATTAATTTCAAGCTCTGATTTCTCAAGAAACTCCAATTTTAAACAAAATGGTAAAAGATATCACAAAGCTATTTTAAAACCGGCCCATGTCTGACATGTCTAATATAATCAGGAGATTTGCAAAATCGATCTAAAATTAAATTTTAGTGATTCGACAAAAAATAAATTGATTTATAAATTTGTATTATTATATATGGTAAAACTGTGGATTTGTCCCAGCTTCAACTCCAATATTTAAATACATAAACATAATCTACTTATCTGATTGGTCAATCTTCAGCTGTGAATATACGCGATGCAAGCATGAAATTATGTATTGGAATAAGCCATGAAACACTCTACACTCCAGGAATGAGATTTAACTTTGATGAATAGTGAAGACAACTACATTATATTAATGACAGACAATTTAAAACTCAATTACAGTAATGTAGTCAAGAGAAATTCAAGAAAAGAGTAAAATATGACTTTTTCGCTTACATGTATGATATATACCGGTATATATATTTATCTTACCTCCTATACATTTCAAGGAATATGATTGGTTAAAAGCAACCGCGTGGAGACTGTGTATGTTTCATATGGGGTTAATAGGCGTGGTCAATTTCAATACACGGTTAGTAGTGGTGTTATGTCCCTTTATAAAAACAACACGATGTTGAGGAAAAATCTGAAAGGTTTCAACAGACGAAGAAATTGATGATGAATGTTTGAAATAAATGCAGAAAACACATTAAAAGCTTATATGGAATTTACTGACCCCCATATAAATGGTATTAGGTCACTAGCACACTATGTAAATAATAATATACAAGTAAAAAAAAAAATGAATGTCTAAGGCTTCAAAATAATTTACCCTGCACAAGCAAATGACAGACATTTGTATAAATTTACCCCTGACTAACATAAATAGTATGGTTCTTGTAATTGTCTTTTGAAGGTACAGAAAAAGTTAGAATTGATAAGTTAAACCATAGATATTGAATTTGATATTTAACCATCTTCCATTAAAATTATGACATCTTCAGATATATATAAATTTGTTTCATTTTAAGACAAATTTATAATTTTAGTTTAAAATAAACAGACTGCCAAGAAATTGAAGCAAAAGTTATTTCATTATTTCGACAAGGGGGAAATGTAGTGACCATTGAAAGTCATCATTGACCTAAAAAATAGCCAACAGAAATGTAGCAGTTTCTTAACACATCGCGGGATAGGCCAACCAAAGTAAAGCATTTTTCACATCACTTTTTCATATCACACTGGTAGTACTCCATTCAGTATAATATGAGAAATATTTCTTCTGACATGTGGAAAATATATAAACATGTAACAGGCTGCAACCATAAGAGAAATGCATATATTAATCCTGATACACTTGTTGTGGTCCCACCACACCCCCTTTCATGTAAACACTGGTGAACTTAACCAACTAGGTGCAAATTCAAAAGTGATCAAGCACGTTTGTGATAAAACAACATGAACAAAGACAGCAATTAACCATTTGATTTAATCAGGTGCAATGATTGGTAAGCATCCTAGATACCAATCATAATTTATTAAATAAGAGGTTTGCAGAATATATGATATCCATTTTGATTGGTTAAAGGAAACTTCCTTGAGATGGTTATTAAGTATATAAGCAAATTGAAAAAAGCAAGTTCTCCTGTAATAATACTTTATTTAATTTAAATAAACACATTAATCCTGATACACTTGTTGTGGTTCCACCACCCCCCTTTCATGAAAACCCTGATGAACTTAACCCACTAGCTGTAATGTGATAGCAGTCTTATAGGCAAGGCAATATTCTTGTCTAGGCCCATCAGTGGCCATCACACAAAAGGATGTAAGACCAGACCCTGTACCAAGCCGAACAGTATCTCGTACTTTAACCAGCATGTTCAGACTAGACAAACAATAGGTTGAAATGAAACAGAATACTGGTTTGGGCAAACAAAACCACAGTTTAATTAATTTCTTTCATCATATAAGTAACAATGACAATGAACAGTGAAAGAATCATAAAAAGTTAATTTTATCACAAATAACAGTTCACTGATAAGTCTGTGGTATATACGGTTTATAAATTTCTCTTATCTATCCCTTGAATGAATAATTATTTCTCGTAATAATTATTATTTACCAACCTTATGTTATTTTAGAGATGATAATATTAAATCATCCTTGTTCTCCCTGAGTTCAAGTTGTATTCTTACTAAGAGATTGTTTAATCATGCTTCATCCATTGTCATCATGCATAATAAAGGAAGTTAGTTTCTGACATTCTTTACACATCCTTCATGCCTGCTATCACCAATCTGACATTGTCAATGGTTTTGTCATGTGCATTGCTTTACACTTGCTTCTTGATATTCTGAAAATTCATAAATTTTTGTGATATTTTAATAATTCGGAAATTGGAACAGGATATGTATTGCACAAATAAAAACTAACATTTAAATAATTTTGACAGCATTATTTGAATGTGGTGCAGCATTTCTTGAATTTGTGAAATTAATATTAATCTAGCATTATTTACATTGTTCAACAATCTCAGTAATAAATGCATTCAAAATTTCTGAAATAACAACTTATTTTTGAAATCATATATGAAAGATGATGCACACATACATGTATGTAGCAGAAATTGCTTATATCATCAATACATCTTGCCTCATTTGATTCTTATTGCTTTTACTCCCTTGTTATTATTTCATTGTCTTTTAACTCTCCTGAAAGTTTACAGTAAACAATATGTGAATCTGTTAAAAATCACACTTGCTTGTGTTGAGGAGTAAATCAGACAAACTTGAGAGTTTTCTGATTATTGAAGATGATAGAACCTTGATTTTAGTCTCTGTCATTTGATATAACTTTTTTATTCAACTTCACTAATGAGTCATTTGTACACGAAATGAGCGTCTGGCATACAGCATTATGAGCTTGGCATCTTAAATGATATTTTTTTTACAGAGATGTAGACAAATTTCATATTCGTTAAATTATTATAATTTATGAATATATTAATTTATTTTATAATAGGCTTTAGAATTCTCCTTAAAGTGTAGATGAACAGGATACCTGTATACATTTAATAATTAGCAGTAATTGTAAACATGGCAACACTAGAGAATTTAGCAGAAAGTTTTGATGGTCGACTAGAATGCATGCGCACACTTGTAGATCTACAGTTTGCAGCAGAAGAGGTTGACTGTAACAAACATTTTGAAACCTTGTTGAATGAAGTTGAAAAACTGGAAAATGTCTTGTCTGTGATGAGATCTGTGGTTCAAAAACAGAAGGAAGAAACTAAACAAATACAGGTTTGAATTTATGTTTGATATAAAAAGTACTGAAGATGTGTTGTGTTTGAAAAAAACAAAAACTAGCAGACAGTGAATCAAATTTATGAAAAATTACGTGTAGTTTACATCTATATTTCCATTAATTTGGCAAGCTTAGCCATTCTTAAGAGATGGTAAATGTCTAGGTCCTTATAATTTCTATAAACCCTAGCCGGAAGCTCCTGTTTTATATAAATCTCATTGAACTAGTGGAGAAGCACTTGTAATTCCTTAATCGTCTAGTGAACATCTTAATGTGTTTGCTTAAGTACTGGTGTCCATAAATTATTATTTACGGCTTCTGTTACTTCTAATCAAAGGGAGTGAGACATCAACACGATATACCTAGCTAGTTATTAACGAAATTGAGAACAATGCTCAAACATGTGGTAGCTATAAATACCACTAAATGTAAACAAACAATGATGACTTTGATGCTTAAATGGACACAGGGGCGCGCTATCCCAGGTAAACATTGAAAAGGCTTACATGAACATCTGAAGAAGTTTCAAGTTTAAAAAAAATGTGAGGAAAAACGATCTGTATAAAAATAAGGAGATGAGGTATGATTGCCAATGTCATTATGAGACAACTATCAACCAAAGTTCAAATAAAGTGGATGTAAGCCATTATCATGATTATAGTCAACCGTACGACCTTTGACAATTAGAAAAACCCATACCGTATAGTTGGCTATAAAAACCCGACATGAAAAATATGAAACAATTCATTTGAGAAAACTAACAGCCTAATTTATTACAAATCAATTTACGCTAAATAAATATCACAAACATGAATCAATGAGAACCACTGAACTACAGGCTCCTGACTTGGGACAGGCACATAAAGAATGTGGCGGGGTTAAACATGTTTGTGAGCGCTCAACCCTCCCCCTTATCTGGGACAGTGGTGTAACACCACAACATAAGAACAAACTATAAAAATCAGTTGAAAAAGGCTTAACTCATCCGATCGATACAAAGCACAGAACATTCATGAAGGTGACAATGAAGTACCAGAGAATGGACTTGATTTATAACTGAAAAAAAAATATGAAAGAATATGAGGAATAAACATGTTGGGGACAACCCACCTTTGGTGAACTATTCACCAAATAAGTAACAATCCCTCAGTTGAGTAATAGTTAATGAGTGCTTAGAATGTGAATTCTTTAGCTGAGTCTTTTAACTTAAAATGGCACAAGTTTATAGAAAATTAAATGGGACGATTAGTTGCCAAAAACTATATTGTGATTTTGAATTTTAAAATCGTTAGTAGTCCCGAAAGTTGTCAATATACAGAAGTTTTCATAGGCTTGTAAATTCTCAGAAAAATAGGTTAGAGCTAATCATCGTTTGGAATAGTTGCTTGTATCATGTGTCATTTTAAGTATAAAATATGAATAAAAAATACTTATTAATAGAAAAATATCCATCATTTTAGAGATTGTTACTCATTTGGGGAACTGTTTCCCATTTGGAGGGTTGCCCCAAACCTAATAAACTGGCCTTTGTTAGTCTTGTATGTTTTGTGGAGCCTTCGACTTTTGTCGAAAAAGCGAGACATAGCGATCCTACATTCCGTTGTCGTCGGCGGCGTCCACAAATATTCACTCTGTGGTTAAAGTTTTTGAAATTTTAATAACTTTCTCAAACTATCTTGGATTTCTACCAAACTTGGACAGAAGATTGTTTCTGATCATAAGATAATATCCAAAAGCAAATTTTGTAAAGAAAGAAATTCCATTTTTTCCGTATTTTACTTATAAATGGATTTAGTTTTTCTGCTAGGAAACATAACATTCACTCTGTGGTTAAAGTTTTTGAAATTGTAATAACTTTCTTAAACTATCCTGGATTTCTACCAAACTTGGAAAGAAGCTTGTTTATGATTATAAGATAGTATCCAGAAGTAAATTTTGTAAAAAAAATAATTTTTTCAGTATTTTACTTATAAATGGACTTAGTTTTCCTGCCAGTTAACATTACATTCACTCTGTGGTTAAAGTTTTTAAAATTTTAACAACTTTCTTAAACTATCTTGGATTTGTACCAAACTTGGACAGAAGCTTGTTTATGATTAAAAGCTAGTATCTAGAAGGAAATTTTGTTAAAATTTTGTTCCATTTTTCCGTATATTACTTATAAATGGACTTAGTTTTTCTTCCAGTTAACATTACATACAGTCTGCAGTTTAAGTTTTTAAAACATTTATTAGATTCATAAACTATCCTGGATTTTTACCAAACTTGGACAGAAGCTACTTACAATCAAAAGATAGTATAGAGAGGAATATTTTTATTAATTTTTTTCCTTATTTTTGTTGAGCCTGCGATTAACAGCAAAAGTAGGCGAGACACTGGGTTCTGCGGAACCCTTACGAATTTTTTAATTTTAGTTCATTTATATATTTTGGAGTTTAGTGTGACGTCCATTTCCATTGAACTAGTAAACATTTTTGTTTAGGGGCCAGCTGAAGCCCAGCTCTGGGTGCGTGATTTTCTCGCTGTGTTGAACACCTATTGGTGGCCTTGGGCTGTTTTCTGCTCTTTGGTGGGGTTGTTGTCTCTTTGTCACATTCCCCATTTCCATTCTCAATTTTTATTCATTTTTATCTTATATTTCTCTTGAAAATTTTCGGTCTTGTGAAAATTGGTTCAATCTATTAGACATAACATATGGTCACTAGCCCAGTGGTCAAAAAGTTTTGGCACAGACTGGTTGTATCATGACTCTTGAGTACCATCCATTTAAAGGTTGTATTAAAACCAGATTGAATTCTCAGTTTCATGTAAAAAAAATTACTGAAGAGATTGGCTGTACAATAAAAACATAAATGGGACCCAGTGAAATATCAATTAGCGGTGGGTGTTTTTGTACTGTAAAAGTGTAAAAGATTCTAAAATTCCCATTTTCAATGTACCTTCCCTGTGTACCCTGCATGTTTTTGAAGAAACAGTCCTAACTTAAAGTTTAGATAATAGGATAATCTGGAAAAGACTTTCTTGGTGTGAGCTCGCTCATTGGGCTACGACTACCGGTACATGTATAACTAGTGTGCATTTTCAGGCCCAGTTTTGTACCCTTGATGTAATACAGAACCCCCAAAGCCATGCAATTGCACATGAATAGCATTCAACATAAGGTTCAAAATACCTACTCTGTGATCCACTAAGGACATTGATGACTGTTCACAGACAAATCTGAAGATCCACACACCATGACTTGTGTATAAGGAATCTCTAGAACAAAATTCTGTATTAGTTTGGAATAAGAAAATTGTATGAAAATATATGACTTTTATAATCTAAACAGTTAATGAGTTTTTCCTGCAAAACATATTTATATGTTATGGGATTTAATGCCACTATCCAAGCAGAAACTGGTTACTCTTTTGGAGAGCCTGAGGTTTTGGTCTTGTTTGTGTTGCTTAATCTTTGGTTTTCTTATTGGTATAAAAGTTTTGGGATCTGCTGTCTTTGAGTTTGTCTTCTGATCATCGTGTTAATTATGATTTCCATTTGCCCTTATTTTGTATAGCCTTACTTTTTTAATCATCAGCCTTTGTCATATTTAATAACAGTCATGACTGTAAGAGGAGAACATTGTATTTTTATTATTTCAAAATTTTGTCACTTACCAAATTAAACAAGTGATGTTTTTGACTTTTTTCAGGAGGTTAAGTTGACATTTGAAAGTCTGATTAGCCATTTGCAGTATAGTTGTCAACATGTTCCTGTACACATACCACAACCAGCAAAGAAGGAGGCTATTCTCCAGTAAGAAATATTTTAGGTCCTAACCTTTCAATCATTAAATGCATTTTTGCAAAATGTTTTGGTTTTAAGACTGTACAAAAAAGATTGACAATATATGATGGTTTTCTTTTGTTTTGTTTATAAAGCCATGTTCTAATCCCAACAGAAAATGGGGTACACATACTCCATATCACAATTTTATCAGCAATATCAGTTGTATTTTCAATGACACTGGAAATATAAATGGAAAATTCTGTGAAAGTTACTCATTATGAATTTTTAAATTAAAAAAAAGAGTAAGTCATGTAAAACCTGTTTCCATTCTCAATTTTATAAATTTAATGTGAAACACTTGGTTTTTTTTTTAAATGTTTGCACACCATCAAATTAAAATTGCTGCTTTTCACACAAGAAATCAGAAATATTTCCATTTGAATCTGACCTATAAGTCAGATTCAAATGGAAATATTTCTGATTTTTTTTCATCAGAGCTTCATATACATCCACTGAATTCATCTTTTTACAGAGATGCAAAAACTAGAAAAGAGAGCCAGACAAATACAGTGAAAAGTGGTAATGGTGCCAATAAAGTAAAATCTGCAGAGAAAAACGAGAAAACCTGTAAAAAGTCAGAAAAATTAGATGTGTATGTACCAACTGTGGAATATGTAACAGTTGAAGAGTTTGAAGGAGTACCCAAGTATGTATACCTACATGTATACACATGTTGCATGATGCATACCTGTACCTAACTAACCCTTGTCTTACTTTGTTAATTTTCTATATCTTTAAGTAGGCTTTTAGCAAGTTTAAGAATTTTTCACTCATATACACTGAATTACATGTATGTGAATTATATTGAAATGGGTGATTGTTTTAGTTTTATGGTTGCTATCAATCTAGAAAAGTAAAGTTTTAAGTAAGAACTGTCTTCAGAAATATCAGATTAAATAATAATAATAAATAATATCACAAAAACAATGATAGAACCAAATCCCCCTAAAAAATCATAGGATAGAATAGTTTTAAAACAAAATGCATAGTATAAGCTGTAATAAAAAGTTGATTAGGAACTGTCAGATGATAAAAACTTAATATAAATAAAAGGAGATGTGGGATGTATGTCAATGAGACAGCCACCTTACGAAGACACGAAAGATATAACATGTCATATGTCAAGCTCTAAATAACCTTGAGTGTAGACAAATTGTGAATAAATCAAACAGAGACTGAAAAAATAAGCTATTAACACATATATTTCAAAAGAGATGTAGCTAAAAACAACCAATGACAAGGTTCCTGACTATTGTTTTAGAATTAAGCCCTTCCTGTTTAATCTTGATCAGTAGAATATAGTCATACAATTAAAACTTAATTAGGAAAAGCACTCTAATATCAGTTTTAGAGACAACAAAACACAGTAACAAGTTTAGATACTTTATCCCTTTTATTTTCTGAAATATTACTGAGTTAATCCTTTCAAAATAGATGCACATATGTATACAAAGCTTATAAAATAAGTAAAAATGTTCTTATTTTTGTCTTAAAGTCCTCAAATTCATAGATTTTTCTTAAAAACTGACATGTTGTTGATACTATGCTCATGAGCATTGTTATTGCAATACAGTGAAAATTACAGAAAAAAAAATTCATAAAAGGGGTTGAAGTTAGGGAGATTTTGACCTCCCTCACAGATGATGTCCAAAGGAGGGGATTTTAAAATTTTAAAATGAAAAAGAGGAAGTCTTAAAATCGGAGCCCTAAATTGGAGCCTTTACAAAATTTCAATCCTGGTATCTATGATGAGTTTTTATTTCTTTTGGGAGGTATGCTTAAGAAATTAAGTTGTCTTTATTTTATTGTTGAGTATAGTTCAAATTGATATAAGTAAATATCAAGAGATATTTAAGTTGCAAAAGCTGTTATTAGTTCATTGGCACTCATACCACATTTTCCTATATCTGTGATCATATGTAAAATATCATGCCACAGGAGTCTGACATATCTCCCAAAATCATCAATCACAATCACTCTCTGTCGGTCCATCCCAAATCAAATTGGGGACACAAACCTCACAACAAGAATTAACTGCATGTATATATATGTACCTAACTAACACTATGAGGAATGTGATTCAGCTGCTGTCAATGGATAAACTATTGACACCGTAGCTAAAATATTGATAAGGTTATACATAGGGTCGACGGACGAGATGAGTTGTTATTGTGGGATATTTTCTTTAAGGGCACTGACTTGCCAGAACCCCGGTCCTTGTGATATGATGATTTTAAGAACCAACCAGCACATTTTACAACGACCAAAAACAAAGCACGTGTAAATACTAACCTTGTATTAGTATTATTGTCTATCATTACTATCCACGCTGCTAAATCATCCGCTTGTACTGGAAAGGTTTGTTCACAGCCTCCTCGCCGTGTCTGCTTGCAGCATGGTTACCACTGCAGCTTCACGGCTGCAAGTATTTACCTACAATTTATTTCTTTACAGTGCAAGGAAACAACCCCAGTCTAAAGAGGCACACCAAAACAAACAATTTGGTAGATATATATTATTTACCTTTTTAGTTTTTCATTTCTAAATATTGGCTTTTTAATAGTTGTAACAGAGCTGGAAGGTATCATTTATCAGTTTATGATTTCTAAAAATAGAAACATAACCCGTTGAATTTGACAATATATACTAAAACTTTTACGAAAGTTTTTTTTTTTAAGTAGTACACTAAACTACTACCAAGATAGCACTCTCAGGTATCTATACTGTACATAACTGCAAAACATGAACACTTACAATTTAATACACACAAATATGTTAAAACAATACATTAATAGTATAGATCCTAATTATACATACACGGTAATACTATATATATTTTTTCTTCTATAACGTAAGTTTAAGAATCTTTAAATCACTGTGTAAACTATAAAAAGCTCTTCGAGTTATCTCCCTTTGCAAATTTGGTTTTGCAATAAATTTATTTTTGATGAAAATAAATCATTTTCTTTCTTGTTTTTGATAATCTGATTCTTTATTCAAAAATAATAATAGATATATATCTATATTTCATATTGCAGATACATGAAAGGGCGTTTAACATACACCCAAGTGAATGGTGCAATAGATGAACTAAACAAGCCATTAAAGGAAAAATACAAAATCTTATCAATGAAGAGGACAACTTTGAATGATGTTAACAGGAAAAGATATGAAAAATTCAAGTTACAGGAAACAAAAGACACAGCAGGTTTGTTGAGTAACACAACTGCCAACCTTAATAATAATTTAGGCACGAACTACACAAATATTAAATATAACCCTAGACACAATTGCAAGATTACAATGCAATGACTGTAGTCAGAAAGCGACACCTAACTGGACTTGTTTTTTTTAAATGATGATTTTTTATTAATTTTCATGTTTATGCCTATTATCTTGAAAACAAAACAATTAAGATGATCAGCAAAACAAGATCCCCAAATTTCTAATATAATCGAAACCATCAATTGACTTTATCTTAAATGATGATGTTTTTTTTAACCAATTTTTCCACTTTGTTGATTTTCTGGAAAACTAGATAGGCTAGTAATTATAAACAGCAAAACCATGATCTACAAAAATGTCAATATGACCAAACAATCAACTGCCTTGTTGTAGAAGTACCGGTACTTGCCAATAAATTAAGATTTTTATATAGTTGGCTCAAGTCTGCAATTATTCTATATAGGGCATTTTTTTATAACAATAAATGCAAATTTAAAAAAAAAGTAGACCTGCCTTTTCTCAATAAGATTTTTATGTTGGTAAACTATTTTTGGGACAAATTATAATAAAATTGTAGAAATTCTTTTTCTTATTTTATGCATAGAACAGGAAGAGATAAATTTGAAAGTGCTTTTAAAAAATTTGCAAGTACCTGTTTATAAAGGTCATCTGGGGAACCAGAGAATACTGACCTTACAAGATAGGTGACCTTTGAAATTAGGTTCAAAATGCATAAGTATTACTACAGATGAACAAGAAAAGGTTAACCTGACAAGACCGGTTTTCTCTTAAAGGAGAGGCCTTTTATAGCAGGTTTGACTGTTAATACACTGTCAAAAGTAGAGACTATATTTACATTTGATAAATAGACAATTTGATTTATTACGGAAGGGACATAGAAATACTGTCCGTTGTTCTGCCACTCCGGTCTTGTTAGCGCTCTCACATGTACAGTTCTTGCCAAATTTTTGTCTTGCCTTGACAGAGTCAAAAAGCGAGACATATGTATGCTGTTTCTGGCATCAGCTGCAGAGGCAGTGGCATCAATAATGTATTAGTTTGTGATTAGGTCTAGTTTATGGTGAACCACTAGTGGTAGGTCAATGATATTTGGTATGAAGTTGTATTAGCATTGGCACATCTCATTTCCATGGAGATAGTTTGGCCCAGCCCCCACAGTCATGGTCTATTGACTTTAAAACTTTTGCTTAGTTTACATGTATTAGTTAGTGATTAGGTAAGTTTAAGGTGAACCATTTTTGGTAGGTCAGTGATAATTGGTATGCAGTTGTATAAGCATTAGCACATCTCATTTCCATGGAGAATATTGGTGCTTACTCCTCAGTCATGGTCTATTGATTTTGAAACTTTTGCTTAGTTGACATGTATTACAATGTATTAGTTTGTGATTAGATCAGTTTAAGATGAACCACAAATGTTAAGTCAGTGATGTTTGGTATGCAAATGTATTGGCATTTGCAAGTCTCATTTCCATGGAGATTATATAGCCCCACCCCTCATCATGGTTCATTGACTTTGAAACTTTTACATAGTTTAGAAGTTAAATGTTTGTGTTTAGGTTTGTTTTTAGGGGAATGACTTATGATAAGTCAATGGTATTTGGTATGCAGTTGTATTAGTATTGGCACATCTCATTTCCATTGAGATTATTTAGCCCTGTTCTTTCAGTCATAGTTCATTGACTTTGAATATTTGCATAACTTACATGATAAAGTATTGCTATTTTAATTTCAACACTTGCATTATCAAAATGACAAAAAGGCGAGACATCTCTCTGTGTTAACAGTTTATTATAAAACTTGTATCATATAATTATACCAGCAATATCTCTGAAGAGTTCCAAAATCAATGCCGATGAACTATTTTTAAAAGAGTCATGCCCCTTGGAAACATTAATTATATGGAAAATTGCATCGTTAGTGTTTTCATTTGTATAATTCTTGCCAGATTTTTATGAAACTGATGTTGTAGGTTTATATCAGCAATGTCTTGGACGAGTTCAAAAATCAGTGCAGATTAACTATTTTTGTCCTCCACACGACATGTTGCGGGACATAGAATACCAGGCTTCCGTCCGGTCTTGTCAGGTGTACAATTCTTGCCTGACTTTTATGAAACCTATATCATACCTTTATATCAGCAATGCTCAGACAATTTTGAAAATCAGTGCAGATCAATAACTTTTTAAAAGAGTTACGCCCCTTGGAAACATTAATTATAGGGAAAAATTGCAAGGTTAGCGCTCTCATTTGTACAATTCTTGCCAGATTTTTATAAAACTTATATTGTAGGTTAATATCAGCAATGCCTCGGACAGTTTTGAAAATTAATGCTGATCAGTTATTGCTAAAAGAGTTATGCCCCTTGGAAATATTGATTAAATGGAAAATTGCATTGTTAGCACTATGGTGTATAATTCTTGCCAGATTTTTATGAAACTTATATCATAGGTTTATATCAGCAATGTGTCAAAAGAGTTAGGTCCCTTGGAAATATTAATTATAAGGAAAATTGCGTTGTGAGTGCTCTCATGTGTACAATTCGTACCAGATTTTTATGGAATTTATATCATAGGTATCAATTTCTCGGACTATTTCGAAAAACAGTGCTGATCAATTATTTAACTCTGTTCTTTTATTTTAAGAAATAACTGATTTCCTGGTTTTGTTCATTTCAGTTACCAGTAACCGCTTTGATTCTGCAAGTCATTTCATTGTTAATAAATATTGGGATGACTTCTAGGCACTTAATTAGTGGTGGATCATTTGATTTTGGGAAGTTTGCCTGGAACTTTTGTAAATAATTTAATTATCCTAATTTTATGTAAACTTGCTACAAAAGAAAAAATAATTTACTGGCCTCGATTCCAATGAACTCACTGTAAAAGCCTTATATTTGAAAATTTAGATTTTCTTCTAGATAAGATTTTAAAGGTACACAAGACAAGGGGAAAATAATCAAAATGGCCTATTTTTCCCATATGAGTAATTTACAATCATAGGAACCTTCAGTTTTAGTTTTCGTGATGAGATCCGTTTTTAAGATGTCAACCATGTTTAAAGTTAAAATGTCAGTCTCAGAAATAATACATAATTATGTCATCAGTTACCAGTGTCTGTAATCATTATAATTATCACCAATGCAGCTGACAGCATGTATTTTCTAAAGTGTAATTTCAACATGTACAATTGACAGTGCCATTGTTAAGTAAAATATGCTCATCCATTCAATCATTTCCTTAATAAACAATTCTGTCATTAACATAACAATTAATTCACACCTTCATGTTTTTCAACAATAAATTGTCATGCTATTGGTCCATCCAGTAAATGCCAGGTGTAATAAGAAAGTTTAAAGGTATAGGTGAACCTCAAATTAAAATATTCAGTGAAATACAAATTTTCTATAATTTTGTAAGCAGACATTTGCAAAACCATGAAATTAAGTTTCCATGAAAATACAATTTTCCTCAACCCACGAAAATTGGTACCCAAGATAATCAATGAATCCACAGTAATATGAATATAACAATGGAGCTTACATCAATCTGTTATCAGGGATGGGGCTGATTATTTTAAAAAGTAATAGATCGAATAACAAATTACTGAACTTATTTATATGTAATCTGTTACATTACAATTATTTGTAACATAATGGACATTTGCATATGTTTTAACAAGTGTTTAATAATCACTACTTCATTGAGTAATAACTATGAAGTGCTTTAATTGCAAAGATCAATAAATTTATGTGCAGTTTATTTTAATATATATAGATATATGAAATTTGCTGAAGTCGGTTTGATAAGAACTTCTTATGATAGATCAACGATATTTTGTATGAAGTTGCATTACTATCAGTTCATATCAGTTTGACGACCATTTTGAGGCCCTGCCCACTAGTCTAAATTCCATTACCATCTAAGTGGGCTCATTTAAGTCAATTATCAAAGTCAATATAAAGAGCAATATTTGCACTCTGCCTCAACAGGCTCAGAATTTTCTGCTCGCTCAGGGAACACAAAATATTTCAAAGCAGACATCATATTACAAATATCAATCTTAATATGAAACATTTGGAAGGGTAAATTCATCTAGTAAACTGTTTTTAAAATAAGTAGCACATGTACAATCTATTTGCCCTATACTTAAACTGAAATTATTAAAAAAGTGAATAGGATCTATCATATTGAACCATGATCAATCATAGTGAACACTAGTTTAATGAATTTTTATTCATTCTAGTATTTAAATAAAACAATTTTCATATATAAATTTTGTAATCTAAAAGTAATCATGATACACCTATTTTTGTCTCGCCTGTATATAAAATCAGCGAGACCAATGGATTGCTATTCTGGCGAAGGTGACGATGGCGTCAACAATTGTTAAGTTTTCTGCTTAAGTTAGTTTGATAGGAACTTCTTGTGATAGATTATTGATATTTAATATAAAGTTGCATTACTATCAGTACATATCAATTTGATGACTATTTTGAGGTCCTGCCCCCTAGGTCATGGTCCAGTGACTTTCAATTAATTAGCAATTTTGAATGTTAAGTTTTCTGCTTAAGTTAGTTTGATAGGATCTACTTGTGATAGATCAATGATATTTTGTATGAAGTTGCATTACTATCAGTTCATATCAGTTTAACGACTATTTCAAGGTCCTGCCCCTTAGGTTATAGTCCAGTTACTTTGAATTAATTAGCAATTTCAATGTTAAGTTTTTTGCTTAAGTCGGTTTGATAAGAACTACTTGTGATAGATCAATGATATTTTGTATGAAGTTGTGTTACTGAGGCCCTGCCCACTTTGAATTAATAAGCAATGTTGCTGTCCATCAGATTGTCTTTTTCTGAATCTTGTGCCGACAGACGAGACATATCTCTGTTTCAACAGATTATGTTGCATTGTAATTGATCAAATTATGATTACTTTTAATCAGAAAATGTATGATTACTGTTTGCATATGACTACACTGCAAAATATAATCGATCACAGGTGATTATGAGTACCCCCATGTCTGTCTGTTATGCCCAAGTTAATTGTATTAGGAAGTGGATTGATTCTGGTTTATTTGCCTGAAGTATTGCAGGGAAATGTTGGTGGCAGAAATATGGACAGCTGTTTTTAGTTTGTTCGGGTTTTAGTTTATAGTTTGTACTTGCTGCAATGGAGAGGCCAAGCATTTAAGTTAAACCATTTATACTTTAAACTTGTTATATCTTTATAATGGTATTATATCGTCAAAAGTATTCTTGCTTTGTCACAGAATATATTTGGATTATCATGACCTACATTTTACACATGGATAACCACATCTTTAGTTTTGTATTTAGATCCAAGATTTAGATCTTTCAGATAGTTTCTTTTAGCAGATCTAAAGCATCCATTTCTAAAAGACACATCATATAGTTCAATTAGATTTGATTCAGATAAAAAACAAAAATTGAAGTATCTTGTTATTTTACTCTAGAATTGCAATAAACAGAATATCACCATTTTTCAAAACCAATTTAGATCTCCTGAAGGAAAATCACTTATATTATGTATTTGAAGTATAGTCTCTACAATGAGTTTTACACCAATTTCAGGATGTTATTAACAAGCTAATTTATCTGAACAGATTTTTATTCAATATAAAGTATTGATTTTCCAGATAAGAGACTTGTTTTTCATTTCAAATATTTCTTTCAATCAGAATCTCTGTAAGCAGGAGCCATGGAAACGATATAATTCAGATATAATCTGTTACAGATTTAATTTTATTGAAAAATGTTATTTTAATTCTTTTAAATTCTACTTAAGACTGAGAAAATAAAGGATTTCTTGTTCTAATATTAATGTAAATTTCAATAGCCATGATAGCAGATGACATTTGAAATAACAACTTGCTCAATATTTTTTGGATTCCTCTATTTTAAAAAGGAATTAATTTTCTTTTTTTTTTAATCATTACCTAGAAAATACATATTCGCAATAAAAAATTTTTTTTATATAAAGCGTTCAAAATTGGTCAGACTATTTCATTGTATTTGTTTTCTTTCACCGCTGTCATAACATTGGCTTGTAACTGTATATGATATAATCATAAGTAGAATATAATGATTTAAGTTTCCTGTTATTGTCTGTGCAATATTTTTTTAATTTTGTGAAGGTTTGTACTCTTATTCTTACAATTTCAAACATTTTTGCTGAGGTCATGAAAATAACTCAAGTTTTGAAGAATTTCTCTAAAATTATTATGTCTTTTAAATCAGGATCTTCTCCATTGTAGAAACCAGTTTTGTCATTGTGGTCTGTAGAGACACTGTTACATTACACCCTTGTGGGAATTTTAAAGAGATTCATTTCTAATTATGTCTGTATTTTTACAGATTATAATCATGAGCTCTCCCAAATAAAAGATGTCAATCCCCCATAGTGCATACATTTACCTTCCTAGGCAAAGTGCACCAAATTTAAACCTAAACAATTAAAAGACTTTTATCAATTTGGTCAGTTGCATGCACAGAAATCAGTGTTTTGGGTTAGGCCTCTTCAAGAGGTTTCTTGCCGTTTCCGGAGGTAACACCATGCGTTAAAATTTCTGATCTACATAAAATATTTGTCAAAGGCTCATTTGGCATTGAAATTTCTTGAAAACCACACTGATGAATACATTTAATGTTTCATCTACAATTGATTCATTGAAGTACATGTACTTTCTCCTATTTTTGTTTATGTTGCCTGACAATGTGAAGAGGTAGGTAGGGACACATCAACATGATTTCTGTCATTTTGCTTTATCATCATTGTCTAATTTGTTAATATGCAGCTTTTTGAAAATAGTTTGACAGTATGCAACCAAATTGTACAGATTCTTCTACAGTAATAAGATATGAAGTTGTATACCTGCTTTTTAAAAATTTTGGAATTCCAATACCAACATATTAACTTATCCATTTCTGCTTAATTTTTGCAGACAACACACAATCTGTTTTATTAGTTTCTGTTGATAACCCTGAGCTTATATAATAAGTGAACATTTTCTTCACAAGGAAGTCAATAGTTTTCATTAAGTGTAAATATGTTTTTAATATGCCTTTTAACTCAGGATTTTTTTTAACAAAAATTATAAATTCCACTCCTCTCACCTTTATTAATGGATAACTTTCTTTTTAGGAGAATATTTCATAGTGGAGGAAGACATTAAAGAATTTTCAACTTTAAAAATGGACAATGTTGGACGTGCTATATTGACTGTTCTGCGGCACTGTGGTCGGATGAAGGAAATTAGAGGAGGTGGTCACATCAGATATGCTTGTCTTCCTGTGTACTGATTATAATCAGATCAAACAAACAATGTGTTTTTTGTCCTTCAAAAATAGGTCATTATATATATTGACTGGTATGCCATTGATTTGACTCCATCAAAAATAGGTCGCTATATCTATTGACTGGTATGGCCATTGATTTGACTCCATCAAAAATAGGTCGCTATATCTATTGACTGGTATGGCCATTGATTTGACTCCATCAAAAATAGGTTGCTATATCTATTGACTGGTATGGCCATTGATTTGACTCTTGACTCGTATGGCCATTGATTTGACTCCATCAAAAATAGTTCACTATATCTATTGACTGGTATGGCCATTGATTTGACTCCATCAAAAATAGGTCTTTATATCTATTGACTCGTATGGCCATTGATTTGACTCCATCAAAAACAGGTCACTATATCTATTGACTCGTATGGCCATTGATTTGACTCCTTCAAAAATAGGTCACTATATCTATTGATTCGTATGGGCATTGATTTGACTCCATCAAAAATGGGTCTCTATATCTATTGACTTGTATGGCCATTGATTTGACTCCATCAAAAATGGGTCACTATATCTATTGACTCGTATGGCCATTAATTTGACTCCATCAAAAATAGGTCACTATATCTATTGACTCGTATGGCCATTGATTTGACTGTGTCAATCAAAAATAGGTCGCTATATCTATTGACTACTGTGGCAATTGTTTTGCATGGATTAGAAACTGATTACACATTATAGATCATTATATGCTTATTTTTTTATATGACTGAAAAGTCAAGTGTCTGGAATAGGTCTGTTGTTGTCTTTTTCATTGTCTGCAAACAGCTTGAAAGGGCAGTTTTTTAATCAAAATTACAAAAGGACCATTTGCAAAAAGTGCACAGTATGCATTTTTGATGGGATAGTGGTATTTAAAAATATGCCTCTTTTGTTAAAAGAGAAAGAACATATAGTGAAAAAAGAAATGTTTATAGACTTTTGAGCAAATAAATTTTTTTGTGCTGGAATTAAAAATAATAGCTTAAAAATATCACTACCATAATGATTATAACCCTATTGACCAAGACCTACAGCTCCAATAATGGGTATCATAATTATTATTGGTATACTTAATTTGGTGGGTATAGGTTAAGGACAAATTCAAATGTTCAACAATGCACAAATTTTCTATAGGCTATTAGTATGCAGACTTTGGTAAAACCGTGAAACTAATATCGACAAAATACAAGTTTCATCAATCAATGAAAATGGGTGTCCAGGAATATAGACAAATCCATAGTATCCTTTATCTGTTTAGCCACAGTCAGAGTTTGTCTTGGTCTCCTTCCCCTACTTAACCTCGATGACATGTTCCATAGTATCCTTTATCTGTTTAGCCACAGTCAGAGTTTGTCTTGGTCTCCCTCCCCTACTTAACCTCGATGACATGTTCCATAGTATCCTTTATCTGTTTAGCCACCTACTTAACCTCGATGACATGTTCCATAGTATCCTTTATCTGTTTAGCCACAGTCAGAGTTTGTCTTGGTCTCCCTCCCCTACTTAACCTCGATGACATGTTCCATAGTATCCTTTATCTGTTTAGCCACAGTCAGAGTTTGTCTTGGTCTCCCTCCCTACTGTAAACTGGGAAATTTTTCGTGATTTACCAACAAAATCTAGATCAGAGTCGGTCTCCTCCCTACTGTAAACTGGGAAATTTTTTTTCGTGATTTACCATTTTGAATTCGCCATGTCCTGGTCAGTGTCCTATAGAAGTTTTTTTCATAAATGATTTGGAAACTGTACAGTGTTAATAAATGTATTTAAATTAAGTGATAAAACCCATCAGAATTCCTTTTTGTCGGTTCACATTTAAAATGTTTGCTTGTAAAAACACAATCACAATAAGCAAAGACAAATGACCTTATTTAGAGTGAATTAAATGCTGACGGAATTACTGCTTATTAGTTAATATTTTAATCTGATTGATATGTGCAGCAGAAACAATGGGTAATCATGTTAAAACTGATTGACAGGTGTCATTTACATAACTGTAACGATAGTTTATTTAGCAATATCCGTAATGTCCACTTGGATTAATTAGGACTATGATGAGATAAAGTTTTGATATCTAACATTGACTTTCCTTTAGAAATAAAGTTATGTTTTGCGGTATAGATCTGTCGTCTGTAAAACCAATGTTTTAAATTAGCCATCTACATATCATATTGACATACGTTCATGTATGGTCTTCATATTCGTGTTCGAATTTCCTTGAAATATTTGCGGTCGTTTTATTTTCGCATTTCAACTCTTACCGCCAAAATAGCAAAAATAAAACTGCCGAGAAAATTTCCCTGTTTACAGTACTTAAACTTGATGACATGATTCTATTTTTTGATCAACCAATAAAGATTACAGAAATTGAATACTTGATAAATATGTTTCTTGCTGACCCACTTTCTAATGTAAAGAGAATCACACAGAATGAACAGACATCATAGAATAGATCAAAAGGTAAAGAAAACATAAAATGTTAAAAATTTTAAGCGACTTAAGATTTTAAAATCCTGAAACAGACAAAATACACATCATTGCATTATAAAGCTGTTCTGTTTGTATAAAATGTGTATAATAATAATAATAATAAATTCTTTATTTAAAGAGGGTTAACACAGTTAGTTACAATTACTAATCTTCCTGAGGCCCTCATATACAATACAAGTACAAAAAAATAATATAAGAGAAAAAAGCAAACATACAACATATTAACACAATTGTATAGACATAATAGTTCAATGTACATGTACCATAATTAAAACATATAAAACAGTTACACAGATTGCATGTAGTAAATATATATAAAATGTGTATATCTTATAAACAATAAAATAATATAAGTCATGTGTATGTTTCTTTTATTATATTGTCCAACAGAGTTTGGGAGATAGCATTTCATATATTATCCATTGCAGGTCATTTTTGCAAAAAGATCCAAAACTACATGTAAAAGTAAAGGAGATTTTATTTGTACATGTATGTACATTATTGACTCCGCAGATAGTCAATCAACAGATTAGGTCAATTTTATTAAACATTTAAGCATGTACTCTTGTGGTTTATTTTACATAATTTTTCAGATCACACCATTTGAAAATTATAGATTATAAATGTTTTGTCAGTCTACAGATCTTGGATAAAGGAAACGTTCATTCTAAAAATATTGGGTCACCTCAACCTATATTTTTCACATTTGATAATTTTATAACAACAAAGGTTGAATTTGGTATTGATGACTTATTCTATATGTCTATTTAAAATCCCCAAAACAGACAAAATACACATTAGTATTTAGGCATAGACAGTCATTTAAGACACTGATATTTTCAAATTTTTCGTTTCTGTTCTCTAACTTTAGTTTGCCTCAACTAAATGATTTGAAACTTTTACACAATGCTTATTACCACAAAACTCAGATCAAGTTTGAATTTGGGTGGCGTCACTTATACCGTTCTAGAGTTATATATCCCTTTATATATGGAAAAATTGCGCCTCAACCAAATGTTATGAAACTTATACACAATGATTATTACCACAAAACTCAGATCAAGTTCGAATTTGGGTAACATCACTTTTACAGTTCTCTAGTTATGTCCCTTTTTGACACTATATGACATAGAAACATTCTCTTTTTTTAGCTCACCAGGGCCCAAAGGGCCCCATGTGAGCTTATGCCATCACTTGGCATCTGTCGTCGTCTGTCGTCATCTGTTGTCTGTCGCCTGTCGTCGTAAACTATTTCAAAATCTTCTCCTCTGAAACTACTGGGCCAAATACCTTCAAGCTTTAACAAAATGTTCCTTAGGGTATCTAGTTTATAAATTGTATCCAAGTTTTGATCTAACGACAAACATGGCCGCCATGGCTAAAAATAGAACATAGGGTCAAATGCAGTTTTTGCTTATATCTCAAAAACTAAAGCTTTTAGAGCAAATCTGACACGGGTAAAATTGTTCAATTGGTCAAGATCTATCAGCCCTGAAATTTTCAGACGAATCGAACAACTCATTGTTGGGTTGCTGCCACTAAATTGGTAGTTTTAAGGAAATTTTGCAGTTTTTTGTTATTATCTTGAATATTATTATAGATATATTTAAACTGTAAACTGCAATAATGTTCAGCAAAGTAAGATCTACAAAAAGTTTATGTGACCAAAATTGTCAATTGACCCTTAAGGAGTTATTGCCCTTTAAAGACAATTTTACACAATTTGTTTATCAAGTTTGCTAACATTTAAAATCTTCTCTGAAACTACTGGGCCAAATACCTTCAAACTTCATCTAAATGTTCCTTAGGATATCTAGTTTATAAATTGTATCTGAAGTTTTAATCCATCGACAAACATGGCCGCCATGGCTAAAAATAGAACATAGGGGTCAATTGCAGTTTTTGGCTTATATCTCCTAAACTAAAGCTTTTAGAGCAAATCTGACTGAGTTAATTTGTTCAATTGGTCAAGATCTCTCAGCCCTGAAATTTTCAGACAAATCGAACAACCATTTGTTGGGTTGCTGCCACTAAATTGGTAGTTTTGAGGAAATTTTGCAGTTTTTGTTATTATCTTGAATATTATTATAGGTAGATATAAACTGTAAACAGCAATAATGTTAAGCAAAGTAAGATCTACAGAAAAGTTAAATGACCAAATTTGTCAATTGACCCTTAAGGAGTTATTGCCCTTTAAAGACAATTTTACACAATGTGTTCATCAAGTTTGCTAACATTTAAAATCTTCTCTTCTGAAACTATTGTACCTAATACTTCTTAACTTTGAATGAATTTTCCTTTAGGAATCTAGTTTATGAATTGTATCCGAAATTTTGATCCATCAACAAACATGGCCGCCATGGCTAAAAATAGAACATAGGGTGAAATGCAGTTTTTGGCTTTTATCTCAGAAACTAAAGCATTTAGAGCAAATCTGACATGGGGTAAAAATGTTCAAAAGGTCAAGATCTATCAGCCCTCAAATTTTCAGTTGTTTTATGTTTTTTAACTTTAAAAATCTTCTCAAATGAATTCTAGTATAAATTTTGTATTTCATTTCCTTGTACGTCAAGAAACATAGACACTATGGCTAAAATGGAACATATGGGTAAAAAGCAAAAATAATCATTGATGAAAGATTTAAGCAAAAAAAATAACAGGTGAGCGATTCAGGCTCTTGAGAGCCTCTTGTTTAATTTGAAAAGGGTTGACTTTGTATTTTTAGCTGGGCCAGTGTAAGCCATTGCATTCACTTGGCGTCCATCATTGTCCATTTAACCTTTATATATGTTTCTGGGTTTTACTCATTATGGCTTGCGCGCTCTTTTATGTTTGTGGCTTTTAATATTAAAACAACAAAATATAGTTTTCAGGTATTGTGTTGTCTTTACAGATGTAAGGATCAAACGAGACCACAAGCTGAAACACAAGCTATACACTTTTGATCTCTCATTTGTCTCTATTGAGAAATTATCAGATTTATACATAAAATACTGATTAATGCATAACTACAATTAATTATGATTTAATTAAATGATGTTTATTCAAACACCGTCATATCTAACAATCAATTATGATTTAATTAAATGATGATTTCAAATTTTGTATTGCATATTTTATCAACGGATTATAATATAATACTGTAACAATTCTTTTATTTTTCCTAGTATATATATTAAAAAAATGAGGTGCCGAATTGTCTTGGTTCCGAAATGTCCGGATCCCGAAATGTCCAAACTGGATGCCGAAATGTCTTCGGACTTGGGTGCTGAAATGTCTTGTTACCCATTTAACTGTATAAAAAAATGGTCTCCTCTGAAACTGCCTTCCCAATTGGAACAAAAGTTGGCCACAATTAACCTAAGATCTCCTTAGGGTATCTAGTTTTAAAGATGTGCCTGATGTGACTAAACCTACAGAACAAAAGGGTAAAATGCAAGTACATGTATCTTATAAAACATTATAAGGTAGAGAACTCCTTATAGGAGCCATTGAATGACATTTTTTATACATTTTTTTTTGCGCTTTTTTTTGGAAAACAAAAATAGATAGAGGGAAAACTTTAATTGCAAAAATGATCAGCAAGAAAGTCAACATGGCCCAACATGGCCAAAATGGTCATTTGACTTTGTGGGAGTTATTGCTCATAACAGTTTTTACCTAATTTTTTCAACAAGACATGATCTGCAAACAGATTAACGCAGACGAAATTTTCAAATGATGACTTCTAGAGTTGTTTGCCCTTAAGTGGCCATTTTACCCTATTTACCAGTTTTGGGTGAAAACTAATGCAGTTTTTGGCTTATATCTTCAAAACTAAAGCTTTTAGAGCAAATCTGACTGGATTAATTTGTTCAATTGGTCAAGATCTATCAGCCCTGAGTTTTCAGACAAATCGAACAACCATTTGTTGGGTTGCTGCCACTAAATTGGTAGTTTTGAGGAAATTTTGCAGTTTTTGTTATTGTCTTGAATATTATTATAGGTAGATATAAACTGTAAACAGCAATAATGTTCAGCAAAGTAAGATCTACAGAAAAGTTAAATGACCAAATTTGTCAATTGACCCTTAAGGAGTTATTGCCCTTTCAAGACAATTTTACACAATGTGTTCATCAAGTTTGCTAACATTTAAAATCTTCTTCTGAAACTATTGTGCCTAATACTTCTTAACTTTGAATGAATTTTCCTTTAGTTTATGAATTGTATCCGAAATTTTGATCCATCAACAAACATGGCCGCCATGGCTAAAAATAGAACATAGGGTGAAATGCAGTTTTGGCTTTTATCTCAGAAACTAAAGCGTTTAGAGCAAATCTGACATGGGGTAAAAATGTTCAAAGGTCAAGATCTATCAGCCCTCAAATTTTCAGTTGTTTTATGTTTTTAACTTTAAAATCTTCTCAAATGAATTCTAGTATAAATTTTGTATTTCATTTCCTTGTACGTCAAGAAACATAGACACTATGGCTAAAATGGAACATATGGGTAAAAGCAAAATAATCATTGATGAAAGATTTAAGCAAAAAATAACAGGTGAGCGATTCAGGCTCTTGAGAGCCTCTTGTTTAATTTGAAAAGGGTTGACTTTGTATTTTTAGCTGGGCCAGTGTAAGCCATTGCATTCACTTGGCGTCCATCATTGTCCATTCGGCACCTAGACAAATCGGCATCTAACATAGACAAATCGGCACCTTATGAAGGTAAAATCAATTATTTTATCCTTGATCAAAATATAGTGAACCAAACATTAAAGTTACCTGGCACTGATATATGTATGTGGGTATGAACTCAATTTACAAGTTTAGTGTTAATATAGCGATTATGTTCGACTATTTTTACAAATTACCAATTTAATTCCTGCACTATTTATGACATTATTGTCAAGATTGTATATGGTATCTTCGAAGAAGTATCTTATGAAGTGGTTTATTCTTTTTGTTGTTTATTTGTGAAGACTGTATTGCAGCTTAGTCATTTGGATAGCTGTCTTATTTGTGTGTATTCTTTTTCCTGATACATGAACATTTATTTTATAGATTCCACCATTCATGTACTAGTTTTAATGTAATGCATAGTTCTATTCCGATAGTATTCTAAATCAATAAAACACATGTAGCATATTAATAATATTTATTTATTATATTTATTATAATTATATTCCACAGTTTATAGATAATAAATATAATAAATAATAATAAATAAGCTTTATTAAGAGTCGGCAAGTATACAAACAAAGACAACATAAGCTCTAATGAGCTTTTAACCGACATACAAGACATTTATAACAATACAACATATAATTTCATTGCACTTATAAGGGGATTTCTAATATTACTGTTAATTTGACAATGATGAAAAAAATCCCTTTACTCCCTTATGTACAAATGCTACTAGCTCTATCGGAATTGGCTCCTGTATGGAAATGAAAAAGTATGAAAGGAGAATTGGGGCTACTTATTTTATAACAATTTATATAATAATTAAAAATATCTGAAAGCCACTTATCAGTGATGCATGTTCTATGTTGCCACTTTTAACAGCCACCACATTGTAAAGCTTCCTGTCTAGGGCGGACAACATTGTGGCACTGTATACAACTGTCGTCTGACATTGTGTTGACCTTTATATATGTTTCTGGGTTTTACTCATTATGGCTTGCGCGCTCTTTTATGTTTGTGGCTTTTAATATTAAAACAACAAAATATAGTTTTCAGGTATTGTGTTGTCTTTACAGATGTAAGGATCAAACGAGACCACAAGCTGAAACACAAGCTATACACTTTGATCTCTCATTTGTCTCTATTGAGAAATTATCAGATTTATACATAAAATACTGATTAATGCATAACTACAATTAATTATGATTTAATTAAATGATGTTTATTCAAACACCGTCATATCTAACAATCAATTATGATTTAATTAAATGATGATTTCAAATTTTGTATTGCATATTTTATCAACGGATTATAATATAATACTGTAACAATTCTTTTATTTTCCTAGTATATATATTAAAAAATGAGGTGCCGAATTGTCTTGGTTCCGAAATGTCCGGATCCCGAAATGTCCAAACTGGATGCCGAAATGTCTTCGGACTTGGGTGCCGAAATGTCTTGTTACCCATTTAACTGTATAAAAAAAATGGTCTCCTCTGAAACTGCCTTCCCAATTGGAACAAAAGTTGGCCACAATTAACCTAAGATCTCCTTAGGGTATCTAGTTTTAAAGATGTGCCTGATGTGACTAAACCTACAGAACAAAAGGGTAAAATGCAAGTACATGTATCTTATAAAACATTATAAGGTAGAGAACTCCTTATAGGAGCCATTGAATGACATTTTTATACATTTTTTTGTGCTTTTTTTGGAAAACAAAATAGATAGAGGAAAACTTTAATTGCAAAATGATCAGCAAGAAAGTCAACATGGCCCAACATGGCCAAAATGGTCATTTGACTTTGTGGGAGTTATTGCTCATAACAGTTTTTACCTAATTTTTTCAACAAGACATGATCTGCAAACAGATTAACGCAGACGAAATTTTCAAATGATGACTTCTAGAGTTGTTTGCCCTTAAGTGGCCATTTTTACCCTATTTACCAGTTTTGGGTGAAAACTGTAGTAGTTAAAGAAAATCTATATACAATAAATAATAATCTGCAAAACAAATAACTGAAATAGATATCCTCAGTTGACTCTTTACAATAGTTATTGCCCTTTGTTGATGATTTTTAACCTTTCTTATGTTAACTACTGTATTTTGTTTAACCTGTGCTCAGAAGGAGGGGCATACTGGTTTAAGTTCGTCCAAGGAAATTTGTGTGGCATTTTTCTCAGAAAAGCTTCTTGAAATTTAAAAGCAAGCTTCAGGTAAGCTTGTTATATATACCCTGTGATGCATTTTCACATTCATAAATCATTGACTACCTGTTTACAGTATACTGATATTATTACACATATTGAATGGCCAGGCATTTTTCTCACAAACTATGAATCCGAGCTTCCTGAAATTTAGTATCAAGTGTCCTACTTCGTTTGATGCATTTTAACTTCCTCTTTATCGACTACTTGTAGCTTCAACAAGATGTTTGCCACTGGAAGTTGAACATATATTCTATAGTAATGAAAGAAAGAATTACAGATGCCATGTGCAATATGAAAGAATGGCAAAGGGCATAGTGTGTAATTTGAACCACTAAAATCATTCTGATTAACATACAGAAGGTGCAGTATACAATTAAATATACTGAAGAAATTGGTTAAGGTTTCATGGAAATTATCAAATTCTTTACATTTGGGTAAAGATGCTCTAGACTTTAAGAAATTGTAATTATCTTTTATTTTGATGCATGGTATTTGTTTCACATAAAATTTGTCAAAATGACAAATTTATTGTAATAATAGACAAAGATAATTAAGATCAACATATGGCAGAATTGATTTTTACTGGTTTTGCTATTTTTATTAAGCCAAGAAATAAAACAGATTGTTTATGCTGTACATCATGTACATTTGTTTTTTGCACTTTTGATCAATGTCTATTTCTTCTTTTTGAATAATTCAAATTTGATAAGATGGTATAGGACATACATTTGTGAACACAATGCCATGTGAATTTTTCTCATTGTTGCATTTCACTGTTGATTTTGAAAGAAATTTTCAACTTAGCTTTTTGGGCTAAAAGGAAACAGACTAAACTTTCATCTAAAATTGTCATGAAAATATTAATCTAACTTTTAGTGCCATATTTAATAGTGGAAAGTATACTTTGAGTTTATGTATTTGTTTTAAATGCAGTTTTACCTCTTTTTGATCTAAAAGTGATTTTTGAAAAATGGGACTGAGGTAACTTTGCATCCTACTCCCTTCCTAACTCGTATAAACTGACTTTTTCATTGAAGGGTGGTTCTGTCCATACTTTCTATATCTTTTGATTTTTGTGTCGTTGGGTTGTCTCATTGTTTTATTCTTATTTGAATTCCACATACATTCTGTAGACATCTTCCAAAACTCCAGGCTTAAAAAAAATGTTTGACTGTATCTCTATGTTCTTTGCTTTAGTCGTAATGCGTTTCCTTCGATAATTAAACTTTTCTTCCAATTATATTTGAATAGAAGAACATATATGTTAATGAGACAGAATCATGATACATACATCAAAACATATGGAGGTCAACTAACTCGAAAACAAACAATTTACAAATGTCTAAAATATTTCAAGCCTAGTCTATAAATGTTAACACTGAATTTAACAGATAGTACAACAGATCAACATTATATTCCCAAGGGTTTACACATCTCATCATACATTTTCCTAAGTTACCCATGAATACATTAAGGTAAAGCTTGCTGGAGAATTCTGTGATCATTCATTCTGAATATAGAGAATGTGAACAATTCCACACACCAGAATTGTATGACCACTGTTTTGTCAACCACATAATTTGATGAATACTTGGTCTGGCTTATAAATGCATGAATGCTTACATTACTTGAATTTTATTATATTTATTTAGATGTAAGTACACCAACTCAATCTTTCTCATTTACAATATTCTGCAAACCAAATTTTGGGATATATAGGAATCACCCTGTCCGTCCATCCGTCCGTGTGCTTTGTAAACAAACGGACAATAAAGAAACATGACAGGGTCGGACCTGAGGATGTGCATCAAGGAATATAATTATTGCCGAACATGTTAAAGTGTTACATGCTTCAATATTGTATAACAAAAAAATTGAAGGGAGGTGGGTATCCTTTTGTGTTCACCCACATTTCTAGTCTTTCTCTGGAAGTTATTAAGCTAACATTTTGTGTAACTTGTAACTGCCTGAATAAAGAAATAAAATGTGTACAAGTATATTAAATAATTTTCTTCCGTTTTTCGTGTTTTTTTTTTTTTTTTTTAATTTTCCATTTTACTTTTTTATTCTTCCCTCTTCATATATCTTGCATATCTGTTTTTTTATGTTTTAATTGACTTTTTTTCTTAAATTTTCTAAAAGTGTTTTTCTTCTTAAATCTTCAAGCATCCTCATCTTCCCCCTAGTTCGTTGTCTTTGTTTGAGGCTAAGCAACCTCCCTTGAAGTCGTCCGAAACTTTGTTTTTTACAAAAACAAATAAAGCATTCATTTGGCCATATGATCTTTCCATAGCGAACATGTGTCAGGATAGTATATTACATTGTATAGTATAATGGATTGTATAAAGCACCATGGATATCGTGTTTTCTTCTTGTGAATAGTCTTCTTAGATTTAGAAACGGATATTATCCCCGTAATCATGTTTCATAGTTAAGTAATAAGTATAACAATGGTAATAATACGTAACGATTAAATTAACACTTATACTTTATTCATGAAAGCATATGATTTATTTACACCTAGCATGTTAATTCGAGATTTGTTTATTTAAGGAATTGAGCTTAATTTTCTCCCCTTTTCCCAGCAAAATAAAAGCATCAGATGCCAGTAGTGCAGTAAGTGTTTCTTTTGCTAAATAAGACACCTTTCATTAAAATCAAACTTGGCATGATAAATCAGATGTTGTTTTCTTTCTTTTTGTTTAAAGAAAATTCAGATTATCATGATACTAACTTTTAATGTTTTGCTGATTTACTATGAATAAAAACAATAAACATGATTTTTTTCTATAATTATACTACTAGATATTAAACATCTATTCATGAACATATTTGCTTATGTCCCCGCCACACCAAACTCGTTCACTATACATTCTGGAAAATGTTAGTCAAGCGGCCTTAAACTGGGTGCAAACAGACGTAGTAGCAACTTTTTACGGCCTGTTTACGTACTTTATGGAGTGGTTTGATCGGGAATGGTGCTCCAGAACTTTGAGCCTGCTAAACATTTCCGGGTGACCATCCCGATCTGCAAGTAGACGGAGTGGCAACGTACTAAATACGAGATGGATGTATAACGCCGTCCTTGGAAAGTAATTAGATGAACCTGAGCACACAGACCGAGTGCGTTTGTAGCACGTTCATCCCGTTCACATATAGACCAATCTCACCTAATTACATTCTTAGTGTGTCTTTATTCTGTCTAAATACGATCAAAACAATAATAACAAGTTCTGTACAGGTGTCAGACCACCAATTACTCCCTCCAATTTAGAACGTATGTAAAAGTAGCCCTACTCTGACACAAAATAGTGCTTTTGATGTCCTTGTTTACTTAAACTAACCAACAAATTTGCAGAAATGAAACTTTGGGTGAAAGAGAAATATATTTAGACCATTTTGAGCTAAAATTTACTTGTCTATGAGTTTGCATTAAAAATTGAGGATTAATGCGCTCCATGGTATACTAATTTAAGATTTCCAGAAAACCAGGGGTTATTTTTGGAGTACCTCTCTTTGAAGGTCAGTTTTTTTGTTAGAAGACTTTAAAGGTATGTTGAAAATTGGCATGCAGAAAGCTGATACATGTACAATTCAGGATATACCTGGTTTCTATGAAGTTAAACTTAAGGTAAAATATTTAGAAAGATGTGAAAATTGCAAAATTTGGTTGAACAGATAGGGATATTTAATTGGTGGTCTGACACCTACAAGTTAGCAACGCGTTTTTACATAGTTTTAAAAGTTTGCAATATGTTCTCGATACGCTCTACTCGTTTTGAGTACGTTTATTGCGTTCTTACGCAGTTCTTAAAACGTACACCCCGTCTGCAGTACAATCAGACAAGGTACAGTATAAAAAGAGGCCGTTTTCTCACTGGTTCATCATTTGGTTGCTTATATGCCTAGAAATTAGAATTACTTTGCAGCTCTGGGGCACAGTTCTAGTTTGTATCGAGAGGAAATTATATATACAAGTCATACTATATTCACATATTTATTTTCATGCTGTGCATCAGCTTATAACAGTGAAGACGAATATTACCAAAGGTATCAAATGGAATATCAGACCATGATAAAGCATGTCACCATATGCAGTATCATTATTTCAAAAAAAGACAAGTATAAAACTACCAGCACAACTGAAAAATATATAAAATGCAGCGAACAAGAGAGGACTGGAAGAAACGTGCTGGGTTTTTGTATCCGTCAGACCAAGACGATGACAATTACGTTCTGAACGCACTAGGGACGAGATGAGCACGTAGTCAGAAATAGTTTAACTGTCGATGAACGAGGTGATCGAGTTAGGAAGAATTAAAACGGATATCTACGTACATGTATAAGGAACGAAGTAGGACTAATTACAAACCGGTTTAAACGGACAATAGACGGACTTGGACTGTTTGAAAACGGTGTCCCCATGAGATGAACGAGCCATTTTACTCTATCTGAACGGATTTAACGGACTGCAAACGGGATAAAGACGAGATGGACGTATCGAGAACTGTTTTTAAAACTAGCTACAGGTCGCATAATATACATTATCCGGCCAAAGCTATACGTTTTGGCCAGACCACAACCTAATGACGGGTCCGGCCTTTTGAGAAATAGTTTGGTGTGACTGAAGCTTTATCTCATAGGACATATTAGCGAAAAATACAAAACCACTAGAGGACATTGTAGATCCAACATGTCAGTCTATTTTGTCCAGGGATTACTATTTGATTTCGTTGCACGTAGTTCATTAAAGATAAAATATGGCGATGTTATAATGAAGACTGTTTCCACGTAAAATTTGGACAGAAGCAGTAGGACTGAAATGGAACGAAGGATTTTCCTGAGTCCGAACCATGTCCATTATCATAAGCAGTTTTAATGTAGTCACACGGCCATTTACAATTTTCTGGATGTAATCACCAAATTATACAAACAAGTATAAAACTGTGGAAAACAAAGATTGAATCTGTATCTTAATGCATACAAAAGATAACAGGAAGGTACAGTACTTACTGCGTGGGAGTATACCAAGATTCCACTTTGTACAATCACTGTAATATAACGAGTTCAGAAACGGATCATTGGTTTTATTGTGAAAATTATTGTATAAGTGTTTAACGTCCAGTGACAAGTATTACATCCATATAAGGACGAGAACATGTTAATATATGAATACGAAGCCTGCTTTGTACTTCGCCGACATGCTGCATCGTTAATGTGCTAGTTTTTGATTATTTGGAATATCTACTAATTTTCACTTCTTCGTACTACATTTGTATTAACATCAAGATTATTCTCCTTTAATCTGTACAGGAAGTTTTATTGTTGATATTTACCTTATGTATCTAGTGTTAAATTAGGTATTTATATGACAGACCTTTCTTGGTATTCCTAATTATTGGAAGATTTTATATAGACAAAAAGTATACCTAAAACGATAAAGTTATTTTCATTTACCTGTATATATTATGAAAACCGGTTTTTCAAAAGTGATTATTTTCTAAGGGTTTAATATTTCGCGGTAGTGTTTTGCCATGGCTTTATTTGGACTTGTTTGTTTGCTTTTTGGCCTTGAATGTTTGTCCCTAATATTTTATTAACTATGTATTTACTTTCAGGTATCACAGATCGAATTTATTCGTTCATAGTGTGTTAATTTACGTTTTGATTGAGTTAAGCCTTCCAATTGATGTTTTATCGTGTGTTTTCTATGTTGTGATGTTATACTATTGTTTCGGAAAAAGGAGAAGGTTTGGTACCATTAAAACGTTTAATCCCGCTGCAAATGTTTGCACCTGTCCTAAGTCAGGAATCTGATGTACAGTAGTTGTCGTTTGTTTATGTAATTTATACGTGTTTCTCGTTTCTCGTTTTTTATATATACTAGACCGTTGGTTTTACCGTTTGAATGGTTTTACACTAGTACTTTTGGGGCCCTTTATAGCTTCTTGTTCGGTGTGAGCCAAGGCTCCGTGTTGAAGGCCGTACATTGACCTATAATGGTTTACTTTTATAAATTGTTATTTGGATGGAGAGTTGTCTCATTGGCACTCACACCACATCTTCCTATATCTAGTTGTGAAACAAGGTAACAAACAGTCCACGGGAAGAGATCTCAATGTATCTGGACACATTATTCTAACTCCCGACACGACCATGCACTCTTTGTCAAAATTCCTTAATTCCGCTTGATTAGCGGAGATGCCGCAAATACCAATAAAAAGCAGAAGAAAACAATTTTCTTTCAACGATTCATACTGAAGAGTCTTTTTTTTTTTTTTAAATTAAGATGATTCTAGAGGGTAACGCTTGCAGTCGAATCAATTTTTACGCCATACAAAGGACCAGTTCTGCAATCAATATTGAAAATCCATGACCCCTATATTTCATTTCGAAGTCAAAGGTTACCGATGCATTTCCTAAATTTGAATACATGCCAGGCTATATGGACCATGTTTGTGTTTAATGACTTTATATAAGTCTATTTTCTTTGAGAGTCAGTTTCTTGTCGTTGGTGTTGTCTGATGTACCGATGAGATTTTCGTTATTCCTGTTCTTTTTTTATGTATTATGTGAGCTTAGAATAGAAATAATTGATTCTATCCAATATAGTTATGGAATTTAATATCCTCATTTTCATTTCAGAACTTAAAAAAGCAACAAAATGTTCTTCTAACATAGCAACTTTCACATTACAGATTTATATACGGGGTCATTTTAAGAATGTTCAATCATTTATAAGTGTTATTGTATTTCGCTAAAGTCGGGAGATCGTCTACATATGTCTTGATTTAGATTGGATGACATAGATAGCGGAAACGATGCTAGAAAGGTTTTATTCAATTCATTTATTACTGTTGGAGAAATTTTCGATAAGTTTAACGTATATATTGTTGTAAATGTAAAGAAATTTGATGAAATGGCTGAAAGTTTGCGATAATTACGTTCCAGCAAAAGCTATTACACTGTGTTATAGTAATCTCCGCCTACAAGTCTGGCTTTAAACGTTAGTGATCAAGGGTAAAGCTCTATACCCAGATAGAATACAGAAAAATAGAAATAAAAAGATCTTCAATATTTTGCTGAAGATAATGTCTTTTTGGTCATGAAAAAGATTCTGTCCAAGTTTCGTAAAATTCCATGGAGATCTGACAAAGTTATTGATGTTTAAAAAAAAACAGACTGAACCTAACAGACTAAATGTTGACGATGCGACGACAGAATGTAGGATCGCAATGTTTTCCGCGACAAAAAGTCGCAGACTCGACAAAAATGAGATTTGGGGTCTAGGTCAATCGGACAGAAATATACAAAACTATAGAAAAGAAATCTTGAGGGCAACACATATAGTCTTCAGCAGAAGACAAGTATCCAGACAATGTGTATCAAGTTCATTTAAGATTAAATAATAACTCTTAAGAAAAACTATTGATAAGGATGCAGAATATGATATTAATTGCAAATATCACTACGGTACTAAGGTAATGAAAAGTCAGGATTGAGACACAGGTGCCTTTGGTCCTTTAGTTTTATAAAGATTTAACTGACTGACAAATCAAGTCAGGCATAGGTGCAAAAAACCTAAAATCCAATGTCAACATAAATATGGAAAACTAGATTTGTTCAAAGCAACTTTTTGTTAAGTGTATCAATATATTTTTTTATGAAAAAGTTACACAACTGCGCTACATTAATATACACCAAAAATCCTGTATGAAAACAAGTTTTCTGTGAGATATTGCGTCCTTTTTATTCCTCCGTTGAAGGTGTATGTTTTTGGAAAACATCAAGACGAACATCGAAGATACTGAAAAGCAAGAACAAGATTTAGTCAGGAGCCTGTAATTCAGTGGTTGTCGTTTGTTGCTATGGAACATATTTGTTTTTCGTTCATTATTTTGTACATAAATTAGGCCGTTAGTTTTCTCGTTTGAAATGTTTTACATTTGTCGTTTTGGGGCCTTTTATAGCTGACTGTGCGGTATGGGCTTGCTCATTGTTGAAGGCCGTACGGTGACCTATAGTTGTTAATTTCTGTGTTATTTGGTCTCTTGTGGAGAGTTGTCTCATTGGCAATCATACCACATCTTCATATTTTTTTATTAGTACTATAAATCCTGAAGCTATGACTTGTAGTTTGCCGAGACAGACATTTATTCTGGATAGACGGATGGTCAATGGTAGACTAACATACTAATAACTTAAAGTGGATGTTTAAAAGACTAACAAGTAAACAAATTTTTTAACTGCCATTTGCAATTTTAGTGACTTTGATGAAGCAACCATCTTTGGCAGAACTATAATGGTTCGTAACAACACAAAACATTGGTGGTCATGCAGAGAAGGTTTTCATGTATACTACCTATTTATTTCCGCAACTTTGGTATTTTACAAAACAAAACTAGAAATAAACAAAATGATGATTTATGATAAATACACAGAAAATGACCAAAACAGCACAAAATCAAAGTAACATTAATTAACAATCATTCCAGCTGGGAGGATTTTGTTGAAAAGCAGGAGAACATTCTACGAAAAGAGTTTCTGATTCCACGGGATCGTCGTTTGGGTTTTATTTTGTCCTTGGTCACATCATATTTTTGGTCTTTACCACTTTTGCCCTCTGTAGGAAGACTTTCTGTTTGGGTTATGTCCTCTAGATTGGCCACAACTGGTTTAGCTTCTTCTGGATGCACTGAAAAGGAAAAAAACACCTTCACTACTTTGTTTTAAATTTACTAAAGTTATCGGAATTAATCCACTTGTATATTCTTAATCGCATATATTCTGTCAAGAGGATTTACTGAATTATTTGCATAACAAAGCAGATAAGAAATGAAATATTGGCTTGCTTTATGTTACATATTAAAATCGAGATTAGCTTCATTAATAAAACGATCTTTTCAATGAACAATTCAATGTCGCAAGACCATATGCCTACAAAGTATGGGATGTGTAAAATGATCGAGTGTCAGATTTCAAAGATAAGTTCCATTTATACAACTGATATGTTAAAATAAATGACATAATTGATTTCAAACTTAAAATCGTGTTAATTTTCCCTATCAAAATGAGATCTTTTGAAGTGCCTTTGTTTAAACTATTGATTTTCCTGTATGTTGTAGTAATATGCGGGATAATTGTTTGTCAAGCATTAAACCCATTATTTGCATGTTTTATGGAATCAAATATCACAAACAATCATTTATATTATTTTAGATGATGTAAGAGGTGAGAAAAAATGTTTGTAATTTCTGGTACAATCGCCTGACCATGGCATCTCATTCATTTCAAATACGTGTGTGCAATAAACAAAATAAAGCTAATATCAAGGTTCGCAATTCATACAAGATTTAAGGGCATCGTATGATCTTTATGATTTATCTACTAGTAAATGAGTTTTCCTTTGAAAAGCAAATTATAAAGGAAAAACAATATGTTATGATGTACATGAAAAAAAACCTTGAATATATAGAGTAGATAAACAAACAACTGAAGCTCACCATTATGAGCGCAAACTGGTATATTAATTGTTCACTAAAGCTGTGTACAAAAGGCAGCATATAATACCAATATGCATTTTTGCCACAAATAATAGTTCAATGTTTTGACCTAGGACATTTCGTTTACAAGAAAAATAAATCCGATCAGCTGCTTATGCACGTTTAACATTTTTCTTTTCTATTTTCTTTACAATTGCATGTTAGCCCTAGCTCGTAATGAATCTGTCCTATTGTATATAAATATAAATTAAAACACTATTAAACCAAAAAATAATTTTCGAAAAATAACATAGATACTCATGTGGTATTTTTCTGAACACATATACAATTCTTATTGACATTTAATTTAACAAACCTTTTGCTGAATGGTTCTGTATTTTATTCTCGGATGCTTCCTCGTTTTCTTTCTTATCTATCTGGCCATTTACATCTTCATTTGTTTCTTCGCTTGAATTATTTTCTTCTTTATCTTGATGTTCTATGTCTTTGTCGACACCTTCATCACTGTCCTTGATTGAGTCTGTTTTTTCATTTGCTTTATTTTCTTCTTCAACAAAGAATTCGTTCTTGGCATCGTTGCAAATATTTTCGACAAACTTTTCTGCAATTTTCTCTAATTCGTCATTTGATATGTCAGGGGATACTGTTTCCATTTTCTCTACTGCAATCTCTTCAACTTCATTCTTAATTTCACAAAATTCTTTACTTACATTCAAAGTTTCTGTATTTTTGTTGTCTTTGGCATCATATGTATCGTCTTCAGTACCTACGTTATTCACTTCTTTATTTTCATCCGACATTATTCCATTTTCCAAAACACGTTTTGCCTTTTCTATTTTATTGTCAGTTTCATTCATATTTTCAGATGCAACATTATGGGGTTCTTCTTGAAAGGTCGAAACACCAGAACTTTCCATCTCGGGCATCTTGAGTTTCGGTGAGCTACAAACTTCGTCGATTAACTGGAAAATAAAACGAGAACATATGTCGTATTGTTTATTTTTCTTTCTACTCTGTAATTACTCTCTTTGAGTTTATACAATTAAATTAATAAATTATTCATTTATAACAGCTTTTTTCATTAGTCTATTGTAATTCTAATCAAAAACCATAGATCATCCTCCATTGATTTATTATGCAACGTTTTTATGTATTTATTTCTATGTATCTGAAGTTGTTTAAATTTAAGTTTGACGAAAAATTCTTTATTTAAAACGTACTATTTAAAATTAATAAATGAATAGAAAATAATAAATATAAAAAAAAAAAAAAAAAATCGGTAAAAAAAAAATCAAATAAGAAAAAAACCCAAATGAAATCATGTGAAAAAGCGTGTCATTAATCACAAATGCAAAATACTTTACCATACAGATTGACAAAATACAAAAGACTAAATTAAAACCTTTTTGATATCTGTCCACGATCTCATTTTCCTCTCTTGTTTTTCATTTTACTTAAAAATTTCATGCATGTCTAGATATTATATAAATATTTACAAAAGATTGATAATCTATAACACCAAATTATTTCATATAGCTTTTGAAAAATATACCCCAAAGGGGGAGTAATTAATTATGTTGAGCACAAGGAACAAAATTATAATAGGGAAAATGGATGGTTATATAAAAAAAGTATAAGAAATGACCAGAGGTGGTTTATTGTTTAAATGTCTAACATTTTTTTCAGATGGGAAGTAATTCTGACAACGCAAGAAAAACAAGATTAGTAGATAGATAATAGGTGACAACCTCTTTGTGTAACCCCGGGGTTCAAATGTTCAAAGTACCATCTTGTCCCTTTACTATTACTCATGGTATTACCTGGTTTTAACTATGAAATGTGCTAACGCATAAGTACTTGTTGACATGTGCGACTCTATGATATTTCTAAATTATGTAACACTAAAATGAAAGGTTGCAAAAAACTGATGATATAGTTAGGATCTACACAATATATATATATCAAAGAAACAGCACTTAATCTTCATAGTTGCAGCACTGAAGGTCATCCGATTTATGACACTTAGAGCTTACATATAAATGCAATACAACGTTTGTTCATTTTGTCCATTCACAATAATCCTTATCACATAAAGCGTTGGAAGGAACACAGTTTATATACAAGAGCAATCAATTACATTTTTGGACTTAAAAATAAAAACTGGGTATATCCGACATATGACCGTAATTCGGCACATTGGAACGCGCAAAGTAATTGATAATTAGAAAAGCTGTGATTTTTTAAGCAGCTTTTCTTCCTATCCATATCACAATTTTTTGTAAACAGCAGAGTAACACTTGCAGTGTATTATCAGTAAGAAAAACTGTTGATATTTGCTATAATGCGATTTTACATGTAGATATTTGTGATTTCAGCAACGCATTTTCATATACGTTTAAATAAAGAGTACTTCAGGTCACGTCTAGAACTTTACTTCCGACATAATTTTCAATTTTACCAATAGTTTTAACTGCTGCAAAATTTGTTGACAAGGGAGAGGATACAAGTTTTTCAAAACCTTACAAGTTTGGTACAACATATATATGACGTGAAGCTGTTGATTTATTGCAGGAAGCTTGCCATTTACCTTATCACATCTAGGACTTATTACCGGCTTTCGGTATGGCAGATGCTATAGGTACACAGAAAAAAAATCTGCTGTCCACGATTGCAAAATACATGGTATTGTAACGGCAATCGGAAACGCAGATACAAAACTGCTGTACACGATAGCGAAAACAATTGTTTAAATAGCATTCGGGAACACAGTTCCTATCTTATCTGGTGTGCCGATAGCCGGTAAAAAGATATCTTTATATGAACACGTTACACTAGAAAATACTTGACTGGTTGTGAAACTTGACAAAAATACCAAAGGACCTTTCGGTTTTTCTTCGTATCCAAAGATCATGAAACCGGGATAGAAGTCAATTGTCACATTACAATCTGACTTTCCCTAGGTATTCATATAAAAGATTTCCATTCAATATTGCAAGAATCAACAGATGCGCCAGTATAGCACGATATGCCCGTTCACAAATCTGAATTTCATTCATGTTATTGAATTAACAAAACAGTGTGTAAAAATTTAATAGGGATTTGTGAAAACATACTTGAAGTGTCAACAAACATATGAACATGTAGATGTATAGCTTTTACTATAAAAGTTCGATCACTCTAGAACGACCAATCTGAAAAATTATAAAAATCAAAAAGGAGAGCTTTTCCTTATGGAACCTGACATTACATGTGTCAAAATTTGAATTTTGATTAGTTACATTATGGTCGAGTTATCCCGACACCACATGCATGGATGGACAACGGTATCCCAAATAAAGTCTGTTTTCGACGGGTATGTAAACTTTGAGACAGTATCCAAACTTAAGGGCAATTTCACTCCAAAACGGGTGGACGAATTTTTCTGATTTTATCGTGTTCACCATTTCTACCATTTTTCAGGTTTTCTCTATAGTTGCAATCGTTTTGAAGATATTTGCCAAAACTTGAAGGAAGACGAACTATAAAAGAAACGAAGCTAACAAAAGATGGTTTCAATCCATTGAGCGGTTTCGGAGGAGTATATCTTTAAGAACAGTTTACGGATGACGGATGTAAATAGCTCACATTGTTTTATGTACCGGGCGAGGTTAAAAGGGTCCTAATACAGAAATCTTAAACATGATTCCGCCACTGAAACATGATATTTCCTTAGCATAAGAAACCCGAGAAATTCTTAAAAATGATGTGTATTCCATCACTTTATGAAAATATAAGCATCCCACTCTTCTTAGAACTCATAAAACAAAATAATCATGATATGTTTTCAATATGTATATGTACGTTATAAGAAATCTTTTATGACGTCTTAAACTCTGTTCTTAATTTGAATGACATTTGTTTTACTTTCCACTTGGTAATAATACCGATTGAAATCGATTTTTAATATACACTTCCAGTATATTGTATGGTTTTATAATTCTACACGCCATCTCTTTCCTACTGATTAAATGTGCTACATACACTGATATATAATTGTGTGAACTTAAAGCAAAGGAAGTTTAACGAATCGTCAGTTTACCTATAGAAAAGAAACTAGTTATTTTCTCTGATTTGTAGTTTAACAATGTAATATTTTTTTTTAATTTTTGAAAATAACACTTTATTTGGTGTGTCCGAAGCACTTTTCTGGATTGACCTTTACCAGGGATGCACAAACCAAACAATTTGCTTGTGGGCCAATGATCTAAAAATACTTTAACACTTTAGAAACTATGGTCAACTTTCCAAATTCATTAACGGAAAATGCTTAGAAATGGGATATTGGGTAGATGTCAAGAGACAAGATAAAATGTAACAACAAATGTACTTAACCCTACTACAAATGAATATATTTTACATCATTCGATTAAAAAGTATTTGTTTATATGATTATTTTCATCGTAGTTAAATGAGTTTTCGATGTTTTAGTTAGTAAATTTAAGACATTTTCGAGGACACATTTTGAAATGTACTTGTTTTTCATTTTGACAATAACATTAAAACGTGTATGTCTAACGAAAATGAGAAAAAAAATGAAATGACGTTTGTGATGAAACTGTTAAGTCATTGATGTGGCTGAACAAAAGTTGCCAATTCGCACGTAATGTTTTTTGTAAAGTTTAATCTGAGCAATAGCGTCATCCAAACAAATATTAAATTCACATCAACATCTCTTGTGGCAAAATATCTTATGTTAACATGAGAGATACTGTTGCTTATATTTCATATATTTGTGACGAGATCTCAAAATGAGACCATTTTGGTAAATTTTGCAGTTTTCCAACAAGAAGGTTGAAGGCCTTGCGCTTTATGCCCACAGGCACTCGTCTCAGAATTTTTTATTTAAAGGTATACAGTAAAAAAACATATCACTATTAAGCCCCCAAATTTAACTTCCGGTACACCTGTCAATCAAAAATAATAAATAAGATACATGATAAATAGATCATAACATTGCATTTTCCGTATTGGGCCATCGACCCATATCAGCTGTCGGGCTAGCTTGATATGAGAGTCACGGGCTGATACCAGGGCCACTATGGAAAATGCAATGTAACAATCTTCGAGTATAACTGATAGATTTATAACATCTTTTCAGTGAATTTCGGATTCAAGGGACCAAAAATTGGCTTTATTATACATTGTACCCTCTCCTTCATAGAATAATGTTGGTAAAATATAGAAACTTTATCATTCACAAAACGTTGTTTTAAAATAAGCAACAGTGGATACGTATCGTGTTTAAACCAAGAAAATTGGTCAAATTCTCAAAGGGCCGGGTTGCAATATTTGTGACTTATCAATGTAGAATGTTAACATTGTAGATTCAGTTACATGACGGTTGTAAATTTTGCTGTAAACCAACTAAGTTTATTAGTCGGTAAAAATTCTTCAAATAATTCCACTACAGCAGGTGCACAACTTCAACATGTGTACAATTCTTTATGAAGTCTTACGGATCTTGGTTGAAACTGTAGAAGTTGAAAATTTGTACCCTCTTTCATAAATTTTGCTGAAACATGACTAACTTCCAAAGTCTTAAAAATGAGAAAATATTTCTCAAACAATTCCATAAAAGTAGGTGTATAACTTCAGCATATTTCACATCTTCCTGTGAAATTTAAGGGATCTAGGTTTAAACATGTTCCCATTTTCTCGCGCGACATCACCATAAATTAAGCTGGTTTTGGACTTTATTCAACTCAGCCAATATTGTATTTTCTTCTTATTTTTGTATACGTTTTTATCGTTTTTATTTTTTTATTTTTTTTTAATTTTTTTAAAGAAAAATGTCTTTTTGAAATATTTAAACAGTAAATAATAGTTAAGATTTTCTACAATAATCGCAATTTTTCTATTCAGATTTTTGTGTGTGTCAAAAATGATATATACATGATACGTTATACTGAATGTATGCAAAAAAGTGATCTTCTCAAAGCACCTGTTACTCAGGAGGATTAAGAGACCGATTTCCCATTGATCAGCAAATTTTGAATACCAAACAGACTAATAATCGCACCAAATTGTAATAATATTGCCTTACATAGCCATATAAACACCAACAGACATATTTAGATTTAAACTGAAAAATGACGAATGAAGAATGAAAATTGGATGCTTCACATCCTCAGCATGCTATTCAGTATAATACAATCATATTTAGAACACTGAATAACCAATAAATTGATTATTATAAAAATAAGGAGATGTGGTATGATTGCCCGCGAGACAACTATCCACTTACCTAACATTCAGAACGAGAATTAATTACCAATAAATCCAATATCCACATATACTACCAAGAGAAAATGAGTTTATCGCCCCTTCGGTATTATTTCCTTCTTTTTGGATAGGCAAGGCATTTTGCATTTCATCAGGTCATCGTCACGGACCCTTCACCGAGTTTGTGCAAGGGGGTTCTTTCAAATGTACAGGGAGCGTAGCAATCTCCCTATACAAGAGGCATCGGATTTACGCCCCCTCTGACGGCCGAACGTCGCCACGCATTTATATATTCCGCATTGCCAAATCGACACCCCTCTTTAGCATGGGTTTTAATGTCGGAGAGAAATCAAGGGATCACCATATTATTCTAAGCATAAAATGTATAAATTTAATATCGGGAAGAAATATTGATTGATACATGGAAATATAATCATGCTAAACATCGTTAGATAGTTTAGAATCTGACAACCAAAGGAATTTTATTTAATTTCAAGATGCCCAAAAGATGTTTTTAATCGATCCTATGGAGTATATTTGACTGCAGACAGTTCTTAGTTGATTATTTTAGTTTCTTCTTTTTTTGTAACCATAAACATGAAAAGTACTGATTTTTTTAACTAGCCTGACATCACAAAATGCAACCGCGTTTCACCCATAAAGGGAGATGTTTCAAACATAAAGGATTTGACTTTATGAATTGGCGTAAAATCTAAAGATGAATAGCTGAATTGTGTTTGCCAAGTATATAACCGAGTCAACCCTTAAGGTGAAAACAAATATAAAATTTTAATCAAATGGGAGTTATAAAAGTGGGAAAATGAGAATAATAGCGAACAGTCATTTTTAACTGAAACTTTACGGTGATACATTTGGTTCAATTTTAGCCAATAAGACCACCTATGCATTAACCCTTTATAACCGTTACCTAAACAACTCAGTATCTTTATTTCAATACTCAGGTAAGACAAACATGTATGGATTTGCCTTTGCTATGTGTTCTTTCTAATACACAATGGCAGACAGTCTTGACAATCAAAGCTGTTGTATAGACAAGAACAGTACTGTCGCATTGCATTTAAGCGTTTATATTATATTAATTTGATGTTCATCCATTATTCATACAGATCATTCAGATACATTAAATTATATGTATATTGGAAAGATGATCAATAGAACACAAATCAAATAAAAATTAAAATTGATAAATTATATTATCTCTTTTTTTTAAAATCATTTTAAAAGTTATTAGTGATCATCTATCATATGCTACATTTTTTCATGGGCTTTCATATTTTATTGTATTAACTTGTATCTCAGAATTGATATTATGTTGTAAAGCGCTTAGTGTAATTTTCATATTATATAATGCGCTGCGAGTTGCCACACTGATTTATATAACAATTAGAAATCCGACATCAAGGAATTCGATAGCTCCTATGAAATATCGTGTCATCTTCAAGGCATATATCATTTTCGAAAAATAAGTTGGAGAATCTGGAATTCACATATATACATATATCCATCATTCCTTTTCTCCAAATAAGTCCTTGACTTATGTTGTGACATTTTACATCTGCATATGTAATATAGATAAAGATAGAGATGTGGCAGATCGTTGGATTGCAAACATATTTGTTTACAAAATCAATGTTAAGTATAATAATAAATGTACTACATACATGCTGACTTCCATCCTAAGTTGAAATATTTTATTATTAAGAATGAATTAAAATAGTGAATACTGGTACCTTGTCAACAACACCTTGGATAACAGCAGTAGATTCCTCATTTGAGTCCGAGGAGTCAACCTCACTCAGCATTGCTTCGAAAGTATTATCAATGAACTTGTCATAATCTTTAATGTCCTCCTCTTGGGAAGAATCCTCCTGGACGATTTTCTGTGCCGCTCGAATGATTCCAAGAATATATTCCGAAAGTGTTTGTACATTTCCATCAGGTCCTCTGACTTTTGGTTCAGATTCTAAACGAGAAAATAATTTTCTGAAAATTTTAGTCAACATATTCGGTATTTTTTCACATTGCTCTTATATATGTTGTATATTCACTCTTCAACGCGAATTAAAATAAATAAGAAAAAGTAAAGAAATGAGAAACTATAGCAGCTGCGACAGATATAAAATTAATATGTAACTTCCAGTCAATCGATTGTGCATTTTAACGTGAAATGTCATAACAATGATGTAGTCTTACGACAAGACCTATCGATATATAATATCAAATATTTTCTCACCTACTCTATGGGTGTTAAATTCATATATATATATTGGTGATAAAGTTGATTTTAAAATGTAGATGTACACGGGTGCATTAACCTGTCACTATTATTAAGATTTGTACACGTATTGGCATGAGGTGGGACATGTGGGAGATGATTTAAATCGCACAAAAAAATAAAGAATACAAAAGTGTTAAAAGAGACCTAGAACAAATATTATATTATAAGTATGAATTTTCTCTATAGTTTTAAGGACAAATTCCAAGTAGCAATGAATTTCCAAGAACAACCATACCCGACTTTCATTACAAGAACCCTTTTAAGGCTTATCAGACTTTTACGACAATAAACACCAAAAATCAAAATGACTGATTGATTGATGTTTGCTTAACGTCTAGTGGCAAATATTTCATGTATGTTCAGAACGAGAAAAAATTACCAAGAAATACAATATGTGGGTCGTGCCGTCCGTGGGGAAGGTCGTGGAAATTTGGACTGCCATTGGGAAATGAAGGTATATTGGATAAGGACATTTTGCAACGGGCCAACTACGGGCCCCTCAAAGAGTTATTGCACGGATTCTTAACGTGCAGAGAGCGTGGCAATCTCTCTTCATGAGTAACTTTCCCATTCGGACCGGACGTGGCTGCATACTTATACATCCCGCTCAGCCAAACGGACGCCGCACTTAGGCAAGGGTTTAACTATCGGTCGGAAGAAAACCAAAGTGACCACATTTCTATTCCCCAGTCACTTTGGGGATAAATATCAAAATGCAACAAATACAGTTCTTGGATAAAACGGCGTTTTATTGACTGATTTCCTTCATTGCAAACAAATATTGCGGACATGTACACTAAGTCAAGTCAACAATGCAAATCGGACTGTACTTTTAAAATGTATTTTATATGAGATGTATAAGTCATTTACAAATGACCAATGACCACGAGTTAACTCCCGGTTTTGTTAGGGCTTAGTATTACTCAATCGTTAGTTATGTGTAGTGTTGAGTAGACTGTTGTTTGTCTATTCGACGTTTCCTTTTGGCCATGGTAATGATTTTTTTACTCGACTTCTGGTTTTTGATTATCCCTTTGTATCTTCTCTCTCTTTGTAAACATTCACAATATGCTCAGATATCAAAAAAATATTTTAGGACTATGTTACTGTTAATATCGTTTGATCACTGTTGTTGATAAACGTCAAGTGGCAAATATCTCATAGAACAAACAACAAAAATGTAATCGATAGGTTCTGCAAAGTTGACAGGAATGAAGGGCAGGGAAAGTTGGACTGCCACCAGAAAAAGACAGTATAATGTATGTTAAAATTTGGATACGCATAGTGCATGTTTCTGGAAAATATAAAAAAGAAGAAAATGTGAATAAAAATAAGAAAATGTGGTATGAATACCAATGAGACAACTATCCATCCAAGTCACAATGTGTAAAAAGTAAACAATTATAGGTCAAAGTACGGCCTTCAACACGGGGCCTTGGCTCACACCGAACATCAAGCTATAAAGGGCCCCAAAATGACTAGTGTAAAACAATTCAAACAGGACAACCAACGGTCTAATCTATATAAAAAAACGAGAAACGAAAAACACTTATGAACCACACCAACAAACGACAACCACTGAACAACAGGCTCCTGACTTAGGACAGGTGCATAAAAATGCAGCGGGTTTTAAACGTTTTAACAGGCGCCAACCTTCACCCTAACCTGAAACAGTGGTGTAACATTACAGCATAAAAGACACACAATAAAATATCAATTGAAATGGCTTAACTCGATCAAAAAGACATACATATATACACAAACACAAGTAAATATACACTGAACGAATAAGTTTGATCTATGACACAATATAAATAAAACAGATGTATCAATGTCAAAAAGATAACTTTAACCTAGGACAAAATGGCGTTAAATAAAGTAACGTACACAGGGAAATTTGAATATTACAATTATGTTGTTAGGAGTACAGAAACATTTTTTTACAAAATAAATTTGTTGTTCATATATAGTGCGAGTACAGAAGTGAAAATTGATTGCCAATGAGACAACTCTCCACAAGAGACCAAATGACACAGAAATTAACAACTAAAAGCCTTCATCAAACAAGTCAGAGCTCGTAAAGCCAAATCCATAAAATCATTGAGGGCATGGGAAATCAAACAGATGTAAACAGAACAGCCTATACAAAGGACAACAGTAATTGCAGGAACTATATAATATAGAAGGGAGCCATTACACAGAGGACCTGGGTGGAGTAAATAATTAAAATGTGTTGCAATTTTAGAAGTGTTCAGGGTTATTCCTTTAAAAATTTAGCTTGTAATTATGCACTGAAGGCAAGCATTTAACTGATGCACCACTAAATCGTTCCAGAATAACAAGGGTATAACGTTTGAGAGCGGAAACATATGCACAGGGGTGAATAATTTGACCTTAATTGATTGACAATGTCTTTCAAAGTACGATTTACTTTCTTCTTAGTAACTTCAAGTATTGTTGAATATTCATGTGAAGTTTCATCTTCAAAATCCGAGCCTGCACGGACGGACAAACAATGAAACTAGAATGTCCCAGAACACCACTCCGTAAATCGATGATATCTTGCATGACCTTCTATGTTCCCTGGTGTACTTTTCTTACACTGTATACTGTCACTTAACGATGATCACATAGATTCAAGCATTTTGAAACACAACATATCAAATGTGCAATATGTAAATAAATGTTGAAAAAATAATATAAACAGCAACACTTTTCAAAGGATGATTACAATAGTTATTCGAGACAATCTATATAAAGCGAAAATCTTGACCAAAACATATGAATACTTTTAAAATCATTATAATATGTAAGCGTTTATTCAGAAAGAGCTGTATAGACTTCCTTATGCTAACAGAAGTCTAGACATAAAACTTAAGCCGTTGGCATGTAATTTTTTTTACTAAAGAACGCACGAAATAACGGTAAAAAAGAGTCAGAACTTACCCAAAAGACAATAGACAAGAGGCTCTCAAGAGCCTGAATCGCTCGCCTGTAATTTTTTGCTTAAATCTCATCAATGATTGTTTTTGCTTTTCAATATATATTAATGAGTGGCTTAAAAATGCCATTTAAATGTTCTTTGTATCTGTCATATTTTCTTCAAAAGCAAAAAAATGCATTTTACCCCTATGTTCCATTTTAGCCATAGTGGCTATGTTTCTTGGCGGAAATAAAATACAAAATTTATACAAGATACTCTGAATCTCATTCAGCCCAAGTTTGGCTGAAATTGATTCAGCAGTTTCGAAGGAGAAGACTTTTTAAAGTAAGCAAACTAGATTAGATGAACAAATTGTGAAAAATTGTCTTTAAAGGACAATAACTCCTTAAGGGGTCAATTGACAATTTTGGTCATATGAACTTATTTGTAGATCTTACTTTGCTGAACATTTTTGCTGTTTACAGTTTATCTTTATCTATAATAATATTCAAGAAAATAAGCGAAAACTGCAAAAATTCCTCAAAATCATCAATTCAGGGGCAATAACTTAAAAATCAGATACCCGATTTGGTTGATAATTTCAGGGCAAGTAGACCTTGACCTAATGAATTCTTAAACTTCTTGTCTGATTTGCTCTAAATGCTTTAGTTTTTGAGATATTAAAAAATTGCATTTTACCCTATGTTTTATTTTAAGCCATGGCGGCCATGTTTTCTGAGGAAACAGAAAATAAAACACTTAATTCTAGATAACCTAAGAATCATTCAACTTAAGTTTGGTTTAATTTGGTTCAGTAGTTTCAGAGGAGAAGATTTTTTAAAGTTAGAAAACATGATAAACAAATTGTGTAAAATTGTCCTTAAAGTGTAATAACTCCTTAAGGGGTCAACTGACAATTTTGGTCATATAAACTTATTTGTAGATCTTACTTTGCTGAATATTTTGCTGTTTACAGTTTACCTTTATCTATAATAATATTCAAGATAATAACCAAAAACTGCAAAATTTCCTTAAAATTACCAATTTAGTGGTAGCAACCCAACAATGGATTGTTAGATTCATCTGAAAATTTTAGGGCTGATAGAACTTGACCTTATGAACAGTTATACCTCGTGTCTGATTTGCTCTAATTGCTTTAGTTTTTCAGATATAAGCCAAAAACTGCATTTTACCCCTATGTTCTATTTTTAGCCATGGCGGCCATGTTTTTTGACGAAGCAAAAAATAAAACATAAACTTTATTCTAGATACCCTAAGGATCATTCAGCTTAAGTTTGGTTGGAATTTGTTCAGTAGTTTCAGAGGAGAAGATTTTTTAAAGTTAGAAAATATGATAAATAAATTGTGTAAAATTGTCCTTAAAGGGCATTTACTCCTTAAGGGTTCAATTGACAATTTGGTCATATAAACTTATTTGTAGATCTTACTTTGCTGAACATTTTTGTTGTTTACAGTTTATCTTTATCTATAATAATATTCAAGATAATAACCAATAAACTGCTTCGCTGAACGCAGCTGGATACGCCCGCAGAGGTCCAACCCTGAACAGTTGGGGCAAAAATGGACACAATATTCAAGCTTGATACCGGTCTGAATTTGGATTGTAATTAAATATTTGACATATTACAGGTTTCTGAATAAATGTAGTCAAAGAACTTGAAATTGGTTATATGAATTGAATTTATATTCAATTAAAGATTTCTTGTTGTTGTGCAATACACTGTGCTGTTGCGCAATACTTAGTAAACCTGTTGTCAGACTATAAATAAATAAAGATCAATTAATTCTCAATGTCATATTAGAAATTTATGAAAATCAAAGGGAGCTTACATCAATAGATATAAACAATTCACCAAAGTTTCATGAGAATAGCTGACAGCATTTTTGAGTAATTGTCCGAAAACTGGAAAATAACCCCCTTTTTTAATGAACAAAACCCCATAACTCAGAAATGTAAAATGTAAAATTTATAAAATTCTAAAGGGAGCTTACATCAATAGATATAAACAATTCACCAAAGTTTCATAAGAACTGCTGAAAGCATTTTTGAGTTTTTGTCCGAAAACTGGAAAATCCCCCTTTTTTTTAATAAAACTCTGTAACTCGGAAACGTAAAATCTAAAATTTATAAAAATCGAAAGGGAGCTCATGTCAATAGATATAAACAATTCACCACAATTTCTTGCAAGTTGGTGAAAGCATTCTTGAGTTATTATCCGAAAACTGGAAAATCCCTCTTTTTTAATGAATAAAACCCCATAACTCGGAAACATAGAATCTAAAATTTATAAAAAACGAAAGGGAGCTCACGTCAATAGATATAAACAATTCACCAAAGTTTTATGCAAATTGGTTAAAGCGTTTTTGAGTTAATGTCCGACATGTTGACGACGGACGGACAGACGGACAACGGTATACCATAATACGTCCCGTTAATGGACGTATAAAAACTGCAAAATTTCCTTATAATTACCAATTTAGTGGCAGCAACCCAACAATTGGTTGTTAGATTCATCTAAACATTTCAGGGCTGATAGAACTTGACTTGACAGATTTGCTCTAAATGCTTTGGTTTTTGAGATATAAACCAAAAACTGCACCTTACTCCTATGTTCTATTTTTAGCCATGGCGGCCATGTTTTTTGACGAAACAGAAAATAAAACACAAACTTTATTCTACATACCCTAAGGATTATTCAGCTTAAGTTTGGTTGGAATTGGTTCAGTAGTATCAGAGGAGAAGATGTTTGAAATAGTTTACACCGGACGGACGACGACGGACGCCAAGTAATGGCAAAAGCTCACAGTTCCTTCGGACCGGTGAGCTAAAAATCATAGGTCAAAGAAAAACAGACAAAAACATGAATGAAGATACACAAAACATTCTACAAAACACCACACAGAAAACTAATACAAGTTACATGATGTCCAACAAAAGCCGGCAGGGATCGCATGTGCTCTGGAAGGGCAAACAGATCATGCTCCACCATTGACAACCGTCGTGTTGCTCCTCACAAGTAAACATTCGGTGGAAGTTTAATGATGTCAAAATGGAGGAAATCAAATCGGTTTTCGAAGGAAATGACAAATAAACTGTAGTTCTAGGCGTATTTTCATGAATACGGTGATAATATCGGACCAAACACAATTGCATTGGAATTAACGAATCACCATTAAATGATAATCACGTTTCTTTATAGCTCTTCGTTATCTTGCTTAAGATTTTTACTTTAAAAACGTATTCTGTCATCCAAGGAATTACAAACTCGAAAGAAGCGTAAAGCCGGACAGTAATAATCCGACAGTATCCACAAAAGCGATTTTCTTGCACGCAAAGTCATGTTAATCAATATATCTGACAAAGCCATGACGGAAAAAACATGTTCATATAGGAAATTTCGCCTTTGGGTCATTATTGCATTTTATGGTACTAAGGAGGAACCCATTATAGTTTATAAAAGACTTTTCTTATTACAATTTTATTACGTCGCGAAATTATCAAAGTAAGAAAACCGTAGGTTTATTTGCGTCAAAATGGTCAGGTTATTGGAAATACATGAATGGTAGATTTTTATTATTGAGACTATGTCATGTCTTGCTTATGTACAAAATTAGGAATTACCTTAATAACACTGTTACCATAGAAATCCATATTCGTTCAAAATACCGAGTACTGGGGTTGCATAAGTGCAAGATAATTTATAACTTAATCACATGACCTGTCCATAACTACGTTCAGAATTAGAATTTTTATTGTTATTATTTTAAGTAAAACCATTCGAAAGATTGCTATCAAAAATCTTTTTGCCCAATTTGAAATGTCTCTGTGTTTTTTTCTAAACATGAATATTTTTGGTTTCTATCAGATTCTAAGCCACTTGTAAAGGGAATTTAACCAAAACATAATATTTTTACGAACAAATGAAAAGAGAAGTAGATTGGCATTTCATTGCCATTGTTTCAAAAACTATATAAACTAGCTTAAAAGTATAAATTGAAAAAATGATCAACATGACAAAATGTATCCACACTGAAATTGAAGAAACAATTGTCAATCCGTTTTGGAGTTATTGCCCTGAAATAACAATATTTTGCTGTTATCGTGAAAACTATAGGAACTAGAGTAAAAGTGTTAGCTGTAAAAATAATCAGCATGACAAGATCTATCTACTCTGAACGTTTCGGTTTCTGTTTTAGGCTATTGCCCCTGAAATGTTGATTTTTAATGTATTTTTGCAGTTTTAGTTATTAACTTGAAAATTACTATAGAATCTAGGTTATATGTTAATTGCAAAAATGATCAGCAACGCTAAATTATAATAAAAATAATAAAAGTCCTAATTAGCGAACAGGCAATTTTTTTCACAAGATAAGCGATAGTCACAGGTGTGCCTCTTGTTTGGTTTGATTTTTGATAATTTTTCTCATGATGTTTACTCTACTTCTTAATAGCTAAACCTGCAAAAATAATGGCAATGAAATGCCAAAAAAGTTCAAAATCGTTATTTCAGCCCAAATTCAGGGCAATAACTCCAAAATAGGTGAGCAGATTTTTTCCAAAGTGTTCAAGGTAGATAGAGCTCGTTGTGCTGACCAATTTTACACTGTCAGGTTTTCTTAAATTGCTAGAAATATTAGCCAAAACTGTAGTTTGACTCCTATGTTCTGTTTTAGACAAGGTGGTCATGTTGGTCGATCATACTGAACAAAACTCACGGACATTGTAGTTGACCTCCAATTAATGAAGCGGACAAACTTTGGTGCCAATCCATTTAGCAGTTTCAGAGAATATTTTTAAAGAAAAGTTTACGGACGACGGACGCAAAGTGATGACAAAAGCTCACATGATTATATCTGATCTTAAAAAAATGGACTATGAAAAGCTATTAATCGTTCCCCAAGTCTAAATAACTTGAGAATCAATATCATCTCAATTAGAAATCAGCAAACTTCATAAAACATTAAGAAACACCAACACCCACGAACGAGACTGGAGGCAGGCAAATACATAATACGGTTACCGTGAATTCTCCCATCAAGAACTATGAACGGTTTTATAACCGGTTGTCGTTAGGCGGCTTTGGGGTATAAAAATACATCCACGTCCAATCACAACGGGACGTTAATTCGAGGCAACCTCCCTTTGAGGTGTCCGCAAGTAGCCTTTTGCAATGAAAAATTCTGTTCTTGGCAAGCACGCCCTCTTTTACCTGTAACAGTTCCTCCACAAATTACCATCACAGTCAATCCCCTTTGCAAATCTGACTTATTTAATGTAAAAGCTGTTCATATCCAGCATTCTTTTTACAACAATCAATTGAAAACTAATAGTTCAATCAATCAATCAGTCATTTAATCAATAATGTTTAACTTGTACCGTGAGTACGAAACCCAACTACCATCTCAATCAATGGAGTAATAAAAGATACTGAGAAAAACAAAAGAAAAGTAGAAAAATAAATAATAAACTAAAAATCTGTATTTGAGAGGACATAACACAGCAGCATAGAGCAAAATAATATTACACCACATAATTGATGCATTAATTTGCTCAGGGTATTGAACAAGGTCGTGTCTTCTAGCAGTAAGATTTACTAACCCAAGTACGATATGTGTTATTGAACAACTTTCAGCATTTAAATCCAAAAATAGGAAATGTTTTAGAGCAAATAACCCTAAAGCGACTTAACAAAGCAACCTAATTCGTTTATGGTAACATTTGCCTGAATGATTTAAAAATTAAGTTGGTGTTCGAGACTACAAACAATTACAACATGAGGACAAAAGCAACTTTTTGCAGTTATATATACATATAATATATACGGTTACCACCCACAGTATATTTCACAGCAATCAATGACCAGAAAGAAATTTAATAAAAGGCGAAAGATACCAATTGAATAATTTAAATTTAATATAGTCGAGAGAAATTGACAACGCCATAGCAAGAATCGACGACGAAAAAACAAGTTCACAAAACACTACATAGAGAACTAAAAACTGAGCAAATCGAGCCCGAAGGGTAATTATATCAGACTGATTATGACGTCTTTATGTCGAATCTGTTGGATGGGTACTGATTGATTGACTGCAAGCCCTATTCGATCGGTAGTATCTGTCTTTTGTCTATTTGTTAGTTGGTCCCTTTCCGACTGACTTTTACAATTTGTTTTTATGTTGTTCTGCTGCACCACTGCATGTCCCATGTAAGCTGAGGGTTTGGATCTCGCAAATTTGTTAAAGCCGTCCACATTATGTATGTGTCTGTTCCAGTTCAGAAGCCTGTAGTTCAGGGAGAATATTTGGTTGCTGTCTGTCATATTTGTTTTTCGTTTACACTTTTATCATAAATCAGGCCGCTAGTGTTATCGTTAGACGAAAATAATATTTGAGGCGAGGTTTAAGGAGCCTTTAGAAATAATAGAAGAACAGAGGATAGCATTTTACTTTTCAAAGTATTTGTTCTATTGTGTCTCGTCTCCGGCTCTTTTCTCGGTTCTAGTAAATGAGTTCGTAAGTATACTTGATGCCAGCAATTTTGGCGTAGATCTATCATCAGAACTAGTGAATTGTCTTGTATTTGCGGATGATGTAGTCCTTTTCCGGAAGTCCGAGGAGGAACTACATCGTCTGATAGATATAACAGCTACTTTTGCTTCAAAGTGGAATATAAAGTCTAACCAAAACAATTCCACGGTGATGTTAATAGGTAAGCATTTAGATAAAGATAAGAAATGACAACTAGGTAATCTGCTTCGTGACAAAACCAATGAATACACATATCTCGGAGATTATTTTACCCGTTCATTGACTTTTGCTTACCGTATTAATAGTTACTTTAAGATAACTTTGAGCGCAAGCTCAATTATATGACTTAGATGCTAAATAAGCACGGATTTTTCAATCGTATATCCTTTGGAGATGCCCTCTAGAATTGGTATTACGACCATCTATCGCATACGGTTGTGCTGTATTGCTGCAGTCGTCAAATGCTTGAAACTTGGAAATATAAATCGGCGAAATTAAGTTTGAGTACTAATAATTTGAGTAATTCTTAATCGGCTTTTTTCCTATATTTAGGTTGGGAACCAATAAATGATTTCCTTGATAGACAATTAAGGGTGCCTTATTTCGCTAAAATTCATAATCTAGACAAAAATAGATTATGGCGAATTATATTTGCCGAAGTAAAGGGCGTAACTATATTGAAAATGTATTCCGTATTAGGTTTGTATGGATCATTTTTACAATAGACTTTTTTCATAGATCTATTACCGACTTTTGACTCCGGAATACCTTTTTTTTCGACAGGTAACCTAAACTGTGGTGGGACATCCTGGTACTCTGTCAAGTAAGAGCAACCAAAAGAAGAAACTCAAACATATAATCGGTGCAATTAGGGAGAAAATTGTTCTGTTTTCGATGATTTTGTTGTGTATAGAAAGCATAAAACGGTTAACTTTTCTCCCAAATTGTACCGATTGTAAGCTTGATTTTACTCCCGTTAAGTTGCTCTTACTTGACCGAGTACCAGGATTTCCAACCGCATAGAAGGTAACATAAAAGGCAAAAGTTGGTAATATGAAAAAAGTTCTATTGAACTGGTAACTTTAAAATATTCAAACCGGTTTTTGGAAAGTTTGTTCGTACTAGAGAATTTCAAGTTATAAAAAATGAAAACTACACGTTATAAATTTCATGCGTCCGAACGCTTTTCTGGATTTACCTTCATCTGGAACGCTCAAAGCCGAATATTTGAAAGCCATGGATGTATAAAAAACGAAACAGTTGGAGAGCTATATGACAAAAAAGGACATAAAAAGAATAGCCAAATCCATCTTAGGGCAACTTTGCTGAAGGAGTTGATACCCTAGTTTCTTTATAATTTAAAAAAATTAAAAACGGACAATTTAGAAAGGTTTGTTATAAATCATGTCAGTACCGAAGTACTGACTACTACGCTGATGATACAAGTACCCTCGGGGACAGATAGTCCACCAGCAGAGGTATCGACCCAGTGCTTTAAAAAATGAAAACAACACGTTATAAATTTCATGCGTCCGAAGCGCTTTCCTGTATTTACCTTCATCAGGAACACTCAAAGCCAAATATTTGAAAGCCGTGGGTGTATAAGAATCGAAAAAGGACAAAAAAATAGCCATATCCATCTTAGGTTGTTCAGGATTGCACATGAGATGTTCCCGCTACCGCTCTCTATGTATACGACGTCATCGTTGTTGTGACGTTACCTATCTCAGAGTTCCAATACAAGTATCATTGCAAGCAGACGTTCTTATTACTTAGCCTTAATTTGTGTCCGATACAACCACACCACGATATTGGTACCGAGACCAGGATGAATCTGAAGCTGCGTTCGATACGAGCAGGACATAGAAGTGCAGTTTCCAGACTGATAAATAAATTTGAAGATGTTCAACAGGAGGAATAACGGAACCGTGGACACGGAGGATTTGTCAAACATAATGGATAGTCCGAAACGGAAGCAGGAAATATTACGTAAGTTAGATGAGGACATAGTACAGGAACTGGATGACGGAGATATCGAAACGGAGATCGTTGAGGCAGATGAATATACATTTAACTTAGGAGGTAAAATTCGTCAAGTCAACAAACTTATCTTAGTTAAATACACATGCAGAAAATTTTACTCCACGCTTAGAAACTACACAACCCGTTCATACAATAAGCTCTTCATATACAGAACACCAGAACACCTCAAACTAGATTTTCGCCCATCGTTTAGCTCAACAAGTGAATACAACAAACTATTACTTTCGATGGAGATATACTTCAATGGCAGTCATTTTAGGACTCATTTGAGACAGCCGTGCATGTAAACCCAATCTTAAGCATGTTAAGCAACGTCCAAAAATTCAACTATTTGAAATATAGTTACTTCACGATGAAGCTCTGAAATCAGTGACGCGTTTTGCGCTCACTAATGCAAACTATGAAAAGGCAATTTCCTTGTTACAAGAAAGATATGGTCAGCAACATTAAATTACACAGAGGTATATGCAGGCACTTATTGATATTCCTACGCCTAGATCCACTTATCGGCCTCCGACATTTTTATGATAACATTGAAATATACATAAGAGGTTTAGAATCACTGGAACAAACTGATGATTCATACGGAGCGCTATTAGTACCAATTATATTGAACAAACTACCAGGGGAAATTCGAAAAAGCCTTGCAAGAGAATTTGGGTCTACTAACATACGCTTGGTCGACTTAAGAAAAGGCATATTTAATGAATTAAATATCATGGAAGCCGGTTACTCAATAGCCAACATTGAAAATCCCACAGCTACTGCAGCATTTTTGACAAACGCGCAACCACGAAACCGACAATCAAGTCACAAAAACCTAAATAAGGATCGCCAAAACAATAGCTTTAATTCTAGACAATGAGTTTATTGTCACGATCCACACGCATCAGTAAATTGTACCAAAGTAATTGAATATAAAGACCGGATGTCAATAGTAAAAAGAGACCGCTTATGTTTCAACTGCTGAGGACATCACAACTTGGTTGATTGTAAGTCAATCAAATCATGCAGAAATTGTCACAAGCGTCGTCACACGAGTTTATGTAAAGAGAATACACAAATAGATAATCAAGACAGTGTAAACGTAGGTACCATACAACACAACGCGAAGGAATCGGACACAATTTTACATTCACAGGCAACCACAAATGTTTTGCCCAAAACAGCAATTAATTCTGTAAGATCGGGACGACAATGTTTAGATGCCAACATTCTTTTTGATGAAGGAGCACAGAGGTCGTTCATCACAGATTACGTAGCCGCTAATTTGAAGGTAACAATAACTGGCACAGAGAGTGTAAATTTATCAGGGTTTGGGGACAGCCCAGAAAGTACAAGAATTAGACACTTAAAAACTGCTACTATTTATTTGCTAACAGATGAAGGAAAATTGCCGATCAGAGTATTGATCGTACCGGAAATCGCCGCACCACTCAAAACTTACATCCGTAAAGCTGCAAAATTACCATATTTATCCGGAATAGAACTCGCTCATCCAGTTACTACGAACGACAATTTTCAAGTCTCAGTACTCGTAAGAGCCATCTACTATTGGTCAATTATCGAAAACCATATTATAAGAGGTGAGGGACCTACTGCCGTGAAATCTAAAATTGGTTATTTATAATCAGGACCACTTCACGATACATCAAGCTACAATAACCAGCAAACATCTATGATGAATGTAATAATATCAAAAAAGACAGAAGAATGCAACCCAGAGAAGTTTTCGAAGGCAGAATCATTTGGCATTGAACAAATTGATTAGAAGACAACGGGAATCAAAGAATTTCAAGATTTATATCAGGAGACATGTATAACATACCATGACAACAGATATTTCGCTACTTTATCCTAAGAAGATCATCCACCATTACCAGTGAACAAAGGGATTGCAAAGTGGAGAAATGAAAATGTAATTAAAAGACTGAAAAGGGAACCGCAAATATTTCCTTTGCCTGAGGGAGTTGAAACCTTAATTCTTTATAATTTAAAAATTTACAAACGGACAATTTAGAAAGGTTTGTTATAAATCATGTCAGTACCGAAGTACTGACTACTGAGCTGATGATACCATCGGGTACTGATAGTCCACCAGCAGAGGTATCGACCCAGTTATAAGAAATAAAACAACGAATCAGATTTAACGGCCCATTCTGACCAAACGTGGCTGCGTATTTATACATCCCACACAACCAAAAGGAAGGCCCAGTTTAACAAGGGTTCTTTTACTATCGGAACGGGAGAAGTCGAGGGATAACCATATTTCTATTGCCCAGTAAACTTTTGTATTTCCAAATATAGATAAAAGACAGGCGAAAGATACCAGAGACTTTCATACGCATAAGTCGAAAACAAACTGACAACGTCATGGCAAAAAACGAAAAAAAAAAAAAACGACTAAAAGACAAATATAGGAGTCAGTCACATAAATGAATACTTCAAGATGTATGACAACTTGTACTGAGACAATAAAGTTGAATAAGTGCATGCACCCTTATCGTGCAACACTTAATGTGTTGGAAGAGTCGGAACTGATTAAAGAGACTCCGATAATTGGTGACAAATTCACTACATCTCAGCCACTGATTACAGTTGTTTGATTTTGACACTTTTCAATCATTTATAATAAAGGAAATCCTGCATGTATAAAGTTTCTTACCGTCTGTGTGAGATTTAGATAGTACTTCTCCATCCAGGATATTTATCGTGGGTTTCCCTTCGTTTTCATTGGCTATAATCTCTTGAGCTCTCTTAACTATCCTTACAATATATTCTGGTATTTGTATGATTTCGCCATCAAAGCACAGCACTGACATATCTCTGTAAAAAGAATTTTATATTGATCAGCATTTTATTTTCTGGCATGATTACTTCATATTATATAGGAGACCCGATTTTAGTGCGTACTACGTGTGTCTGGAATACCCTTAAGGATGTATTCTTCTGACGTTTCTGTCTCGTTCTGGAATTATTTCCAAAACATGTGATACAAGTGGAAAATATCAATGAATTTAAAAAATATTATAATCAAACTTTTTTGATTGAGTTAAGCCTTCCAATTGATATTTTATCGTGTGTTTTTCTATGTTGTGATGTTATACTATTGTTTCAGAAAAAGGGAGAAGGTTTGGTACCATTAAAACGTTTAATCCCGCTGCAAATGTTTGCACCTGTCCTAAGTCAGGAATATGATGTACAGTAGTTGTCGTTTGTTTATGTAATTTATACGTTTTTCTAGTTTTTCGTTTTTTATATAGACTAGACCGTTGGTTTTCCCGTTTGAATGGTTTTACACTAGTAATTTTGGGGCCCTTAATAGCTTGTTGTTCGGTGTGAGCCAAGGCTCTGTGTTGAAGGCCGTACATTGACCTATAATGGTTTACTTTTATAAATTGTTATTTGGATGGAGAGTTGTCTCATTGGCACTCACACCACATCTTCCTATATCTATTAACTCTGTGAAAAAATTTGTGTATTTACAATAAGTAGTTTCTGAGTAATAAAAATTTCAAATTTTATAACCAATCAAGTCAGTCTCATTAGCCAAAATGTTGAGAAAATAGGTGAGGGGTACAAGAAATGATTTTACCAGATACATGTACATCCAATATCAAATTTTTTTCCTAATTTCTTAGATATGTGGAGAAATTCAGTATTGGGCACAGAGCTGTGACAATATGGGAAAAAATAAAATGGGTTCAAATAATAACAGAATGTATGTATTCTTGAAGAAAAATATCCATTTTTTTTAGAAAACATACCAGTTAGATAGTCGATGGAGTATTCTATCCAAAAATTCAGAAAAAAATCAAGCAATCTTTTCTGTTGCGTTCATAACATAGTGTCTCAAAGACATCTTTTAAATGACTCTTTTGTATTTCAATAATGAAATAAATAGTTACAATAATCCAAAAGTGAAACATAAGTTAAATAAAACACAAATTGGAATTTTGAAAGTATATGACATATTTAAGAAACAAACACTATGAGGACACCGTTACATACAGAACGCAACAAACATTATACATTTTAATACATTTTGTCTAAACTATATTACCCTGGTTTCAATCTTAATGAAAAGTAAACTTATTATTTACCCATTAAGTACTCTTTCAAGTATCTTTTATACTTCTCTTTACAGTGTATCTAAGGAATGAGTTAAATGTTGTGTAAGTAACAAGGACACCAGCAGAGGGACTCCCAATTTTCTGTGTATAAAATGTACTAAAAGTCGATTTTCTTATTTAGATCGACATTAAAATGAGTTAAACTGATACTAGGGCCGTCCTGAACTTACTCTGATATATGTGAAATTATTCATAGTTGAAAACTGCATAATGACTTCAAGATGAAGAACAACAATAAAAGATTGTTCCATTGTTTTTCAACGATGTTTTAATTGAAATTTTGTCTCATGTACATTTACTCTCTCTCTCTCTCTCTCTCTCTCTCTCTCTCTCTCTCTCTCTCTCTCTCTCTCTCTCTATATATATACAATGTATATATTCCTTTATTTTCATTGGTATAAAACAAGTGTAGCAAACCGATAGTAGGGATCAAAATAATGAACATCAAAATAACAATATTTTATTGCTTTCCTCAATTTTAATTTAAATTCTCCATGGCTTCGATTCTGTTCTGTTCTGCTAAAACTCCTCTAAAAATAAAAAAATAAGCACATGATTATAAAGTTTAGGAGAAGGAAGAGGGTAAAATAATATTTTCTCATGGTTTTAACATCTTGAATGGACATCTGTATGAAGAACAGATCATTTAAGGTCGCATGTGAAGTTTACAATTTTTAAATTCCATCTTCAGTTTCTGAAAGGCAACTATCAGACACTGTTAAAATTAACTTTCAGTGTACAGTGTGGACATAAAATCTAGTATGTATGTGTATACAATACATTAGAAAGTTCTCCTCAAAATCCAAGAATTCAAGATAAATAATCTAGTGAACAGTGTAATGACTTACAAGAACTACAGTACTAGAAATGTCCACTATAAACATTCATTTGGTAACCCTTAAGCACATCTGATGGTTCACGTCATGTGTTTTCACACTAAAATTTGTTAACTTGTTCAAATATATTAAAGTACATGCATGAATATAAACTGTATGTATGCTGTATAATCTTTTTATCAAAACCACACCTGAAAACTTGTATAAAATCCTGCTTCCACACATAACAATATCTGGGGAAGTAATCCTGGAGTGGACATCTGTGTGGACAACAGTGTGTTGCATTTCATTCAATGTCCACATCCTCTTCTTCGATTTACTAAAAAATCTAACCCATGGCCAATCATCCACCTGTAATAAAAATAGTGCCAAATAAAATGAATAACTGGTTAGTTTTAATTAACTTGTAATATCTGTGATCTTGCTCTACAAACTTTATTCACTGAAAAGATGAAAAAATATCTAGTATCTTTATTCAGTATTTGTAAATAAAAATATATTTAAGCTTCCAAAATTCTTATTTTATTAGAGTCACAAAAGTGACACATTGTTAAACAATGCCATTGCTTAAATTATCAGAGTTTTAAAGATTATGCATACACATTAGGAGTGGATTAATACTAGTTAATGAAAATTTAAGTCACAAATTCTAAAACTTTTATTTTTTATATCCCAGTCAAAGGTTGATTTTGACCCTGCTCTGGATCTGCCACTGAATTAAAAACTGAACTGAAACAGAACAAAATAAAACTAACAAGAACAAAAAAAACAATTCTTTTAAATTCTGGTACTTACAACTACAGGAATCAATGAAGAACCATGTTTAATAACAAGGTACTCTCCTACTTGATATCTGAAGGAAGTTTTAATATTTATATATACAATCCTACAGATATATATCAAAATGTTAACATAAATGTGTATATCGTATTCTTATTATTCTCAAATGAATTAATATTTGTATTTAAGTTGGTATATATATCATGACATGCAACAATATACATGTATGGTTATACAATGAGATAAACTTACGTATTCTCCTGCATGCCTTTCTCATTGTCCTCATCAAGGATGTTCATAATTTGGTCAATTTCAATGGAATTGTTGAAGGATAGTTCAGGGTCGTTGAACGAAATATCCACCATAACCATATCTCTAAAGGATTCATCTAAGAAAAAAATAATGAATGGAAATAAATAATTACCTGTAAAGACGTATCTTGACCACAATCATATTTACATGTATACGTGTACTGGTAATACGTGTAATAGTGTATACATATTTCTACACTTTAGGATGTGGTGTTGATCAACATCTAGCAATAAATTCTGCTTATGTCAGTTGTCTTAAACTTACTATGAGGTATGAGAAATTACTAATTGTTAAAGGCTTCAAGGTGACTTCAAGATGAAGAACAACAATAAAAGCATTGTTCCATTGATTTTTAACCATGTATTGATTGTGATTTTTCTCATGTAAATTTACATCATATCCCTTATTTTCACAATTCTTCATGTACACAGATACAACATTAAGCAATGATAAAAGATTAGTCAAATCATCTTGTAAAGAAGTACTAGTCCATGATTGATTGGTTGTTGTTTCACACCAACTGTGTTCCAGCGATATCGTGGCTGTATTTTGTTAATGAATGATATGGTCATTTTGTTATACAATGTCTGATTGACTGATTTCCAGAAGAACAGCATGAACCTAATCAACAACCTGGGGTGAACTCAAGGGCTCAGAAGTGTGAGCAGAACTGGTTCTTGCAATTTTGACACCCATCGTATGAACAAGAGCTCACAGGCTAATGCCCCACCAATTGAGTGATAATACAAAGTAAATCTGTGTTATACAAACTAAACAAATGATCTTAGCTTACCGTTAAGTTCAAGTATAACTTGATCTTCACCATCAACCTGTTCATCTTTGCCTCCATCTACTTGCTCATCATCGCTTCCATAATCTAACTGCTCATCCTGGTCTCCATCTACCTGCTCAACCTGGCCTCCATCATGTACCTGCTCATCCTGGCCTCTATCTACCTGTTCATCATGGTCTCCATCATCTACCTGCTCATCCTGGCCTCCATCATGTACCTGCTCATCCTGGCCTCTATCTACCTGTTCATCATGGTCTCCATCATCTACCTGCTCATCCTGGTCTCTGTGTACCTGCTCATCCTGGTCTCCATCTGCCTGCTCATCCTGGTCTCCATCTACCTGCTCATCCTGGTCTCCATCTACCTGCTCATCCTGGCCTCTGACATGTACCTGCTCATCCTGGCCTCCATCTTCTTGCTCATCCTGACCTCCATCTATCTGTTCATCATGGTCTCCATCATCTACCTGCTCATCCATTTCATCAGCATAAGCATTTGGTCTTCGTCTTCTCGCCCTTTTCTCTAAAGTAGAGACTATCCATTTTCCTACTATCTTCTCGTTTTCACATAATCCATCTGATGTGATGCATGGCATGCAAAAGCATGATCGTTCTCTATGTGTAATCACCTTTTGTTGAATATATCTATAACTGTGATACATTCTAGTCTGTTTAACAGCCTTTAGGGATTGTCTGTCTGCACGGTTTCGATTTATTTCACCAAATGGTATATAAATACACATCCTTTTGAAATGTACATGTTCCAATGGTTCTTTGGGTTTGTTCAGTTCTTTTCTACAATACTCATAAAAGTCTTTGCGTCAGATACTTCAGCTCGTCTACTTCTAATGGCGAGGACAACACTTTTTGACAGTTCCGATTTCTCTGTCGCAAGGCCCTTTGCCATGCCTACTGCCAAAATAATGTTTTTCAGACTGGAATCCAAAGTCCTCATAAGAGTATGACAAGTCAGCAAAATTCATCTTTCCCTTGTACTGGGTAGGGGCCCCATCTGAAAATTGTACAAGCTTTTCAATGTTGATTCCCTTTTCTAAAAGGTGTTTTACAGCAGTAGATACATAATGTTGAACGGCATGATTGTCATGGGTGTGGTCAGCACTGATACATAAAATACTCTCTTCTACTATACATGTGCAGCCTTCTACAGTACATCTATAATAAGCTACGACAGGGTGTATGGTCACCTGATCATATGACCAATGTGCGCCTTGCGCTTCATCTTGCCACACCGATGAAAAGTTTTCGGCAAAATCCAAACAAAACACTACCCATTTGTCTGGAAGTGTAGTAGTAATGTGTCGAAATTGTTGTGCTTGCCACTTTGCATCAAATAGATGCTTTGCAAATGGTTCTAGTTTTTGTTTAAGTTTCAAAACAAAGTTTTCAAATGATCCCTCCTTTGGAACTTTCATCATCCGCATAGATTCTTTTCCAGCAGAGTTTTTATACTTGGTTCTCTCCCATGATGCCCATTTGATATTATCATCAAAAAAGTTCTGAAAAGGCAACAGCTTCTCATCCAGTTTGTGTGTTCCACAGTGTACGCATTTTCTATCGATACAAATTTTCTTATAGGTCAAATTGTCTTTTCACATAAAGTAGAGCTTGATAGCTGAAATTTGTCTCTAAAACCCATTTCTGTTATTCGCATTATCATTTCCTTCATTTGCTGGCAAATTTATGACTTCTTCCATTCCTTCATGTTCTATAGTATTTTCATCAATGTTTATTGGTATTTCTTGAATACCATTTTCTACAATTATTATATTTTCATCTGATTCAGTGTTTTCTTCTATGATAATTACAGTCCCATCATCTGTATCCTTTACAGTTTCATTCTCCTGTACATATGTTACAGCAGGTTGTTGGTTCTCGTTCTGGTTTTCATTTTCAGTTGCTTCGTGTGGTCTGTTCTCATTTTCAGTTTCCTGTCTACGCCTACTTGTAAATGACCTCAAAGCATCTATGCTTAATTCGATGTTTACACAATACTCACATAAACAGTTTATAAATTTACTCTTTGACATAGGTAATACAGTTTTTGGTTTCAATTTTACAAATTTGCTGTAACTGATAGGGGTATTGTCAGAGTTGTATTCCATGTGAATTCGTTTCAGGGAACACTCCATAACATTCTTGACTTTTGCATCCTTTCCAGCTAGAGATAAACAGGGCAATGGCCTGACATAATCGGACCTCGAAAAGTATTGTTCAATGGAATTAAGTTTTTCTGCATTGAAGGCGTCTTTCTTTTTTCCTAGCATTTAAATCTTCAAAATTGTTAATAGCATTGCTTTTCATGATCTTTCTTGATAGTCCAAATCGGTCATAATTCCTTTTTTGGTTGTTATGAATGTTTCTAATGGCAGATTTGGTCAAAAGATGTGCTACAGTTCTTTTAACAGGATATCTTTCTTTTCTTACTTGTCTTAATCTTATTTAACCTTTTATGAAGATCATCATATGTTTCATCATAGAATTTCAATCTCTTTTTCCATCAGGAGTGCAGATCAAGTTTTCTTTTAAGGCCTTTTGTTTTCTTGGTGTTACATTACTGATCAAAGACGATACTATAATGGAATACTTCCTGGGCGATGATGGCATACGCGACTTTATCCTAGACACTGCTTTTCTTCTTGCACTATCTGAGTTAAAACTTGAGGTACTGTCATCTTTGGTGTTTTTGTACATTCTTGTTTTGTTTTCTGTCTGCGTATGTAGCTCTTCTTTTTCATTTATTCTTCTCCTTTTCTGTCCTGTCATGTTTAAACGGAGATTCTTTTGGCTTCCCGCCATTTTACCCTCTGTAGCTCCTCTCTGCTCTGGTGACGGGCTTCTTTGGTTTTGAATGTGTAGAAGAACCACCATCCATTTTCTTCTTTTCTCTGTATTTTGTCATTCTGATCTTAGTTTTCTCATTATATTCTTTTTTTATCTTCAGACATGTTCTGCCTATATGCCGATACTCTGGCAGTTTCAAATTCTCTGTATGCTTGATACAAGGTTGGATCATTCTTCAATTTGTCTCTAAATCTTCTAGATCTTTCAGCTGATGTCAGTGGTTTTGTCTTTGATTTCTCAACAACAGTCATAGAAGAGTAACAAGCCTGTCGTGGACGCAGATTAAAATCTTTCACAGGATCCATCATACTTATCTGAAAATTAAATTAAAAATTAAAACCATTAAATCATGCATATTGATGAATTTGAATTTTATGAATTTTCCTCTTAGGGTAAAAAAGCTGCCATATAAATAGGTTATATGTAGTTTAAGAAAGCAAGTACCAAAAAATGTCAGGTGTTAGCCATAATAGACCATCCAGAAGACATCAGAATAAAACAATGTTTTGGGAAGATCCAAAAAGTGGCTTTTTTAGACAAATTTCATTCATTAAATGATTAAGATATTTTCCCATTTTCAATATTTTTAAGCTAAGAAAAGTATTTCCAGTTTAGTTTCATACCAATACTATGAAATAACACCCTTCTTGCCAATGAAAAATGCCTGGCTCATCATTTAAGTGTTAATGTTTCTTTCTGAAACCTTTATAAGAGTCTTGAATTACATAAAACACTGAAAAAGTAATAAAATTGCATTATCAGACAAAATCCTCACTTTTCCAACAGATTTGGAACCTCCACTGGAGTCCCTACCATGGTGTCACCCACAGCTATGTGCCCAATACTGAAATTCTCTACATGTATGATACCAAAATATACATGTGTGCAAGCTTACTTACTAATATAAAAAAACAAATTGTTGTCTTTGTTATGAACAAAACAGACTATTGTAACTTACCGTAATCAAAATAGTTTCCTTCATGTTGTTTTTTTTAATGTTTATACAACTGACTTTTCTTTGAAAAAAAAAATTCATTAAATTTGTTATTTAAATGTCTATTAAAATAATAATCTTTTCTGCTTAGTTTTGTTCATAACCAGGAACAATTTTGTAGTAGTCATTTGTTACGAACACAATTTTTTTGTAACCAATAATTTTAAGCATGTGGATTAATTATTTCTTTACTGTAACACCATGTGTACTTATGTTTTCTCTTTGCACACCTTCCAAACTACAAATAAATTGATTTTCTTCTGATAAACAAATTTATGTTTTGTTCATAATGAAGGAACCCGAAATCTGGTTTCAATTGTTATGAACAAAACAAAACATAATTAATCGCTGCTATAAATTAAATTGTGCCTTTTACATGATGATAGAAAGCACTGTTTTGTTTCGTGTTTACAGCTTTGGTTGTATAGAAACTAATATTAAAATAAATATTTTGAAATTCAAATTCATCTATGTCTGTGTTGTTCAAATCACAAAGACACTATTATTTAGTATCCAGTTGTTACACACAAAACAAAAAAATTAAAATTGAAATGAAGACAACTTCCTGTATGAAGAAGATTTTTTTGCCTTTCTATTTTGTACTTTCATCATTGGAACTGTTTGCTTTGGTATTTAGCCACAAGTTAAAAATCCCAAATGAGTAAAACTGTTCTGTTCATAACAAGGACAACAAATGTGTTGTCCTTGTTATGAACATTACAGTATCGTTATGTTCAGACTCGAGTGCATTTTAATGTAGCATAAACCTACCAGGTACTTATCAAAACAACACTGATGTAAAATTAATCTATCCATATAATCCTCAAAACAACTTTGATATAAAGATATTACTCGTTAATGTTGTTCAAAACAAATGACACTAAAATCCTGATAAAATTGTGGTCATGATTACGAACGAAACAGAAATCTGGTTTAGGAAAAATACATCAACTTTCCATTGCTCATGTCTCTTTAATCATTTTGAAATATATGATAATGTATTTTCTTATAAAATGAATTGGCTTACATTAAGCTTCCGACGGTATAATGCTTTACCATCTACTGTTCGTAACAAAGGGACGTGATTTTTTGGATTCAAAATTACGAACGCAACATAAACATATCAATGAGAAACAACGGTTTTCTCTTATAAGGGACATGCACAATTAATTATGCAGAGGTTTTAAGGGTTGAACAGAAAATTATCGAACTGTCATAACAGTTGTGCATCATAAACATCAAACGTGGATGTGTTCGTAACACAAGACTACAACAGGACTTCAAGGCTTTGGAAAATGTTCGGTGACTAGAATTAAGTTTTATGACAATAACAGTTTAATAGCCATTTCTTTAAACACAAAATACCGATACATGTGCTTAGAAAGTGTCTTTTAATCATCTTTGCTCACAATTATCTTTAAAGTAAGAAAATCTGGTAAAATAAGAGATATGACTTACCCGTGTCGTTCGTCACGGTCCACCATAATTGAGACGACAACACATTTTTGCGAACTACGTCACACATTTCTGTAAAGGAACACGGTTTTGCGTGACGATTTGGGAATTCCCATTCTAACAATAGATTTTACTACATTTTCGCGGCGTCAAATAGATTGATGACTACATAACCGACCAACGTTCTGTTCGTAATTTGATGACGACAAATTCTTTTTTCAACATAAAATCCCGATTTCTCATCAATTTTAACGGACCACCTGTTCAGCTTTTCAAATATAACTCATTCCATAGTTACTTTTTAATATAAACACAAATCGAATTCACTGTCTGATCACGTTTCATCGCAAATGTATACAAATGATTGCCCCTTTCAATGGACACTACTGGTTACGTACAAAACGTATTATTGTTTGGACAAAATTAAAGCTTATTCCCACTTGATTTTATTTTTGTTAATGCACAGATAATTTACCATATTATCTGTCAAAAAAACAACTTTCACTATATTGAAATGGAACTACTTACCTTGTTAGAATGAATTATAACAACTTCAACTGAAAATGTCACAATTTCAATTGGAACTTTTGTGCAATTTTGGAAAAACAAAGATTGTTAGACATTTGTTCTATTTACCTTTTGGCCCAGTTTTATCAAGTTTATATCCTTGATGTATATATAATGTATTGCACACTTGTTCACTATAAAAAGGTAAAGCATGCAGTCAAAAATCACTTTATTGACAACTGTCTCATTTTTCCCAATACTGAATTTTTCCTCATATGTATTTTTCTATCATTTATAACAAAGAAGTTGAAATAATATGCTTTTCGTTTTTTTTTTTTGTTCTAAAAAAAGAGAAAAATCCCAAATTTACAAAATTGACAACAAGGTAAATTTGACACGAAAAAGCAACAAAATTTTATAAAACTTTCTTATATTAACACCTACCCATACTTTTTTTATGTTAAATTTATTCAGATTGGTCCACTTCATCTTTAGTGAAAGTATGAAAAAAAAGTTTAATTGTAAAATTATGATTGTTTTCATGATAATAGCCCAAAAATGGGTAAAAATTGATGAAAAATGGGAAAATCATCAAAATTGGGTACTTTCAAATGGCTGTAGCAAAAAAAGAAGTGCACCACCATCTGATTTTTTCTTCACCAATTATTTTTTTACAGTCATATAAACCCAAAAATCTGATTAGGAAAAAAAGTTTAATTCTAGAAATTTTTGGCTCCTCAGAAGTGTACATCCTTAATGAGGTATGATCTCGATAAAATATATGAACACGTTTTGGAAACAAAACATAATTTAAAAAAACGAACAAAAAAAATAATTACATTTTATCCGTCATTTGCAAGAACGATTTTTAAACTTACTTTCGTGTGAGGATTAATATCCTGGTCAAGGTGCCCTAGCAGCGGTTATACTATCCAGTGGTTTTAGCATGTTTGAAATTCTGTCTACCTCTTTCAATATAAGTTCAAAAATAGAACTCGAAATAAATTAGAGGAGAAAAAATACAATATTATTTGCAAGAACAAAGGAAAATAATTATTACAGTATTAGATTGTTATATATAGTTACAGTTCAACGATAGCTTATTACATATAATAAGTAAGACATAGTTCGCGTTTTAATAGCTTAATTCATGGGGGAAACAAGGACAACATAATTAATCAAAACAGCCAAGGGAGACAACAGATTCAAGTAACTTAAATGGTATATATTAAACAACCGGACTGAGCAATTTACACCTACTAATATAGACATTTCGTTTTGTTGTAGAATAAGAAAGTAGATCAATACTTACTTTATATTTGTATAATTAGCTTGAGTGGGAAATACAATTGTAAGGGCTGATTGCAAGTGACATGTCTGCCCTATAATCTGCCAAGGCCACATTAAATGATTGACACCATGAACTTTTAGCAAGAAGTATATTTAGAAATGGAAATTGCGTGAACAAAGTGAGGAGTCATTTCAAAAAGTATGGTGTTGTCACCTGACAGGAACATTCAACTCCACGAATGCGCAACAGCTATGTTCTAAAAATGTATTGGTTTTCTTTGCAATACGTAATCATGTAAGAGAGTGTAGAGTTGCACATAGCGTATTTAAACATGTGGATGTTTTTGTAAGCGTTCAATCATATATCAGCATATATCGAAAGGTACGCTGCCTTCAGAAAGGACGTGAACAATAAAACGTCTCACACGAAAAATAAATAAGATAAACAATTAAGGATGTTTTAGAAAATTACACTCGAAGCCAGATAATTCAAATTTAATATACGTTATTATCTCACAAATATCTTCATATGTCATGTATGTCCTTTGCATGGCTGTCCAAATTTGGGTTTTACTTCTATATTAAACAGAAGTTGTCGAGCAAATTATGATAGTATTTGTTGGATCTCGTGCAGATAATGGTATTTTTTTTAAATATTACCTTTATTGTAACGTTATCGACATCCAGCAAAGTCTTTCGCCAAAACCGCTGCTAGGATAACACTTAAACTTGCAGTGATGTGCGATGGTTTGTTCATGTTGAAATATCCACTGTGACTTTGAGATTAAGAACAGTAGTACAAATGTTCTCTTTGTTTTGGGTTTTATCTAGTGCATGTAACGATTTTGTCTCAACATTTTATCTGACCTTGACCTCTTTTTTGATAGTTCTTTACTCAAGGTTAAGTTTCCGTGATTTGGTTTTTTTTTAAAGATACTACTAGTATCTTTATTGTGTGCATTGAATGGTTGTAAGGGGTACATGTCTGTCTGACGGGATTTCACTGACCTTGACCTCATTTTCATGGTTCATTATGAAACGAAAAACTTTCATATTTAAGTCCGTTTCTCAGATACGAAAAGTAGTAGGTCAACTATTTTGGGTTTAAACAAAAACGTGGTCCCTAGGTGTCTTTTGCAATTGAGCAGCCGACTCCTAAAAATGATTGAACGTTATACAGGGTTGTCTTCAATTTGTCTTAATTTCCATGGTTCATTGGTTAACGTTAAGTTATCGTGATTGTGTCTGTTTCTCAGATAACTATAAGTAATAAGTCAACTTTATCGGGGTATTGAATTATTATGAGATGCATAGAATAATCATGAGGTGTAAATGTCCCGCAGTCACAATTCAACTGACCTTGACCTTATTTTGATGGATGATTGATGATGTTTCTGTAATACCTGTTGTTTGAATTTGATCTTAAAAGACTTTCAACATAAAATATGGTCATAAACAGTAAAGCAGGTGAGAGAACTCTTGCTTTACCATATACATATATTGTCGAAACCTGGTGATGCTTACTAATTTTCTGTATAATGTTTTAACTACAATGTCTTTTTCCGTTTTTCTTTGGCATGGGGATGTTGAGCAAATCAAAATCGATCTTTTAACCATGAAACCCATATTCCTTTTAACTTAAGAATGGATATCTTCCTAATTTTTAGTCCTTGATCCGGTGAATAAATTGTCAAATATTTAAAGTCAATCATTGTTCATTGAAATGTCTAAAATGTTGTTTAAATGACTCACTAACCATGCTAACCGTGCACAAACATGAGCAACATCAATTTAACATATTTACATCATTATAATGTAAACATTTCAAAATTTGAAATTAATTTGACTATTAAAGTTAAATATTGACAATATTCTTAACATAATCATGGTGCAAACGATATGCAGGAGACCATAGAATGATATTTTATGAAGAGATCATTTTTACGGTAAATTGTTTGTTGTCATATTTGCATTCAGAAACTGTTACTTCAGTCAAAACATAAAATGGAATTACCATAAAAATAAAAATAAATACAGATACAGGTCTAAAGCCTTATATAAATAATTCCGTATAAGAACCAATATTGGTGCCACATTTCAAGATTTATTCTGTAAGCAGAATACTGAAAAGCAATTAACTTGTGGCACAACTTACAATACATGTAATTTGTTTATTGCAAATCCTCGAAGTAATGGTCTATCGCGATTTTAATTTCTGATGTATGCATGTCAATACTACTGTTTGTGGAATATGCGTCAACTCGTGTATCACTAGCAACAGTGATTGGTTGATTGATTGATTGTTGTTTGTTGAACATTCAATGAGTATTTCAATATGCTAGAATACTAAATACTTGCACTCTAGCTTAATACAAAATTCAAACTAGATATTTTTTTTAATCTATGTTAATGTAGGCATCGTTTGACATATATGTCAATTTTGAAAAGACCTGCAGATAGTGGATTTAAGAGCCAAATTTTACTCAATCAGTTATTGGCATTATTTTATTAATTTAATTATAAACCGTACGATTGCATAACTTTGACTGTTTAATACTCAGATACAACGAAAGAACACCCCAAAAAAAAAAAAAATACCACCAAAATTATAATATTTTATTACCTTGTTTTATAGTCAATGATAGTAGTCTGATTGTTTTTTTGTTCATCTGGTTCTGACACAAGGAGGATTACTGTTGCAGTATGTTTCAACAGTATTTCTAGAAGCACCGTCCATTGGTGTCTCATGCAGATGCACAACTACATATCAGCTAATAAAGATGTTATAAAAAAGGCAAGTTTGCTTATCTGCATTAGACACGAGGAGAACTATATAGAATACAGGTTCTAATGGTCCCTAGGTCATGTAGGTGTCTTTTGCAGTTGAGCAGCCGACTCCTAACAACAACCCCATATAACAAGTTAAGTTATTTATAGCGAAATTAACCGTCAGTGATAATGATGATGATGTGAACCCGAGCTGCATCGCAAGAATCCTAATTCTGCTTTTTATTTATTTCTATTGCAATAAACTGTCAGGTTATGTCATGATGTATAATGTATCATGTTTGTTGCTTATATTCCTTGTAAATGCCCTTGTGTGACCTTGACTGGAACAATAAATATGTGAATTCATATTATATGTAAAACATTGATTTTGAGTTTAGGTTTAAATCCTCAATGATTTGTATTCATACGTTGCTTTGAAATTTTGGAGGTATATCGTTTACAGTGCCGGATCCATGATTTTGAAAAAGGGGATCTTTTTTTTAACTCGGTAACATGAATACATAATTGTATTTTAGTTACAAATTGCATTAACCATCTATGCTTCTTCATATAAAAGCGGCCCCTCTAGATCCATCGTCATTGTGTTAAGGTCTCGGTTAAGGCACCAATGGGATTTATCTCAAATGATTTATAGGCCCAAGTATGTTATGTCAGATCAGATATACATTTATATTAATAAACAAGACAGATAAGAAAGATTGCCATCATCTTTTGTTGACCTAACAAAATATATTATGTATACTTGTACGGAAATAAAAACTCGATTTTTCAACAAACTTGGCAACAGATGTTTACAAGATATGTGGACGCTTTCTCTTATTCACTTGTTCAACATACATATTTTCACATTGTCAAAGTGATGAATAAATTTGGGTTGCTAATGAAATGTAAATAATACATGTACATTTACACCATGATATCATTAAATGTAATCGGATATCCTGCATTTATTATGCTTTACCCTAAAATAAGGTCGAATTCCACAAAGAGTTCTCTTTAAATCATCATTTGCATTTACCACAATACAATGGTTCAAATAAGATACTATAGTATACCCGAACGGGCTTAATATCTAATATACACAAACACAATTGTATTGTGAACGACAGAAGCCAGAGTAAGTGGAATATAGATGACGAAAATGTTCGATCCTCCATTGATATTTTTCAAGTTAGTTTTAAGTGTGAAATATAATGGGACATATCAGGAAATAGTTGGGTCGAGTAACGATCGCCTTTACATTAATGAAGGAAGTATAACTAATACTGAGATATTTTTAACACAACACCTTGTACAGAAGCTATAATTCTTTTATTTTTCTAACGAATCCATTTATCATATAAAAATATCATTACTTACAAATATATAGGTTATTCCAGATTCTCCCCACGATATATCCGTAAATATGAGCAAGTTCAATTGAATTTCCTTTTTCTGATGTGTACATACATCAGACTTTACGCTAGTTTGACGTTTCTAAACAGAACTTCCCTAAACCTAATGAATTTAGCAGCCACACGAAAATCACTACTTAATACCAGTTCCTAACAATGAAATCATTTTCAGTATGGTAAATCAATTTAATGTCGAATGGCAAGTCTTATCTCCAGCAGACGATTAAGTCACAGGTACTTGTCCTTGATTTTCGAACTCTTTGTTGTTTATTGAAACCTCAAAGTTGATGCATTTTTGATTTATAAGTACTTATCTTATAAATTCTTTCCGATTGCCCTATGATTTTTCAGTCAAAAGGACTGCAAATAAATCTAACAAAAGCTGACACACATATATGTATAATCCGAATAATGTACAATGTTTACAATTTAAAAAAATAGCGTGAAGGATTACATTTAAACTTAGTATAGAACCTTTTATCCTATTTAATAATATTCTGTGTTAGAAAAATCAACGACCGACTACACTATTGACCGAGGCAAGCATAATATTACATCAAAATGTACATCCCTTTGTTGTAATTATGCAACGCTATGTGATACATTATGTCTGTTATACACATGTATACGACTTTACAAGCCCTTTCACAATAAAACTTCAATTGTTCAAGTTCTTTATGATCTAAATCAATATTACAGATTTTAAATTCAATTTAAAAGAATTATGGGATTTATAATTTTACACTCAATAAACAACAGTTCAGGTGCACACGTGTACGTATTGCCAGCAGATGTATGGGGAAACACCCGCTGTGTGTTCCTGCCACTTCTGATAATACACTCATCATTGATAACAGGCTTACATTTTTTTTTTACACCAGACCCACGTTTTGTAAGCTTACTTTGTATGCTTTCATTCTACTGTGTGAATTGAAAAAAAAAACCAAAATAAAAAAGTTCATATGAATCAAAGGAGCAAATAGTTACTACCATTGTCATCCAGATAGTATAGCTTGATGTTAAAAACCAAATTTTGCACGCTTTATTCCTTGAGATGCACTTTCAATTAGACTAAAAGAATACAACCCAAAATACTTTGTGATGAGTCAGACGATTTTCACACCAAATTGTTTGCTCTCTGTATCTAATTGCACCTGTTTACCTTGAATTAATCAAAAAGATTATAAATATAAAAATGTTTTTATGAAAACTTACCTAAAACACTGTTATAATAACAATAACTGTGTCAAATCATGCATCGATTTACTAACAGATTTAAACATCCCATGATTAACGAAAGCTGTAAGTAATTTATATGCTATTCATATGTTGCAGATCGATGGAGTTGTGAAAATGGAAAACAAGTGCGACAAAACATATGTAAGCACATTCATATATACTTATGTGTATAACGAGGCCATGCCAAGCCAAGGTGACTTTTGCTAACATAAATCCTTACGTATATACCAGTGCAATAAACTTTTAAAAAGTACTCATTTATCTGGTAATAGAAGTGTGTTTGTTCAATGATGAACTTAAGTTAATGGCAACTTGAAGGACAAAGCAAAGAGTTGACAGTTTATCGGATATTTCTTTCTCTCTCGATATATAATAACTGAAGTCAATAGGGCTAAATAAAAGATGGATATATGGGATAGGAATGTATTAAATGATTAAATCAAAAGACACGTCTAAATATTTTATTTTGAACAGTTTGGTCATTTCTTCTTTACTATAATATTCCATGATTTTTTTTATTAAATTAATATAATTAATTAGACACAAAAGTTGATTAAAGACTAAAATTGCAATGTTGAACACAACAATTATAATATTTGCATAATGAGAACTTTTAGAGTATTTTATTTAAATTGCAATAAATGGTTGAATAGAATTTAAGTGCAGAAAAAACAAGCAGTGTAGGCTATATTGCGTTCCCCTTATTAGTCTTCACGACCGTCCATCGTTCTCTGAACAAATATTCACGTCACATTTTTCAAAGATACTAGTTAACAGAATGACTTCATATTTGGTCAGCAGCTTGAAAGTGGAGAGTTCTAACGCATTATCACTTTTTTGGAACTGCCACACACCTACTTCTTGTTTTCCAATACTATGAATTTTAAATATTTTGAATGAACTTAGAATTTTTCGTCACATTTTTCTCGGCTACTACTGAAAAGAATGGCTTTATTTTTAGTCAGCAGCATGAAAGTGATGAGTTGTAACATGTAAGCATTTGTCGAAACTACTAGACACTTACTTCCTGTTTGCCGAAACTTTTAATTTTTCAATATGTTACGTGAACGTAAAAAAATCGTTTGTTAGTTTTGTAACGCTGTAAAAGCATTGTCTGAAAGTCTTCTTGACAGAAAGCGCAAAAACTTGCCAAAGAAAATAGTTTTCAGACTTAATGCAAAAGTATAACAAAAATAACAAACTCCAAGGCAAATCCAAAAAGGTTAAATCCTTAAAAACTGACAAAATCAAAAGCTATTTAATGGAACACACAAACCGAATGCTACAGTGAAGCTCTGTAAAGGAAGATCAAAATTGGTTCCTTCTTATAATTCTTTGAAGGTCATGGTAATAGATTAACTCATCATAGATACCAGGCTTAAAATTTGGTACGCAAGTCGCGCGTTTCGTCTACAACAGATCGACTCATCAGTGACGCTCGAATAAAAAAGTTTAAAAGGGCAAATAAGAGCATTGCGAACCTATAATTCCAAAAGACTTTGCCAAACAGGTAAGGTAAATCAATTCCATGGGTAGAACATCCTTAGTATTTCGAAAATTATAAGTTTTGTAAACAGTTAATATATAATTATGAACATATCAATGATAATTCATGTCAACATAGGCCATACCTCATGTATTTTCGATTACAATCCATTAATGTGCAATAACTTTAGTTTGTCTGGTGTCGGACTGCGTCAAATGCGTTTCATTATCTAATCAAAATTAAAAAGCTCATTTTTTTCTATTTACAATAGAAGTCATTAATGTCAAATCCGTTCAGATCCCTAGTGTTGGATTATTTCGCAGTTGTCCCAACGGAAAATAATTGATTTTAACATCAATGAAGTGAATAATTCAAGATTACATGCTTTGTGAATGGTTTATACCGTTGTTACTGCCTCATTCCGATTGATTGAAAACGAACATTAAGTGGGCGTTAAATACAGTGAAACGCAGAATAATGACGGAGCTGCAATAAAATGTGACAATAATGTGAACTTAACAGGGATCAAATGAACAAGTTTACAGTATTTATTAATTTTTACTAGTCAATAAAAGTTATATTTTCTTTGGTGTCAATATAGTACAGCATTATTGGTTCGACACTTTAGTATAAAGTAGTGTGCTCGGTCTGTGTTTATTTATAATACAGAAGCGGTTTGAAACAGATTGTATGACTGCACGGTACATAGAGAATTCTAATGCCATTAGTATGTAACAATTTTTTTCATTGGCTAAAAGTTACCGTCAAATCCACAGTTGACCAGGCGTAAACAAGGAGGAACCGCCATTTTGAATTGATTGGACCAACAAATGCTCGATTACTACAATATTATCGAAAATAAAACAACACCTACCTCCAATTCGCCGTTTTAATGTAATTTTATCCGAATTTGAATCGTAGAGGTAAAGTGATAACCTCCAATTTGTAAGTTTTCATTTGTATGACGTCACGTTTAGCCATGACGTCTTTGCGCCAAAATAATTTATGAAGTTTCGCGGAATTTTTTTGTATGTCAAATTTATACATTTTTCAAGCTTTAACGTATTTTTTCTTTTTGTTATGCATTAGAATCGGAATAACAGTACTGTAGTTGAAGAGTTGCCACCGTCAATTTTGATTTGACGGTCGCAAATTTCCGTTTTAATGTCTCCGCTACGCGTCGCCAGTAAAACTGTATTTGCGACCGTCAAATCGACAATTGACGGTGGCAACTCTTCAACTACAGTACTGTTATTCCTTAAACAGTATAAACTAACAATGATAATATTTCTTTATTGTCATTCGAACATACCGTTTCTTTGTGACAAAAATAAATCAAAGTACTGAAGTACTGAACATCGGATGACCGCAAGTTCTTGTGGATGGTCACAAGCACTTGTCTCAGAAAGTAAATCACATCTCTGTACCTGAAAGTGAGGTTAAAGTACAGAGATATATTTTTTTCAGAGACAAGTTCGTGCGTGGATGATGAATAAATGACAGGAAATTCAACGTTATCGTAATAACTATAATATTGTAGTTATATTATATTAATATTTGTATATACCAGTTACATGTATATATAATTTTCATCCATTTGTATATCATTCTATTCTACTATTCTTATAATAGTGAAGTGAAAGTGCATGGTGGACACTCTTTTGTAATAATTCGATTTTTCTAATAGATTGGATTTGAGCAGGCATTCATATTTTCCCGCAAAACGTTCTTGCGATATTCTTCCGCATGCGTTAACACAATTTTGTTCTGTACATGTGCGTAGATATTAATGATTTTTGGAATGTATATATATATTTCTAACGACAGAACATTTTCATATTAATTTATGTTCTAAAACAATATTTTAGTGAATTTATAACAAGCGATAAGGAATGTTATTTTGCACCCGATAATGTCCGCGTATTTGTAGATCGGTTACCAGTCAAAAACGAAAGTTACGTAAGTAGAAATCTCTGTTGCAACAATACATCGGTCATCGCGATGTAAAAATAATATATAACGAAGAAACAAAATTTCAATTGATAATAAAAGAACACATGCAAAATTATGAGACTTCTGCCCTCAGTTTAATAAAACTGGGATAAGCATAAAGTTAACATCGATTGGGCAAGAAGCGCTAACAAAAAAGTTGTAGATCGAGTTAATATTGCCCTGAAAAAATGTATGAGTAATTATCTTCTCTGACACTAAATGATTTTCATTTCAAAAGAACCTTGCTTGCGATTTGGATAAACTACTCCATAATGATATCTACATCAATATCGGATTAATATGAACAAAATATTTACAAACTTTTCAGAGCAGCCCCTTCCCCCACTCTATTTCCTGTTTACATGTGTGGCTATTTGTAAAAATTTTCAAGATAGCAGCCAGAAACACAATAGTGGTAAGAGTTTTTCATTAAAGGGCAGTAACTTTTATTGTCTGAGGGGAACTGGAAACTGGAAAATTATTCAGGTTGAACTAATATCCTAATAAGTTAAAGCATATGTTTGTTTAAATGAGTTAAACGAGAATAAATAGATCCGTAAAGCTTTTTATCATATGTTTAGTAGTAAATACAGTAGTTTTGCATATTTGATAAATAGCCTGCTGTTTAATCCATATCGCGCAACTTTGATGCGCACCCTTTATCGCATACCCTTTATCACACCCTACTTTTTTTTTTTTTTTTTTTTTACATAAAGTCAGTTTTATTTATGTATGCTTAAGAATTTTTTCTCAAAATAGGTCTAATAGAACGGGCATGCGGCGTGACGCAATTTATTGAATGACGTCATTGTTTGGTATGTGACGTCACGAACGTCAAATTTTCATAATTTTGGCACACTAAATGCAACTATAAAAATACAAAACACACAAAAAATACAATAATAAACAAAATATTTTTAAAACAGTAGCACGCAAATTGTAAGGTAACCCAGGTGCTTCGGATAAGTAATTGAGCAGAAACAAGACAAAAGTAGAACTGAAGGTAACCCAGTGCTATGGATCAGAAAACAGTTCATATAATATAATACTCTCCTGTTGAAATATACGATAAAGCGTATAAAACATGGCAAAATCCGTATCACATGCAGTATCACCCTCGACCAAAATCATCCCTCGGGCCTAAAGGCCCTTGGGCTGATATTGGTGTCTCGGGATGATACGACATATGATACGGATTTTGCCATGTATTATTCTCTATTAATCACTAAATGCAAACCTTACAGTTCTTAAGGAATTTCTTAGGTTTAGACCGACAAAGGCAGAGATTAATTATTGATTGATTGATTTGTTTATATTTGATTAATGACCATTGGCAAACATTGCATGTATATTGAGGACGAGAAGCAATTCTACTGTTAACCGGTAAACCAATTAGCTAGATTTTGAAAGGTCGATGGACCAGGAAAATAAAAGTCATTTTTTTACTGCCACTTCGAAAATGAAACCATGTTGGATAGGACCTACACTTTTGATCGCAATATGCAAGAAATATGCCTGACAAAAGAGATGTTGAAATAGTTCTTCACTTGGAAGATTTCGTTGCGATATGGCATGTCTCATATTCATCATCTAAAATGAAGTATTTCCCGTCGAGTTGGGATTGAGTGTAGGATCAAGAGTCGAGGTAGCCTTTTGCTTTGCTGCATTATATCTTATATATAAATCTCGGATAAGTATTCATTACCCAAATATTCATTTACATGCACGGCGAGAGAAACAAATAAGAATGAATCTTAATGAAGTCGACCAGAGCGAGACTACCACTAGATCGAAAAGGAATGTTAGTTATTGGCAGATATTATAAAACCTACTACACTGAACTAACACACAATTTTAGTTAGGGGCCAGCTGAGGACTACCTCCGGGTGCGGGATTTTCTCGCTGCATGCATTGAAGACCCATTGGTGGCCTCGGCTGTTGTCTGCTCTTTGATTGGGTTGTTGTCTCTTTGACATATTCCCCATTTCCATTCTCAATTTTACGTATACTTATTCCTCGAAAAGTTGTTGCAATGGTTCATGAACATGCGAAGAGTGTGGCACTCCACTGACACGAACAATCGGACATGGTTCGTACTTGTACATCCCGGACAACCGAACAGGCGCCGCCAGCATTGGTTTCACTGCCGGGCTGGAGATGTCCAGGTACCGTATTCTTTATATATCACAGTCAAACCTTAGTTTTTTTAGTTCTACGGAGTCTTAGCCCTGTAGAAAGGGGGCATAATATACATATACATAATATAAATTGTTTCAATGAACCATGGTTCAACATGACCTATATAATATTTATGTTAAACATAGTTTCAACATGTAGTAAGCTTATCCGGTTTTGATTATCATGTCCGTTATGTTTAAGTTGTAAGTCATTGTAATTAAATATGTATAGCATACGTCATTACACTTTAAAAAACCTTGTTAAGTAACTTCTTTATTTGTCTGTTATAACATGTTTAACTGTAAACTAAGTTGTATAAATCTGTGGTGCGTAACTCAACTTTAAAATGTTTTAAGAAATACTGAATTTTGAAAAAAAGACTTTTTTATTTATAACTTTTTTCAATAAGCGAGAAATTAAAATTGTCTCTCGCCATCATATTAAAAAAAATGCACATTAAAAGTCATTAGTTACCAAACGTGTTTGTGTAATCAAGGATAATATTGTACGGTCATATCCATCTTAACTAAAAAATATTTATTTTTCTCCATATTTCTGTTTAATATACAAGTTGAATAAAATAAAAATTACCTGAAGCTCTCTTGATAAACCTCAATCCAAGACGCTTTATAATAGTCAACAAGAAATATTCCCAGTAGAACTCCTACAATTTCCAATCTATCTTAATTAAATTCCAAGTGATGCCGTGAGGTTCTGCAACTAATGTTTATACGTAGCCATTCTGATTCTGTGTTGGAAAAGGATCTGCAGCATTGTATGAATTCCTCGTTAAATTTTCGATATATATTGATTAAGGTGTTCATTAAAGGCATTCCAATATCAATCTAAGTCTACAGAAACACATCTCAGTATGTCAGATCAACTCGTATGATACTTATTAGTAACTATATACATTTTTGCGGAAGGATAATTAACCGGAAACTTGAAACATATTTTCCCCTAACGCAGCTAGATGTGTATTTTATAGACTGATCATTTCTTAATTATGCCAGTCTAACGATAGAGCTACACTGGTATGGCTTATTTCTTCTTGTCTCCAGAAGAATTAATGTCACCAGGAGAGATTGAGATAACGTTTGCTTTCTTAATAAGCATTTGTATTAGTACAAAAAGACCAAAGCAATGTAGTGTAAACGACAACTGCTCAATAAATTAGCATATACCAGAAAAAGAGAGGCGAACGATATCAAAGGGAAATTCAAACTCATAAGTCGAAAATAAACTGACAACGCCATGGCTAAAAAAGAAAAAGACTCCATCAAGTATTTAATACCTCAAAAAAATAAACTTTTTGTAGAGACCTAATGGGAAACTTGTTTTTAATTATAGACCAAAAATTATGAAATTAATAGTTAGAGTTCGTATATATCATATATTAACATACATCAAGAAACTAAATATTGACTTAAAAAAATGGATTTTTAAGATTTTTTTTTCTGCGAATAAATAGAAGTCAAACGGACTGTATGGTCATTTGTGTCCAGGCAAAGTAGAAAAACATGTGTATGAGTCCTCAAAAGAAGGAAAAGAAAACGGGATTGTGGTAACAACAATTGGAACATATAAGTCGTCATCTGTAAAAAATATCCCATAACGGCCAATCATTTCGGGATAGCGTCCGTAAAATTTTCGAATTCACGATTTCAACTTACACATTTGGAACTCTTGGTTTAATTGCTTGTAAGCAACAACCCTCTATCAAGGAAATCATGATAGGAAATGCAAGCTCTGGCATCAACTAGGAGATATGTACTCCATATGCAGGCGCTGCAGGAATGTTGATACATAGAAATGGGAAGCTGAAATCTCATGGGAATGCCGATTGTTTTTTGAAAAACACATCCTCCAAACATAACAAGTATGTTGTCAATCAAGCATAACAAAAATAGATAAATACTTTATTTCAAATGGATAACATCAGTAAGTACAAAACCAATATTCCCTGTGGCCCTCTGAATAACTCAATATATTATATAATATACGCATCAATACAACTAACTATGCACACAAATGTTGAAAAACATATTGATTAAGGGATCTTTATCATAAACATGTTTCCTTAATGATGTACAAGACAAATATAAAGACTTTTAGGTTGTAGTTAAACTTCTGTGACAATTATTTTATTGGTCGTAAATTTTGTATGTGAATCTTATAATTAGCTGTTTAGTTGTAAAAAACAAGAAATTATGATACCTATATTTGAACTGGTCTATCTTTTTATTTCTATAGGAATATACCGTTCCGAACGTGGTATGAAAAGAAAATCATTGTCTAGTGAACGAAAAGAATATCTTGTTGCATTGACATATTGGTTATTCTTAAATAATTGACACAGATAATCAGGTGCTATACTTTTTACACACCTACACATTAATACTGCTTTCTGATATGATTCTTTTTCTGAAAGGTTAACCATCCTAATTGTTTGAATACAGTTTTTGAAGGTGTATCAAATGCTTCATACCGAAAGCTCCTGACTGACATTTTCTGTAATTTTTTTTTGTACATTTGAATCACTTGTGTCTGTCCGTATTGTACAGCAACACTCAAAGAGAGGAAGTATATATCCATAATAAAATAAACATATACCTTTTTGTTGAATATAATTCTTCAACCGATTAAGCCAGTAACCCTAGAATTCTAGTATTCTACAGTACATACGTTGTTTATCTGTCGATTCCATGAAAGACATTTATCAATTAAAATGCCAAAAAGTAATTTTTCGGTTTACATTTTGTAAAAGAATTCCACTGATTTAACTATCATTGATATAGATTTTTTTGTATTTAAAAAAAAATCATATCAAAATTTTCACAACATATTCTAAAATTTGCCATCTCGTCATTAAGTTTATCACATTAACTGAAATTGAGGAGTAGTTGAGTATTGTGTCATCCGCATACATATCAGGCTTTGTATGATTTAGTTGAATTAAGAGATCAGGAAGAGATAATAAAGTGCCTTGAATACTGTTACAAATAAGGGTAAGGGTTAAGGGTGATAAGTATATTTATGTAAAGCCATGATTATTCTTTTCTTATTATCCAGACTGCACTTTCTCTGTTTTACTTTGCTCGCGGTCGCGGCCATTACAGTCTGGATAATTTATAGTGTGACTGAGATTGTATGTACGAACACGGTTATATTTCAGGTATCGTGTCCGAATTATATTATTATTGTATGTATTTATTGTTAAATTATTGGGAATGATAAGATATCGTTCTCACTGTTTGTCCAAAAGAGGGGGTGGAGGGCAAGTCAGACTTGATTGAATATAGGGTTCATTTCGACACTGTTTCAAAACTTAACAACTGGCCTGATGAAATAAAAGTATTAAAACTTATTTCTTGCATGCAAAGGGCTGCTTTAGCCACAGTAGGACATATAGATACTAATAACCCACCAAGTTACAATGAGCTAATGCAAACTCTAAATAAGAGGTTCTCCCCTCCTAACCAGTCTGAAATGTATATGACCTAAATTGATCCTAGAATTAGGAAAAAAGATGAGTCCTTACCAGAATTAGCCCAAGATATTAAAAGACTTGTACGCCTGGTTATCCAACAGCCCCACTAGATGTTCAAGAATACAGAGCATTCCGAAATGCACTTAATGACCAAGAGCTTGAATGATACCATTTATGAGGCAATGCACCTTGCCCTCCAATATGAGACCTATCATTTAAGCAGAAAGTGGCCTTCCCTAAGATATCAGACCAATGAACAAAATACCAAACCTCATTTACCAGGGGAAAAGATGACCAATCTAACCTTTGTTATTACTGCCATAAACCTGGTCATGTTGCCCAAAAGTGCAGAAGAGGCTTTTTGATCAGAAAAATGTTCTAAATGATGTACAAAACCTAAATAAACAACCAAGGCAACCACTTGGGGACCAGGAAAACTAATTGGAGCTGAAAGTAAGGGTCAACTTTCAGCTGTTGAGAAAGAAAATAACCCTAGACCCATCTTATTTCAACTTAAACAAGATAGTAATGAAGGATTATTTATCACTTTATCTATTCATAACCAAAATGTTAATTGTTTAATGGATACTGGTTCCTCAGTTAGTGTCTTAAACACTTCAATATATAATAATTTTTCACAAAAAGTAAAAGTACGTTTGAGGCCATATAAGTGCAACTTACGAATGGCAAATGGCAGTTATGTGGTACCATAAGGTGTCCTGTCCCTACCAATAAAATTAGGGAATAAGATTATTCAGCAAGAGATCATTATTGCAGATATTGAAATACCAGCTGTTCTTGGCTGACTTTATGGTGAAAAATAAATGTGTAATTGACATTGCCAAATGTACCTTAACATTAAACAATCAGACCATTGCTTACGAATTAGAGAGTCAATTACCTAGTTTATTCAGAATTACAATTTGTCAGAAGGTCACCATACCTCCTCGTAGTGAAATGATGGTTAAAGCCAACATTAATGAGGGTGCAACTGGCAAGGCAAACCTAGTTATTGATTCGATAGCTGAGTTATTACAAGATAGGGGCATTCTTGAGGCCAAAGCTTTATACAGGGGAACAAAATGAGCTACCTTTAAGAGTGATAAACCTGTCAGATAGTCCACAAACATTAACCAAAAACAGTTGGGCAGCCAATGCTGAGCTGGTACCAGATCAGAACATCATGAATGATACCACCAATGATGAATCTGAGGGAATACCATAATTTAAGGAGATTTTTGATAGGTGTAAGAATCTTTTGACACCTGAACAAACCGGTACTCTGAGAGATCTTCTTCACAAAAACCAAAAAGCTTTCTCCATGTCCAAGTATGATATAGGTCTTACTGATATTGTTCAGCATAAAATAAATACCAATGGGGCCCCTCCTGTGAAACAAGCACCTAGACGATTACCCATCGCTCAAAGGAATGAGTTTGAGGTCGAAATTCATAAAATGTTGGATAACGATATTATACGACCAAGTCAGTCACCTTACAGCAGTCCTCTTGTAATAGTTAGGAAAGCAGACTTATCTATCAGAGTGTGTTGTGATTTTCGCAGAGTCAATTTAGATAGTGTAAAAGATTCATACCCCTTGCCGAGAATAGACGATTCCCTCGATGCTTTAAGGGGTAACGCATGGTTTAGTACTCTAGATTTGGTCAGCGGTTATTACCAAGTCGCCATGGACCCTCAAGATGCTCCGAAAACTGCTTTTGTTACATCCCAGGGGCTATTTCAGTTAAAAAAAATGCCTTTTGGCCTGTGTAATGCAGGGGCAAATTTTGAGAGACTGATGGAATATGTTTTGGCAGAACTGCAATGGGAGATCTGTATCGTTAACCTTGACGATATAATTGTATTTTCAAAATCTTTTGAGGAGCATGTTACCAGACTCCAGACTGTTTTTGATAGATTATATACTGCTGGCCTAAAAATAGCCCCCAAAAGTGTTATCTTTTCCAGAAACAAGTTACCTTTTTAGGACATGTCGTTAGCAGCGAAGGTATTTCCCTGACCCGTCAAAGGTTGATGCTGTAAAGGAATGGCCAACCCCTACCAATATAAAGTAAGTCAGAAGTTTCTTAGGTACCTGTTCCTACTACACAAAATTTATGAGAGATTTTTCTAAAATTGCTAGCCCTTTACATAGATTGACCCAGAAAAATGTTCTTTTTAAATGAACCTCTGAATGTGCTGAAGCGTTTTTAATTTTAACAGATGCTTTGACAACTAGCCCCATATTAATATATCCTACTCTAGATAAGGAATTTATACTGGATACAGATGCCAGCGGAACCGGAAGTGGAGCAGATCTTTCCCAATCGGTGTTGATGGCAAAGGACATGTAGTTGTCTATTACAGTGAATCGTTTAGTGAACCTGAAAGGAATTATTGTGTGACTAGACGGGAGTTACTAGCCATAATAAATGCAATTAAACATTTTCACCATTATATATATGGTGTACATTTCTGTGTTAGAACAGACTATGGAGCATTGACATGGATCACAAATTTTAAAATCCAGAGGGTCAATTAGCCAGGTGGCTAGAAATTTTGGGCATATATAATTATACTACTAGTATAAAATATAGAGCAGGACTAAAACATGGTAATGCTGATGGTTTATCTAGGCGACCATGCAGTATGTCATGTACCCACTGTGAAAAACAGGAAAACCAAAAGCAGGCTGAGGAGAAATCCAATAGTCCTGAAATAAGAGCAATGAGTGCTAATAACCAAGACCAAGTAGTCAAACCCTATTGCTACCAATTGGGTTCAAGAAAAAACAAGAAATGAGCTGATGGAGTCTCAAATGCAAGATGATGTCATAAAAATCGCTAGGCAATGGAAAGAAAACCTTGACATTAAACCACAATGGCAGGAGATATCTCACATTAGTAAAAACATAAGGCTTACTGGGCCCAATGGGACAGGCTAGTTGTAGTGGATGGAATTTTGTACCGCAAATGGATAAATACCATTACTAATGCACACAGTCTACAGCATATTTTACCCCATACGTTTAGACGTGAAGTTTTAAAAATGCTACATGACGACCCTTTAGCTGGACACATGGGTATTAAACGGACCACTGCTCGTGTGCGTCATAGATTTTATTGGGTTGGCTACCAAACTTTTGTTGATAAATATTGTAAAAGGTGTATAGAATGTCAAAACGTAAGGGTTCATCAAATGCTACCAGGGCGTCAATGAAAACCTATGTTGTGGGAGAGACAATGGACAGAGTTGCCATTGATATATAAGGACCTATACCACAAACCTACAATGGCAATACATACTTGATGGTCATTACAGACTATTTTACTCGCTATGCCGAAGCATATGCAATACCAAATATAAATGCTTCTACTGTGGCCGAAAAAATGGTAACCGAATTTATATGCCGTTACGGAGTACCCACACAAATCCATACTGATCAAGGTTCCCAGTTCACCTCAGATTTATTTTTACAGTTGTGTAAACTTTTACATATCAACAAAACCAGAAAAAGCCCCTTTCATCCCCAAAGTTCTGGTCTAGTTGAAAGATTAAATGGTACAATGGAAGATATGCTGAGCAAAGTAGTCTCCAAAAACCAAAGCGACTGGAATACTTATGTGCCTTTATTAATGCTGGCTTATAGATCAGCCCCAATGAAACCATAGGAGAATCCCCAAATAACATGATGTTTGGTCGTGAAGTTCACATGCCCATTGATTTGATTTATGGTGTTCACTCCCCTGATAGTAAACTATCGAGACCAGAATATAAAGACCAATTGAACAGTCGTATGGACAAAGTGCATAAAGTAGTAAGGGATAGATTGGTGCATGCCGCTGCTCAACAGAAACGCAGATATGATCTCACCAGTAAAAATTATAAATATAAAGTGGGGACGGAGTCATGTTAAGGGACTCAAAGAAATATAAAGGAAGAAGTCCTAAATTTCAGTTCAAATGGGAGGGACACTTTACTGTAATTAAAGAACTTTCAGACATTTTATACCAAATTCAAGAAGGACCAAAGTCTAAGACAAAAATTATTCATGTCAACCGACTAAACCATATAAAGGTTATTTAGAAAGGTGGTACCAACCTCTGGGAGAACCAGCCCGAAATACCAGGGGACAGACAAAGGACAGGACTGATGAATAACGGACAGACCATGACGAATAATTATTTTCACAATAGTGTTATTACCATGTTTAGCATAAACATTATGTTGTGTTTTTATATTTCAAAATGTGATGTCATAAAAATATATGGCATATAGAATCTTGAATAATGTCTTTAATGACCAAAACAAAATAAAGTCTTGTATATATATATAATTTTATTTACAAATTTATTGTGTGCAAGTGTTGCCTTCTGCTTTATCGTATGAGCCGGGCGAGACCAATACCTGTCCGATGATATTGCTATAGTAATAGAATGCATATTGCATCTGGAAAATTTTAATAAGGTGCATGTATATATTATCGAGATACATAAACAGATGAATTCGAACGTATCTACACATGAAAGTGTATATATTAATTTCTATCACATGACCAGTGATATTATTTAGGAGTACCATACCAATAATTAAAGTATTCGCAAATTATTCATGTTGAATAGAAAATGAAAGGATATGGAGTAAATGTACATGGGACACAATTGCACACAATACATAGAAAACATAGAAAATTATCAATGAACAGGGCTTTTTTTCCTGTTCTTCATCTTGACAGTTGATGTAGAGTCTTCAACATTGAACGAACCATTCATACCCTACAACAAGGTCAAGACATGAATTAAAATGTTAGTTGCAAAACTAAATTAAGTGAAGTGTATAAAATACTTTTATTATCTGTGACTGTATATTGTTATGTAATGTTATTACATTACCAGTAGAAGTACATGTAGTTCATGTAGTTACCGCTATAATAAAAGTTGGACCATTGTGATGTTTTATTTTTAGGGAACGCAAGAAGCGGAGTGTTATGTATATATATAAATATCGTTGATAACCTAATCAGACACCCTGTAGCTGCCTGATATATAACTCGTATTAAATCATTGAATTATACGACCATGTGACAAATCGATCACTACCTACAATGACCTATTATTCTTTACTTATGAATTGTTTTCTTCCTCTTATTTTATAGACCATGGATAGACCAGTATGGCATCACCAATGTGAGGAATGTGGAAAAGATTTCCTACAACAGCAAAGTTAAATAAACACAGACGCCACAATCATGGGACCAAGATAAAGTGCCGGTACTGCCCCTGAACATGTAGTTCTGATGATAAATATAGACTCAGACAGCATGAAACATCTAGACATGACTATCATCAGTTCTACCCAGGGAATACACCAAGACATCCAGTCAGTGTAAGTTCATCGGTTGAAAGAGTGGAAAGAACTTTTCCTGCAAGAAGTCAAACTGTAATGACCCATTCGTCCACAATTACCAGTGCTATGCAGTCAGAGGCAACACTACAACAGATAACAGCACTCCTTGACGACCAAATGCCAGATTTTGCCGAGCTCCTCAATGAGCCAAGAACACCATCACCAATGAAGAGGTTGAGGAATGAAATCAACATTCCTGTACTATCACCATCACTTATAGTACCATCCGACATCCTGTTTAGCAAATATTTAGAATCTGTATCACCAGAACCATTTAAAGACCCAATGACTTATTCACCATCAGACCGGCCATTCATTTTACTAGCAGAAACGCCAGTACCATCAGACTTTACACACACCAACCCTCCATTATCACCAGAACCTCCAACACCTACAGACTGTCACGGAGTAGAAGTTCCTTCATAATATAAGTTCCAAAAGGAAAACATATTCTGGAATATTATTTCCACAGGAATAAATATTACAGTATATGTTCCTAACGGAATAAATGGTATAGAATATTTGTTCCAACAGGAATAGATATTATGACATTGTTTATAACAAAGTTTCTAGTGGAACTTCTGTTTGGCGGAACAAATATACGTTGACAGACTCACCCCTTGATTTGTCGAAGATCATTTCACCAGTAAATGTAGTGTCAACTCAACTAACTTCTATTGATAATAATGAAAATAATGTACCCATAGATTTGTCTAAGAGAACATCAACCCCATTACTAACACCATCACCAATACCATTACCATCACCATCACAATTATCGATACCATCTCCACCACCACTATCAACTCCATCAACTGAATTACCTTTGGACCTTACCGTAAATGGAAAACAAAACACAGAACCAGCAGAAATTGACTGCACCCTTCCAACAAATAAATGGAGTAATTTAAAAGAAATTGAGGTTGACCATACTGACAAAATCTACAATGATTTATCTCTGGATCCCAGGCTGTTTTTCGCTGGGGCACCATCTTCATACCTCAAGCACCCCCTTGCTAAAACTCTACGGGAACAGATTAATCTATGCAGGAGAACCCGCGCCTCTCGTTACCAGATAAGGCTAATACCCATTGGGACCAGCCGTATAATGAAGGAGGAAAGATGTTACCTTCCGGACGGAACAGTTCTGGAACTTAGAGACATATGGACTTCCAACACCACTGAGGAATAGGTATAAATTAGAATAGGTAGGATTTTGTAGGTAGCATTTCCTTATTATTTTTAGTTCGAGGCGAAGTCTTCCCGTGGGTGGGGGTAATGTTACAAATAAGGGTAAGGGCTAAGGGTGATAAGTATATTTATGTAAAGCCATGATTATTTTTTTCTTATTATCCAGACTGCACTTTCTCTGTTTTACTTTGCTGGCAGTCGCGGCCGTTACAGTCTGGATAATTTATAGTGTGACTGAGATTGTATTTACGAACACTGTTATATTTCAGGTATCGTGTCCGAATTATATTATTATTGTATGTATTTATTGTTATATTTATTGGGAATGATAAGATATAGAGTTCGTCTCACTGTTTGTCTAAAAGGGGGGGGGGGTCTCCCCGACATGTTCCCAGCTTTATTTCTCCCCGGGTTATCATTGTCACGCTTTCTCACCTTTATCGTATATTTACATAAAGGTTATATATTGTAACTGGGCATATCCTTTGTTAATGCAAAGCTTCCATCGTCCTCTTTTCCTTTTATTTCCTAGACTTATCCTGCGTTAACTGGAGGCCGCCATTTATTTACCTTGTGTGCGCATGTGCTTGCCGTGGGAAAAAAAGGCGACACACGACCTATAACCCTGTGGGCAATCAACCAATCAATTACCGTAGAATGGCCCACTGATACCATGGGGATGTGGGTTGTGGGCTCTAAGTATAAAAGGGCATCTTTCGTCTGCTCTTTTTCTAAGATTGCGGCCCGATACCAGGGATTTATTGTACCTTAACCCTGTGCTTAAATACCAGAGAAATACCATCCGCAATCGATATAAATCACCACCAGATTATTTTCTGAGTAGGTTTCCCCGTATAATATATAGACTGTCCTGTGTGACCTAGATTTTATTACTACATCTAGACTGCATGTACAACCGAAATACCAAATACCATGATTGACGCTTGACGTTCCAAGGGGTGTCTCTGTACAGTTTATTGCTCTGGGGTTTTTACATTATATATTTGGATGAATTATTATCTATGTGAACATATTAAATGAATTGAGAGTTGATTTTGACTCTGTAATCCTTCATTATGTTTCAGAGAAAACCAGTATTTGTATCTACAATACCAGTAGAAAGAAATATAAAACCTGATACCAAGGTTGTCCTTTAATATTAATTTTGTCTTATAACAGTTTGAGGTCTACAGACTTGAACCGTAACAATACTACCCGCGGTACATCTACTTCTTTACCTGACGATATGTTGTTTATTTTCACTTTTGAGACCTGGTTGATAAATATGATTTAACCATTTAAAAGAAAGAGTATCACTCTAGGAACTCTTGGTTAAATAGCTTCCTTATAAGCAGCAACCATCTATCAAGAAATTCATGATAGAAAATGCAAGATCTGGTATCAACTTGAATATATACTCCATATGCAGGCGCTGCATGAATGTTGCTACATAGAAATGGAAAGTTCACAATTGGGAACTGAAATCCCATGGGAATGCCGATTTTTTTTTTTTTTTTCAAAACACATCCTCTAAGCGTAACAAATATTTGTCAATCAAGAAATCAAGCATAATATAAATAACAATAAGTACTTTATTACGAGAGCGTAACATCAGCTAGTACAAAACTAATCTCCCCTGAGGCCCTCTGAATAACTGAAAATTCACGTCGTCTAGTGTAGTTTATACTGTCGGAAAAATAAACAACCAAACCCCACCCTTCCTTGTATTCCGATCTTTTCTTTCAAACTTAAAACCTGAAATCTCTAGCTCTTTCGTGATATATTTCGAGGGTTAGAAATGTTTTACACATTCCTAGTACGTAAATAAAGGCAACAGTAGTATACCGCTGTTCAATAGTCATAAATCGATTAGGCGAAAACAAATCCGGGTCACAAACCAAAACCGAGGGAAACCCATCAACTATAAGAGGAAAACAACGGAACAACAGAAACACTGAACTGCAACAAAAACAAAGGCTAACATACATAGAAACGGACTATTTGATAACAACTGCCATATTCCTGACTTGGTACAGGACATTTTAAGAAAAAATGGTGGGTTGAATCTGGCTTTATGGCTAGGCAAACTTAAGATTTCCCATTCTTTCATTTTTGTAAAATTGAATTTATCTAACTTTGGCAGTAAATGTTGAATATTTTGAAACGTTGTTTTTAGACCTTTCGTTTTCTGATGACCAAATATATTATATGTAAAATAATTTTCATGTAACTGAGTTTTTTTTCTAAATCACACTCAGAATCAGAAACAACCTCTTTAGTGTTATAGTGTTCTTTTTATTTGTCTTTGTATATTTTTAAACTTTATTGTTTGGCCCATTTTTAGTTATATACTTTTGGCGTGGCTCGGTATTTATACGTCCCGCCATTGTGTTATTGTGCTATGGACTTTTTGTGTTCTTGTCTTTCATTTTTTCTTATGTAAATTGTATATAGAGTGTCTATATGCCATTTTTTTCTTTGATGAAATAGTTATTTATTTTTTATAGTGAATAAGATTATAACACAATGTTGACTGCTGTACCCCAATTTTTGACATTTTTACCTATTATGTCTTGTTTTGCTCACACATTGTTGTCAATATAATGAAATTCTATGCGACTGTCATACAAGTGAGAAGTTTAGCTAGCTATAAAACCAGATTTAATCCACCATTTTCTACATAAGGAAATGCCTGTACCAAGTCAGGAATATGACTGTTGTTTTCAATTCGTTCGATGTGTTTAAGCTTTTGATTTTGCCCTTTGATAAAGGACTTTCCGTTTTGAATTTTCCTTGGAGTTCGGTATATTTGTTATTTGACTTTTTTGAATCATTAAAAGTTATATTAATAGAAAGAAAAAATGAAAAATCTTCAGGAGACAAAAAAATATCCAAATGTGTTCAGGCACTTAACCTACAAGTATTATCTACAGTTCTTTCATTTGTTACAGTTTGTATGCCAGATGTTCCTAATAAATCTAAATTAAAACAACACAAGCACATTGAAAACTCACCATTATACTTTAAACATACATGAAGACTAGGCATTAAAGCACTTAACTTGTTTTTGCAATTTTGAATCCCTAATTTTCATACATATACTTAAAAGTTACAGGACCACTTAGTTGCCCAAAATTGTAACCTGGACTTTCTGTGATGTATTTGTTTTCTGCAAAGTTTTTGTTTGTGTCCAATTTCAATACATGAGTAACACCGTATTTTCTGTTTAAATCGGAAACTCACTTTGCTGTGAAAAGTTTCTCAATGTGTGAATCAAGATTTTGGCAAATTTTGTGGATGAGACTGGCTTTCAAATTTTGAACGCATTTCATGAATAGCACGTTGCGGATAAAGATTTCTATTTATACTATTTCTCTGATGAAAATGTTGTTGAAATCCAACATTTAAGTCTGATTTTTCTCGGCCATTTTCTGTGCGTGTATTGGCAAGTATGGGTGTAACATCATTCATATTATGTATGTAATATCATTGATGTTCCTTTCTTGTTGAGATGTACTCCGTCAGGATATAAAATATATGAAATCAACTTTCCGTATCTTAGTTCAAAGCTGTCAATGTGATTTATAAACTGTTTGTGCATCTTACCACACAAGTCCACTAAACACTCATTGTGGTCAATCATACGAACTCCTTCCCATGGTAGTAAACTACCAACGATTATCCTAATTGACGGGTTTTCTTAATTAAGCATAATCAATGATTGTTATAATAATCTAAATGAATTTCTAAATTCTTGAACAAAGGTTTTATTTCCAACATCGTTTCCATCCAAATTGTAAAATGAGAGTAGTGTATGGTGAAAGTTTAATTAAAGAGATATGCCTTTTAATCCACTGGACAGTCCCACCTCTCTTGGTTTTCACATTTACTTGATGATGACAGTTTCAGAGAATTTCATTCTGGTATCTACGTTGGCATTATTTTTTATGAATCAAAGAATAAAATAAGTACCTTAAACGTTATTTCTTTACTTTGTACATAGCATAAGAGAGGTAACTACTGTGTAACCAGTTAAAACAACTTAATCGTTTTCTAACTATTAAAAATCATCGAATGTGTCCAACCAAAATGCAATTATTGTAAAACTGCAAAGCCTAATTTGAACAATGTCCCGATTGCGACATTTCGTCTGAGCGTGAATCTGCATGGCAGGTAATGCATGCATAGAGAGAAACGCTTACCCTTTCGACGCACCGTGTCTTGATTATTTTACAATTTCATTAGTTTTTGTATTTCCCCTTCAATTGTATCTTTTTAAAGGATTTATCAGATTTGAATATCGTTAACTACTGTTGCCTTTAATATAAAGGATATTGTGATTAAAAAACACACATTTAAATAACATTTTTGAAATTGTTGTTTCTTATTTCACGAAAGCACATGTGAGAAGACACCTTAAAGAGAGAAAGAAAGTTTATATACTGGAAACTTTTTGTAGCACTAAATTCATAACTTTTTGAGAGAAAAACACCCCATTAGTTTAACGATTTTTTTTGGAAATCATTTTGCTTTTACCAAAAACAAAATGGTTACATTACTAGATGTGCATTTTCATACTAGCTTATGTAATGTATAGAAATTATGGACAACATTTAAAAACCAAACTTGATGATGATAGAAACACATATGCTAAAAGAAATCCATCCTTATATCAGATACCATATAGTGTAGGGACAACATGTATATACATGTATCAAGAAATGTCAACAAAACATTTTTCTGGTCTTCTGTCTCTTGACCGAACTTTTCATTTGAAACGCTCCATGTATCTGGTCAACGCTAAACTGAATTGAAAATTCAAATTTCCTTTCTGGATAAACATATTATGAAGATGAATGCAGAAGTCATCAAGGTTGAAACCAAAGTAAGGACAAAAGGGATACCATCACATAGCTTCGTTACTACAGTGGTAATATCGAGCTAGTAAAGAACAGTAAGGAACAATTAATTCTAATTAATTCCTCTTAAACCTAAAAGCCCATTACAGGTTACTGTAATAAATTCCAACAACTATATCAAAATACGTGTTTTTCTTTATAACCTTATTTGTCTTCTAAATCGATTTAGGAGATTTGAACTTCGGTAAACTACTGTTGCCCTAATGTATATAACAAGGTTATAGTTTTCTCTTTACTAACAAGAGGTCAGACTACAAATAAGAGTTTATTTCCAGATAAAGGCGAAGTCTACGTAGTTGGCGGTACTTCGAACTGTTATAAAATTTTGAGTGCATTTAAAACTCGTTTAACTAAGTCTGATTGTCAACAAAATAATGTACCTGAATGTTGGAGTTATTTAATTCCACCAACAATCAAAAGTATGATTTTCAAGACAATACGCAACGGAAACGATATAAAACTTCCGTTCTAAAGCTTACGTTGACTAATGAAACATGTATACCATCAATTATAGATCTATGGAGTAACATTAATGTGTTAACCATTGATGAAGATAGAATAGGAAGATTTAAAACAACAAAGGTAAAAAATATGTGCGGAAACAAATGATGAATATCAGTTTATAAGTTAATCTTTGGTTTTCTGTAAAGTATTGTTTTGACTTTTGTTTGTCTGTTCTTTTTGTCTTCCAATATTTGTTAATGGTATTGTTTTTTCTTTTGTCGATGGCGTCTGTTTTTACAACTTATAGTTTTAATTGCTCTATTTGTATCTTCTACTCCTTTTTGATACACACTAAAGTATCATTCAGCAAAACTGCAAATAATAATGTATCGCCACACAACGAAGGCATCTCACAATGGGAACAAGTATATTACAGACGAAACAAGTGAAACTGCGAGCTATTGCTCACTGATGATACCCGCCCAAATATTTCGGTAAACAGGAAGTTGTTGAGTGATGAAAAATATTCATGGGACGGACAGACAGAGGTAAAACAGTATACCCCACTGTTTTTAAAGCGGGGAGAAAATATAATAAATGCATCAATCGCTAAAAGAGAAAACGCATGTCTAAGCCACTTACAAATGCACCATTTACCTTCCAATCTCTTCAGATATGCAAATACAGACAGAAAATGCCAGTACACAAAGCCACTTTATCACAAAGAGTGAAGGATACGGATGTACTAGTAATCTCAAGATAATGTCAGATATTTTGAACATTAATTAAAAGAAAATAAATCAACTTAATTAAAAGAATTGCTCTAGAATGTGACATTTAATGTGCCTTTATATAAGGATCTACAGAGATGAAGTTGCAAAGAAGTTTGAATCATTTGACCAAACATAATTTATCTCTGTAATTCACATAAAATAAAGCAAAATGAAAGAATTATAGTCATTGATAGCCAGTACGATCCATTAAATGTAGTCACAATCGACAACTATATGCATATGCAAATAAATTAAACGGTACCATGATCAGAAAAAGAGTAAGGTGAACATTGGGACAAACTGCATCATTATTGATTAATAGGAAAAGATGTACAACATAAATATCTCTGGCAACCATCAAGGAACAAAATTTTCATTTGAATCAGCAACAACTATGACAACCTCAGTAAGAACCACTAACTAAAAGCAAATACTACAGACCACAATGCTGTCATCAAAATGAAAATTAACTTTGCAAAAATATTACTTCTTGGAAAGTTTCAATTTCAACAGTTACCTAGAAGCAATAATCACTTAACATTACAGGCTTCTATGACAACTTACTGGACAAAACAGACTCACAAACTTTCCACAGATTGATCTGACTGAATAAACATGAACCAAAAAAAAAAATCAACTTGCATGGTAATGAAAAAATGTTGAATCCTGAAAAACTGTTTGTAGATTTCTATTTAAAAAAAAAGATTTTTCTTATTTCAAGTATAGAAAGCCTTAGCCGTATTTGATATTACTTATTGGAATTATTGGTTTTCAATGCTATTCAGCTTCAACTTAGTAATATTTAATTTTAATTTTTAATATTTTGATTAGAGCGCCACTGATGAGTCTTATATATGTAGACGAATCGCGCGTCTGGTGTATCACTTTATAAGCCTGGTATCTTTAATGAGTTTTTACAAACACTGTTTCGGTGACACTGCTGGTGGATATTTTGTCCCCGAAGATAGCACAGTTGTCATCACTTTTGTGTTGATATGCCATAACATAGGTACGTTAGTTTTCTGCATACTCGCTGTTATTAAAATGGTTGAATTATTCGTAATACTAATTTTTCTAACCCAAGAGATATATAGCCTAAGCCGTATTTGTCATACATTTTCAAATGTTCATCAACTTCGAAAAAATTTTAATTTTGAATGACAACTGTTTTGATTACAGCGCCACTGATGAGTCTTCTGTAGACGAAACACGTGTCTGGCGTACTAAATTATAACCCTGGTATCTATGATGAGTTGTTTGCAACCACTGAGTTGATGTCACAACCTGTGGACGTTTCGTTCCAAAGGGTTTTACCAGCCCAGTGGTCAACACTTTCGTTTTTTGAAGAACAAAAATATCATGAATACGTTGTTTTTTTTTTCTGTAAATTTACTGTTTATAAAAGTGTTATATTATGAATAATTCAAAATACCAAGGGTATTTTTTATGTGTTTAATGCTCTTCAACTTTGAAGATTGTGAATTTCAACTGTTTTGATAAGAGCGCATGTGATGTTTCGTATGTAGACGAAACGCGCGTCTGGCCTATCAATCTATAAGCAACCTGGTATATTTGATGACTTACTTTTGTCAGACTTTTGGTGTGAATTTTAGAAAGCACTGTCACAACTGAAAATTGCAATGAAAAAAAATGTTTATTCAAATGCAAATGTATATAGCATTTACATATGGTTGAAACACGTTGAAGATCCACGAAGCCATCCCATGCAGATAATTTCATCAGCAGTAACGTATGACAAATAACAAAGAAAGTATTGCTACAGGAAGATTACTGTAATCGACTGTGATTAAAAGGTCCATTACGTCACTTAACTTAAAAATACTTTTATATAGATATGAAGAGCATATTTTTAAGATGCCAAACAAAGAATGGACAGCGAAAGAAATCGTCACCAGAAGTAAACCAGTCAAATAAAAACTATGCATATCATCGACGGGAGAAAATTGTGGATACAGCACTCTTAAACAGACAATTAAAGACAAGATAGAACAAGCACAGGAAATTCTTGATCTTAATCAAAAGACTTTAGTGGACCTAGAGGAACATACTCTGTGATTTACATGTAACAAGAACAATATTGCACAAAAACAAACGTTGTCTGGTAAGTTAGAGGTCGATAATCCCAGGCGGAAGGAATTATGGATTCGCATGTGAGGTGATGCATACATAGAAGGAAACGCCTACTATGTCGCCACACTTGGTCTTGCTTCCTTTGGAGTTCATGTTATTCCCTTCTTTTAAATCTTTTTTTTTAAATTTGAACATCGGCAATATACTGTCGCCTTGATTTACCATTATTTCAAAACTGAAAACCATAAATTTGAGGTAAATTGTTAGCAGTCAGAATCAGGTGTAACGTCTTCCTGAATATTCGAAACCAAAGTAAGGACAAAAGGGATACCATCACATAGCTTCGTTACTACAGTGGTAATATCGAGCTAGTAAAGAACAGTAAGGAACAATTAATTCTAATTAATTCCTCTTAAACCTAAAAGCCCATTACAGGTTACTGTAATAAATTCCAACAACTATATCAAAATACGTGTTTTCTTTATAACCTTATTTGTCTTCTAAATCGATTTAGGAGATTTGAACTTCGGTAAACTACTGTTGCCCTAATGTATATAACAAGGTTATAGTTTTCTTTACTAACAAGAGGTCAGACTACAAATAAGAGTTTATTTCAGATAAAGGCGAAGTCTACGTAGTTGGCGGTACTTCGAACTGTTATAAAATTTTGAGTGCATTTAAAACTCGTTTAACTAAGTATGAATGTCAACAAAATAATGTACCTGAATGTTGGAGTTATTTAATTCCACCAACAATCCAAAGTATGATTTTCAAGACAATACGCAACGGAAACGATATAAAACTTCTATTCTAAAGCGTACGTTGACTAATGAAACATGTATACCATCAACTATAGATCTATGGTAACATTAATGTGTTAACCATTGATTAAGATAGAATAGGAAGATTTAAAACAACAAATATATACTCCAATGGTAAAAAATATGTGCGGAAACAAATAATGAATATCAGTTTATAAGTTAATCTTTGGTTTTTTGTAAAGTATTGTTTTGGCTTTTGTTTGTCTGTTCTTTTTGTCTTCCAATATTTGTTAATGGTATTGTTTTTCTTTTGTCGATGGCGTCTGTTTTTACAACTTATAGTTTTTAATTGCTCTATTTGTCACTTCTACTCCTTTTTGATACACACTAAAGTATCATTCAGCAAAACTGCAAATAATAATGTATCGCCACACAACGAAGGCATCTCACAATGGGAACAAGTAAATTACAGACGAAACAAGTGAAACTGCGAGCTATTGCTCACTGATGATACCCCGCCCAAATATTTCGGTAAACAGGAAGTTGTTGAGTGATGAATCTGAAAACGCATCACACGGTAAAGCTGATTCATATAAACCCTGAAACCAAATTTCAGAAATCCTTGTAATGTAGTTCCTGAGATAAATGTGACGAACATTTTCAACTAGTTAAATGATGTAAGTGTTCGGTAAACAGGAAGTTGTTGAGTGATGAATCTGAAAACGAATCACACGGTATAGCTGAATTATATAAACCCTGAAACCAAATTTCGGAAATCCTTATGATGTAGTTCCTGAGAAAAATGCGACGAAAAATATTCATGGGACGGACAGACAGAGGTAAAACAGTATACCCCACTGTTTTTAAAGCGGGGGTATAATAAATGCATCAATCGCTAAAAAGAGAAAACGCATGTCTAAGCCACTTACAAATGCACCATTTACCTTCCAATCTCTTCAGATATGCAAATACAGACAGAAAATGCCAGTACACAAAGCCACTTTATCACAAAGAGTGAAGGATACGGATGTACTAGTAATCTCAAGATAATGTCAGATATTTTGAACATTAATTAAAAGAAAATAAATCAACTTAATTAAAAGAATTGCTCTAGAATGTGACATTTAATGTGCCTTTATATAAGGATCTACAGAGATGAAGTTGCAAAGAAGTTTGAATCATTTGACCAAACATAATTTATCTCTGTAATTCACATAAAATAAAGCAAAATGAAAGAATTATAGTCATTGATAGCCAGTACGATCCATTAAATGTAGTCACAATCGACAACTATATGCATATGCAAATAAATTAAACGGTACCATGATCAGAAAAGAGTAAGGTGAACATTGGGACAAACTGCATCATTATTGATTAATAGGAAAAGATGTACAACATAAATATCTCTGGCAACCATCAAGGAACAACATTTTCATTTGAATCAGCAACAACTATGACAATCTCAGTAAGAACCACTAACTAAAAGCAAATACTACAGACCACAATGCTGTCATCAAAATGAAAATTAACTTTGCAAAATATTACTTCTTGAAAGTTTCAATTTCAACAGTTACCTAGAAGCAATAGCCATTTAACATTACAGGCTTCTATGACAACTTAATGAACAAAACAGACTCATAAACTTTCCACAGATTGATCTGACTGAATAAACATGAACCAAAAAAAAATCAACTTGCATGGTAACGAAAAAATGTTGAATCCTGAAAAACTGTTTGTAGACTTCTATTTAAAAAAAAAGATTTTTCTTACTTTTAGTATAGAAAGCCTTAGCCGTATTTGATATTACTTATCGGAATTATTGGTTTTCTATGCTATTCAGCTTCAACTTAGTAATATTTAATTTTGATTTTTAATATTTTAATTAGAGCGCCACTGATGAGTCTTATATATGTAGACGAATCGCGCGTCTGGTGTATCAATTTATAAGCCTGGTATCTTTGATGAGTTTATACAAACACTGTTTCGATGACACTGCTGGTGGATATTTTGTCCCCGAAGATAGCACAGTTGTCAGCACTTTTTGTGTTGATATGCCATAACATAGTTACGTTAGTTTTCTGCATGTTCGCTGTTATTAAAATGGTTGAATTATTCGTAATACTAATTTTTCTAACCCAAGGCATATATAGCCTAAGCCGTATTTGGCATACATTTTCAAATGCTCATCAACTTCGAAAAAATTTTAATTTTGAATGACAACTGTTTTGATTACAGCGCCACTGATGAGTTCTGTAGACGAAACACGTGTCTGGCGTATTAAATTAAAACCCTGGATCTATGATGAGTTGTTTGCAACCACTGAGTTGATGTCACAACCTGTGGACGTTTCGTTCCAAAGGGTTTTACCAGCCCAGTGGTCAACACTTTCGTTTTTGAAGAAAAATATCATGAATACGTTGTTTTTTCTGTAAATTTACTGTTTATAAAAGTGTTATATTATGAATAATTCAAAATACCAAGGGTATTTTTATGTGTTTAATGCTCTTCAACTTTGAAGATTGTGAATTTCAACTGTTTTGATAAGAGCGCATGTGATGTTTCGTATGTAGACGAAACGCGCGTCTGGCCTATCAATCTATAAGCAACCTGGTATATTTGATGAGTTACTTTTGTCAGACTTTTGGTTTGAATTTTAGAAAGCACTGTCACAAATGAAAATTGCAATGAAAAAAAAAAGTTAATTCAAATGCAAATGTATGTAGCATAAACATATGATTGAAACACGTTGAAGATCCACGAAGCCATCCCATGCAGATAATTTCACCAGCAGTAACATATGACAAATAACAAAGCAAGTATTGCTACAGGAAGATTACTGTAATCGACTGTGATTAAAAGGTCCATTACGTCACTTAACTTAAAAAATACTTTTATATAGATATGAAGAGCATATTTTTTAAGATGACAAACAAAGAATGGACAGCGAAAGAAATCGTCACCAGAAGTAAACCAGTCAAATAAAAACTATGCATATCATCGACGGGAGAAAATTGTGGATACAGCACTCTTAAACAGACAATTAAAGACAAGATAGAACAAGCACAGGAAATTCTTGATCTTAATCAAAAGACTTTAGTGGACCTAGAGGGAACATACTCTGTGATTTACATGTAACAAGAACAATATTGCACAAAAAACAAACGTTGTCTGGTAAGTTAGGAGGTCGATAATCCCAGGCGGAAGGAATTATGGATTCGCATGTGAGGTGATGCATACATAGAAGGAAACGCCTACTATGTCGCCACACTTGGTCTTGCTTCCTTTGGAGTTCATGCTATTGCCTTCTTTTAAATCTTTTTGAAATTTGAACATCGGCAATCTACTGTCGCCTTGATTTACCATTATTTCAAAACTGAAAAACCATAAATTTGAGGTAAATTGTTAGCAGTCAGAATCAGGTGTAACGTCTTCCTGAATATTCTTTCAGAAGCAAAAAGAAAAAAAAAGACAACATTTCTTTCTTTCTTTTATTTTATATTGATTCGTATATACGTAATTCAACGAATAAGATACCCAGAAAACATATTGAAGTTGCTTGCAGGTTCACTGTAGATGTATTTCTCTGGTCCCCCTTGCTTGATGTATACTTTGTCGCCTTTCTTAAGCTCTAATACCATATTTAGAGATCCCATATTATGATTATCACTACCAGGATAGGCAGCTACTGTCTTCATATCATTTTTCCATAGGAACACACGAAGGGTTTTACCATGTTGTGTCATTACTGAGCAAGAAAACTGGTACACCCCTGGTTTTGGAGCTGTGTATACGCCGGTACTTGAATCATAATCATTATTGACGTTCGTCCAAACTTTGTTAAATTTTACAATTTCGCCAGCTCCTAAAGTTTTTGAAGCAGTTAAAGAAGCTGCAAAGGCTGAAAATTCCTGATCATGCTGACTCAAACCTAATCAGCATTGGGGAAAGAAAAGACATTTAAAAGTCGAAATCATTCACGCGTTAACTTTCAACAGAAAAAAGAATTAGTTGATGACAAAAATATTTTTTTTTAAAGAGAAAGACCGTTATATCTAAGAAATCATTAATACTTTATTATTTGGTACATGTATTTGTACAAAAAAATATGTGCGTGCATGTCCTTATTGCATGCATATAGAAATGTAAACAAAGGAGATAACCGTATTAAATTAGTACCATTAGATATAAATTCAAATTATAAGTTAAAAACATAAACAGTTTGAAAATAAATTTCTCAAAAGTATATATAAATAGAATATGATTTTATGAAATATAGAAAAATTAATGCGAATTTGTCTGGTTAGTCTAGTTTTTTGTGTTTTCTGTAATATAATACTGTCTACAGTGCAAACCATTACCTTTTCATTTTATCTTCGTCATCATACTGAGAAGGTCTTCAAAAAGGGCGTTTTCTGTTTAAAAAAAATAATGAATGAGTGTATTCAATGATGTCGTTGACTTGCAAGAATGCATAGATAAAAGTTACATTCATGTACTATCTCAAACAATTGCATTTTCATATGAATAAAATCATCAGATGTGGGATATATACTTCAATAAGACAGCAATCCAACGACAAATAACCAAATAAACATATATACTATAGTGGGCTACAGTTTCCACAATTAACAGGTGTCTATACAATTCGCCAAGCTCTAAATCGTACCGTGTCTATAAAAGTTGTGAATACATTTAAAAAAACATAATATGACTTTAACACAAGAACATTGAGATATATGATATAAGAAAACCGAATGATGACGTTATTGATCTTGGACAGACACAGGAACATGCATGTAGATCTCTATTTTTTATCTCGATTAGTTGCCTACATTTTTGTAACACAGGGTAAATAATAGATCGTACAATAAAAATTGGTGCTAATTTAAAATAACGGTGTAATAAACAAATTAACAAATATAAATTCAAATTATAAATAATATAGCGTATTCAAGAATGATCGAACTTACTAAAAACAAAGCTCAGAGTATATATACCTGCTGATATAAATTGCTGCCCTACACGTTAATATCGTTTGCTCTACGGTGTTTTAAAAATTAATATTTTACAAGAAAGAATATCTCTCATCATTCGCTAATATATATTGCTATATTTGTAAAAAATAAATAAGAATTAATTCATATTGTCGTTACAAAGGAGCAATACCTTCTATTATTATACATTACATGAAAAATAATCAGTTATATTCAGTTATACATGTACATTATCATGTGACATCAAAAATTGATGCTTAAGTTGAGCGCATTTCATTTAAAAAGGTACCATACCGAGTTTTGGTGTACACGATCCAGAATCTGTCTTATGGCCATAGCAACTCATTACCAGTACAATAACAATAAAACAAACAACATTCATGATGCGCATTGTGTAACCGTTCTGCAACAATAAGAGGTTGTATTCAGTTTGAAAAGTTGTAAATAGAATGAGAATGTAAAAAAACTTAATGTAAATTGCTTAATTACCACATCGCATGTTACTAAATTGATAATGATATTCGACGATGGAATATGATATTTTCCTGGAACGTTTAACCTTTCCTGGATTTAATACAAACAACTTACTTGTATAAGGTCCCGTATAGCTCAATATTAATTATAGTTTAGAATAAATGTTTGTCTCGGATATACATGAAATATCTGCCTCTTGAGGTTTTTTATGAAATATTTACCAAAAATAAAAGTAAATCAGGGAGAACTATGTCTTACATTTATAAAAGGGGGAACAAACAAACAAACAGGAGGCAATAGAAAACTACTAAATCCATGAAAAACAGAAAGCACCATGGCAAAAATAAAAAACAAAAAACAACAAGCAAAACAAATCAGACATACAACAGTTCTAAAAATATTACGCAGCAAACTATAAGTAGAGCAAACAATTAGGAACAGGTTAATCACTCCATCCTACATATGTATATATTGTATGACTAATTCAGCAGAAATTGGCTATAAAATTGACCTGTTCTCAATAAATATCTCTAGAGAGAGACTTCTGTACAGCACCGATGTATTTTATAAACGCATCATATACCTCGAGTTTGACATAAGCGGTCATCTCAGTATCAGAATCTATGACAAACGAGACGATTTTAATTTTGAAATTATAAATTTCCCCACCTTAGCAGCAATATACCAACTTCACCTGCATATGGGATATAAATATATATTCAAGAGCTTGTAGCTGCTACTCAGACTTAATAAAACGTCACCAGTGTCTGAGCAGAAAGTTGATGAACCAGGGTTATGTCAAAGAATGTCTCGACCTTTTTCTAAAAAGGTTCATCGGGAGATACCAAGACCTTTTTGATAAATATTCCGTATCAACTTCACAAATGATACATGATGGTCTTGAAGTATAGATTCTAGGTACTGATGTTGTTTATCATCTTAATTATGTGTTATAGTATTCTTTTTATTTGTCTTTGTATATTTTTAATCTTTATTGTTTAGTCCATTTTTGGTAATATCCTTTTGGCGTGGCTCGGTATTTATACATCCCGCCATTGTGTTATTGTGCTACGGTCATTTTTTTTTTTTTGGTATTCTTGTCTTTCATTTTTGCTTATGTGCTTTGTCTATAGAGTGTCTATATGCCATTTTGTTTTTCTTTTTTGACATAGTTGTTTGTTTTTATAGTGATTAAGGTTATAACACAATGTTGACTGTTGTACCCCAATTTTTGACATTTTTACCCATTATGTTTGTTTGTTTTGCTTTCAAATTGTTGTCAATATAATGGAATTTACGCGACTATCATACAAGTGAGAGGTTTAGCTAGCTATAAAACGAGGTTTAATACACCATTTTCTACATAAGGAAATGCCTGTACCAAGTCAGGAATATGACAGTTGTTTTCCATTCGTTTGATGTGTATGAGCTTTTGATTTTGCCATTTGATAAGGGACTTTCCTTTTTGAATTTTCCTTGGAGTTCGGTAGTTTTGTTATTTTACTTTTTTTTGCAGACAGAAAAGATACCATGGGGACATTCAAAACGCACAATTCGAAGACAAACTGACAACGGCATGGCAAAAACCTAAAAACGAAGATGAACGTCAGATGACATCTAAACTTCGATATAATCTGGAACAAGCCCATTCTTCTTTTCCCATCCGAGCAGAAGAGGAGACTGAAAGGGTGCTTTTGCCTAATGAGAAGACATCCATATGTGTGTCTGGATTGAAGCTTTCAGTACATGTTGTTTGGAGGTAGATTCTCACGGAAGAAGTTTGGCAAAGGAGGACTTTTCAATTGTAACCAATTTTACCCTTAATTTGTTAAAGTCATTATGCTCAGTTTTGTGTTTAGCTATATAGACTTAAGATCATACTTGAACACACCCGCAACATCGCAAGTCCGTGACTTAATTAAAGTACCTATGCCTTATTTTCAACCTGTATTTTTAGTATTCGTATTGTCATCTGATAAAGTCATGCTGATTGTAAGGTACACAGTTTTCTCTGCTTTTAAAATCTTTCTGTTTGAACCCGTCCTGGTTTTCTTACTACAATAAACCTACTATAAACTAAATTTGATTTTTTTAAGTAATTAACCAAAATTAATAGTGGTATTGAGATAGAAGAAAACAGACTTGTTAAATAGTGTACTATAGTGTAACATAAATAAAAAAACAACTATTGAAAGAATTCCAGGTTCTCCTGATAGAGGAGGGATTTACAGAAAGTAACAGGTACAAAAATGTAACTACATGTGACATATACTATTGGTATCGGTATCGGATTCGACCCGGAACTTGTTAATTATTGGTAATATTAATTATGTGGAAAACAAAAGGGCCGAGAACGGTGTAATTTTTAAACAACACCATGGTCCTATATTAGTTATTATATAAAGTTGAATTCTTTGATTCGTCGTTTTCACGTAATGCCGGGTAACAAATTGGACCTCGTTATTTTAGTAGTATAGATAAACTGGCAACAAGATTTCGAGCTGCGACTACAGATTCATCGATGTCACAATTGGAAAGGTTTGACAAATCGTTGAATCAGCGCGGTTGTCCTTCAATACTTTGAAAACAGTTTACCGATCCCAAACAGGAATGTTGTATCGCATCCTGGTACATGATATGCGGTTGGTGAAATGTTACAGATAACAGACCCGAGACTATTACATGAATCATTGACAGATACATGTATGGAGCGGCGCAAATATTGTATGAAAGTGATAGTACCTGTCTGAAACCATAGTTCATGCCTACGTGTGCTGCATGGAGGGTAAGTACTGAACGCACGCATAAGATCAATACATCTGTATATGGTGACTTTATAATTATTCGATCCTTGATACCTTTCACACCGAAAACAAATTTGTTTGAGTTAATAGCATGTAAAATCGTGCGAGTATCCGCTTCCCCTTGCGTGCAAAATAATTCTTCAAAACTCTTTCGGAGTATATTTTCAGAATAGGGTCAGTTGAAGTGCCAGCTAGATAAATGACCCCCCAGATGAAATTGCAACTGATGACAAAATCTGATTAGGTAGCCTGCTTGATCTCACCAACTACAATATTTTTTTGATTGACTGTTTTAAACCATACTTATCGGAAACATCGGCTAGACAATCGGTACTTGACAAACAAGATAACTGAGACTGCATAAAGTCCAATTCCAAATCCCCAAAGGTGTTTAATTTTTTTTTTTTTCACATTCAAAGATTGAATCAAGGCCATACCGTCTCGAATTAATACAGTAGAAAATCTATTGAAAGGTTGCAGGGACTTAACACATAAATTTAGGCTTCCAGCTGATGACCAATTTCTGCCTTGCATGTTTTCCTCATTGTTCCATCATCATGAAAAGGCGATGTTGGTATTAGCCCGATAGGAAATTACAAAACTTTTTCTACAGTAACGTCGTCCCGATTATTTACCAGCACCAATACCCGACGAAAGACAAACTCCGGATTGATGTGACCTTCGATGATTTAACCTGACCTACATTTAAGTTTTTTTGTTAGGTTCTTGAACGTCTTTAACTTTAAACGAGTGATCGGACCGTAATGGTTACCATTTTGGTCCTCTGCAAGAGCACCGTTTATAAACGATTTGGCCATGTTTGCGCCATCATCTGCAACATTTATCAAAGACGATTCAATATCTCTTGGTGCATAAATTCCTGTCGAGATGAGGATGAGTTTTTGATGAAATGAAACGTCACATGGATCTGTCATTCTTTGCTGCATATGGCATACAAGAAGTTTCAAATGATCCTCGTTACGTTTTCATAGATGTTTGTTTGCCTCATTCTGGGGTGTTTGTTCGGCAACAGTAGTTAAACCAGATCATTTTCTCATATTGGAACTGACATTTACTAGAATCTGGCGAGTAAGGGACAACCTTGTAACAAACCTTTAAATATCCCTTTGGTATCTTTTGCCTCTCCTTTTAGGAAAAAAATGAATGGTATGAAGACTGGAAGACACACATGGAAGAAAAGTAGGCAAGTCAAAGTCAACAGAAATGGAACATGAATTTGTCCCTTCCTACTCACCAGTAAGACTACTTGAAGTTTAAGTAATAAACGTAAATTTAGCTTTAGGACACATACACGTACCTTGATTTTCAACACGGAACTGATTTTTACAGAGTTCTACTAACAGACAACACATTGAAAGATCCAAATGTTAGAGACGGTCTTAAAGAAAATTGGGTGCCTTCAAAGCCAACCAGTCCAGTAGGGTGCAGGATCTGAAACAAGAACCATTACATCAATCAAAAAATTAATTGAGTGCAACCCCAAGGGGACCAGTATTCTGAGTTGTTACTTTAAGACAATTTACAGATTAAAACATCCTATGACCATATCACAATCAGATTTCAATCCTTCTTAAACTTCAACTCCTTTGACTTCAAGTGTTGTTATTACACTGTTAAATAATTCAGGAATAAGGAGTACTGGAAATTTTGTTTAACTCGATGCCATTTGTGAAGAAACAGACTTTGTGATATACTTAACGATAACATTTATTTAATCGACTTTTTAACATCGTGGGAACATATCAGAAATAAACCAAATAAGATTTTCTTTATAAGTGGACAATAGAAATGAATTGTAAGTTGACAATTTAGCACACACAGTTAGATTTTGCCAAAAAAATATATATATTTAAATATAAATGTAATCAAGCAAAAGTATATAGACAATGGTAATGAAAATGGAGGCACAAACATACTTAATACGCAATTTTCTGCATTGACAAGGTATTAACTTCAATAAATAGTGACATTGAGATCGCAAAATAAAAGTAAAGAAAGGTGTCATGGCCAACTTAAACAAGTTAAATCCAACGACTAGATTCGTAAGGATAAATCACTGTTTGACAGGATAATCAAAGTATTTCATAGGTAATCATTACCAGGAAATATATTTTTAATTGGCCATTATCATTTGCAAAGTTAAATGGATTAAATCATAGGAATCAAAGTCAATGCATTCATCACTGCTTGTGCACATCCAAAAAGTTGACCACTCGGCAATATTCAAATAAATATATATTCATACACAATTAATAAAAAAAAAAGTCAATCTAAATGTGTGTCACAATTTTCCCTAACCCGAGTCTATATTACTCTTGTATTTTCTGGAGGTAACAGTATGCTACAACTTTTATTGTATTTATTCTGATTCTGTGATTTTTAGTCTTAGGTAAATGTATTTGCATTGTTTGATTATATCATCAACGCTTCTGTTTCATGAAAACATCTTTCCATCATGTGTAGGACCTTTTCATCAATTATTTCATCTAAGGCATTTTGTTTAAAAACTTAATGACTGTAATACATGTACCTCTTCTTTGTTGTGTGCTGGTCGTTCTTGTCAGGAGGCTGGTAATATAAGAAAGTTATACTTTTCAAGTAAGATTACCCTTGTGGCACAACTTTAGGGCTTTTCTTTAGTTTTAGTTGCATTGCTGTGTGCTCTATGACTAGAAGTTGTCGATTAGGCGTTAAGTTTTTGTGATTTTCTGGTGGTCAGGACTGGTTATGTGTTCATATAGCTTTGCATAACGTAACACTCAAGTCCCTCCTGGAGGGACAAAAACTGGCATACAGCCCATAGTCAGAAGTAACTTTGCACGTGGCTTCATACTTATAGAAAAGTCATCCTCATCACTAATACCTTCTACAATAGAACTTAGAGATGTAGAAAGCTGCGATAGACGCAAATGCTGGAAATTGAGAAGATTCTGTAGAAACTTTTATAGGAACTAAAACAGTGGCTGTAGTTGTAGAAGGTGTTGAAGTTAAAGCAGAAGCTAGATTCAGACCAGACGTTGGATTCATAGCTGGAACTGAAGTCAAAGGAGTTGAAGTTTAAGAAGGATTGAAATCTGATTGTGATATGGTCATAGGATGCTTTAATCTGTAAATTGTCTTAAAGTAACAACTCAGAATACTGGTCCCCTTGGGGAATAGTTGCACTCCAATTAATTCTTTTGATTGATGTAATGGTTCTTGTTTCAGATCCTGCACCCTACTGGACTGGTTGGCTTTGAAGGCACCCAATTTTCTTTAAGACCGTCTCTAACATTTGGATCTTTCAATGTGTTGTCTGTTAGTAGAACTCTGTAAAAATCAGTTCCGTGTTGAAAATCAAGGTACGTGTATGTGTCCTAAAGCTAAATTTACGTTTATTACTTAAACTTCAAGTAGTCTTACTGGTGAGTAGGAAGGGACAAATTCATGTTCCATTTCTGTTGACTTTGACTTGCCTACTTTTCTTCCATGTGTGTCTTCCAGTCTTCATACCATTCATTTTTCCTAAAAGGAGAGGCAAAAGATACCAAAGGGATATTAAAAAAAAACCCCGAAAAACGACGAAAGGACAGTACACCAAACACAACATTGAAAACTAGACTGAGCAACCCTTGTATTAAAACTACTCATCTAGTTTTATTCCCATCTGGAGGGATTTATAAATTTTCTGTAATCACCTGGTTTATTGGCCAGCCAAAAAATCATTGTTTAAAAAAAAAACTGTGAAAGCTTTTTCATCCTATCCAGATGCCTTCCAAGGATGACTTGGGAATTTAATATGGTCACTTAGGTCTTCTTCCGACTAGAAGTAAAACCATGCCAAAAGTGTGGCGTCCGTTTGGCTGTGCGGGATGTATAAGTACGCAGTCACGTCCAGATAGAATGGGGACGTTAAATCCGATGCCTCCTGTAGACAGAGTAACACGCTCTCTGCACGTTATTAACCCGTGCAACAACTCTTTGAGGGGTCTGTAGGTGGCTTGTTGCATGGCAAAATGTCAGTTCCTATCCAAAATACCCTCATTTGGCAGTTGCAGATTTCCCCGACCTTCATCCTGGACGGCCTCTATTACAGGACCTACCTATTGTATTTATTGTTAAATTGTACTCATCCTGAACATGCATGGCATCTTTGCCACTGGACGTTAAGTAACCAACAGCCAATCAATCAATCCTATCCAGATGGTTCCTCTCTACTTCTTTCTTCAAATCTACTTCTGGAAGTTGTTTCTACCTCGTAGCAAAATGGGCATCTCGTCTTTCGTCTTTATTTCACTCATAGCAATTTATGATAGGACAGAGAGCACATTTCAAAACATAAGAGAAACACCAGAGTAATCCTAGAACTTTCATATCTTAAAAAATATACAATGACTTCAAATAATAGCTACCTAGTAAAAACCAAAATATACTTTTTTTCTAGAAACTCCTTTTTTACTATTTTAAATGGGTGATCAATCCCATCAGAAAAACCTGGGGTAAGTTGCTAGAATTATTACATAACTTAGAAATGCATTCATAAAACTTCAAAACAAAACTATCAACAATTTGTTATATAAGCTATAGCTCAACACAACACACTTTTATGCATGGCCCTTGTCCTCTCCTTTATTTTTGACTACTGGCTAGAGCTAGAGACACTTGGAGATTCCACTTTGAACCATTTTAGAACTTTGGAACATTATTTCCTTTTATATTTTATGAGTCTGTCTAGGTGGAACACTTTCCCTGGTTTCATTTGGTATTTCTTCACAGAATTGTTGGCATCATAAATTTTCTTTGTCATTATGTATGGTCCTTTCCACTTACTTGTCAGTTTGTGGCATATTCTAACTTTTCTGGTACGTTCGTTAACCCATACTGCTTGTCCTTCGTGTAAGGATATTCATTAACGCCTTGTTGGACGGTTTCTCTGCATGGTGTAGGAATAACTGCCTGCAATGGTAATGTGACTTCGCTGCATAATACCACTTTGTTTGGTGTTTTTCCAGTACTTGAGATTATTGATGAACGATATGCCATTAAACTTTGTTGAACAAAAGGGTCCCATACTTGTTTTGTTTCTTTTCACAGAAAAGAGTTAACATTGTACCAATCGTACAATTCTTTCTACATTTCCGTTTAATGAAGGTCTTAAACCGCTTGTTCTGGCATTAATATCTATACCCAACATTTTACAAGTGTCATGAAAAAGTAAAATAACAAAAATACCGAACTTAAAGGAAAATTCAAAACGGAAAGTCCCTTATCAAATGGCAAAATCAAAAGCTCAAACACATCAAACGAATGGAAAACAACTGTCATATTCCTGACTTGGTACAGGCATTTCTTGATATCTGGGTTGGAGTTCCATATCTACAGGTACATTCATTCACCTATGTTGTGTTTACTGTCTCCGCTTCTTTAATTTAGCCTATGACTGGATTTTCTAATCGTAGCTGTCTTTTATCTGTAGTAGCTCATCTTTCTACAATACAGTCAGTAGTCTTAACTTGGTCATTTCTTTTACAAGACTGGCTTCTGGTTATCACTTTAACGTGTTGAGCTTCCCATTCCTCTAGTAGTTTTCATCTGTAAACTTGATTCCATATTTTGGTTCTTCACATTCACCAACAATCATCTATAGTTTCCTGTCTCATGCATACTTTACAAGGTTTTCTTGAAAGTGCATCTGTATTTCGATGTTTCACACCTGCCTGTGTGACTGTCAAGTAATATAAACAGATTTGTTGTAGCCAACGAGCCATTTTTCCTGTTGGTTGTTTTAAATAATCAACTAACAGCAGCATTATCGGTCATTAACAATACTTACTGTCCATAAAGATAGACATGAAAATGACGGAGAGCTGAAACAATCGCTACAAATTCCTTCCGGGTTTCACAATATGATTGCTCATGCTTATTTAGAGATGTACTCGTATAAGCTATAACTTTTTCATCACCATCCTGTTCCTAGGACATGACACCACCAAGATCTTTTCGCTAGCATGTGTGTCTAATATGAAGGGTTTATTGGGCATTGGATATGACAGAATAGGAAAGGATTTGGAGTATTCTGTTTTATCTTAAATATAGACAATGTTAATGATCATGGAGGAACAAACAGAATAAATATGCAATTTGACAAGGTATTAACTTACATGAATCATGTAAATAATGACTGAGATCGCAAAGTGAAAATAAAGAAAGGTGTGATAGCGAACATAAACAAGCTAAATTTCTTGACAAGACTCGTCCGTATAAATCACTGTTTGACCGAAAAATTACAGTATTTCATAGGTAACCATTACCAGGGCATATATGTAAAACTGGCCCTTATCATTTACAAAGTATACATGGTTAAAATCATTGGAATCAAAGTCAATGCATTCATCACTGTTTGCGCACACCCGAAAAGTTCACCACCTGGCAATATTCAAATAAATACATGATGCATGATTTTTTTTATTGTTAATTGTTTTTGGCTTTTAACTAGCTTTCAGTAACTGCGAGTACTCTCAAATCGTACTTTCGTGTTAATTTGACCTATAGTTCTGTAATTCAGTGTTTACTTATTTTGTGTTATATCTCGTCTCACTATTTTTAACATGTACCACTTTTGATAAGTATTTAGTATGATGACAAATTTTCACTTCTGTACTCGTACTCCTAACTTTTATATTTAAATTTACCTGTGTACGTTGTTTTATTTAACGCCATTTTGTCCTAGGTAAGAGTTGTCTTATTGACACTCTTCGTACATCTTATTTATTACTACCTGTAACGTCTATTTTATAAAGGCACCTACGTTTTAATATTGTATTTATATTGTGTCATAGATCAAACTTATTTGTTCAGTATATGTTTACTTGTTTTTGCTTACATGTCTTTTTGATCGAGTTAAGCCATTTTCATTGATATTTTATAGTGTCTTTTTATGTTGTAATGTTACACTACTGTCTCAGGTTAGGGTGAAGGTTGGCGCCTGTTAAAACGTTTAAACCCGCTGCATTTTTATGCACCTGTCCTGAGTCAAGAGCCTGTTTTCCTGTTTGAATTGTTTTACACTAGTCATTTTTGGGGCCCTTTATAGCTTGCTGTTCGGTGGGAGCCAAAGCTCCGTGTTGAAGGCCGTACTGTGACCTATAATTGTTTACTTTTTAATGTAATGACGTAATGTTGTCATTTTAGCGGTATTTTTAACATTGCCAAATAAGCGGGAGCTTTGGCTAGCCATAAAACCAGGTTCAACCCACCATTTTTTTTTTCTTAAAATGTCCTGTACCAAGTCAGGAATATGGCAGTTGTTATCAAATAGTCCGTTTCTATGTTGGCGTTTGTTTTTGTTGCAGTTCAGTGTTTCTGTTGTTCCGTTGTTTTCCTCTTATAGTTGATGTGTTTCCCTCGGTTTTGTTTTGTGACTTGATTTGTTTTCGCTTAATCGATTTATGACTAGTGAACAGCGGTATACTCCTGTTGCCTTTATTTATACATTGTGACTTGGATGGAGAGTTGTCTCATTGGCACTCATACCACATCTTCTTATTATACACAATTAAACATTAGAAAATAACAACAATTAGTCTTAGGCCGTGTTCACATTGAGCTAAACTCCGTGTTGTGCAAGTGTACTCAACACTTAAAAACTCTATTACGTTCCCATTGATGCAAATCAATGTTTACATGTAGTTTAAATCAGGTTTTGACCACATGCAGTCTATACTCCATGTAGGCCCACAAGGTAAAGTGTACATAAAACTAGATTTTAAGAACGTGAATTTTGTTATGAATATTTAAGGAAGTCACATATATTGAATAAAAATGATTATAATAATATTATGAATTAAGTTATTGACCATTTTATATGATAAAACCTGCTCAGTTAAAACATGATTAAATTGGACCATTTGATTTTCAATGGGAGGGGGATTTTTGCATTATATTCATTTTACACCTGTTGATAGTACGGCTTATATTTATTTAGCGCGAGTTTTTCTCTCCCAATTTTTGAACACTTTTTCTTGCAAAGTCGTGTCTTGGACAAGGTAAGTTTTTGCAGTTAGTACAAGTCAAGAATACTCACTTCCAAAATCACCACAAGGATGACTGGGGAATAGAAATATGATCTCAAAGGTCTTCTGATCGGCAGCAAAACCCTTACCAATGCCTCTTGTAGATAGAGTACTACGCTCTCTGCACGTTAAGAACCCTTGCAACAACTAATTGATGGGTCCGTATGTGGTCTGTTTCCAGGTAAAATTGTTGTCCCTATGCAATATACTCTCATTTTCAAATGGCTGTCCAAATTTCCCAGATCTTTATCCCGGGTGGCCTCTATTACAAGACCTACCTATTGTATTTATTGTGAATTCGTTCTCGTCCTGAAGATGTATGACATATTTTCCATTGAACGTTGTGCAACCAACAATCAACCAATCAATTATTTCCAAAATCTTTTTTTCGCTTATTGTTATGCTGCTTTAGCCTGCGTAATCGTGATATCTTTAGAACTCTCCAAATACTCCAAATTGATAGAACGATTTTCTATCTTCCATTTATCTTCGAGGGACAAACCATTTTTTATAACTTTAATAAAAAAAAAAAAAATAAATAAAATAAAAAAAAAAAAAAAAAACATACAGGAACAATTTTTAAAACTCCCTGTTGAATCCGGTACTTAATTTTCAATGGAATCAAACGATTCTTCTCCCTTCTGAAATAAAAAAATAATTTTTTTTTTACTCAAACAAAATTGGAATTTTAACAATTTATATACCCCCTCCCCTTAATAAAATTATGAACTGGTCTGCGCTAACTGATACAAAGGTTTACAGAAAAATGTTCAATTCAATTCTATGTAATCGTGTACATGTAGTGTACTGGTGTGAACAATTATCACGTACAAGTAATTAAAACCGATGTATAGATTAGTACAATGTGAAATCAGTGTTCATTTAATGAATCCAATTGTAAACATGTTGACATAGATTTGATGTGAACACGGCCTAAATGTGTCACAACCTTATCAAAGCGGGTTTCTGTCTTGTACAAATAACGATACTACCACATTTTTTTGGAGTTCTTAATGATAAGTCTTTTCTGTTGCCATGTCAATCTATGATCATTGAAGGCACTTGGTTTCTGTCGAATAGCAAAGTTGCTAGATTCAAACGCTTGCAAAACAACTGGGGTTGAATTGAACATATCTAGTATCTAAACGGGCAGCAATCTAAAAAAGTTCACCCTGTTTGTGACGAAACTGATGGGCAAAATACAACATCACTGTGTAAAGTCCTTCATAATAGGAAGCATGTGCCGTTCAATGTCAGTCATTGTAAAATGAATGGATGATGTAACGTTATTCTGTTTTGGAACGGAAGTTAGAGGCTATGTATGACTAACAAGACCAACACCTGCTAGGAAATGACTCATTTAAGTCGTTTTTAACGCACCATGCATTTGAAAATGCAGACAACCATGGCACATGCAATGCTTCAAATGCTAAAGTCAAAGCTCTCAGCTCGATTAAATTTATTTCTATTCAGCATCTGATCTACTGTTTCGGAGGCATAAAACTAAGAATCGACCAACAATCGTTTAGACCTCCATCACCCCATAACTTTCCAATGGCCGCAATAGAGCATGATTATGTGTGGAAACCACCTATGTGAACTATGTGATAACGAATGATATCGGGCATTGTCCATGATACTTGTTTCGCTATGGAGTATAGTTGCTGATCAAATGTTTGGACTGAATGCTTCTGGCCCATGGCTTCTGTCATATCAACACCCTGTCTCAGCGTGGTGTACACCATTGCAATATCATTTGGCTTAGACTTTATATTATGTGCTTATGACACAATATAGAAATAAGATTTAAAATCCGACAAAAAGCAATTATAGCCGGATTATAAGGGTTTTTCTGGGGCTGGTCTGCTAGAAAAATAACTGGAATCTGTAAAATATTTCTAGATAGCTACCGCAAGAGAACCCAAAGAATTTCTGCTGCACTAGATAGTTTGCTTGCTCAGTCTTATATTTTGCCGTATGCATTTTTATTTTAAGAAGGCGTTTCTCTTGTTTTCAGCTTCACAAACGATAAACAAGCGGACAGAGATGTCATTGATCTGTACAGACCTTTCTTGTGCTCTTGTTATCTTTGACTTACATATATAGATATAGGAAGATGTGGTGTGAGTGCCAATGAGACAACTCTCCATCCAAATAACAATTTATAAAAGTAAACCATTATAGGTCAATGTACGGCCTTCAACACGGAGCCTTGACTCACACCGAACAACAAGCTATAAAGGGCCCCAAAAGTACTAGTGTAAAACCATTCAAACGGTAAAACCAACGGTCTAGTCTATATAAAAAACGAGAAACGAGAAACACGTATAAATTACATAAACAAACGACAACTACTGTACATCAGATTGGTTCTAAATTTTAGTGTCAGATTTGGAACACAGCCTTTGCCTTTGATTGAAATGTGTCTTATCCATCGATGGTTTCAGTGTTGATATCTATATTATCACCACCCTCCAGAATCAGAATTCCGCCATCTTGAATAGGAATTATTCTATCTGGAACCTAAACACCAGTATTGATATTTTCAATTTCATTATGGGCAGTGCTGGTGAGGTATCGCCTGATCTCTCCGTATGATGCACAAAAACCATGGGAGTACAAGGTCTCGATCAGATTTTTTGATCCGAAAAAGTGGTACAACTGGACAGCTAGACAAAGGAGGAAAGGGGTAAAAATATCTTTAGAAACCGAAAATATCCATTCGATTATACCCATCACTTTCCTTATTTTATCAAATGTAATTACATAAGGTTCTGTTGCATCCTTATATGATTTGCTATCCATCAGTCTACAGATAAATTTGGTAAGCGATGAAGGCATGCGTTCTAAAGATTCAACTAATAAAGCCTCGTTTGGAGTTTGGTATTCATCGACGGAAACGGTAATGTTCTCGATGCATTATCTAAGGATTTCAGCCGCGGAATGTAATATTTGCTCATCGCTGAATGTGTCAGATACTTTTGATACGTCGTGTTCAATTTCAGATGCCTTTAACTTGAATTTCAACTTACCATGACCGCTCTGTGGTTCCACAATAATTTACTCGCCGTAATACCTTTCCAGTTTATCTTGTAATTTTGTAACCGGTTATGATTTTGGGATGTAATCGGGAAGATAAGAAAGATACTTTTGCAATATTTGCGACATAGAACTCCCTTTTCCCAACAAATTCATCTTACATGCTCATCAGATATGAGCGTCTGAAAAGTAGTGTCGTGTTTTAGTATGGAACAAGCATTGTTTAAGTTTTGGACTTAATTTGTGTATCTTTTCTCAGCAAATATTCTGTTATGCAACCTGAATAATAGACTGCATTGTCAATATATGTTTTGTCATCAATTATTCGAAGCAGCCTTTAATCTTTCCTTGAATTATGATTTCGATCATTTGACTCTATTTTGAGAATCATTCGGTCTTTTTACAGACAAAACAAACATGTTTACGATGAAGTTGTTTACCGAGCCCGGAAATTTAGCTACGATCCGGGCTACCGACCGTGCGAGGGCTGTATACCCAGTCAAAGTCGTTAAAAACTTCCATCATCACGATCCGGGTAAACTTATCAATCATTTAAATAAACTTATTCTAAAAGGTTATCAATTCAACACTGAATATAGTAATCATTTGTATAAATATTGATTTTGTTATCAGTAAATTAAAACCATACTAAAAACATTATTGTTATACACATATATGCACTTTCACGGTACTACAATCTGTCGATACCTATATTTTAACATTGCACAAGGTCATGTCTGGCACGTATGTTTCAGCGGCCTAATTGTTTGCTCGGGCATGCCTGTTTTCATTTCTGCTTTGAAATAACTTTAGTTGTGCCTGCTGGTGTATGATTTTTTAGCATGAATGTTGGTAGTTCGAGAACCCTGACAAATAGCACACTTATCCGATTAGTACTCCGTTTTTGACTTGAAGGGCTGTGAAATTATGCCTTATTCCGGTTCTGAAACAAGACCGAACGATTTGATTTTTATGCTACAATTCATGATTAATGTGTGCTTTAAATTGCTTATTTCTTTACAACGACTTGCACAACATGATTGAATTTGGCACACACATAAACCTTGTCTTATTGCTTTAATCAGAATCAAAACCCCGTGATAGTAACACGTTTTATTTTGCTTTTGGTAAAAATGTGGTAAATTTCGAGTAAAATTTTAGTCTAACTAAAATGCTGAAATATGAATATAGAATTACAAAATATCGTCCGCTTTCGTTACATAATATAATATATTTAATATTCAAACTATATTCTTAGTACAATTTTATCCACCAACACAGAGAGCAATAATGTTATATTTCATGATTCAAAACGATATCTTGAGGGTACCCTGCAAAAAACAGGAATTAGAAAATCGTGGCCACAGGAACTTACGACGACAATTTCAATGGTAAAATATACTGATTCTCCTATAATTTGTAAAAAAAAACCGTGGGTTATTACGTTAACTCAAATTCATCAAGAAGAAGTCTTTTTTAACACTGGGCACCATAAAATTATTATTGGTACCGTATATGACAACGAACAGTAATGGCTCTTTTGAAACTCAACCTATTTTAATTAAAATTAATCATATGATTAAAAATTTATACAGTGATTAACTATTACAATGGTTGAAATAAGTTGAACAACAAAATTAATCATTGTATTTACTAATCAAAAGTTAATCATATGATTAGTTTAAGGACAAGTCGAACAACAGACCCCTGCTTTCGAAAGCAACCAAATTTATGATGTCGATATTTTACCGACAAAGCCGTTATTAGGACGTTTGTATGTAGCTTCTTTAGTACATTTTTCTACGACTTCTAGTCTCGTATCTAGTGCGTTTAAAGTATAAAGTGGGCACACTCTATTGTTGATGAAGATTCTCTTACCGATTCTCAAATAGTGAAATGTGTTCATGAAGGTGCTAAAGGAAATTAGGTTCACAAATCAGGAAGACAGAGCAGATTATTCCAGAATACATGTATAAACAAAAAGAAATTAGGTGTAGATTATATTTTTTCACAACGTACCATTAGTGATTGTTTATAAGAAATGCAGGTTTTATGTGTGCATCAGAATGGTTAAATTTGCGCTATAATGAAATACATTTTAAATCACCAAACATTTAATTTTTTTTTTTTTTTTTGGAAAAAGCAAAACGATTATTTATAGAGATAGAAATTGGTTGATTATTGCGAAGAATGGTAAAACGTACACAATTTGGAATAATACTTATAAATGTTTTTTCGATCAAACAATAAGCCTTCAAGCTATTATACAAGGATGACGGAAATTTTCACTGATGCTTTTTTGTTTGTTCCGGACATAAAATCGTTATGATTACATAGTCTACAAGCTGGTGATATCGGACACTTCCACGGATGACTATGTGAAGGACGATTTAGCAGAAACAATGATCGTTTCTCGGAACTTTGAATTCTTTTTTGTTAAAAATCTTTGTTTAAATCATTTTAGTCTGGGTTTTATTCAAATACTAAATAAAGTAAGTGTCAGCATATTTTTTTTTATAGTTGCTTTACTATTTGGTATTTAGAATTGGTTTTATATCTACAATGATGAGTAGTATTCAATCCGCACGACAGCGTCAATGTGAATAATCAAGACAGTAGAATAAAAGACAAATATTAGGAAACAGGAAAATATATAACATAAAATGAAAAACAAATAATAATACAATTCGTGCATTGTTTTAATACTTTTAAACCTTCTTCTCTGTTTTACATCAGAAGCTAAAAGTCATCAGACACAGCAAGAAAGTCAATACGACACGTTCTATGAAAGTGCCACAAAGTTCCGAACTTTTTCACAAAAAAGGTCTGTCTAAAATGTATTGCTATATCGTAGTTGGGGATTATGTTTTCTGGTCTGTGCATCCGTTCGTCCCGTATCCCCACAATCCCCACAAGAGTGACTTGGGTAGAGAAATATGGGCACTCATGGTCTTCCGACCGGCAGTAAAACCCTTGCCAAAGTAAGCCTCCGTTTGGCTGTGTAAGATGTACAAGTACGCAGCCACGTCCAGTCATGATGGTGACGTTAAATCCGATGCCTCGTGTAGAGAGAGTGCTACGCTGCACGTTAAGAATCCTTGCAACAAACTCTTTAAGGGGTCAGTAGGTAGCCTGTTACAAGGCTGAATTTCTACCCCTATCCGTATACCCTCATTTTCTAGTGGCAGTCCAAGTTTCCCCGGATGGCCTCTATTACAGGACCTACCTATTGTTTTTATTGTTAATTTGTTCTCGTCCTGAACACGCATGAAATATTTGCCGCTGCAGGTTAAGCAACCAAGAACCAATCAAGCAATCGTCCCGTAGCAGATTAAAGGTTTTGGTCGAGGTAGTTTATGATGAAGTTGTAGTCCTTCAAAATGAAACTTAGCAAATATGTTCATTATTACGTGAACTATTTAAAATAATATAACATCATTTACATTTTTGCCCGATTTCACTATTCACTGAAAATTTCCTACGTTTAATGTCTTCCCGTTCAAACAGTTTAAAGGGTAGGGTTAAAATTAATGTTAAGATAGATTAAAATCTCCGTATTGTAATTTAAATAAATAAACAGTGCGCGGAGAGAAATATTTTAGCTATGAAAAAGGAGAAGAAATTTAATAAAATTTCACGATCAAAATTGTGAAAAATGTAAGTTAAGGAAATGTTGAACAAGTATTATGGAAATGGTATGTATGAAATACAATTTTAATGTGGCAGAGCTGTTAATAAAAACGAGTTTCCGATATCTTATCAGAGTTATCTTTCTTTAAATGACTGATATTTTTTTTTACAAGAAGAATATTTCAAATAACGCAAAACATATAAGGCTATAGGCAATTATGGAACTGCATGTTCCAACTGATTTTTGTGCACAACACTGTAGGCATTCAGTAAAAAAGTAAGGTTCCACTCAGATTTAAGCGTCATTATATTTCATAAAGATATAATGGACTTGATATATGTGATCATTATTTATCATATAGTATGTTATTTAGTCTTTGCATTCTGTAATGTAATTCTATATTAATCCACTGTAACGACAGAACTTATAATCAAATGGGCGTTTTCCAAGTATAAAAAAACCGCATCGGATAGTCTCGTGGTAGCGTGCTCGCATCGAACGCATGAAATCCCGGGTTCAATCCCCGGCCGCGGTTCAAACCGAATACTTCATAGGTTGTATTTGATGCTTCTCTCATTTTGAATCAAGAGCAAACTATAGATTCGATGTCAGAATAGTATGTCCGGGTAGGATGACATGTTTTCCTGCTGAATGTTACATTTTGAAATTGCACGTTAAAAAGTTCGACCCAGAGTGTTGATTTAGTGCAAAGCAGGCTTCATATTCGTATCACGTTAACATGTTCCCGTCCTGATATACATTTAATAGTTGCCACTGGACGTTAAGTACAAATACATTATCAACATTCAACTGAAAAGAGATCAAAACAAATCGTAATTGTTCAACCTAATGTGCTTGTTGTCCCATCCCAGTAAGGGTTTCACACAACATGCTGTATATCAAATTTTATATTCTAAAAATACGGTTCTAAAATGTTTGAGAGATTATGCAATTGACAAAGGATGCATAGATACATTTTCTCCAATATACAGACTTGTCAGTATAATTTGTGATGTAGCTCTTTTCCGTCTTTTCAAACCAGCAAGATCGGAACCTTTACATGAGGAAAAGAGGAAATTCCGTCCTGTTTACTTTACCAATAGAGGAATTGATGCAATCAACATCAGTAACGTTCTACATCACAAGGAGGTAACATCTAAAATTCCTATTTATTTTCAAAATCAGTCTGTTCCTATTGTATCCTACAGTTACACCAAAACCATTGCACCCAAAATATTTTACTATAAACAAGCATTGCAGGACCTTGATTTAGAACAATACCTAAAAAACCCTCTGACATGTGATTGTCCCACTCGCCGTATAATTACAGCCCCTCTGGCCATGTTATTACTGGGGATCTGAACCTAATTCAACATGAAAATCTCCGAGAGGTGATTTCTCATGGTCCTAAGTTTAGAGAACCCCAACACATCAATTGGAACCATAACTTCAAAAATAATTATGGATTCCATTGAGGACTATGCAAGAGCATGGGGTAAACGAGAAGTTGAAGTGGACACTTTGTCAGAATGGGTCAAAACAATCAGGTCTCTGATAAAACGTCGCATTCATAAGTTGAAAAACTGTGTGAATGATCGACCAAAGTCCGTTTTCAGAGACAAAGAGGCTGTGAAATGTCTATCATCTCTTCATGATAAGTATGTTGTTGTTCCTGCTGAAAAAGCTTCAAATAATATTGTCTTTGTATGTAAATCGTATTACTACGAGTGTCTTGTTAAAGAATTAGGAATAAATGAGCACTCAGGTAATCCCACATACAAAAACATATCATTTGACAAGGATGAGATTTTGGCGAATCATAAGTCCTTCATGGCTTCAATGAACATTGCATTGAACAACAAATCGGAGGACTTACCTTGTTTGTATTGGATACCTAAACTTCACAAAATTCCGTACAAACAACGGTACATTGCCGGCTCATCTGCATGTCCCACTAAAGAATTGTCCATTAGATTGACTAAAATTCTGTCCGCAGTGAAAGAGGGTCATCAGAAATACTGTGAAACTGTTTACTCGCGTAGTGGTATTTACCATATGTTAATTCTTAAAAACTCTTAAGAACTTCTGGATAATTTTAAATCTCGGTCTTTTTCTGAAATTAGTTCTATCAAAATTTTAGATTTTTCAACCTTGTATACCACCATTCCCCATGTGAAATTGAAAAATCGTCTAAAAGAAATAATCCACAATGCTTTTCAACATAAAAATGGTAGCATACGCCTTTGGGATACCATAAGGCATATTTTGTTAATAGTGAACAAAAGGGTAAAACATGCTACACAGAGGAACAAATGATGGTATGCTGGAGTTTCTTATTGACAACATATTTGTTGAATTTGGAGGTAGACTTTTCAACAAATTGTCGGCATTCCTATGGGAAAGAACTGTGCGCCTCTCCTTGCCGACCTCTTCTTATTTTCATATGAATCGGAGTTCCTTCAGACACCTGTCAAAAACAAAAGAAGATCAAAGAAGCCAGGTTATTTAATTTCACTTTCAGATATATTGATGATGTTCTTTCCATTAACAATCCGAACTTTTCTGATTGGGTTCCATTAATATATCCCCCAGAACTAGAAATTAAAGAAACAGCAGACACGGCTTCCTCATTTTTAGACTTACTAGTATACCTCGAATATGACATACACAGTCATCTCAGTACCAGAATCTATGACAAACGAGACGATTTTAATTTTGAAATTATCAATTTCCCCCACCTTAGTAGCAATATACCAACTTCACCTGCATATGGGATATACATTTCCCAACATATTCGGTATTCAAGAGCTTGCAGCTCCTACTCAAGACTTTGTAAAACGTCATCAGTGTCTGAGCTGAAAGTTGATGAACCAGGGATGTGTCAAAGAACGTCTCGTCCTTTTTCTAAAAAAGTTCATCGGAAAGTACCAAGACCTTGTTGATAAATATTCCGTATCAACTTCACAAATAATACACGATGGTCTTGAAGTATAGATTCTGCGTACTAACGTTATTTATCATCTTAATAACGTGTTATAGTATTCTTTTATTTGTCTTTATTAATATTACTTTTACTGTTAAGGATGTTCGCTACTCTATTTCAAAATAACAAGCTTTTTAAAAGACTGCTATAACTTGATAGTATATAAAAAATGGAACTAAAAACACAGAAAAAATGAAGGGTCTGTGTGCTTGTTTTGGAGATATAAGCCATTGAAAATTTGGCGGAAATAATTCTCTAGACTCTGTACTTATGTATCCCGTCATTCTTTGAACGACAAAATTATATTATTTTATTAATATTACTTTTACTGTTAAGTCTGTTTTTTTTGTGATATCCATTTGACGTAACTCTGTACTTATTTATCCCGTCATACTTTGAACGACAAAATTATTTTATATTTACCTGTGTGACGTCAAACGCGCAATTCTCCGTCACTACTTAAAATTTTTCAATCCTTTATGGGTGGATTTCACATAGATAAATAAAATCGTATAACAAAAAATCAAAATGAGGATGTTTAATTTGATGTATGCCTTTTTGTGCTTCTTTGTTTCATTTTTTTGTTTTTATATTGATTAAGATGATAGCACAATGTTGACTGCTGTACCCCTATTTTTGACATTTTTACCTATTGTGTCTGTTTGTTTTTGTTCACGCATCGTTGTCAATATAATGAATTTGATGCGACTGTTATACAAGTGAGAGGTTTAGCTAGCTATAAAATCAGGTTCAATCCACCATTTTCTACATAAGAAAATGCCTGTACCAAGTCAGGAATATGACAGTTGTTATCCATTCGTTTGATGTGTTTGAGCTTTTGATTTTGCCATTTGATTAGGGACTTTCCTTTTTGAATTTTCCTCGGAGTTCAGTATTTTTGTGATTTTACTTTTTAAATGTATTCTGTATCCACGTCTACATGTGAATAGGTTCCAGTAAAACTTTTCACACAACACAATGTCTCCCGGTAAGTTGGAATCCCTCAGTAGGAACCGATTTTCTATCCAAATTTTCTGTCTCACAATGGGAAAATCTTTGATTTCTGTCCAAAATACGCTATTTTGTATCGGTTGTATCGACAAGGATGCGTTACATCTTGACTGATTGAAGCCATGTGTTTTATTTCTGTACAATTCATGCAAGAGCTTTGGAATTGATAGGGGCTCTCAATTAAAAAAAATATCTCTAACGTCACGGTACCCAAATTGCACCGAGTACCCAAATTGCACCTATTTAGCAAAATAGCAGCGGAAATCTTACAAGATTTCCTAGAGACTAAACAATTTGTATTTATATGATTTGATACTATGCACGTCTTTCAACATAGGTAAAAATATTTAGATATACACAAAACGTTCACAGTATTTATCAACAGAAGAAGTGTTTACTGAAAAGCAAAATGTACGGAAACGTCGCCATGCGACGTCATCAAAACGTCATCTTTTAAAATTAGCAAATACAATATGTTACAAATATCCACTTCTTAAAAAATGAAGAGTAAGCATGGACTAATATCCAGTTGTTCAAAATATTTGAAAAAATTAAACAAAAGCTCCATTATTCGACTTTTGACGATGCGAATTTAAGCATGGATGCAATTTGGGTACTCCTCATTACAGAATCATTGATGGTTTGATGGTCAGTTCAGACCAATTTTTCTATGATTCCATATGGATTCAAAATTAAATTGGTGAAACCATATAGTAAATAATGATACATCTACAAAATAAACACATAATGAAAACTTTTGTCTGAAGCATAAATAAACGTAGGTTAAAAACTGTCAAAATAGGTGCAATATGGGTACCCTCACGTTAGAATTTAATGTCTTTATAGCGTACATTATGCGGAAATAAAAATTGTTGGTTGATGAAATTTAAAGAAGTTACATATTGTTTCATTTCTTCAGATCTTATGAAATTAACATAGACGTCATTAAGACTCTGAAGGATAGTCGTCTTATTGGCAATCATTCCATATCTCCTTATCTTTATATGGTTTAAATAACGTTACGAGATTATGTAGACGAAACGCGCGTCTGGCGTACCAACAGCATACGTCTAGTATTCTTTGATGAGGTTTTATGCATCAAAAAATTGCTGAAATCAACTTGAAGTAGGAGTTCTTTTTTAAGATTGTGAAATATATACTGAGCGTGACTTCGCATGGCGGGTGATGCATGCATAGCATGAGACGCTTACCCTGTCGACGTACCCGGTCTCGCTCCTTTTGGGGTTCATGCGATTCTCTCATTTTGTGTTTGTTACCTTGACTTGTCCACTTAATGGATTAACGAGCTTTAAACATTGGTAAACTACTGTCGCCTTAACTTAGACTTAAACTTTCATTAAGTCTGAACATTAAACTGCATATTAAAATGTCCTAACATTAAACTTATTTAAGAAGATCCAGAAGTAAGTAACTTAATCTTTTGGTCACCAAAAAGAAATTCTGATTGACTTTTGTTGGTGGGAGTACTAATATTTCCAATGTTTTTTTTATTACTTTTTTATTAGTTTTGCTTTAGTATGATGATATTTTTGTGAATAATTTTAGTATATCAGTACTAAAGAATAAAGAAAATATAAGATATGGTATATTTACCAATCAGACAATTATACACCAGAAACCTGATGATGTGGATAATAGCAAACATAGGTTACCATACAGCTTCCAATAATGAAAAGAAAACCATACCGCATAGCAAGCTATAAAAGGCTTTAACGTGAACAAAATTTCAAACAATTCAAACTAAAAACAAACATGTCAGACAGCAACCAATGACAACCGCTGAATTACATGCCCTTGACTTGGGACAGGCACACAAAGAATATGAAGGGGTAAACATGTTTGTGAGCGCTCAACTCTCCCCTAAGTGTAATGTGAAACGGGTTTAAAGCGGGATCTTTGGACGTCTATTTGAAAAAGAGGAAAATTTAAATACTGTCATTTTCTATAGAGAAGAAATTAAGCCTAGCAAAAGGCTACCTGCGGAACTACCAAAAAGTTGTTGCAATCGTTCTTTAAGGAGCAGAGTCTTTAGTCTATCAGAACTTGATTTATTAATTGTAATTGGCTTTGCATCAGCTTTTAGTATACTCTTGTAACAAAGCTTTCTTTCTGTTGGTTTTATATTAGCTTTTGTGTTTCGTACCGATTTATCCATTTGCAACTGATTTCATAGTTTGTTCTTAGATAATTTGAGGTTTGAGCGCTCATAAACATGTTTAACCCGCCACGTTCATTATGTGCCTGTCCCAAGTCGGGAGCCTGTAATTCAGTGGTTGTCGTTGGTTCATGTCTATCATATTTGTTTTTCGTAAATTGTATTGCTATAAATAAGCCGTTAGTTTTCTCGTTTGAATAGTTTCACATTTTTAGTTTTTTTTATTTGTTAGGGCTTTTTACAGGTGACTATACTGTATGGGGTTTCCGCATCGTTGAATGCGGTACGATGACATATAATTGCTTATATCAACATCATTTGAACTTTGGTGGATATTCGTCTCATTGGCCCAATTCCAACCGGACGTGGCAGCGTATTTAAACATCCCGCACAGGTAAACAGTCTCCCATCAGGATGAGTCTTACCATCGGACGGTAGAAGACAATAGTTAACCAATGAGGTGTCTCTACCATTTGATATGTACTTATTAATTTTTGAAAATCAGGAAATAATTTTAACAGGATAAAAATCCCCCCAAAAACTTTTTTTTAAGACATTGATACGAGTCAAATATTTTTATGCGCGGGATGCAGTTGATCAGTATTCTAGTTTCACTAAAGATCAATATAAAATGTCGATTATGATATTTTTAATGACGTCACAGTGAAATCACAAATGATAACATATACCTCCGCAAATTCAGCATACTAGTCATGTCAATAAAGAATTTGATATCTACGATTCAAGGGGAAGTTACGGCCATTAGGAATCATTATCCATTACAACCACTGGATACGTATATTGGATAGGGACAGAAATTTAGCCTTGCAACAAGCTACCTACTGACCCCTCAAAGAGTTGTTGCAAGGGTTCTTAACGTGCAAAGGGCGTGGCACTCTCTTTACACGAGGCATCGGATTTAACGTTCCCATTCTGACCGGACGTCGCTGCGTACTTGTACATCCCACACAACCAAACGGACGTCCCACTTTTGCAAGGGTTTTACTGCCTGTCGGAGGACGATTAATGGTGACCATATTTATATTCCCCAGTCTAGATGGAGTGGGAAGTGCCAACAATTGAACAAGTGAAGGTAATGTTAGTTGTTGATTTGGAGAAGACAAGACATATGCATCAACATCTATTCCTTTCCTTACAGCATGAGTCATTTGTCCCATTTGAAATTGCCTTGTCGGAAGTTCTTTGAAAAAAAAGTAAAATTACAAAAAAAACGGACTCCCAGGAAAATTCAGAACGGAAAGTCATTTATATAATGGCAAAATCAAAAGCTCAAACATATCAAACTAAGGGAAAACAACTGTCATATTACTGACTTGGTACAGGCATTTGATATTGTGATGTTATACTATTGTTTCAGAAAAGGGAGAAGGTTTGGTACCATTAAAACGTTTAATCCCGCTGCAAATGTTTGCCCCTGTCCTAAGTCAGGAATCTGATTACAATAGTTGTCGTCTGTTTATGTAGTTCATACGTGTTTCTCGTTTCTCGTTTTTATATAGATTAGACCGTTGGTTTTCCGTTTGAATGGTTTTACACTAGTAATTTTTGGGGCCATTTATAGCTTGCTGTTCCCAACGCTCCGTGTTGAAGGCCGTACCTTGACCTATAATGGTTTACCGTGGAGAGTTGTCTCATTGGCACTCATACCACATCTTCCTATATCTATTTGATAGATTGCCAAACTCGAGACACTTTTGTGGCCAGTGACAGACATGAAATGAGCATCAGCAAAGTACCTGCTTTCTGTGAGAATAGATGCACCGGTCGCTCGGATTGAATGGTTAGTGATAAGCAACAAAGTTTACTTAACTTATTCACGACCAACGGGAGAATAGACCACTTTCGAGTTCGTTGCATTTCCGTCAAAAACTTTGGTTTTAGTGAACATCATTCGTGCATTTAGGGGCATCGTCACTTCCTTCCTATATTAAGCGAGCGGTTGAAAAAAATATGATGCTGTAATGCACGAATTATTCGGCAAATAAAATTCTTATAATTGATAATCGGCACTGCTGTCATTAGGGAATTGTGATTAAGTACCTACGGAATAAACATTTCTAGTTTATCCTGCATAATGACGATTACGAAGACGCTTGATGAACTTTAACAGTGCAGGGATACAGGCGGTCCCCTCTATTTGACAAATGAAGTCATAAAGGCGCGCATAATTGACGAACTTTTCCGGTGAAGGACATAACTCGAAAGTGGTCTATTGCAATACCAAATTGTGGAATCTTCATAAAAGGATCCAAGTGGCCTATACTATAATCTGTTGCATTGATGATTCAGTTTAGAATGTACTCTTGAAAAGCTGCCAGGGGACACGACGGACTAGCAGGTTTCTCTGGCATAATTGCAGTAACACTTTCCTGATCATTTTAGCGGTGATTCTTGGTAAGTTCGTCAATTTGTTTTGTCATCTACTTTGTTTTTGTTTTGGGGTCTGTTTTGACGATGAAAGTGTCCATCGTCATCTTATTCATATTTTCAGCCCCCATCTGAAAAGTACATCCTTATAACAAATTGGACTTTATTTGATAACCCAGTCGGGGAGCTTGGTTGCATAAAAACTGACCAATACAATTTTGTTCTATTTCCGAAATTATGGGAAAGTGCTGTTTTGTTCCTTTTCAATTCTGTTAGGACAGTTTTAAATACTTGATTTGATTCATTAAAGTCTTCATGCTTCATAATGCCAAAATTCCTTTAAAAAGGGGAGTCTGAAGGTATCTATTTAGAGAGTACCTGAAAGATTCAAGTGAGTTGACTTATACATTTCCCCATCAGGTTTATAGACGTCGAGAAAAAATATTTTAGGACATCATTTAGCCGACCAGGACTATACTGTTCAAAGTTTGTGTCTTCATTTTTCTCAGAAAGATATTCACGTAGTAAATTACCAGCCCTTTTGTTTGCTTTTTCTGCTGATGACGCAATGTTTTTAGACCTTTTGTCAAAAAAATTCATCCTCCGTGTGGGAAGCAAAACGCTTTGCCATTTTCAAAATGGACACTGTCAGTGTATAAAAGCGCGTGACGTTCCCCGAGGTAATGGGTAGCAACGTACAGGTATATGGGTTAGTTCAAATTTTGACAACTCTTTTATTTGTCGTATAAATAAAATTTTGCAAAAATATCAATTGCCAAAAGCAGAAGAAATTATGGAACATCTTCCATCAAAATATATGTGGAAAAAACAATTGAAAACATCAATAAATGAATACTGGTCTTCAATTTGGACAATAGAATGTAACACAAAATCAACACTTAAACATTTATCTCTTCAAAAAGATCCGGTCAATAATCCACATAACATTTGGAAATGTGTTAGAAATAACCAATATGACATAAAAAGGCAGAATTGAAATTAAAGTTAGTAACTGGTACCTACATGCTCCAAAGTACTAGGGCAAAATTTAGTAAAAATATTCATCCAAATTGCAAGCTATGCAATGAATCTGAAGAAACCTTGGAACATTTCCTACTACATTGCTCAAATCTATCTGATGTTAGGCAACGATATATCATGGATAAATTATTCAAATTGCTACGAGAAATAGAAAGGGGTGGTACAACAAATGTTATTAATAATGAACTATTACTCAAAATTATATTAGACTGCTCAGCACTAGACATAATGAGTAATCAACCAATAGACAAGTTGCTAGATATAGAAAGGAAGACACAAGATCTATGCTATCAATTACACATGAAGCGTACACAACTTTTATGTGATATCAAGTGACATGAAAATTAACAGTAATTGCGTAAACCCTGAGGGTTTACGCAGTATATATTGGACGACCTCTGTAGTCTTTCGGAACACCGGAAGTCTTTTCGGAATACATCTGTTCTTTTCTATGACCACCTGCGTAATAGGTTATTAATTGATCTAATGAATATTCATTAACACTATACAGTTGTTGAAGAGATAAGTGTTTATCGAGACTATATATATATTTGATATCCTCTGGGACTATTATACTAACATATTTTGTCACAGATATCCTACATCAGTAGTTATTGATAGAAGCTGTTGTGTAACGTTTTCTGAAGAACAAGCTGTGTTCCCATTTGGGATAAGATTTTAAGCGAAAAAGTGACTGTCAGTGAATAGATAGGGCGTTTTAGGATTTTAAAATTTGGCCATTTAACGAAATAAAAAAAGAGCGCAGTCCATTCAAGCAGGTTTAAATTCTTTATAATAACAGAATAAAGTACGACCATGCGGTTGCCAGTAATAGCTCACCTCCACTTCATTTCTCTACTGGATGGTTGTCTCTTTGGCAATCATACATATGTTCATATTTGTTATCATTCTTATATGAAAACAATGCCAGGTAATGCTGGAAATTAAGTCGAAATTTAAAAGGCACCTTTTGGGTGTGTTAATTCAGTGAAATATAATACAGTATTATAAGTGTTTGGCCAATTAAATGCAAAATTATGTCATATCGAAACATTTGATTGGTGAATACGCGTCTGACTAAGTCCTTGAAATTATTCTATAGATCTATATAAAACGATTCACGAACACTAATCGATGACTTCCTAATTCTTTAAAACTTGCGGTCATTGCGATAAACAAAATGGGGTTTGATATATTCCTCGATGTTTGCCATCGAAAACTTTTGTAAATTACTACCGGTATGTGGTTTTCGAGAAAAGATTATCAATATTGTTTACGTACTTATTTGGTGATGATTATCTTATCAAGTCAGAGATCTGTTTGTTTTCTCTTTTGTTTGGGGAAGAGAGAGGTCGAGCTTTCAAAGGACACTGACCTGTGTCGACTACCCTCTCAAAAATATAGTTATAAATTTAAAATCCATCCTTTTGTTTTTGTCATGTGAAACCCTCCCAAATAAACCTAGTTAAAACATAATGTAGCAGGTGCACAGCTTTGTGTCTTAAAAGTCTTATAGATGAAGTTTTGGGAATTCCGTCAATTCATTTACAAGGAGTTGCGGCAGTCTGTATTTATAAGTCAAGTTAGAGGTCTAGTTGACAGATGCCCAGAGCGTGTTTGGCGAAAAGTTAGGACGATATGTTATAAGCAAAATTAAACACACACAAAAAAAAAACAGCTTAGTACAAATTATTTTCTTAAAATGAAAATCAATATCCATATTCAACCGACAGGCGATTGCAAACATAATATATATATATTTTTAAATTGCTTACTGGACATGAACTACATGTAAACTGCATTGGCCTTTTCATTCCTGCTTCCTTCTCAGTTTCTTTCACAAAGCCGTATAAAACAACAAAGCTACAGCTTCTTTTTATTTGGGCTAATTTACAAAAGGACAGGCTAGAAATAAAAAAGTGAGATTCGTTTTAAAAAGTATAATAATTCCGGTTTCAAACTGTTTCACTCCAAAAGCTTGGTTTGAGTTTGTTGCCCGTGCATGGTATTTATAAATTAATCAAAAATATCGTGTATATGATAGCCAATGACCAAACAACAAAACAACACCAATTTTAAAAAAGAAAACATTAAATGTGATTATCTATAATACCGCAGTCCCACTAGGCTACGATCGCACTACGATCTGTGAAAAAAATGATCGTGCAGATCGCAGTAAGGTCGTAGTACGGTCGTGGTGAGGTCTTCATGATCGTGATGAGCGTGGCCAACTTTGAACATGTTCAAAACAATCGTGGTGCGGTCGTGGCGAAATCAGGTCGTAGTAGAAGCGTAGTGAGAGCGCAGTAAGGTCGTGGTAAGATCGCAAAGGTCGCTGTACCATCGTAGCGACAGCGTAGCGAAAGCGCGATTCTAGTCGGTAAGACTGCGCTACGATCTCACAGCGACTTTACTACGACCTCACTACGACCATCACGTTCTTACCGCGACCCAAACACGCTTCCACTACGACTATACCACGTTTATACCACGCTGTTCAAGACCATAGTACGATCTTAGCACGCCCATGCCGTCCTCATCACGCTGTTCTTACGACCCGACTACGTTCATACTACGATCATCATGCTCTTTGTTATTGTCATATAAAATTTATAAAAGCTCTCCAGCTTTTGTTTGTATGTTATTTGGATCTCTTGTCCTTTATCTCAAACGGCTCAATAATTCTTGACACATCTGTGTCATCCCTACTATCGTTCACTAAAACATCGTCATTTGATCTTGATGGACCAGCAATAAGTTGTGATTCAGGTTGGATTGGTCGGTCCGACATATATCTTCTGGATCGATCATGATTCGTTACTATCAGATCTTCCTCTGCCCCTACCTCTACCCTTACCCTTACGTAGATTTTGGTTGCATGACTGCGTTGTTTCCAAGAAACTCTACGTATCAATGAGAAATAGAAGGAATGATACAGTATTTATATGGAACACGATGTTGACGTTATTGGTGGGAGCGTAGTAAGATGTCGGTATGAACGTGGTATGATCGTAGTATGGTCGTGGTAAGAGCATGCTATAATCGCAGTAGTAGCGTGGTAAGATCGTGTTGCAATCAGATAAATCGTAGCATGGTCGTAGTGGGGACGTGATGAGCGTAGAAAGATCGTGATAATCGTAGTGAGGTCGCAGAATAAGCGTGGTGAGAATGTGGTATAATCGTAGCGGGATCGTTGTAGAAGCGTAATGAAGACGTAGTACTAGAAACGTGATTGAAACGAAAATTTACATTTTCATGCCGCTCATACTGCGAGCTCACAACGATCTGAAATTATTTTCGATCGTGGTGAGCGAGGTGCGATCGTGGTCTAGTGTGACTGGGGCATAAGCATTTCCGCGAGGAAAAAACTAAAATTTGCTTCCGCAGTTGCAGATTTAACATTGTTGTTATGATATTTTGAGTAGTTTAAAAATATAAACCAATAATATATATATAAAATTGAGAATGGAAATGGGAATATGTCAAAGAGACAACAACCCGACCAAAGAGCAGACAACAGCCGAGGCCACCAATGGGTCTTCAATGCAGCGAGAAAATCCCGCACCCGGAGGTGGTCCTCAGCTGGCCCCTAACTAAAATTGTGTGCTAGTTCAGTGAAAATGGACGTTACACTAAACTCCAAAACATATAAATGAACTAAAATTAAAAAAACATACTAGACTTACAAAGTTATATATATATAAACCAGTTTGATACAATTATAAAAAAAAGGTTTAGTTTGGGATTATCAAAAAAGAATGCAGCTCAGAATTTATAACTTTTTTCAAACTGGCTACAAAAACAAATAATCATGATTAATTGATTAAATTTCTTCACATTTGAACTTTAGCCTGAAAACTAACTCTTATATATATAAAAAAAAAACAGCACCTTAGAATGGAATATCCAATGGTTGACTTAGCATGTTGTCTTTCGGGAGTGCGGAGATTAAAAAAATGATTCCTTTAACAAGAGTAAAACAATGCATCTTTATTAAACAATTATCTGATATTTAATGCCAATAGATATAGGAAGATGTGGTATGAGACAACTCTCCATCCAAGTAACAATTTATAAAAGTAAACCATTATAGGTCAAGGTACGGCCTTCAACACGGAGCCTTGGCTCAAACACGCATTGGGTTTACGATTGCATTTCTTTTTAAAGAAAGCAACTTGTATTAAATATAGTCTGAACAGTCTGCATGGGATGCCAAGCTAACTGGTTCAGTCTATAAATATCAGCATAAAAGATAATGCTATATAATTTTGACATTTGCCTTGGCAGGGCAGCTATTGACTAGAAATCATTAGGTTGTAAATTTTATTTATTCATATTGGTGAATCAAAGTGCCGTAATTTGTAATGTGTGCATAATATATTTTTTTTTTTTTTATTAATATCTTTTGATATATCATCAAAGACATTAAACTTTTATTTTATTCACTTTAACTAACTAATTTATTTTATTTTAAAATTATATTTTCATATCGTAAATATAAAATATCCGTTTTTTCGGTTAAGTATTTAAAATTTCAATACTCATTCGATAAGTGGAGTGCTCCGATAAAACGGAGGAATATACCAGAACAGAACAGAACAGAATATGGGCTAACGACGACCATTAGACAATCAAAATCAAAAAATTTCTTCTGTTTATGAGGTTTTTTTTTATAGATATATATTGTGTTGCTCAGTCCTGATTGATCATAGTGGCATTATATCGTTTTCAAATTGAATAAAACTTAACAAGTTTGCATGTATTTGTTTTATGATCAAATAAAGCACACAAACTATTAGCCTTGTATAATTAACAATGTCTTGCATCAATCTTTTAACAAATAGAGACAGACCACATTATAGACGTCTTTTCTTGTTTTATTGTATTGTTGGGTTAATATCTCGTTTACATAATTTTTATTATGCTCCTGGTACCGCTAACCGCATTTTCCTTGAATTTAAGTTATCAGTGATTTGTACTCGGTATGTTGATAACTTTGTCATTTTTTCATTAATTTTTGCATCAAATATGTTCCTTACAGTATCTTGTATTGCCAAATTAAAAAAGAGCGAGTCTTATGTCAAAAATTTTAGTTTTTTTAAATGATTAAAAACTAAGTAAATATTAGGTACAGTTGAAAACCCGTCATGCTTACATATACTTTTCATACATGAATTGTATAAATATAAAACCATACTTTTTTTTTATTGTATTTCAGATCTATAGCTTTTGTGTATGCAAAACATCCTCTAATCAAACATCTATTTACGTTTTACAAAGTTTAAAACTGTACAATTTATTCTGTTTACATTCTGTTGTAGTTGATGTTTTTTTTATATTCTATCGGGAAATATGTAAATATCATAGATTTTAGTAATATGATACTATATATATATAATATAATAACAGTTGGTTGTTCCTTTGTTCTGCAAATCGATTGTCTTTTAAGTACTTTTAATGGTTTGTTTATTTTTAATATGTTAACATCTGGCAGATACTTGTACGTATCGAGGATATCAACAAAAAGGTATGTTGAAATTTATGTCACTTTTAATTTTTGTAAATACACACAATAAATCAGAAAATTATTGACATAGCACTCCTATTTTTATATGAATAAAAGGAAATATGACGTATACGCTAATGCCACAGCAACCTAAAGACGAAAATAATCAAATGCTATCTAGGGAGCAACATGCAGTCTTCAATAATAGATAGGTAATAATGCAATGTGTCAAGCTCATGCCTCCTAGTCTATAAAGCTGTGAATAAATTTGACAGTGACATTCAAAGATTTACCATCAATAGTCAATGCTTCATAAAACGAAAAACAGAAAAACAGATGACACACGACAAAATACTGAGTAAGTTTCAACATGCATCAAACTTAAGTCTTTCACAATATAAAATCCCAACAGCTATAACCTATCTCTTGTACCAATTACTCTGAAATATCGGTTGTGAGTCCCAATATGAAGCATCTTGTCAAGTAAGCGCAGTGATCTGATAATCGATTTATCGGATCGTATGTGTGTGGTAGAAACTGTTGTATTTGTTTTACCATCAAACTTATTAACGTCGTTTAAATATCATTATGGCGTCGGTGATATGTCCGGGTCAACGTATTTGACGTCAAAAAGCTGTGATATCCAATAGTGTGAAGAGCTTGTGAATTATGAAAAAAAATGCAGGTTTATTTTTACCTTGACCCAAATTCTAGGGTTTCCTGGCCATTAGAAGAAACATTACAGTAAGCAAGATAAGTATGCGAGTGTGTCAAATCTCGATGAAAACAACACATTTTCTCAAAAAATAATAACAGGCTCATGTTGCAATTCGTAACATATGTCAGTTGATTACCTTACAAGTGTTTTTGTCACTGTTTTTGACCGTCGTATCGAATCAATTTATTACTACATTGTATTGAATGCATATGTAACAGGTTGTGCATAATTTTTATATAAAGGCCTTGGACGTCACAAACATATACGTCTATTTCTATTCTGAATCAAATTTCGGACAGTTGTTGGTCATGGGTCTGGAAATTCTAACATAAGTGTTCATGCGACTCGTAAAAAGTATTGTGTACATTATTTTTATATTGTCCTGTAATTGAAACTATCCTATAACTATAAACTGCAATAATCTATAAGTACAAGTCACAGGTGGTAAATATGGTAAATCCATACGAAAATAACTTGAACAGACTTATTTGAACGTTAAAACCAATATCATCATAAAAGGTATGTTGAAAGGATGTATTCAGTATGTTTAGTCCTAAAATAACATTTTAATTAGGTTAAGATATAAAATTAACTCGATTTCTATTAATTGAATGTATTGTACGAACAAAGAAACTAATTCAAAGTTAACACTAAAATTTTTATTCGAGTTTTCAAAGTACATATATATAAAAACAGAGCGGACTGATTTTTTAAAGTTTACTCTCAAAGCGGTTGGGTTTAATGATTGGCTAGAATTCTGGATCACATAACTTCATCCTTAATTTTTCCACCAAGCCCGGTGTAATTTTTTCCTTTGGTCTGTTAATATACCTATATTTTTTTCATCAAAAAACCTTATGCCGAAAAAGGTGCTTAAAACAAATAAGTTTGGAGTGTTCAAACAGGAGGTTATACAAAGTCAAATGCTTTTGTCATTCAGAAAACAAAAGGATTTTTACAAATGTAAAGGAAGATGTTTGATAAGAGCTAATCAAGGAATAACAGTTCTGTAGTTGAAGAATTGTCGCCGTCAATTGGATTGATTGATTGATTGATTGATTGATGTTTAAACGCAACTTTCAACACTATTGTGCTATTTCGTGGCGGTCAATTTTTATTGGTGGAGGAAGCCGGAGTGCCCGGAGAGAACCACCGACCTTCGGTAGGAAAACTAACAATCCTAGTCAATTAAGATTGGAGTCGAGTGCACCTGCCCAGTGCGGGATTCGAACTTACAACCTCAGTGTTGACTGGCTAGTGATACAGTAGTTGGACTACTTAGACCACTCGGCCACCGAGGCCCCTCCGTCAATTAAAGATTTGACGTTCGCAAATGTAGTTTTGTATTAACACCTCTGTATAAGACATCTTGTAGCAAAATATCATTTTTTGGTAAGACCGAGGCTCTTAAATATTAACGAAAAGATCTCTGAGTAAGGCTGTTCTGGTCGTTTTTGCATGTTTTAATTGTATGACAAAAAAATGATGCAAATATGTAACTAAGACAAAATACTCGGTAATAACATATTATATAAAATTGGGCATGTTCATATAAAGCCAATAAATGCTAATATGAGTATAAGTAAACCATTGACAAATTATGAAAATATCTACAGTTATGGGATTTTGAAGGAAAAACCCTTTCCAAGTGGCAGTGTAAATTCCTGCCCTTTATCCCATCGATCCAGTTAGTCCCAGAAGCTTTTGATTGGATGCATTGTTGATCTTTTTCGTCTAGAATATGCATGAGGTTTTTGTCACTGGACGATAAGCAAACAATGATAACAATTCAATAAATGTCCTTGAAATATAAATAAATTAGGAAAAAAACCTGGAACTGTTGCTATTTTTTTTATCTATATTTCTATTATTAGCAAATCTATCCTTTTACGTAGATACACTGATTAATAAATGGCATTACTAAATACAATGTTCGTTTAGTTTTATAGAAAAGTCTAGACTTTTATCAATATGCATCTTCAATTTTATTTCAAAACATATATTTATTGAACTAAAACATATCTATCCACGCCATAACATTTTTTTAAACTAATAACTGAAGCAATAATAGATCTAAATAATCGTTTTTATTGCAATTTCAATAAACGAACTTACTTTAGGCAAAACATTTTTTAGCGAATGGCATTACTTGGCATTTATCTCTCTTTGATAAGACTTGAACATCATAAAAATTCATTTATCTGTTTAATTGGATTAGAATAAAAGCACGAAATTCTTTGTTTTAAAGGCTTATAAAAGTAGCATTTGTGTAAAAATTTCTTCCTACACAGTTGTTTGCTGAAGATAACAAACAAATTAAATATGAAAATAAGAAGATGTGGCATGATTCCTACTGAGACAACTCTCCACCGGTGAACAAATGACAACGACAACCACTAAACTATAGGCTCCTGACTTGGGACAGGCACATAAAGAATGTGGCAGGGTTAAACATGTTTGTGAGCGCTCAACCCTCCCCCTAACCTGGGACAGTGGCGTGACAGCACAACATAAGAACAAACTATAAAATCAGTTGAAAAAGGCTTAACTCAACAGATCGATACAAAGCAGATAAACATAAAACAAAAACACAGACTGGACGTGGCAGGGTATTTATCCATCCCTCACCCCTAACAACAAACAGGACACTAATTAGATATAAGAAGATGTGGTATGAGTGCTAATGAGACAACTCTCCATCCAAGTCACTATTTGTAAAAGTAAACCATTATAGGTCAAAGTACGGCCTTCAACACGGAGCCTTGGCTCACACCGAACAGCAAGCTATAAAGGGCCCCAAAAATGCCTTGTGTAAAACCATTCAAACAGGAAAACCAACGGTCTAATCTATATAAAAAACGAGAAACACTTATGAACCACATCTACAAACGACAACCACTGAACATCAGGTTCCTGACTTTGGACAGGTGCAAACAAATGCAGCGGGTTTAAACGTTTTAATAGGCGCCAACCTTAACCCTACCTGAAACAATAGTGTAACATCACAGCATAGAAAGACACACTATAAAATATCAATTGAAATGGCTTAACTCAATCAAAAGACATATTAACAAAAACAAGTGAACATACACTGAACGAATAAATTTGATCTATGACACAATGTAAATTCAAAATTAATAAAACAAGGGGGTTAGATGTAAAACAATATCAGAATGACAACCATAACCTTGGACAACATGCCGCCAAATAAAATAACGTACACGGGTAAATAAAAATAATTTTGTTGCAAGGTATACATGGAGTACGGAAATAATTTTTCCTCCTAGTACGAGAACAAAAGTTAAAATTTATAATTATTAAAGGTGGTATATATATAAAAATAGTGAGACTAGATATATCACTGAATAAGTAAACATTAAATAACAAAAATGCATTACAAATTGTATCAACAGGTCAAATTTACACGAAAGTACGATTTGAGAGTACTCGCAGTTACTGAAAGCTAGTTAAAAGCCAAAAACAATTAATAATAAAAAATCATGCATCAGAGACTAAAATCAACTAAAACACATCCCAGGGATTTAGTGTTTTAACGTCATGGACAGTCAAAGAAGACATGACTTGTGCAATGCCAAAATAAAAGTATCGACAGGCAGTAGGATAGTTAGGAGTTAACCTGTTAATAAATATGTATAATGTATTTAGATAGAGTAATCTCTATATAGAAAATGAACGTGGATGTGTATTTATACATCCCAAAAAAAAAAACCATTTGAAAAGAATACAAATTTAGTTATGTTTTAATTTGCTGATGACAAAATCGATATTCGTGCCAATGTAAACTATATTCAAAGATCTAATTACAACATTGGTAAGATAACCTTTATTAATAAGTTTGTTTAAAGGTTCGATGGGTTTACACGGATCACATTGTGATTTCCGCGCTTTTAGTACAATATTACCGTAAAATTTAGTATGTGAAATACAGTTTTAATAAGTTTTCTACAGGTACAACAAAATTTATTAATCAAATCTTTGTATCTATGAAAGAATTTAGTAAAAGTTTTAAGCAATTTATGGTTACGAAATCCCTGACTTAATGATTTACCAGTGATGCATTGATTTCGTTCGTTAAAATCTAGGACATCACTACACACATGGGCATAACGAACGAGTTGGGATATATAAATAGATATAGGAAGATGGAGCCAAAGGAACATGGTGGGAAAATTGAGAAAATGCCAATGAGACAACTCTCCATCTGTTTGTTTATGTTAGATTTATCTAAATAACAATTTATAAAAGTAAACCATTATAGGTCAATGTACGGCCTTCAACACTGAGACACAACACAGTATGATGGAGCCAAAGGAACATAAGTTCAGATCTGAGAGTACTCGCAGTTACTGACAGCTAGTTCAAAGCCAATAACAACTAGTAAAAAAAATCATGTATCTAAGACTATAATATCAATCCGTACACATCCAACACCCAATAGTGTAAAGACGTCATTAACAGTCAGATGAAAACATGACCATGTACAGCAACAAACGAGAACCAACGAATCACAGGCTCCTGACTTTGGACAGACCCATACAGAATGTGGCGAGGTTAATTAAACATGTTTATATTTTTCAATTATGGGTTGTTTATCTATTAAGAGCGACAACCCCTCCCCTTACCTGGGACAGTCGTGTAACAGCATAACATAAGAGCAGTAAAAAACAGTTGAAAAGGGCAATCGATACAAAGCATAAACAAAAAAACAACTAACGAGAACACTAAAGACACAAAGTACTAATCTGAGAGTACTCGCAGTTACTGAAAAATCATGTATCTGGCTAAAATATCAATCAGTACACATCCAACATCCAATGGATTTAGTGAAAGACACGAAGCAAAGTAAATTGCATTAATCCATTATATAAAATTCATAGCATGCATTTATCAAAATATCTGATTTATAGCTAACAAAATACATCTACCTCCTCAATTTTATAATTACTCGAGAGTAAAAAAGGTACAATTTTGCATGTGAAAATTAATAATTTTTTACTTCATTGTATATGCGTATGAACACCAAACAATTCACTTCGATTGAAGGTAAAAAAAATATGATTATTTTGCGTTTGTCAGAAAACATTTTGCCTTACCATATTTATATTATTATATATAAAAGTCGTCTTAGTTTATGCTTTTTTTTATTTAAGTAACAGTTCTGTTGTCAAACTAAGTAGTAAGAGAAAGATAAGTTACTTTTGCAATTTATTATAAAGTGACCTGCTGTAATATGACGCTCCTCTTTCGATTTGTACACAAATCCATATTATAAAGTATACGTGTTTGACGTCACAATTGATTCTCTTCACTAGAGACTTCATCTGTTGATTTAATTGACCGTTTTGCGTTTACGCAAATATAAAGCATATATATTAAAGTGTATTCGGCTATGTTGAAAAGCGTGCATAATGAAAAAAAAATACGAATTGTTTTACTGGTGCATAAGGCCGGCCTCAAGGCAAGAAGGCCTCTAAATGTCGGACCATATCTTCACTCTGGACAGTCTTTTACTATAGGGACAGCACTATTCACAAGTAGTTTTTATTTATTTAGAATTCTGGGCTTTTTATAGCATGCTATGCGGTATGGGTTTTGCTCATTGTTAAAAGTCATACGGTTATCTATTATAGTTTCTAAATTCTACGTCATTTGGTTTCTGGTGGAGATTTGTTTAATTTGCAATGATAGCACATCCTCTGGTTTTCAAAAATGAAAAGATCTCATTTTATGTTCAGTTTGAGTAAATTATACTGTTTATCAATAAACACCCCCATAGAAGTGGAAAAAAGGGGTAAATACGTTTAAGGTGAGACGGTGTTTCGTTACACATCGGAAGTTTTTGAAAAAAAATTTATACGGAAACATAAGAGAAAGATACACAATTCACGAAAAAAACCGTGATTGCTGCTTGATAAAAAACGATCAATACGTTAGATTTATATACAAATACTTGTACATGTACACAAAGTATATTTGTAAATTGTGAAAAATAGACTCGGTTGTTTTTGTAATGTACCGATCTGATGAGTCTAGGCCTTTCCAACTATGTGCTAGGTGAAAAAAAAAAACAACAAAGGTGCTATACATCTATACTACTAAAATAACGAGGTCCAATTTTTTAGCCGACACGACGTAAAAACGACGAATCAAAGAATTCAACTTTATATATAACTAATATAGGACAATGGTGTTGTTTAAAAATGACACCATTCCAGACCCTTTTGTTTTCCACATAATTACTATTACTAATTATAATTAACAAGTTCCGGGTCGGAGCCGATACCGATACCAATAGTATATGTCACATGTAGTTTCCGGTTACCTGTTACCTTCTGTAAATCCCTCCTCTATCAGGAGAACCTGGAATTCTTCCAGTTGTTTTATATCTATGCTATACTATAGTACACTATTTAACAAGTCTGTTTTCTTCCACCTCAATACCACTATTAATTTGGTTACTTAGTTAAAAATTAAAATTTAGTTTATAGTAAGTTTATTGTAGTAAGAAACCAGGACGGGTTCAAACTGACAGATTTTGAAAGCAGAGAAAACTGTGCACCTTACAATCAGCATGACTTTATCAGACGACAATACGAATACTAAAAATCCAGGCTAAAATTAAGGTACTTTAATTCAGTCACGGACCCGCGATGTCGCGGGTGTGTTCTAGTATATTTTAACAGTGAGGGTTAAAAACAATTGACTATAAATTTATTTTTAGTCAGGAGTCTCTTGAAGGATTCAAAACTACTGACAGATGTCACCGAGTAGGATAAAGCGTTCCAATACCAAATGGTTCTTGGGTGGAACGATTCTTTACTCGTTGTGGTGTTACATGATGGGATCTGGAAAGAGTTTTTGCCCATATTTCTGTAGATTCTATCTGGTGCTATAAGTTTATGACTTGCTGCGATGTTTACTTCCTGGTTGCTGATCTTATAAAGCATGGTTATACGTGCATTTTTCTTCTTTCCTGTAACGAAGTCCAATTTACTTTTTATATTAAAGACGAAATTCAATAAAAATAATTGCTGGAACAGTATGAAACCAAGAATTATAAATCTACAACACAGAAGGGTCTTTACCTACATTAAAAACGTAGACAAAACTGTCGGCTACGTAAACGTACACAAAATTCATTATGAATTATGAATATTGAAATCAAAGTACCAATTGGCGATTTTAATAATTAGTCGGTGGCTTTTGGCTTTTATTGCTTCTCTCGTATTCAATTATCTTGATTATCCCTCACGGTGACTTAACTTCTGTATCCCACAAGGTTTCGTTTGTAACAAATTGATTTAAATATTTCTACATCACTGAATTCAAATGCTGATCGAATGTAGAAACCATAAAATCGTATTTTACGCCAACTAGAAATAGAATCACCCCATGACCGTCTCATTAAAACGGCAGAAAAAAGTCGATAGATATTTGTTTTTTTTATAGAATTTGTTAAGACGTTTTAATTGCACGGATTTAGAAATCGTACTATGCTAATTTGTTCCAATTTAGCGGTTCTCAATATTTAACAATTTGTGGAGATGATCGATATTAAAATCAAGAGTAGCAGCCTTGATTTTAAACAGTTTCTTTTGTAAATTGTAAAATGTTTCCAAATAAACAAAAATAAACAGACAGTTCGATCTTTTATATATATATATAGAGAGAGAGAGAGAGAGAGAGAGAGAGAGAGAGAGAAATAAACTGTTTAATAGTAATATATATATCGTTATAATATTTAAATATAATAAATAATTAAATATAAAGTATACAAGATCATTATTACAGTCTGTCCGGCAAAATTAAAATTTAATGGAAAAGAATGGATATCAATTAATAAATCAAAATCACTAGGTGCAAACTAAAATGCCAAAAAGGACAGCGCTTTTATTGATGTTCTATATCTTGAATACAATATTTGAAACACTAGTTTATGTATAATATGGTAACTGTTCATGGATTAAGAATATAAGATGAGGCCACTTTTTGGCACTATTACTTCCAAAGTTTAAAGGCAATATGAATATATTAAATAGAATCTTTCAAATGCTTACAAGACAATACATCTGCTTGAAATCAGTATTCGTAGTTTTAAATTTTGTCTCTTCTAGAAAATAATTTAAGAAAAACTATTATATGGATATTACTTCCATGGTTACACTTTAATGGAATTTTACGAAATTTGGGCAAAAGCTTCGTTATGATCAAAAGACATGTACAGTATCCAGAGCAAAATTTGTGAAATACTTTTTTTTCATTTTTTCACATTTTACTTATAAACCATGGACTTTTTTTTTCCAGTAACCATTTAGACACTGTCTTTGGTTAAAGTTTTATTGACATGAATAACTTTGTCAAACCTCCGTAGAAAATTTATGAAATGGAAAGACGTATTTCCGTCTTTGTTTTAATTTCACACCACGTCTCAATGCATCACTTAGACTGGCTTAAAAGAATAACAGATCCTGACAACAGACCGGTGATGTTCGGTTTGCAAATTTAGTAAATTGATGGAAAACATTAGTGACTGAGAGGAAAGGTAGAGATGTCATGATATTCATCAATTTGTTGCCAAGGTCTTAATTGCCCTTAGCAGTTTCTAGTCAGTCGTAGACGGTAATAGATAGAGAATCCCATTGCAGCTCAGAGCTAATAACTTCGCCCTTTAAATTTGTTGTCTGTTGTTCAAGTAACATCGATAATGCGTTTTATTCCAGTAGAATTACTTTGTCACTGAAATTAACTGTGGTATTATCTATCTATATTGTATGTTCGTAATAACTCTGGCTTCCTCTTGAAGTTTTATCACTCTGAGAACACTACCGTAATTACTGATCATTTAGTAGATCAATATGTCGCCTTATTTATATTGCAAATGGCATAGATCAGATAATGAAGTATAAAATTAATCGATTCCTAAGCCGTTATTTTGTAAATAATAGCATAAATGACGCTCATAATCCTATTCAGAAATCTCAGGGTACCTGTTAAATAGAACTTGTATATCTTTTCAATGATCATGGTTTCTTGCCACTGTCTTCACGAATTAATATGATTGGTTTTATCATCAAAGTTGTCCTAAAACGATTTTTTCTTATTTCATCATGTTATCTGTACATTTTTGAAAAAAGTTAATTGTCTATGAGTTCAAATTAACATTATAGGTGTCCTTTGTACCCATTTTACAACATAAGAATTTAACGTTGCCTTAGTGACATACTTTGATGAAATAATGGATGTCATTTCTGTTATGAAATTGTAACTATTATATTTATTTAGTTGGCCTAACTTGTTTTGTGTGGCCTAAGAATGTTTACATTGTTTTATATTGTGTACAAAATAATACACATTGCGTTACAACTATGCAGTTTAGAAATCACTGGAACAATCATTGATACTCATGGAATGATTAGAACTTTCTATATCACTTACATAACGTTTCCAGAATGATCATAACAAAAGATACGTAATTTAAACATTTACCGTTATCTAGAAATTTCTTTTTGAGTATATATACAAGTATGCAGACCCTAAAGATAGATATAGATAAAGATATAGATAGACTACGACATCGATAGATATCAACATTCTCAGTAGTTGAATTGACACTTTTATTTACAAACTACATCATACTAGATTGTGACCTATTGGATATAATATTCTGTGGATTCCGAGAAGATTTCCGGATAAAGAAAAGATAAAAAGATTGGACTCATATTTTGACAGTTAAGTTGAAATTACTCTTTGTGTAATACTTCTTGTAAACTAGTGTATAATAAATATTGTTAAATTTTATTATTGATTTGTGTCTTTTGTTGGCTACAACGGCGATTTTCTGGCGTAAAAGAAATTGGGGGCTCGTGTCCGGGATCACGTTAATATCTTATTAAAAAAACATTTTCAGTATTTTTATTAGAACTAGCCAACAAAATTCTACAAAATGGCATTTGATGCCGGTAAAATTTTTAAAACGCCAGACCTGGAGGGGTTTGATAATTTAAAGAAAGAGGAATTAGTGTTGCTTGCTAAACATCTGAAATTAGACTTTAGAGTATCTATGAGAAAACAAATTATAAAAAATTTGGTAATCGACAAACTAGTTGACGCAGAAATTTTTGGTGAAGAGGCTCTTGAACTCAAGGTCGAAAATGTTGATGCTTTCAAATTAAAACAGCCTGAATTAGAACATGAACTTAAATTAAAACCATTGGAAAAAGAAAAAGAAGAAAGGCAAGCAGAACTTCAAATGAAGGAAAGGTTAGAGATGGAGAAGATGAAAGAAAAAGAAAAAGATGAATTTAAATTAAAACAGGCAGAACTTGAAATGAGGGAAAGGTTAGAGATTGAGAAAATGAAAATTGAAATGGTTAAAGAAGAAAGCAACACTAAATTCCAGTCAAAATCAGAACATATTAATTTTGATGCAGCAAAAAATATACGTTTGGTTCCCAAATTTTGTGAAAAAAACAGTTGACAAATTTTTTCCACAGTTTGAGAAAATTGCTCAAAATTTGAAATGGCCGAAGCCTTTTTGGACTACGATGCTGCAAAGTGTTTTTGAGGGCAAGGCCGCTGAAATTTACTCAGCACTTTCATCAGAAAATAGTTCTGATTATGACACGGTTAAAAAAGAAGTTTTGAAAGCTTATGAGTTAGTGCCAGAAGCATATAGACAGAAATTTAGGTCTTATAAAAAGTTTATTCACAAACCTATGTTGAATTTGCTAGGGAAAAAGAAGATCTATTTGATAAATGGCTTACGTCAAAGAAAACAGATAAAAATTTTGATAATTTAAGACAATTGATGTTATTAGAAGAGTTCAAGCAGTGTGTTCATTTAAAACATTTAGATGACAAAACTGTTGAGACATTACAAGAGGAAGCTGTTATATCCGATAATTATACCCTTTCACATAAAAGAAGTTTCAAAGGTCAAAATTTTAATACTTTGAGTGGAAATTACAAGAATCAAAGCACTGAGCGTACTAATAGTAAGCCTGTTGCACAGAATAAGAGTCAGTCTAGTTAAAATATGTCTAGTCCAAAATTTGATACTTTTGAGAAGAAGTCACTGACTTGTGCTTATTGTAAGAAGAATGGTCACCTGATGGCTGATTGTTTTAGACTCCAGAAGATGAATGAAAGAGATAATAAGTCCAAGACCAGTGCTTGTACGACACCCGTGTTACCAATACGTTGGAATGTCCTGCGAGTCAGGCTTTTAAGTCCAGTTTTTGTGATTACATGGAGGATTATAAACCTTTTATGTCTGATGGGTTTGTTTCTATTGTTGATACATGTAATACTACTCCTCAGCCTATTAAGATTTTACGGGAGACTTGAGCTTCTCAGTCTTTATTGTTAGAAGGTGTGTTGCCTTTGTCCGAGGAGACTTCTGTTGGTGCCTCCGTTTTGTTACAAGGTGTGGAGTTAGGTTGTATAGATGTTCCCCTCCATCGTATTTATCTGAAGTCAGATTTGATTACTGGACCAGTTGCTGTGGGTGTTCGTCCTAATCTCCCTGTTGAGGGTGTTTCATTATTGCCAGGAAATGATCTAGCTAGGAACAAAGTGGTTGCTGAACCAATTGTTACCAGTGACCCGGTGGTGGATGTTAAATCACCTGAAGATGATGCTGAACTGTATCCAGCTTGTGTCGTTACTATGGCGATGGCTAGAAAACAACAAAATGAGGATTTGTAAGAAGACCAGTTTGATTACATGGACCTTTCTGACACCTTTCTAGCCGACATTGAAGGTCGCGTTAGCTCAGAGAAGGCCGTAATAAGACCACCTAGTATTAGCAAGAATGTAATTATGCCATTGCCAGACGTAAACAGACATTCATTAGACCGAAGGAAATTTGTCGAAGAACAAAATAAAGACCCAGAGGATCTTCAGCTCCGCAAGAGGGCTCAACCACAGGAGGAAGCAGACAAAGTGGCCGAATGCTATTACCATCAAGACGGCATTTTAATGAGAAAGTGGAGTCCCCCTGATGCTACCCCAGAGGAGGAATGGAGAGTGGTATACCAAGTGGTGGTGCCTAAAGTCTATAGGCAAGACATTATTGGTCTTGCCCATGACACCCCTTGGCTGGACACTTAGGTATGAGGAAGACTTGCCTAAAGATTTTGCAGCATTTCTACTGGCCCAAACTTAGAAATGATGTCACAGAATACTGCAAATCATGCCATATATGCCAGGTTGTTGATAAGCCTAACCAGAAAATACCACCAGCACCATTTATGCCTATTCCAGCCTTTGAAGAACCTTTCAGCAGAGTACTGATTGATTGCGTTGGACCTTTACAGAAGACCAAGACCGGAAATGCGTATTTATTGACAATCATGTGTACCTCCACTCGCTTCCCAGAGGCTATTCCGTTAAGGAATATCAAGACACCTACTATTGTCAAAGCTCTGATCAAATTTTTCACGCTAGTAGGACTTCCAAAGTCTATACTGTCCGACCAGGGTTCAAATTTCATGTCAGGTTTATTTCAGCAAGTCGTGTACCAGTTAGGGATTGCTCAGTATAGGTCAAGAGTTTATCATCCAGAATCTCAAGGTGTCTTAGAACGTTTTCATCAAACAAGGAAGAACATGATCAGAACTTTTTGTCTTCAATTTGACAGGGATTGTTCACTTTTTTTCTTTTTGCGGTCCGAGAGGCTGTTCAAGAATCCCTTGGTTTTAGTCCCTTTGAGTTGGTATTTGGTCATACTGTAAGGGGACCTTTAAAATTGATTAAGGAAAAATGGCTTACTGAACACACTGACTTGAATCTTCTAGACTATGTATCTAGATTTAAAGAAAAATTGTATACTGCTTGTCAAATTGCTCAGAACAATTTAAAAACTGTTCAGAATAAGATGAAAATATGGTATGATAAAGATGCCAGGGACAGATTTTTTTAGCCTGGTGATAAGGTACTTGTATTTTTGCCAGTCCCTGGACATCCATAACAAGCTAAATATTGTGGTCCTTATACCATAGAGAGTAAACTCAATGATTTGAATTATATTGTAAAAACACCAGGTCGGCGTAAACAAAATAGAGTGTGTCACATTAATATGTTAAAACCATATTTTGAACGTACTAATGAAGGTGAGAGTAAACCAGTTGCCACTTTAGCCATGGTTAAATTGGAGAACAATCATGACAAACCAGATATAATTGAACTACCTTTTAGTTCTAAAACTATGGAACAGACAGTTAGATTGAAAAATTCAGAAATTTTGTCAAATTTAGATTCAAAACTTGCAAATCTGTCTTTTGATCGTAGAGAAAACTTAAAAGCTTTGGTATTTTCTTTTAAAAATCTTTTTCCAGATGTGCCAAACAAAACCACTGCTGTTTGTCATGATGTCGATGTAGGTGATGCTTCTCCAATTAAGCAACATCCTTTCGGCTCAATCCACTCAAACTTGAATTTATGAGACAAGAAATTAAATATATGCTTGACAATGATATTATTGAGCCGAGTAACAGTGAATGGAGCTCTCCTTGTCTCCTTGTGCCCAAACCAGATAAAACCTTTCGTTTCGTAACTGATTTCAGAAAAGTAAATTCTGTTTCAAAATCTGATTCCTATCCGATTCCAAGGATAGACGACTGCATTGATAATATTGGAAAAGCAAAATTTGTGAGGAAATTTGAGTTATTGAAAGGTTACTGGCAAGTCCCATTGACACAGAGAGCTCGAGAAATATCAGCTTTTGTCACACCAGATGGCTTATTTCAATATACTGTAATGTCGTTTGGCATGCAAAGTGCTCCAGCTACATTTCAAAGAATGATCAATAATGTTATAAAAGATTTAGACTGTTGTTATGCTTATATTGATGATCTTATTGTATGAAGTGATAGCTGGGAAGAGCATTTAACACATTTATATGATACTTTTGATAGATTGTCACAATCAAATTTGACTGTTAATCTTGGTAAAGTGAATTTTGCCAGGCCACTGTTGATTATTTAGGGCATACAGTTGTCCAAGTTCAAGTGAAACCTATTACGGCTAAAGTGGATGCAATTACCAAATTGTCTCCTCCTACAAATAAAAAACAACTTATGAGATATTTAGGCATGATTAGATTTTACAGGAAATTCTGTTCAAATTTTGCTACTGTTGTTCAACCATTGACTAATCTTTTACGGAAAGATTCTAAATTCATCTGGAGTGAAAATTGTCAAAACGCTTCTGAAAATAGCAAATCACTTTTAATTAATAGTCCAGTTCTGATCCCTCCAGACTTTGAAAAACAATTTAAACATGCCGTTGATGCAAGCGATGTAGGAGTTAGAGCTGTTTTATATCAGGAAACAGATGATAATGTTAAAAAAACCTATATCATATTTTTCTAAGAAATTAGATAAACATCAGAAAAATTATTCAACAATTGAAAAAGAGTGTTTTGCACTGTTGTCTGCTCTTCAACATTTTGATGTATATTTAAATCCCACTGTCCATCCTATTCTTGTTTATACTGATCATAATCCTCTCACCTTCATACATAAAATGAGAAACAAGAACCAGAGATTGACTAGATGGAGTTTATTGTTACAGGAATATGATGTTATTGTAAAACATATTAAAGGTAAAGATAATGTAATAGCAGATACTTTATCTAGAACTTATTGAAATACTTTGTATATACTATGTTTTTTTGTACATATTATTCATGAAAAGTTTTGTTACACTCACACTTTTTAAGGGGAGGTGTTATGATATTGTTACAATTATATTTATTTATGTAATAGCAGATGCTTTATCTAGAACTTATTGAAATGTTTTTTTGTACATATTATTCATGAAAAGTTTTTGTTACACTCAAACTTTTTTAAGGGGGGGATGTTATGATATTGTAACTATTATATTTATTTAGTTGGCCTAACTTGTTTTGTGTGGCCTAAGAATGTTTACATTGTTTTATATTGTGTACAAAATAATACACATTGTGTTACAACTATGCAGTTTAGAAATCACTGGAACAATCATTGATACTCATGGAATGATTAGAACTTTCTATATCACTTACATAACGTTTCCAGAATGATCATAACAAAAGATGCGTAATTTAAACATCTACCGTTATCTAGAAATTTCCTTTTGAGTATATATACAAGTATGCAAACCCTAAAGATAGACATAGATATAGATAGACTTAGACATCGATAGACATCAACATTCTCAGCAGTTGGATTTACACTTTTATTTACAAACTACATCATACTAGATTGTGACCTATTGGATATAATATTCTGTGGATTCCGAGAAGATTTCCGGATAAAGAAAAGATAAAAATATTGGACTCATATTTTGACAGTTAAGTAGACATTACTCTTTGTGTAATACTTCTTGTAAACTAGTGTATAATAAATATTGTTAAATTTTATTATTGATTTGTGTCTTTTGTTGGCTACAATTAAAAGGCGATTTTCTGGCTTAACATTTCTCATATCGAAAAAATTAAATTATAGGTGGCATAATCTGAATTAATTTTCAGGAGAATGAAAATGGTGCGTTCGAAGCGCTTTTCTAGATTAACCTTTATTAAGAACGCTAAAAGGCTAAGGATTTATAATTACTTGATTACTTAGGAGCTATATTACCAAAAGGACCTGAAAAGAATAAGATTAACTATCCTTCTCAAGTCAACTTTACCTGAGGGAGTTGGAGCCTTAGTTTCTTAATAATTTCTAACTTTATTGATGGAGAATTTATGAAAGATGCGTTATAAATCACGTCAGTACCGAAGCACTGATCACCGAAGTGACATGTTAGAAATAACCTGAAGATATTTTGAGAAAACTCAAAATTAAAAAAAGTGACTTTATTAAAAGACATTTTCATAAAAATGCTTATATTTTTCAGAAAACCACAAAAGAATAGTACTATACATTGTTAAAGGAAGTTAATTTTAGTACCAATTCATACCTTGGCGTTTTTCAAATTAACTATAAAGATTTAGTTGTCTTAGTGTTACAAAACAACCTTTTACTAGTCGTAAAACAAAGTGCCTGTCTAAAGCTAGGAGTCTAATCATTGGTTGTTGTTTGTCATGCTGTTTCGTATAAAGAGGGACGAAAGATACCAGAGGGACAGTCAAACTCATAGATCGAAAACAAACTGACAACGCCATGGCAAAAAATAAAAGACAAACAGACAAATAATAGTACAGATGACACAACATAGAAAACTAAAGACTAAGCAACACGAACCCCACCAAAACTGGGGTGATCTCAGGTGCTCCGGAAGGGTAAGCAGATCCTGCTCCACATGTGGCACCCGTCGTGTTGCTTATGTTATTACAAATCCGGTAAATAGTCTAATTCGGTAAGTAACATTCGTGAAAAGGAAGGGTATTGTAGTTACGACATAAGGAACATATCCGATATCATCTGTGAAACGGTTATTCCATAACGGTCAACCAACTCGTGTTGGCGTCCGTAAAATTTACGAAGGATGATTTCAACTTCACCATTTGGAACTCTTGGTTTAATAGCTTCCTTGTGAGCAGCAATCCTCTATCAAGGAAATCATGATAGGAAACACAAGCCCGGGAATATCGTATCAATTGGGAGATATATACTCCGTATGCAGGCGCTGCTGGAATGTTGCTACATAGAAATGGAAAGTTCACAATTGGGAAGCTGAAATCATCTCTTTTGTCGTAAAGTTTGGTTTTCAACCGACCCTCATTGTCAATTTCTAGATGTAAGTCAAGATATGAGGCAGACTTAACTGTATTTGTAGTATCCTTTATCTCTAGTTCGATGGGATAGATTCGTTCAACATAGTCACCAAATTTTGTATTATTTAGTGATAGAACATCATCTATATAGCGGAACGTAGAGTTAAAGGATATTGCTAACTTCTTATCTTTCTTCCTAAGAAGTTCCTGTATGAAGTCAGCCTCATAATAAAAAAGAAACAAGTCGGCAAGAAGAGGGCACAATTGGTTCCCATTTAAATTCCGACAGTCTGTTGGAAAACACGTCCTCCAAACGTAACAAATATGTTGTCAATCAAGAAATCAAGCATCTTGATAATGTCAGTTTCAGAGAATTTTTGTTTGAATCAGAGTGATTCTTTACAAAGTAGGATTTATCCTCCCAAGACAAGATACTTGTATCTACGTTCGCCATTCTTTTAATGAAACAAAGTAATACCAACTCTTTCAATTTGTCTTTTAGTTTGGAATGGGGAATACTTGTGTAAAGTGTAGAAAAGTCAAATGTTTTAATTCTATTGCAAGATGAGAGAGTCTTAGATATTATGTACTCTAAAAGATCTTTGGAATTTTTTAGTATCCACATCTGATTCACGCCACCTCTAGAATAGGCAGTTTCACAATAACTTTGGAGCCCGGCTTTGATTGCTGATAAAATAGATGTTAATAATTTAGAAAGAGGTTTCGTGGAGCACTTGGAAGACCCAGCAATATACCGTTGTTTGTAAGGACACTTATGTGTCATGCTGTTGGTTTCTCAATTGGGTTGACACTTTGTCATCCCAGGGTCTGTAAAGCTTATTAAGCGGTAAATAGGAAGTACTCTTTGTTGAAGGCCGAAAGATCTTTGTTCTTTGGTCTATGATTGATACTAGTAGTTATTGGCAATGATACCACATCTCCTTATTGTCACATTGGTAGTACATTCCGGGAGGTGGAATGACCGTATGCATCAAGTATCTTGGTCACTGTAAAATCTTTTTCCAGATGTGCCAAACAAAACCACTGCTGTTTGTCATGATGTCGATGTAGGTGATGCTTCTCCAATTAAGCAACATCCTTTCGGCTCAATCCACTCAAACTTGAATTTATGAGACAAGAAATTAAATATATGCTTGACAATGATATTATTGAGCCGAGTAACAGTGAATGGAGCTCTCCTTGTCTCCTTGTGCCCAAACCAGATAAAACCTTTCGTTTCGTAACTGATTTCAGAAAAGTAAATTCTGTTTCAAAATCTGATTCCTATCCGATTCCAAGGATAGACGACTGCATTGATAATATTGGAAAAGCAAAATTTGTGAGGAAATTTGAGTTATTGAAAGGTTACTGGCAAGTCCCATTGACACAGAGAGCTCGAGAAATATCAGCTTTTGTCACACCAGATGGCTTATTTCAATATACTGTAATGTCGTTTGGCATGCAAAGTGCTCCAGCTACATTTCAAAGAATGATCAATAATGTTATAAAAGATTTAGACTGTTGTTATGCTTATATTGATGATCTTATTGTATGGAGTGATAGCTGGGAAGAGCATTTAACACATTTATATGATACTTTTGATAGATTGTCACAATCAAATTTGACTGTTAATCTTGGTAAAAGTGAATTTTGCCAGGCCACTGTTGATTATTTAGGGCATACAGTTGTCCAAGTTCAAGTGAAACCTATTACGGCTAAAGTGGATGCAATTACCAAATTGTCTCCTCCTACAAATAAAAAACAACTTATGAGATATTTAGGCATGATTAGATTTTACAGGAAATTCTGTTCAAATTTTGCTACTGTTGTTCAACCATTGACTAATCTTTTACGGAAAGATTCTAAATTCATCTGGAGTGAAAATTGTCAAAACGCTTCTGAAAATAGCAAATCACTTTTAATTAATAGTCCAGTTCTGATCCCTCCAGACTTTGAAAAACAATTTAAACATGCCGTTGATGCAAGCGATGTAGGAGTTAGAGCTGTTTTATATCAGGAAACAGATGATAATGTTAAAAACCTATATCATATTTTTCTAAGAAATTAGATAAACATCAGAAAATTATTCAACAATTGAAAAGAGTGTTTTGCACTGTTGTCTGCTCTTCAACATTTTGATGTATATTTAAATCCCACTGTCCATCCTATTCTTGTTTATACTGATCATAATCCTCTCACCTTCATACATAAAATGAGAAACAAGAACCAGAGATTGACTAGATGGAGTTTATTGTTACAGGAATATGATGTTATTGTAAAACATATTAAAGGTAAAGATAATGTAATAGCAGATACTTTATCTAGAACTTATTGAAATACTTTGTATATACTATGTTTTTTTGTACATATTATTCATGAAAAGTTTTTGTTACACTCACACTTTTTTTAAGGGGGGAGGTGTTATGATATTGTTACAATTATATTTATTTATGTAATAGCAGATGCTTTATCTAGAACTTATTGAAATGTTTTTATTATTCATGAAAAGTTTTGTTACACTCAAACTTTTTAAGGGGGATGTTATGATATTGTAACTATTATATTTATTTAGTTGGCCTAACTTGTTTTGTGTGGCCTAAGAATGTTTACATTGTTTTATATTGTGTACAAAATAATACACATTGTGTTACAACTATGCAGTTTAGAAATCACTGGAACAATCATTGATACTCATGGAATGATTAGAACTTTCTATATCACTTACATAACGTTTCCAGAATGATCATAACAAAAGATGCGTAATTTAAACATCTACCGTTATCTAGAAATTTCCTTTTGAGTATATATACAAGTATGCAGACCCTAAAGATAGATATAGATATAGATAGACTTAGACATCGATAGACATCAACATTCTCAGCAGTTGGATTTACACTTTTATTTACAAACTACATCATACTAGATTGTGACCTATTGGATATAATATTCTGTGGATTCCGAGAAGATTTCCGGATAAAGAAAAGATAAAATATTGGACTCATATTTTGACAGTTAAGTAGACATTACTCTTTGTGTAATACTTCTTGTAAACTAGTGTATAATAAATATTGTTAAATTTTATTATTGATTTGTGTCTTTTGTTGGCTACAATTAAAAGGCGATTTTCTGGCTTAACATTTCTCATATCGAAAAAATTAAATTATAGGTGGCATAATCTGAATTAATTTTCAGGAGAATGAAAATGGTGCGTTCGAAGCGCTTTTCTAGATTAACCTTTATTAAGAACGCTAAAAAGGCTAAGGATTTATAATTACTTGATTACTTAGGGAGCTATATTACCAAAAAGGACCTGAAAAGAATAAGATTAACTATCCTTCTCAAGTCAACTTTACCTGAGGGAGTTGGAGCCTTAGTTTCTTAATAATTTCTAACTTTATTGATGGAGAATTTATGAAAGATGCGTTATAAATCACGTCAGTACCGAAGCACTGATCACCGAAGTGACATGTTAGAAATAACCTGAAGATATTTTGAGAAAACTCAAAATTAAAAAAAGTGACTTTATTAAAAGACATTTTCATAAAAAAATGCTTATATTTTTTCAGAAAAACCACAAAAAGAATAGTACTATACATTGTTAAAGGAAGTTAATTTTTAGTACCAATTCATACCTTGGCGTTTTTTCAAATTAACTATAAAGATTTAGTTGTCTTAGTGTTACAAAAACAACCTTTTTACTAGTCGTAAAACAAAGTGCCTGTCTAAAGCTAGGAGTCTAATCATTGGTTGTTGTTTGTCATGCTGTTTCGTATAAAAGAGGGACGAAAGATACCAGAGGGACAGTCAAACTCATAGATCGAAAACAAACTGACAACGCCATGGCAAAAAATAAAAAGACAAACAGACAAATAATAGTACAGATGACACAACATAGAAAACTAAAGACTAAGCAACACGAACCCCACCAAAAACTGGGGGTGATCTCAGGTGCTCCGGAAGGGTAAGCAGATCCTGCTCCACATGTGGCACCCGTCGTGTTGCTTATGTTATTACAAATCCGGTAAATAGTCTAATTCGGTAAGTAACATTCGTGAAAAGGGAAGGGTATTGTAGTTACGACATAAGGAACATATCCGATATCATCTGTGAAACGGTTATTCCATAACGGTCAACCAACTCGTGTTGGCGTCCGTAAAATTTACGAAGGGATGATTTCAACTTCACCATTTGGAACTCTTGGTTTAATAGCTTCCTTGTGAGCAGCAATCCTCTATCAAGGAAATCATGATAGGAAACACAAGCCCGGGAATATCGTATCAATTGGGAGATATATACTCCGTATGCAGGCGCTGCTGGAATGTTGCTACATAGAAATGGAAAGTTCACAATTGGGAAGCTGAAATCATCTCTTTGTCGTAAAGTTTGGTTTCAACCGACCCTCATTGTCAATTTCTAGATGTAAGTCAAGATATGAGGCAGACTTAACTGTATTTGTAGTATCCTTTATCTCTAGTTCGATGGGATAGATTCGTTCAACATAGTCACCAAATTTTGTATTATTTAGTGAGAGAACATCATCTATATAGCGGAACGTAGAGTTAAAGGATATTGCTAACTTCTTATCTTTCTTCCTAAGAAGTTCCTGTATGAAGTCAGCCTCATAATAATAAAGAAACAAGTCGGCAAGAAGAGGGGCACAATTGGTTCCCATTTAAATTCCGACAGTCTGTTGAAAAACACGTCCTCCAAACGTAACAAATATGTTGTCAATCAAGAAATCAAGCATCTTGATAATGTCAGTTTCAGAGAATTTTTTGTTTGAATCAGAGTGATTCTTTACAAAGTAGGATTTATCCCTCCCCAAGACAAGATACTTGTATCTACGTTCGCCATTCTTTTTAATGAAACAAAGTAATACCAACTCTTTCAATTTGTCTTTTAGTTTGGAATGGGGAATACTTGTGTAAAGTGTAGAAAAGTCAAATGTTTTAATTCTATTGCAAGATGAGAGAGTCTTAGATATTATGTACTCTAAAAGATCTTTGGAATTTTTTAGTATCCACATCTGATTCACGCCACCTCTAGAATAGGCAGTTTCACAATAACTTTGGAGCCCGGCTTTGATTGCTGATAAAATAGATGTTAATAATTTAGAAAGAGGTTTCGTGGAGCACTTGGAAGACCCAGCAATATACCGTTGTTTGTAAGGACACTTATGTGTCATGCTGTTGGTTTCTCAATTGGGTTGACACTTTGTCATCCCAGGGTCTGTAAAGCTTATTAAGCGGTAAATAGGAAGTACTCTTTGTTGAAGGCCGAAAGATCTTTGTTCTTTGGTCTATGATTGATACTAGTAGTTATTGGCAATGATACCACATCTCCTTATTGTCACATTGGTAGTACATTCCGGGGAGGTGGAATGACCGTATGCATCAAGTATCTTGGTCACTGCCGATGATGTAATCATAGATACTTATTTCCCTCTGTCTTTTACATTTTTAGAAATCAAATTGAAGTCTTAGTTTGGTATATAAATTGTAGAATAGAGAATGTCAAAGAGTCAACAACCCGACCAAAAGCAAAAAAAAAAAAAAAAAACAACCGAAGGCCACCATTTCAAAGTATTTCATTGCAAATTAACTTTGCATTATATTTATCAACAATAAAAGATAAACGTAGGAAATGTAATTTTTTCATCAACGAAGGAAGATCAATTGAAATAAAGACAATAACAACTAATAATAGACGTGACGACAAAATTGCTGGTTATCAGCACTAAAGACTTTAATAAAGGAATAGGCTAATTTCCATTACTCATCAAGCGTGCTCAATACTCATGCTTTAACAGAATTCATCATCATTTCAATAGCGATATCTGTAACAAGAATTCTCTCCACTTCTAATTAAAAGTCGCAATACAAGACACAGAAATGTATTCATTAAAGCACGGAAAAGATCACAGCACGTCGATTGGCATGACGTTGCCCGATCTAGCCTCATTACATTAACAAGCACTCATACAAGCAACCTTATTCATTTTTGTTCATATCAATATCTAAAGAAATGTATTAATATTTTGTTCTGTGTGAATCCAACAATCGTATGATTGATGGGATGAGAAAAACTTGATTACACTTCCCTGGCTTCTGTTATCTTGAACAAACACCTCTGATCATATTTCACTTCCGACATACAGTCGTTTTCTTGATGTGTTTCCTTCACGCTATTCTCTAATTTTAATCAAATGTTCGAACAAGACTTATATGGTATTGTATATAAATTGTATTATTTTTGTACGAACCATTAGTCGGCATTTCAGAGAATTGTATTCCGCGATGATAATTTAAAAATTGGATAAAGGAATGAAATAAGTTATATGTAAATTCATTTAAACAAGATGTTATTTACTTGTTTTTATGTTTTTAGAGATATTAGATAGTTCATATATTCTAGTTTTTGTCTCTTGTAACAACGATTTAATATGGAGAAATCGGCCGAGACCACTGTATGGTGTAGTGTTCCAGGCTATAAAAGCAGCTAAGTTATTTAGAAATATAAATGTATGATACAAATTTAAGTGCGCTCGACTCTTAGTCCTTAGATAATTTCACCAAGTCAACTATGCTTTTTGTTTGGGAAAACATTATTTAATTGTTGGAAATGGAATTTATTTAGCTATTAGTACCTGCGAGTACTCCTAAGAATCATACCTGTGTTTTGGTCTTTTTGTTAGGTTTTTTTTTGTATGCTAAGTGCCGAACTTAATATATCAAGCCCTTTCCAGCTGTTTTTTTTTATAGTTTGCTTTAATATTCTGGTAGATGTAACACCGTCCCATCATAGGAGATCGAGGGTTGAGCGCTCACAAACATCTTACTCTGTCGTCTTAATTTTTGGTTTATTGTTTCTATAGTATGAATTAGGCCGTTGAGTTTCTTTACTGTATTGTTTCACATTTTGTATTGGCCTTTTGTGGCTTACTATTCGGTATGGGTTTACTCATTATTGAAAGCCGTATAATAGTGCCTTACAGTTGTTTACATTCTTGTCCTTTGGTCTCTAGTGGGTGGTTGTCTCATTGGCAAGAATACCACATCCGAGACCAAAAGATTGAATGCAAATAAATTAAATATTTAAGAGCTTTAGAACCAAAAGGGATAAACAATTGTCTATGTCAACTAATGTCTGAGAGAGTGTTGTAACAGTAGCCATTCGTTGTTAAGTATATTAATTACATTTATTAAATGACCTTTCGCAATAAAAAAACCTTTAAATTACGTCTGGACAAAATCACAACACTAGTGGTCTAACAGTTTACCGACAGCGTCAGAGACATAGCGGTACTGTATGATTAATACACTTATCTGGGTCATTTTTAAAAAATGTCGAATTTTGAAATTTTGAAATTGATTTAAAGTTACTTATTCAAACAAGCCTCGTCATAAGCAAATCAAAACAAACAGTACTTATAGAACAACATTTAAAAAAGATGCAATCTTGATAATGTCATACAAGAATATTTTGAAACATTTTATGATAGGTGGTGCAATATTTTGTCTCTCCTGTTACCATGTTCAAAAGAAATTTCGGGTTATTTAGAAAAGGTTTCGATAAAATTTTAAGCTTGTTTTTCGTAGCCAATAAGATGGTTTTCAAGAGTAAAAACTTCTATATATATTCATTCTGTGAATAAAAAAATTATTTGCCAATTTTCCATGTTGTACTGAAAAATGCCTCTAAAAATTGGTTTTCAAAGGTTATAAAAATAACCACCGGTAATGCAAGTCTAAGATAGCAATTCATAATGTTCAGCATTTTTTCTCTCTTTCAAATAAACCCAACATCAAGTAAATCCCTTGCATGTTGGTTTACTTTTGTCTTTATTTTATTGGTAACAGGAACGTACGTTAATGATATATCACTATATTAAGTTCTACCCTGTTACCTTTTTTGTCTATCCTGTTACCGATAGCAGTATTGCACCTGCAAATGCTAAATTGCGAAGATTAAGACGTTATAACCTTTAGACGAATTCAAACAACGAAACATTTCATTATGTGTGCAACTATATGTTATTATAAACTTTTTAAAGACGTTTCTGTCTACTATTGTCTATCCTGTTACTGTAACCATAGCAACCATAGTAACAGGATAGACAAATCTCTTCATTTTTGAATGCTGTTGTGAAATAACTACCCCCTCTGATGAAGTGATTATGTTTTTCTGTTGTGATTTTGGTTTCCAACACGTTATTGAACTTTTTACAAGTATAATATTTGTGTAATTAATCAATATGTTGGTAAAGCATAGACATGACAAAAAAGTACCCACTATTTTTTTTCACTAAATGTCTTGAATTTTTCTTTTCTCTACACTGTTATACAAGAAACGTGATGTGTTAAATGTTTAGTTTACTTTGCACTTTTGAAATCAACACTGACCAGATCAATATTCATAGGGAGAACAATTTAACGGCTGATTTAAGTAGCGGTACATGTACGCTGATTGAATTTAGTTTGTAGAAAAAGTGTTACATATAATAATAAAGAAGCTACGATTTTTCGTTGGAGTTATTATTAACGTTTTAAAAAAGTCCCTTTTGCAGATATCAAGTTGATCAGAAAATAGGAAAAAAATCATTTGAATTGTGCTATTCTGACACTGTATGCACATAAATTACGCAAAAATCGGACTTAAATATATTTTAATCTTATCAAAATAGATCTAAATCGTGTTTATTATTAATGTTCTGACTCATAAATCCTACAAACTTTCATTTAAACACTTACACCTGCATTTTCCATGAGAAATAAAATTTTTAGCATGGGTGTACTGAAAATTCGACATTTTTTGAAAATGACCCATCTATTAAAACGCTCCATACCGATTCAGTAGGACAATTCAACTTCTAAAACCCCAAATAAAAACACGGAATTGTACTTCAATTCATCAAAAAGACATGCGCACATTTACAGAAACATACAAAACAAGAAACTAAAGTGTTTGCAATATATATTGACAGATTAGTTTTTTTTTAGAAATGGTACGAAATTAGGAGCTCCTGAAGCCCATTCATTTTTTAATCCTTATCATGTCAAACCGACCTCCTGGAAATCATCATGATATTATGCAAATTAGTTTTTAAATTTATTACCCTCCTTGATAGCCAAGACAATAATTACAAATTTGTATACATGATTTTCATCATATTAGTCCTTGATATATTTTGTACTTGTAGGTTTTGTTTTAATCTTTCTAAATTGTTGAAATAAATAATATTAAAAAGTGTTTAAATCACACGGGGATTCTGAAGACATGATTTGTCAATACTTAACCGACAATATTTTTTTTAGACATGACAAAGAATATAAAATTCAATTTACTTTCTTTATCTCCAAAAAGCCACAGAAATTCAATTTCTTTTTTAAAATGTATGGTAATTGATGATTACTTTTTTCTTCTCCAGTAGGTTTTATTTTTCTCATTAGTCTCCATTATTTCAATCTGCTTGCTTAATCTTCTGGTGAAAATGTTGTCTTCAAAAACTAATCCTGAATTCGTTTCCTCAGTACCATAGGGACAAATGAATCATTTTCTCTCACTAAACTTCATCTTCCCAATGTAAGTTTCTTGATGGGATATTTCATCTTACTATTCAATTTACACAGTTGTCACGTCTTTTCATAGGGAAATTGATGCACGGAAACGATCAAAGCAGTTTAAGAAAATAAATCACTGGAAAAAACAAGACCAAAAACAAGAATCTTTTATCGGTCTAAAGAACGTCTTTTAACGTTGTATATACTGAATCCATTAATAACATTTTACTTTTATTCTACGACCATTCATCTTGTCTAAATATAAATGCAAAATAGTGCTGAAAACTTAACACTAGCTATTAGTAATGATTTTGCCTTACAAATCAATCTAAATTGCGATCTGTGACTTGAAGAGGAACCGAGTCCAAAGTTCAGAACGATAAAAGTATTGCTGTATTAGAGTTAATACAATAACGAACATTGATTCTGGGCGATAACTTCAAGCGTTTCATTGTATCTGCTTGCCGATTACACGATGGCACTCTTGGGAATCTAGACTAGGAATATTTATCAATGCTTCGACAGTGACTGCTTCTTGGGTTTCTGAAAAGAAATCATCCATTAAGATGGAAGCTGGAAAATTAAAGGTTAACCAAATGGAAAACGCAAGATTAGTTTGTTTCTATAAAAGGTTTAATGATTTTTATTGCAATTTTTTGTTCCAGACTCACTTTATCATAAAACATTTTGATGTATGTATCATTCAAGTTTGTCAAATAAATGTGGTTATGAGGGTACTATGGCATTTTTGAAAAATATTATAGTACATGAACTTTAAAATAATGGAGAAAATAAAAATCTTTAATGCCATGTTTTTCATCCTGAGAACTTAAGCAAAATCTAAAAACGTTAAAAAGAAATCGATTTTACATGTTTGAACTTTAAAAGCATCATTTATGTGTTCGCTTGCTTAAACTAGACTCATTGAAGTAATCAAAAAATAAACATAGGTACAAAATGTAGGCTTTTGATTTAAGTGTTGGTTTGATCTCATTTCACAAAATTAAAAGATTTCATAGTTGTGATTTGTAAAAAAAAAAACGAGATCTATATAGTTTCTTCAGAACACGGTTGACGTATAGCCATACGGATGACCAAACAGTAGACAATGCAAATAAGTCACTAAAACATCTTCCACAAGCCAAACGGACAGAACCAGTTATGCAAATATTCATTTACAATTTTATAAATTAATATTATAAAAACGCTTTTATAACTAATAAAGCAGTATCAACAGATTGAAATAACAACTGTAACCATTTTCACAGTTTTTTGAAAACTAATCTGTACAAGAATAAGTCTGGCAATAAATCTTCCGTAGAATAGCGAGATAAAACAACAAAAATTCTCAAAGACATAAAACTGTCCAGTACACTTAAACCAAAAAAAAATATTACTCTCAAAAAAATATTACTCCCGAATTTTTGAAATTTTCGTGCAGTCTATACGAACAAATTGCCATTGCACAAATGTATCTAGTATTCGACGTCCACCAAAGGGTTTTGATCAAACTGGCCTATACTGTGAAGGGAAGTGTACGTTTTTGCTCCACGATCAAGGCATTGCTATGACTTTGAGATGAAGAACTGCAATACATGCGTTTTACCATTTGTCTGGGTTTTGTCAATTGTGTGTATGAATTTGTTGTCAAGTATAGTTTTATTTTTACAACATTCACTTTCAATGATAGCGGTGGACAATGGACAGTTCAGAAATTATCTTTCTTATACAGGCATCACTTGTATTGAGATAAACTAATTTAACACACGATCTCTAAATGTATCAGAACTGACCGATTGATATTTGTTGCTTAACGTCCAGTGGCAAATAAATGGATGTGGAGACAGTAATGACCATACAGACAATGTACATAACATGACATCGGAAAGTATTTAACTTTTGTTGGAACCAAATAGAAACGGAAAATCAGATCAATTCTTTAGCTTATCACTTAATCTAATGGGTATGTACAACTTAATAAAGATGTGCCGGATCGACAAGACAAGAGCTCCACAAGTCGGAAAACATAAACTGAAACATAAAAGTAAAACAATCCATTAATAACATTAGAACATTCAATAAATAAGGACAGCGTCTGAAATAATGCCAGAAATAAAGTCCTAATTGTTCTTATGTTCTATACGTGTTGTTCAATTTAATGGAAATTTATGAAGATATTTGGCATCCAAGGCAATAAATACCAATACTGTTCAGTACTTCGAATCAAATTGTAGCCGTTGGATAATTAGAACAACAATCCCATTCGAGACTTAAAAAATCGTATCTATAATGAATTTTTAGAGTCATTGTTTTTATAAATTAGACAGCAAACTGTAGTAAAGTTAGCAATTATATGGGAGAAAACGGGCTATTTCTGAATACCATGACCATAAAAAATAATGAAAGGATTGTAAAGTGTTCATATACAATTTTTGTTGAATAATGCAAGAGACTGTTAATAGTTTCTCTATTTTGTGTTTTGATTTTAGAGTACATATCCATTAATTTCATTTGTTGTAGACTGAATATAAGTAAGCATTTTATTATGGCTTTACGGATTTCTTGATAAAACAGTGACAGTGCTAATCCTCTAAACTAAGTCTTAGCATATCCCTAACTTTTGTTTATTTATGCGTATATACATATACCTAAAATCAACTTTATGCATATTAATGAAAATATTTACAGGTTACATTTTGTAACTGATTGTTGTTTTAACGTTTGCGAAGTAATGTCATGTAAAAAATGCTGATCTATAATAATAATAGACGTCGTATGATTTTCAATGAGATAACTATCTACCAGATGTGCATGTAAGCAACTATAGGCCTTAGCGGCCTTAATCAATAAGCAAAACCCAAACCGTATAGTCAGCTACTTAAAGGCCCGAGCATGACAGAATTGTAACAATTTTACTTATAATATACTATGAAATTACTGGGTTACTAACACTTGTTTTTCATCTAGAAAATAAATGAAATATTGCCACTGAACGTGAACCAAGGGTTATTTGCGTACCATGTGTGCATGCTATTATGAAATCCTCCATGGTCAACCGTAGGAATTGTATTGTGTACCTCGGCTATGATAGAAGTCTTTACATATCATATATCATATGTTACCCTTAGTGTTTTCTTTAATATTTGCTCTTGTGCTTATTATTACAGATCAACTTTAGCGATTTATTTTCGGTTCACATTGATGCTATTATTGTCGGCTGTATGGTTATCTTGACAGCTTTGTTCGTCAAACTCCTCCGCTTTTGAATCTGGTGGGATAATGTGATGGCGGTGTCAGTTCGTCCTTCATCGGATACTGCTCCTGAATCGTTCTACAGAATTTTGTAAAACTTTAATAGAACCTTACTCACGTGTACACTTGCTCCTCATCTTTTATTTCTGCATTCGAATGATTTAGTGTTTACTTTTCATAACATGGACTTTGTCACACTACAGTGCACGTTTGTATCCGCTTCTAATAGATACGTCATCAAAATTATTTTTTTTTCTTAGAGTCTTTATCTTATTTTTACTGTTATTTTACCAAGATAAAACGTAACATAAAGAAATATGTCTTGAACATGGATATTTCTCTCCCTATTAAACGACAGAGTTCTGCATGCTCAAATACGTCAAATTCAAATCTGCCATTAAATAGTCAAAGTTATCTATCATTGAAGACATATCTCGCATGAAATATTGGGACAATTTACGCGAAATGTGTCAACTTCAGAGCTTCTCTATTGTTCAGTGGTCCATATTATATATTTAGCTATTTCGTTGAAGGGTTTCCGAGTAATTGAAACCTAAAGAGTGTAATTTAAAAAACTTTGGAGATATTTCAATTCGTTAGAATAAAATCTATGAAACAAATATATTACTCAGTCCCAGATACTACCATTGAAAGGCACTCCTGAATGAAAAAATATTTATGTTTATTTTATTTATAAATTGTAAATTTAACATATTTTAAGTTATGGAACAAAACATAAACCAGTCAACTATAGTTTGAATCCTTAACATCGACTATCACTTCTCGAACACGGACACTTTGAAGTGTGTCACATTTAGCAGGAACTTACCACCCATCCTCATACTTTCTTGATTTTGATTATCCCTATTGAATCCTCATTCTTTCTTGATTTTGTTATTTACATCCATAAAATAATGCCTTATTTATTATTTAGAGAAATTCCTACAAATGGACGGAAACAATTATTCTCTTTTTTTTGTATACTTGAGACATACATAATGTATTCCATGTCGTTGTTTCTATAGTATGAATATATATTTTTTCTTCTTTTAAAAGACTTAATCTGATACATTTTTAAAAGTCATTTGTAGTTGTGCTATTTTGTACACGATTATAATATAGTGTTATTAAAGCATTTTGCTTCAATTTGGCATAAATGATGTGCATTGAGGCTGTGTGCCTTTTAAAAAAATTAAAGATGTAAATCATTAATACTTTTGAGAAACTACTAAAAAAGTAAATATCAATATTGACTTTTGGATATTTTATAATCTGATCCTCAACAAAAATGAAGAAAATCTATCGAAACAAGCTTTAAATCTAGGTGTAATTCAATAAACTGATTTCAAACCATTTATCTTACAATTCTGATTCTAAATTGTCAATTCTTTTTCAGATAAAAGTCAACAGCTTTAAAAAAACAAATCCGCCAGGTAGAACGAAAAAGATAAGGAAACTATAGAGCACTTCAACGGTATCGAAACATCCAGTTAGATTTTCTATTCAGCAGTCGAAAGGCAAATAATGGAATCAATTGTAGTATCGACCCCTTTGAGATGTTGTGTCATTATAAAAAGACCCGATGACAATTAGAACAACAATAAAAGAATCACGTGATTATTGGCAGACACTCTTATATACAATTACGGGCGTCAATATCATTCGCTATTGGGAATCATATTTATTACGGACATATTAGGTTAACTTGGAAAGACATACATTATTGAAAAGAATATCTCAAATCACTACTATCCCGCCTGTTGTTAACACTAGAGCATACTTCGGAAATATTTTGATTTCTAATGTCGTCTGCCAAATCAAAACTTGTCACAGTTTCTGAGGATAACTATTGACAATTAGACATTAGCGGCGATTAAAGAATCTTATTACTTGTAATTCTCCAATGAATAATAAAGAAGCAAAAACTACTTATTGAACGAACGACATAAGGAAACAGTAATTTGTTTGTGCATTTATCCGTCTAAATTGAACTTCGTATCTCAACAAACTGATAGAAGCACACTGATAAAATAGTGTTGTCTCAGACGTTTGCCAATTGGATTATGTATTTTTTTTTTATTCTCAATAAGGATTGCTGAATCTTAATTTGATTTTGATGGCAGATAACAAGGATGTAAAAGTTAAAGTCATCGATATAAAAAAAGTATAATGATGGTATTTGAAAACAATTTAATCAACCAATAGCAGCGCGCGCATAAGTCTAGATATTCAGACATTACTTGGATTGGGCATACTATATATAGAGAATTACTTTTCTTTCAGTTTGTGATATACTCTTGGCGACAATTTACATGATTTATTCCAAAAGAAAAATTAAAACGTTTAACTTTTACTGTTTTCTTACATTTGTTAAAAATATCTGATAAATTCCAAATGCCACAGGGACAGGTGGACATGGACGTGGTTGTGGCCAAAATATTGTCACTTATCATACTGACAGTATGTACCGTACTTTTCGGACTTTTTCCGTGTAGACTTATGCAGTATTTTGCAAAAATAATCATATCAAAAAAGAAAATGTTCGACTATATGATATCAACAATGAAATGTTTCTCTGGTGGAATATTCCTTGGGACCTGTTTCCTCCATCTTATTCCAGAAACAAGAATAAAAGTAGGAGAAGTTATGATGCAGATTCGTTCGGATTCATCATATCCGGTAGCAGAACTTTTAACAATGGCGGGATTTTTTGGTGTGATATTTACTGAACACGCAATAAGAGCTTTATACAAAAAAGTTCGAAGACTTACGAACAGACAAAATGATTGGAATAGTAATGAAATTTTACCAACATTTGGTTGTGGTTCGAACTATAGGGAAAGTCAAAGTGAATTTGACTGTCATAGTATAAACACAGGTGTCCAGGATGAAACTTTAAAACTTGAACATGCCAGCGATGTACATGAAGACAATCAGGATATAATACATGATACATTGACAATGGAAATAGAGCCTGCACCTCTTCAGGACATGGAGGTGAAAAGAGTTGTGTCCGAGTTCAGCCGCGAAGGAGGGGACACAAGTAAAGGACAAATAAGGTCTGTACTCTTTATTACAGCTTTATCGTTTCATGGTGTATTTGAAGGAATGGCATTGGGTTTACAGAGTTTAGAAAGTAACGTTTGGGTATTGTGTTTTGCTATAACAATTCATCGTGGAATTTTGGCGTTTGGCATGGGACTTCAACACATGCAGAATGAAGAGAGACATAGTACTATCGTATTTAGTATCTCATCCTTTGCTGTCATAGCAGCCCTAGGAATTATTATAGGTATTGCCATTTCAACTGGAGCTCAACTTTACACGGACGTTAATGTTCCGAATGCTATTTTGCAAAGTCTTGCAACGGGTACGTTATTTTATATTATATTTTTTGATATACTTTATAAAGAAATGACTGGAAACAAGGATGTTAAAAAGATTTCTTGTACATTTGTCGGCTTCTCTGTGATGGCTATTGTGTTCGCAGTTACCAGACAATAAAAATTGACAAATATTTTTTGTTCTATTTATTTGATTCCATTTATGTTCGTAATAAGTTATCGATATTTGATTTCCCCTCTTTAATCAGGCCAATATCAAGCATGCAATATTTTTCACTTTTTCCGATTGATGATTGCCGAGAGTGCATGCATTGTAGAACACGTTATAATTTCCTGTAATTTTGTGTCTTCTTATCAAATAACATGGTACTTGCGTTTTACTTTACGAATATTGCTTAACACAATGTAAATTGTACCTTTTAGTCATGCCAGAAAATAAATTGTTCTAGACAATACAATATTCACCAGAAAAAAACAATAAATCATTCTCGTTTTGTTCTTCGGGGATGATTCAATGTGAACTATGAAGATGATGCGTCCACCATTGAAGAGTTTGAATAACATTTATCATTGGTCGTAATAACACAAGATTAAAACAAATTTAACCAATTTTACTTCAATCACCAGTATATGTTAGACATTTATTTAAAAGTCGGGGTGAGGTATAAATTCATGACACAAAATATACTTTAAAAGTTACAAAAGCAAAGTAACATTGATGTTCTCCTCATCAGTCACAGTCAGGCCTCAATATGGAAAAGAAGCTTAATTCTCACTGCAAGTTAAAGACAATTCCATTTAGCACCAGTTTGAGTGGAATCCTCTGCTAGATAACAAACACAGATACGGGGTAATATCAACAAGTTGAAGACTAACACTAAAGGTTATTTCCTTTTTACTTTTAATTCTTGCCTCTAGAATACCATTTCATAATAACGAAAAACAATAAATAAAACTATGCAATTGGTCAGATCAGTCGAAAAACATACAACTAATACAGTGTTTTCATGCATATTGATATTTGATTTGTGTGTGTGGGTGAAACCCTTCTCAGGAGGATAAATTATTACACAGATCTACATAATTTAAATCATAGTGTAATTTAAGCAAGTAAAGATATCGCACATTTGCATATAAGACTTCGATGATCCTTATTGAACTGTCTTGACAGAAATATATGCACTACAATTAAAGTAGTTGGCATGATCCAAATTAAAAGAAACTAGAATCATAGTTACTATCTCTTATAGCTACAATACACGTCTTCTACATTTACACATACAGATAGTATGAGGGTCTGGATGAGGGTCCTTCATTTCTGTATTCTTTAATTTTTTAAGCCATTTTTCTCTATTTTTTATACTTTTTGCCCATTATTCTCTATTTTTTATAATTTAGCATCTCATTATTCTCTATTCTTTATTTTTGGGTCAATTTTTCTCTATTCTTTCTATTTTTTGCCCATTATTCTCTATTTTGTAAACCCCAATCCACACCCTGATAGTATGATATAGAGTAAGGATCATGTGTAGAAATGACGGTGAAAGTGAATATGTCAAAATTAATTCAGGGAAGATCAATCGATGTGTTATTAACCTTTAAAGGAAAAAAAGTACGACACTGGAAAGCGTATCATTAGGAAAAGGAAATTTCGCTAAAGATTTAGGACAGTATTGGGTGTTCCGATAGTAGCTTGTAACGTGTGTGGTTAGATGTATAATCGCATTTGATATACGGACACAAACATAATAAATAACCTGAAATTCTTTATATACCTGTCCCAAATCTAGACCCTGTAATTCAGTGGTTTTTGTTTGTTGCTGTGTGCCATGTTTGTTTTTCGTTTAGTGTTTAAGCATAAATCAGGCCGTTTTTTTCGGTTTTGAATTGTTTCAACTATTGTCATGTCGGAGCCTTTTGTAGCTTACTATATGGTATTGGCTTTGCTTTTTGTTGAAGGCCGTACGGTGATGTAAAGTTGCTTACATCCTCGTCCTTTTGTCTCGGGTGGATATTTGTCTCTTAAGCAATCATATCACATCTCCTTATGTTTATACAGATAAAAAAATTAGTCACAATATAAAAAAGAACCACAGAGTTTTACAACCATGAAATAAAACAGCAACTGAATATCTTGTACAGTTAAAAAGGAAATATGATAATTCGGTATACGTTTCGACTAAATAAGGATACATTCAAATGAAAAAAATTGACAAAAAAACACCTATAAATTGTGTACGATAAAATTTTAACTTTTAAATGTAAAAAAAAATATGTAAAAACCCAGCTATCATTTTTGGATTTTATCAGTGTTTATTATTAAATATGTAGAAGTCTGTAGAAGTCTTTTTGAATCATTATCTCTAAAACAATCTAACAAATGTTATATCTCTTTGTAGCTTCTAAAATTTACACACAAATAGTGAATATTTTATAAATACGTGTTTTTAATGAAACAAACATATGTCGTATTCAATTGATCATAAACATAAATGATATTAAAGATAATAGTTATAAATATTTAATATTCAACATTTGCTCGTATTTGTTTTGGCGTATCAATTACTATTCAAATTATTTCAAGGACAATTTGATGTTTAAATCTGAAAATAGGTTTACATTCAGTAGACTTGTCAAAAATATTGAAAAAAGCGTTTGAATTAAATGATTATTTCATATCATTAATGGCAATTTAAAACCCGATTTATTTATTTTTCCTAATATTTATTCCAGTGACATATATGTCTTCCCGAATATGAAAAGGCTATGCCTGTTATAGTCTTATAAACAACTTATCTATCCTTGGGGTTTGTAATAGGACGGTATAGACAGTTCTTCCCTGTTGCTGAAAAACGAATGTTGACCTAGAACGTCTTCTGGTGTTGTTCTGTTGTTGGTTTGATGTCTCATGAACTTAATATACTCCACATTTCCCGTTATTCACGTGAATATAACCATGTGACACTAGAAGAATAATCACTGGATCACAGTGCTCATTGTAAGCAAAAAGGGAAAGAACAAATAAAACAAAAGTTGTAAAAAAAAAACTGAAAGGCACTTTTGAAGTATTACACCTTCTGCTTCAATTTATTATTGCATAAATCTTACTAGGACTGAAATAGAATATCAGCAGTAACTTTCAAGTAACCTTTTTGTCCCGCTTCCCTCATTAAAAAATCGGATTGGTAACTTTACATACTTAAGCTGTTAACTGTGCAATTACCCTATATCAATTCTTACGTAAATATATATATAAATAGTAGAATTGGTATGATTAACAATGTCTAAGTTGCCACTAGTAAGTTCATTTCAACTAAAACTTAAGCAAAAGAACATTTGAACAAACCCATGTTGTCCTTTATTCTTGTTAGTTACATTATATCTTTAGTTTGTAATAATGGAATTTTTCTATGCGTATTTCATTTTAAGGGGGTGTCAATTGGGCAGGTTGTAAATTTAAATTAGATAACCCGTTTTTGGTGTTGCCACTCTCTGTAACCAATCTTTGAGGGGTCAATTTATAATGTTGTTGATAAAAATTCCTGATCATAACCAATATATCATTCTTTTTTTCAAGTTGCAGTCAACATTTTCTAGCCCTCGGCCTACTTCGTATAACCTACTAATTTGATTTATTTGAGTCGTATGATACTTCAATTAAACAAACAATTTTAATATGTTGTATATACTTGACAGGCTTAGTTCTACTATAAAACACGTTTTCAACTTTTTCAATTTTTTTCGCAATGCTCTTCAACTTCGTAATTAATTTATTTGATTTGAGCGCCACTGATGAGTCTTATGTTGACGAAACGCGCGTCTGGTGTAACAAAAAAAGTTTAAGCGCGGTATCTTCGACGAGTTTGTACATAGACTTTTTTTTAAATAAAATAAATTATTTTATCGAATTCTTCAAAAAAAAGTACTGCCATCGAATTATTGTCTTCCTTACTCTAATTCGCAGACAGCTTTTCTGCATGTAGTCCCTTTTGCAACGACACCTTTCGTAAGAAATTTGGCAACCGCATATCGCAAGTGCGAGGGGAAAACCGCGACGAAAGAAAAGGTAAACAAACGTGGAAGAAAGATAATAGTATTATTAAATCGATTCTGAAAGAAAATGTTAATACACCAAACCATTTAATAACTATCATGATTAATAAATTAACCTAATAAATGGGAACGCAATGTAAATATAGAAACCCCAAATATATCTCGCTCTATCATCTCACTTATTTTTCACGTGCCCCATGATTCTGTGTTAATTGTTTATCAAAAGGTAACGACCAGTAAACTTCCGAACCAAAAACCCGAATGTTAATTAGCAGTCAAAATTTTCGATCAATAATCACAGTCAGAATGAAATATTGTTGTGTCTATTATACGGTATGGATTTTTAATAAATGTAAAAAAAAAACAAAAAAACACATGTATATACAGAGGACATGCATTGGTTCAATAATTTTCTTAGCATTATAATAAACAGAAACTTGTTTTCCTATGTCTCCAATACGCACTTAATGACTCACTAACATATAATTGAAAAAAAAAACAACATCAAAATGGAGACAGGAAATGTTTATTGATAAAATATTGTTGACAAATTAAATGCCATTTCGTAAAACAAGTATGAACTTCTCATGTAAAGTATGTGGAAAAAAAAACTCATTTCTAAATAAAAGCTTTATAACTCATATACGACATTTCAAGCAATCGTCATAAATCAGAAGGGAGCTCTGTTCTACAAATATTTCATTGTGTTTTATTATGACAAAAAAATGGTAAGGTAAAGTATAACTGGCCAATATTTATAAGTAAAGTCCCCAAAACCAAAAAGGGACCTTTCAGGCTTTTAAATTGTATCAAAATATCATGAAAATCAGCTGTCATTGACAGAGTCAAAGAAAATTTGACGTATTGTAAAATCTATAACGCATCAACTTCTCTCTGGAATCCCATTTCAATATATTAATGAAAATAGTATACATACTCGTGTGCATTTCATATTGTTGTAAAGAGAAAATATTACAAAACAGATTTTTCCCTTCTTTATTGTAAAACTCACCCTTCTTTCGGTCCCCCGAAGTACCCCTTAATAGTACCCCATGCAATACAAAATATTTTACCCCTTTTAAGAATCCCTTGCACAAACAAAATACGTAATGTTAAACTATACATGTAAGCATTAGATGCCATTTTTATGGCAAGCCGTTTTACTATTTATTCTAACTTCAAGATATCTCATATAATATATCAAGTTTTTATAAGTTGTCTTATAAATTATATGAGATATCTTATAATCTATATAAGATATCTTATAAAGTTTATTATCTTGTTAGAATAAATAGTAAAACGGCTTGCCATAATTTTTGAAAGCCATAATGTGACCTACAGTGGATAACCTTCTACGTCATTTGGTCTCTTGTGGAGAGTTGTCTCATTGGCAATCATACCACATCTTCTTATCTTTATATAGAAATCTTAAGAAGAGACATTGATTGTCGAAATACGTATCTGGTGCAGTAAAATTGGTACCGTTTATGTTTTTGATAAAATTTTGCAAAGATTCCAGGTTTATAATTTTGTATGCCAGAAGCGTACGTCTACAGAAGACTGATCAGTGACGCTCGAATTAAAAAGTTAAAAGGCCAAATTGGGAGGATGAAATCATCATGATTTTAAAAGAATTTGGCCGAAAACTTTAGAAAGCAGGTAAGATAATAGTTATTTAACCTGAAAATTCAACCTGCAAGGTGTTTCCCTATATGCATACAAATCATGAACCATCTCTTCTTGTATCTTTATTTTTATTTTGAGTCTTGCTTTTTTACGATTTTTCGTTATTTTATATAGCAATTATAATATGGTTACGCTTCCGATTTTCAAACTGAAAAGGCCGAAAGTTTTCGAAGTAGACAATGTTCATTTGTACACGGACAGAAGGCAAAAACATGTACAATTCACCTATATGCGGACAAATTGTTGATTCGACAACGGAATTGGCACATTTGCATTTTTATTTTTGGGGCCTGTATAATCCTATTTTAATGGCTGTCGTCATGATAAGCCTAAAGGCAATATGGCCGCTATGCAAATTAGCAAAGTACCCCAAATTTTGATATATGTTATAATCTTCCTGATGATTAATTCCGATATTGCTTGCATTTTTATTCCGGTACATGCACATAAATTTGAAGAAAAAAGCCTTACATTTATTATACATGTCATGATTATGTAGGCACCTTCAAAAAATATTAAGTCTTCATACAGACCAGTAATGGTACAGATGTATCGAGGATCAAAGAGGTCAACAAAGATAAAATGATACTTACATAAAAACAAGTATCAAAATTAATCGTCATGAAAAGGAATTCCCGATGATTGTAATTTTAAAAAGTAATTCTTAATGGAGGACACATTAAAGACTGAAACCCAATTTATTTTCAATATAGCCTATGGAATAGAAATTCACCTGTAAAATCAATGTCAAACCCAAAGCATTAGCCTGTTAACAAGCATTTTCACTTAAAACATGATTTAATACAAAGACAATTATTGAAAAAAATATTTCTTTCTTGATATCATGTTTTAAAACGTGCAATTTTCGTTTTTCTCACTGCAGAAAGCTTTTGTTTTCAAATATAGGTTTTAGATTTAAATGTTAAAACTAGGACTATCATACTTACATCACTATATTATGTCCCAGGTTAAATATAATAGTTTATATTAAATATTTATATTTTAAACTATCCATGCACAATAAAAGATAGAATTATCATGTCAATTGTAACTGTATATTGATATATAAATATTGATGGAGAATGTTAGCAAGAGAGTTCCAAGTGAAAGTTGAAATCGACCCTTCATAAATTTTACGGACGGCATCATGAGTTGGTTAACCGTTATGGAATATCCGTTTCACAGATGACAACGGATATGTTCCAATTGTCGTAACTACAATCCCGTCCCCTTTTCCCCGAATGTGAATGTGACCTACCGAATTAGATTTATCACCGGATTTGTATTAACATGAGCAACACGACGGTGCCTCATGTGGAGCAAGATCTGCTTACCCTTCCGGATCACCTGAGATCACCTCCAGTTCTTGGTGGGGTTCTTGTTGCTCAGTCCTGTTGTGTTTTTTGTACTTGTCTTTTCGTTTTTAGCCATGGCGTTGTCAGTTTATTTTCGACTTATGAGTTTGAATGTCCCTTCGGTATCCTTCGCCACTCTTAAAATGTGATATATGCCAGTAGAAGTAGAGCTATCTATTATAGGAAAGTGACCAAAACGGTATGTTTTGTATTCTACACACCTGGTTCTATGGCCAATCTTAAGGAGATGTGGAACTATCGCCTTTGAAATAACTATTCATTAAAGACCGAAGTGCAAAGAAGTGAACATTTGCAGGTCACATGTAATTGGCATAATTATCAAGGTTTAAATGTTAATCACAATGTTAATCACACTAACAAACATGACGAATCCAACAAAAGGTCTAAATGTTCAAGAGACACTCTTATATAGAAGAGAGGCGAAAATAATCAAACTCATAAGTAGTAAACGAACTGACAGTGTCATGACAAAACACGACAGAGATAATCAAACTCACAAGTAGAAAACGAACTGACAGTGCCATGACAAAAAACGACAAAGAGATAATCAAACTCATAAGTAGACAACAAACTGACAGTGCCATGACAAAAAACGACAAAGAGATAATCAAACTCATAAGTAGAAAACGAACTGACAGTGCCATGACAAAAAACGACAAAGAGATAATCAAACTCATAAGTAGAAAACGAACTGACAGTGCCATGACAAAAAACGACAAAGAGATAATCAAACTCATAAGTAGAAAACGAACTGACAGTGCCATGACAAAAAACGACAAAGAGATAATCAAACTCATAAGTAGAAAACGAACTGACAGTGCCATGACAAAAAACGACAAAGAGATAATCAAACTCATTAGTAGACAACAAATTGACAGTGCCATGACAAAAAACGACAAAGAGATAATCAAACGCATAGGTAGACAACGAACTGACAGTGCCATGACAAAAAAACGACAAAGAGATAATCAAACTCATAAGTAGAAAACGAACTGACAGTGCCATGACAAAAAACGACAAAGAGATAATCAAACTCATAAGTAGAAAACGAACTGACAGTGCCATGACAAAAAACGACAAAGAGATAATCAAACGCATAAGTAGACAACGAACTGACAGGGCCATGACAAAAAACGACAAAGAGATAATCAAACGCATAAGTAGACAACGAACTGACAGTGCCATGACAAAAAACGACAAAGAGATAATCAAACGCATAAGTAGACAACGAACTGAAAGGGCCATGACAAAAAACGACAAAGAGATAATCAAACGCATAAGTAGACAACGAACTGACAGGGCCATGACAAAAAACGAAAAACAACAGTATATAAAACACAACATAGAAAAACTAAAGACTGAGCAACACAAGCCCCACAAAAAACCTGAGGTGATCTGAGGTGCTTTAGAAGGGTAAGCAGATCATGCACCACATGTAGAATTCTGCGTTAATCTGGATACAATGAGATGTCTAATGTAATAGCAAACTGTCGGATAGAGTATAAGTTCTCAAAAAATGCGTTTTCATTATATAGAATACATCAATTATACTGGTCACATAATTTGCTTGTAGTGTATAAATTATTAACAATGAATGAACTGCCATGTTGACAGCAATTTGGGTTTTCTATTGAAAGGCGCTTTCAGGCATTTTTTTACCAGCCACATTCTATGCATATTTTCCAATCTATCAAGGACCATAACTCTGAACGGCAAAAATGAAAATCGACAATATCATACTAGACCATCTTTTTGTCATCAGTAACAGGATATTAAAATTTCAAGAGCATTGGTTGAACGGTTCATAAGTAATTGCACGGAAACGACATAAAGTGCCATTTTTCAATTTATCAAGAACCATAACTCCTAAACGGTAAAAGAGTAAATCGTCAATATCGAACTTGACCTCCATTTTGTCATTAGTATCAAACATTATTTGAAAGCATCGGATAACGGTTCATAAGTTATTGCACTGAAACTGCTGGCAGAGGTCCTACCGGCCTTGCGCACGCCCACCCACCGTCCACTTCAACAATTTTATAACTGAATGTTTCCTTCGGAAAACCCGGTTTAAAATTAAATCTTAAAGGAAACAAAATACTAGACGTTTTGTATTTAGTTGACATAGGATGGTTTGTATATCAAAATCAATTCAGTGCCAATAAGTGAACAATTACAGGTCACATGTAATGGCGTAATCATAAGGTTTTAAGGTTAATTACAATATTAAACACAGATTTACAAATCAGATGACTCTTTGTCTTTAATGCGTTTGCACCATTACTGTCCGTATGTAGCACATTGTATGTAGAAGCTTGATGCGATTAGACAGAATTTGAGGGTGTCTTCATAATAAAAAAAGTTAAACATTGCATTTTTTTTGTAAATATATATATATGTGATATTAAAAAAATGACGTTCTTATTGTCGCTACCTTGTTGGTTTTTTTTACATTTTTATCACGTGACAACATCGTTTAGAAGCTTGTTTTTGTTTGAAAGTCGACCAACAATGTCTTATTTCTGTAGACAAATGTACATTGAAGGTCACAAAAATAAATTACTTTAGACGTTAGTTTTTAGACAATCCTTGAAGTTATTTCATATTACATGCAAAACCTTTACATGGAAAAAGAAGAAACCTTAAAATACATGAGACTCGTTTGAAATACAAAACAAGTTCGGTAGAAACACAAAAATATAGAACATCAGAAGTAATATCTTAATCATTGTGTTCCCATTTTTAACTTATGGTTGTTGCTGCTGTTTTTCTTGGTATAGCTTGATTTTACAATTGTTATATCCTAGGATAATTGGTGAATATCACGAATGACCGCATTGAACTATACTGGCGACTGTCGTGTATTTGCATGTGAGAAATTTTGCTCGGTAAAACCATTTCAACAAATATTCATTTGTCATTCCAGTTATTTCAAAAGTATCGAATTCCTTTTTTCAATATTCTAATAATTAAATATTTTTCATGTTTCTGAACTTATTGAATGTTGTGAAAACGTTTGAATTTTGGGACCGTTTTACTATTTCTTCATAATACGAAATTAAAAATATTTACAAGTAAGTACAAACCAGTTGAAACCCTAATTGGTTTAAAGGAAGTAGACATCCACTTAGACAATAAAAGCTCAATATTGTAGTATGAATAAAGGAAGATTTGGGGGTATACGTCAATGGGACAGCAACCTAACGAGAAAACTAACTAAAAGACGTCTAGATGGCAACAATAGACAGGTCTTCAACAAAAACATGTGTCTATCCAATATGTCTAGATATAAATCGTCCTGAATCAATAAAAATTTCGAATGAATTAAAAAGAAAAAATCAAAGATCTGCCATTAAGATCCAATTAGAAATATCTATATAAAGACACACGACTGCTACTGACGAGGTTTCTGACTTGGGACAGGCGCATGCAAATTGTGGCGGGATTATTAATATCAACCTTCCCTCTTTTTAATCTTGATAAGTATTAAACAAGAGGCTGTCAAATTGACAGCAAACCGGATTTTCCTGCATGAAAATGATATTTGCAAATCTGGACCCCCAAACAGGATCAAGTAAAAAAAAATAATTGAACATTGTTGTCTTGTTTCTTCAAACTATCACACGATTTTCATCTAAACCTTTTCAAGTTATCGCATGGACAACGGTCTTAACTTTACGCTACTTAAAGGTCTATAACTCATCAACAATAAAAACTAAAATCGTGAAAATCCAATTTGACCTTCATTAAGTCATAGGACAGGAAACAACATATCTAAATTCGAAAAGATTTCGTCAAAGCGTTTTCAAGTTATTGCACGGGCACGTTTGGCAGTCGCCCACCCGGCCGCCCGCCCGCCTGTCCGCCCGCCGTACATCACCAAATTGATAACCGATCTTTTCCCGCTTTGTAAATCCGGTTAAAAACGAACATAAAAAGATCATACAAATTAAACACAAGAACAGGAAAAGCACTCAACTCTTAAATAATGGTGTAATAGTAACACAAACAAAATTAATTTGAGTTTTGATAAGATGATTAAGGATAAGCTGCAAAAATTGTAAAAACAAGAATTCTTTTTAGTGTTTATAAATTTTAGGAAAAATATGCATGGTCTCGCAGATATGTCATTGAAAAAATGGATTTTTAAAAATAAAACTCTAAATTTCAGACATCTCCATGTTCTTTCTTCTATTTAATAAGCAACAGAAATTAAGCATACCTCTTAATAGCTATCATTTTGACTTGATTTTAACCTTTAATTAAACCAATTACTGTCTACAATAAAACTCCAACAAATTCAATAAGACCTTGTTAACTGAGTGCAAAAATATTGAACAGATATCAGAAAAGGTAATCTTTTAGCAATGATACCAGAAAAAAAACCATTTACATTGTAAAACAACGTAGGTCATGTTTACCAAGAATATCTAGAATCGCCTTTCATGATTTAATCCAAAATATTAGACGAAAAAAAACGAATAAGCATCGAATAAGAAACCTTATGGAACTCTTAATTATATCCATCACAGCTCATTTTACATTAGAAAACACATTTATAGAAAAGAAACTCTTTCTGTCTGTTCGATCGACTGTGAATCCATAGATTAAAGCTTTCCTAAGATTTCATCAAATCAATAATCACGCTGTACAACCGACCCTTACCATTGTGTTTGAAACCCGGCTGATACGATCAGTCACTGCTGTTGTCATCAAGGGCAAGGAAAGAATTTTTCTTTCATTCTTTTACTTCTTGACTTTTTGAATGAAGATGTGACTAAATTTAACAGCGAGTATAAAAGATTTGCAAGGAAGAGGTCGACTTGGATGAAGGGCGGGAAAGGGTTGTCACTGGAAAATAAGGCTATTTTGAATAAAGACAGAAATTTTGCCTTGCAACAGGCCACCTATACTGACCCCTCGGAGAGTTTTTGCAGGGGCTCTTTAATCTTGCAAATAAAGTGGCACTCTTTCTACACGAGGCATCTGATTTTACGCACCTATTCCGACTCGACGTGACAGTGTATTTATACATCCAGCAAATTCAAACGGATGCCAAATTTTAATGTGAGAAATTTTGCTCGGTAAAACCATTTCAACAAATATTCATTTGTCATTCCAGTTATTTCAAAAGTATCGAATTCCTTTTTCAATATTCTAATAATTAAATATTTTCATGTTTCTGAACTTATTGAATGTTGTGAAAACGTTTGAATTTTGGGACCGTTTTACTATTTCTTCATAATACGAAATTAAAAATATTTACAAGTAAGTACAAACCAGTTGAAACCCTAATTGGTTTAAAGGAAGTAGACATCCACTTAGACAATAAAAGATCAATATTGTAGTATGAATAAAGGAAGATTTGGGGGTATACGTCAATGGGACAGCAACCTAACGAGAAAACTAACTAAAAGACGTCTAGATGGCAACAATAGACAGGTCTTCAACAAAAGACATGTGTCTATCCAATATGTCTAGATATAAATCGTCCTGAATCAATAAAAATTTCGAATGAATTAAAAAGAAAAATCAAAGATCTGCCATTAAGATCCAATTAGAAATATTAAGTAGAAAACAGGAAACAACATATCTAAATTCGAAAAGATTTCGTCAAAGCGTTTTCAAGTTATTGCACGGGCACGTTTGGCGGTCGCCCACCCGGCCGCCCGCCCGCCTGTCCGCCCGCCGTACATCACCAAATTGATAACCGATCTTTTCCCGCTTTGTAAATCCGGTTAAAACGAACATAAAAAGATCATACAAATTAAACACAAGAACAGGAAAAGCACTCAACTCTTAAATAATGGTGTAATAGTAACACACAAAAATTAATTTGAGTTTTGATAAGATGATTAAGGATAAGCTGCAAAATTGTAAAACAAGAATTCTTTTAGTGTTTATAAATTTTAGGAAAAATATGCATGGTCTCTCAGATATGTCATTGAAAAATGGATTTTAAAATAAAACTCTAAATTTCAGACATCTCCAAGTTCTTTCTTCTATTTAATAAGCAACAGAAATTAAGCATACCTCTTAATAGCTATCATTTTGACTTGATTTTAACCTTTAATTAAACCAATTACTGTCTACATTAAAACTCCAACAAATTCAATAAGACCTTGTTAACTGAGTGCAAAATATTGAACAGATATCAGAAAAGGTAATCTTTTAGCAATGATACCAGAAAAATACCATTTACATTGTAAAACAACGTAGGTCATGTTTACCAAGAATATCTAGAATCGCCTTTCATGATTTAATCCAAAATATTAGACGAAAAAAAAAAACGAATAAGCATCGAATAAGAAACCTTATGGAACTCTTAATTATATCCATCACAGCTCATTTTACATTAGAAAACACATTTATAGAAAAGAACTCTTTCTGTCTGTTCGATCGACTGTGAATCCATAGATTAAAGCTTTCCTAAGATTCATCAAATCAATAATCACACTGTACAACCGACCCTTACCATTGTGTTTGAAACCCGGCTGATACGATCAGTCACTGCTGTTGTCATCAAGGGCAATGAAAGATTTTTCTTTCATTCTTTACTTCTTGACTTTTGAATGAAGATGTGACTAAATTTAACAGCGAGTATAAAAGATTTGCAAGGAAGAGGTCGACTTGGATGAAGGGCGGAAAGGGTTGTCACTGGAAAATAAGGCTATTTTGAATAAAGACAGAAATTTTGCCTTGCAGCAATTGTTTTACAGCCGGCACGAGGATCGTCCAGGGGATGACAAAGTTTTTATACCTCAGTCAACTTTTGAGTAAGCATAAACAAAATAATACTAAATAATACAGTGGTCAAAATTACTGGACGCAAGCTCAAATTATTGAACCTGCTGATATGACGTTATGGCTTCCTACGCTCTTATATCGATAGCTGTAATTCCATACAGCAAAGTCATTAACATGTAAGAAAAATACGACCTTGTGAAATGCAGTTGAGTTTTGTTTTTCATTAGAAATACTGCTGTTTTACTTTTTAATGATTTGCTATAATTAAGATCCATTTATTACATCGGTGATCCGTTTATTTGGCAATCGCCATTAAATTTGTTTTGCATGCACATGTATAAAAATTGCGGTTTTATCCAACGCAATCATAGGTTTGAACGTTGTTTTCAATTTAGACTTGTTTGTATACGTATAAAATTAGAGTTTTATCCAACGCAATCATAGGTTTGAAAGTTGTTTTCAATTTAGACTTGTTTGTATACAAGTCTAAATTGAAAACAACGTTCAAACCTATGATTGCGTTGATAAATTCACGCAATCATAGGTTTGAACGTTGTTTTCAATTTAGACTTGTTTGTATACAAGTCTAAATTGAAAACAACGTTCAAACCTATGATTGCGTTGGATAAAAACCGCAATTTTTATACGTGTGCATGCAAAACAAATTTCTTGTAAGAGGGGTCTAAATACAGCACAAACAGCATTTTCCAAAAGACTAAAAAAGTGAAAAGTATATTTTAACAAAACGCTATATATACTGTAGTCAGATTTTACATTATAAAATATACAAAAAAGTCGAACTTTTTAATAAAAATCTATTCTAAAAACAATGATAATAATGTTTGACTTTACAAATTCATTGCCGTCCGAGTGTCATTTATCCATTTTTGTCGTATTCTTAAAAACAAATTTTGTGTAACGCTTTGAAATTATATGACTGTATAAACTGAAAATCGTGCGTTTCACATTTCATAAGAATAAAGATCAATCAATAAAAAAAATACTTAAGCGAGCGTAAAAGATGCTGTTTCGTCTTGTTATAAAATTAAAGGCGAATTTAGTAGATCTAAAATCGAATACACAAAAATACAGCTATAAAATGTCAGCCAGAAGTCTAGAAAAATCATAAACTATAAATTATTCATATAAGAAATCTAGGAGCAATCCCATGACAGTTTTGATCTCTAATGTCACAGAACACGACGACTTAAGTCCTTACATGATGATTAACAGATTTAATTACTAGAAATAGCTTCCGTTAATCAAATGAAGTCTCCAGACAATTTCAGGAACAAATGTACCTGTCAAATATCCGAGAAAACAATCTTATACTTTATATTTAAGATTGAATATTTTGTTTCAGGCTGTTGCTTCTATTAAATACTAATGTTTCTGTTTTAGTTCATTAACTACAAAACAAAGTATGGAAATCTTAAATACTAAAAACCAATAATATCATCAAAATAATGAATCAATCATTTTCTTCTGATTAATAAGAAATCCGCGAATTCAATGTAAAATGAAGTAAAACCTTTTTTTAATGTGTTAAAGCGGACTTATAATTTTGAATAAGAATGGTTACAATTGCACATATTCAGACAGAAAACACCATCTAAAAACCCTTTAGTTTCTAAAAAATGCAAAGAAAATCTAGCACGGATACAATCGGTTTTTGAAAGCTACGACATTAATTCCCACAAATAAAAATGTTCTAGCTTTTCACACCATACCTACTTGTGTGAGTGTAAAATTATCATTACAATTTTACAAGAATTGATGGTAAACAGTGTTTTCATGAAACGATATATTTACATTAATAACATTAACGGCCGTTGGACGCAAGCTCAAATTATTGAACCTGCTGATATGAAGTTATGGCTTCCTACGCTCTTAGTAAGAAAAATACGACCTTGTGAAATGCAGTTGAGTTTTGTTTTCATTAGAAATACTGCTGTTTTACTTTTTAATGATTTGCTATAATTAAGATCCATTTATTACATCGGTGATCCGTTTATTTGGCAATCGCCAATGGCAGTCAGCAGGGTTTAAGAACATTTGTTGTTCGACCTGTTAGTCAAATGCGTTTTGGTAATATATACTTTTCATTTTTTGGTCTTTTGGAAAATGTTGTTTGTGCTGTATTTAGACCCCTCTAACAAGAAATTTGTTTTGCATGCACATGTATAAAAATTGCGGTTTTTATCCAACGCAATCATAGGTTTGAACGTTGTTTTCAATTTAGACTTGTTTGTATACGTATAAAAATTGTGGTTTTTATCCAACGCAATCATAGGTTTGAACGTTGTTTTCAATTTAGACTTGTATACAAACAAGTCTAAATTGAAAACAACGTTCAAACCTATGATTGCGTTGGATAAAACCGCAATTTTATACGTGCATGCAAAACAAATTTCTTGTAAGAGGGTCTAAATACAGCACAAACAGCATTTTCCAAAAGACTAAAAAGTGAAAAGTATATTTTAACAAAACGCTATATATACTGTAGTCAGATTTTACATTATAAAATATACAAAAAGTCGAACTTTTAATAAAAATCTATTCTAAAAACAATGATAATAATGTTTGACTTTACAAATTCATTGCCGTCCGAGTGTCATTTATCCATTTTTGTCGTATTCTTAAAACAAATTTTGTGTAACGCTTTGAAATTATATGACTGTATAAACTGAAAATCGTGCGTTTCACATTTCATAAGAATAAAGATCAATCAATAAAAAAAATACTTAAGCGAGCGTAAAAGATGCTGTTTCGTCTTGTTATAAAATTAAAGGCGAATTTAGTAGATCTAAAATCGAATACACAAAAATACAGCTATAAAATGTCAGCCAGAAGTCTAGAAAATCATAAACTATAAATTATTCATATAAGAAATCTAGGAGCAATCCCATGACAGTTTTGATCTCTAATGTCACAGAACACGACGACTTAAGTCCTTACATGATGATTAACAGATTTAATTACTAGAAATAGCTTCCGTTAATCAAATGAAGTCTCCAGACAATTTCAGGAACAAATGTACCTGTCAAATATCCGAGAAAACAATCTTATACTTTATATTTAAGATTGAATATTTTGTTTCAGGCTGTTGCTTCTATTAAATACTAATGTTTCTGTTTTAGTTCATTAACTACAAAACAAAGTATGGAAATCTTAAATACTAAAAACCAATAATATCATCAAAATAATGAATCAATCATTTTCTTCTGATTAATAAGAAATCCGCGAATTCAATGTAAAATGAAGTAAAACCTTTTTTTAATGTGTTAAAGCGGACTTATAATTTTGAATAAGAATGGTTACAATTGCACATATTCAGACAGAAAACACCATCTAAAAACCCTTTAGTTTCTAAAAATGCAAAGAAAATCTAGCACGGATACAATCGGTTTTTGAAAGCTACGACATTAATTCCCACAAATAAAAATGTTCTAGCTTTTCACACCATACCTACTTGTGTGAGTGTAAAATTATCATTACAATTTTACAAGAATTGATGGTAAACAGTGTTTTTCATGAAACGATATATTTACATTAATAACATTAACGGCCGTACGAATGTAATTTTACTTCATCAGATTCGCATTTCGACAATTAATGTATTTTAAGTGATGCTCGAGGCTAAAATAAAACATAATACAAAAGTTGAAGAGCTGATAAAACAAAATAGGACCAAAAGTTAAGTCATACCCGAACAAGGAATAAGTTATGCATGAAGGAGATATATTCATTGATTTAGAATGATTTCGTAATTTTACAACATCAATATTTACATTATCAATATGTACGATTATTTATATTAAATCATAAAATAGTTTTCCAATTTGGTGAAAAGATTTCCAGTAGATGATAGGCAATCAGATGGGTACTAGCTGTGCACCGTTCATGATACACTAATTTAAAGATGTCTTCTAATCTATTCAAATGAGCTAGATATGAAGAACACTACTAAATAAAATATATATATATATATATATATATATATATATATGTGTGTGAATTGAGTTCCGAGTTTTTTGTGTTTTACTTCGTGGAATTTCTTCATTGAGTCTTCAAAACCAGACAATTCACGTAATGAAATATCAAATACGTGTATTTTAAAGGAAACCTATTTGATGGGAAAGATACAATTCGTAACTTGGAAAGTGATGATCAACTATATCGCAGCTGAATTGTTGTGTTATTTATCAAGGTGTAAATATATCAGCCAGAAAAACCTTTTTACAACGTAACCAACGATGACAGATATCAAACTGCTTCATTTTCCTCCAAATTCAAGATGACTTCGTACAAAAAATGGAAATCCGTTTTTCTCCAAGAATATCATCAGTTTTAAGTGTTGATTGAATCAGCGTTAACCTTAAAAGCTTCCTGAAAATATTCTACATAAAACTCGACGGTTGACAACATTTTTAAGAGAGAAAAAAATACACAAGTGTATTGGTTAGTTGTAGGTTTCTGATTACTTTTTATGATTCATTGTTATATTTACCATGTTAATATCGACCTCAGGACAGGACAAACATGAAAACAAATCAGACATTTTAACATGTTTTTCTACCAATAAAAATATGTGAATAATTGACAGATATGCAAAAATAAAACAATGGAGTTTAAAAGGGGGGCAAGACTTGACATTTATGAGACAAAAACTTATCAAAGTGGGACAAGACTTGACATTTATGAGACAAAAACTTATCAAAGTGGGACAAGACTTGACATTTATGAGACAAAAACTTATCAAAGGGGGCAAGATTTGACATTTATGAGACAAAAACTTATTAAAGGTGGATAAGAATTAACATTTATGCGACAAAAACTTATCAAAGGAAACAAGACTAGAAACTTTTATGAGACAAAAACTTATCAAAAGGGGGGGGGGACAAGAATTGACATTTATGAGACCAAAACTAATCAAACTAGAAGGACATGCGATGAAAGTCTTAACTTTACAATTTGGTATATTACTAGAAGGACATGCGATATAAGTCGTAACTTTACAGTTTGGTATATTTACATAAACGCACTTTTATAAAAAAAAAAAAAATCAATCAGAAAATCGCAAAATAGCTCTGAGATTGACATGTTCTTAATGACTTTATTGTTTTGACACTCCTTACGTGATGGTTTAAAACGGTATTTACATTTCTCAATACTACATGTAATTTACCGCACACCGATTTTGTGCTACACCCTTGGAGCCCGGTCCCTTGTTGATGACTGTCGGTGTCTTCTTTCATTGAAGGGAAAAAACTAATATTCATGAAATAGGTTATTTCTGTTGAAAATTTTCACATAAATTAATAATAATATATATATAGATCATATTGAGAGATTTTTTTTTACTTGACTGTGCATTTCAGGCGCCAAATAATGTTTAACCCTTTTTTCACAATTTGTCTAGAAATGATGCAATCCTTGACATTTGGTATGATTTTAGTATGTTTACGATCGCATTTTAACCTCTCGGTGCCTCTTTGTTTAATTGTTGTGATGCTGGGTTGCCATTGATGTCTTATTTGGTACATACGTCCCTCATCTATGCACAAAACCTTACACAGCTAAAGCTAGTAAACTGTAAATTGGCAACATTCCTATACTATTGGATGAAGTCAAAAAGAGAAGACTTAATAACACTACACAACGAAAACTGTCTTTAAAAAAAAAATTTAACCAGTACTGGTACTTGATAAGCACGAAAGCCAAATGTCCAAAAATTCTTCGGCTGATTAGCAATGTATTGAATGCTTCAATTTTTTATTTTCTCGTCAATGATTTCATTTTTAATGCTAATACGATGTAAATTTTTATTTTATGAGACAAAATGCCTATCAAGATGAAATTTCATTAATGTATGACATCTTTATGAGATGCAATTATTTATGAGTATTCTACAGTTCCATTTTTTATTCTAACGTTGGCGTTTTTATGTACCAAAACGTTATACAACGCGAATATTGCACAAAACAAATGCGGGTACGGGTATCCCTGTTGGATACAAACAATATTATTATTATTTCAACTCATCGAGACATTCAGAATTATGTATAAAACACACAAGAAACATAAGAACCGTATAAATATTTGAACAGCTCTATTATGAAAAAAAATGAAATTGATACATTCCTTTACCGTTAAATTCAATATTTTATGAATTAAATGAAATTAATCTGTATTGGTATCCTACGAAAAACATAATCTTTATAAATATTTTCTCCGCATGAAATGTATAAATATAATATCATGAAGAAATATTGATTGCCACATGAAAATAATATCCTGTTACATCGTCATATAAACTTTTGACAATAATATCATGTTACATCGTCATATAAACTTTTGACATCAGACAAAGCAACGCATTGCAAAGAAGTTTTATTTAATTTTAAGATGCCTCAAAGATATTTTCGATCGATTATAAGGAGTGTATTTGTCTGCAGACAGTTCTGAATAGAATAATTAAGTTTCTTTATTGAAAACATAGAAAAAGGATGAAGATACCTAAGGGGGGATCAAAACTCATAAGTCGAAGAGAGACTGACGAATCATGGCAAAAACGAAAAACAACTGTCTACAGAACACTATATAAAAAAAAAAAAAGAACTAAAGACCGAGCAATAGGAATCCCACAAAAAGTATTAAACTTTTTATCAGAAAATTATCACCAAATTCAACCGCGTTTTATTCATAAGTAAAGGAGGTATTTGGTAAGGGATTTGATTATATGAATTGGCTAACACCTTTAAATTGTTTAGGGTTTCGAATACTGAATAGTATAAATTATAAATTTTAACCGAAAAAATTATCCATTAAAAGATGTATTTATGATTCCTCATGACTAAATTGTTGTTGCCAAGTATATACTTGTAAAACGCAAAGTTGTAAGGAGCATTTAGATTTTCTTGACCATATCCTTTACAGTCTAGTGTATAACACAAAATTACTACATACCGAAGTTGAAAATACATTTTTAGTTCCTTATGGTTTTTGACGAAGCAAACAAGACCAGCATTATAACATATATAACAGCCTGTCTGCGTGCTGATGTATCATGACGCAGATCACTTTTTTCTTGACCTCTGGGCCCGTATGAAATGTCCCAGCTGACAGACTCGTTTTCATCTATTTATTAATTGTATATGTTAACACCTTGGGCTTTAAGTTATAGTCTTCGGAACTAAACCATTATTTCATTAGGAATCGTCATAGTTAGTTCCTTTCATGATTTCCTTGATAGAGGGCTGCTTTTTGAATGTTCTACGGACGATATCATGATTTATTTGAATTATCACCTGATTGTTAATTGAAATTAGCAAAACGACTGGTGCCATTTGTGGAGCAGAAACTGCCTAACCTTCACCTAGCTTTGGTTGAGTTCGTGTTGCTTAATATTGAGTTTTCTATATAACGTTTTGTGGACTGTATATGTTTTGGCCACGGTGTAGGATTTTGTCTGACTCAAGTTTGTTGATTGTCCACTTGGTATCTTTTCCTCCTTTTTTTTTTTTTACTAAAAGGAGCCAAAATTGCTTTAGAGATGTACAAACACCTGACAATATAGCACCCCATCTATACATATATAGTATTTTCACTATTTCTGTTTTTTTCCTACAAATTTGTCGGAATCTAATAGATTTCAAGCATATTCTTGAAATCAATGAAGAGTTTACGGACAAATTTTCGTTTTAATGGCGACAATGAGGATTTCAACCACAAAAGCAAAACATCAAAACTCTGAAATAACTCAAATTTTAAATTGGTCATTAGACACGAATTTGATTAAGAAACTGAAAGTCAAAGCAATTTTTGCTGTTTTCATGTGTAAAAATATACGTACACCTATTTAGTTTTGAAAAAATTTGGCAACATTTTGTTTTTGTTTTTCGATACAAAAATGTTGAAAATTAGGACAAATAAACAAATTAAGAAAATTCTCATTTTCACAGAATTTGGTGTTTATGACTTCAAAAATGTCGTGTCGAAATATATATGCTCATTTTAATCACCTTTTAAAAGTTATATACGTTTCTTTTGTTGCTGCGTATAATATATTTAGAAAAAGACAAAGCCTTATAAGTCAATATATCTCGATTAACGGCAAAAATGTTATTACTGACGGAAATCATACCTGCAAGTTCTTTTTTATAACTTTAAATAAACGATTACTTGGCTTCGATTTCGGGTAAATTATACTCGATGGCATTAATTCGTAAGGTAATCATAAAGTGTCTTCAATTTTATACAATAATGTCAAGCATAAATTTTCCTTAACTATAAATGCATCAATCTAATTATTGCCACGATATCTAATTACCATGGTGGATATTTATTAATTAGATTACAAAATATCTGCTAATATGAGCTTGCGTGACAGCAGTATGGCTTTGGTAATCAAAACTGTATCTAGATCAAGCAACTTCGCTCTTGTCAAACTACGATTCGAATTCAAAAATGATGAACGATTTATTCCTAAGTATATTTGTAATATGATTAATAATTGTTGTCTGTGTCAAGTCTATTGGCAATTGGTTTCGTGCATATTCAGGACGAAAACAAATTCATATTAAGTACAACATGTTCTGCAAAATGATGAAGGGCGGGAATTTAGACTGACATGGAAAAAGGTGTAACAAAAATACCGAACTTTAAGTCAAATTCAAAAAGGGGAAGTCTATAAAAACTGACACAATCAAACGCTACCAATCAACGGAACAAGTGAAAAACAACTGCCATATCTCTGACTTGGTACAGGCATTTTCCGAAGAAAATGATGGATAAAACCTGGTTTTATAGCTAGCTAAACCTTCCACTTGTATAACAGTTGTTTAAAGTTCCGTTATATTGACAAAATAGGGTGAGCAACCCAAACAGACATGATATTTCAAGGAGTGTGACACAATCTCGTTTTTCAGCCCACTCTATGAATGAACACGTATAATTTCAGCTTTTTTCACCATTTGCTGTTTCCGCGTATTGATAAACCTGAAGATCACAAACGGCATTTTCGGAAAATTAAATGTATTAACAGAGGTATTGATTTTAACAATTTATGTAGTATATTTAATGACTCTACCATTCAAAACTTCATACCTCCCTATGTTGATAATACAGAACCACCTATTATTGTGTATACATATATACAAAAAAAAAAAAATAAATAAATAAAAAAAAAAAAAAACGGCAGAAGTTTAATTTTTGATTATACGTCAGTAACATCAGACGTCAGTGTAGAAAATAATACTCCTCTAACTTGAGACAATAAATCGTCGAATTCTAGATATGATCCATATCGCCATGTTATAACGGGGAACCTCAATATCGTTCAAGACCGAAAGGTTAAAAACTTTTGAAAAAATGACCAAAATATCGTCCTCCATCTAAAATTGGAAACATTGTCGTCGGGTCATAAAAGACGCTCTTTCATCTTATTGTAAAAATTGGTGTAAACGGGAAAAATCTGATAAAAAAAACTCTTGATTCTTATTTAAATAAATGAATGAATGTTGTGGATATTCGAATATCACATTTGGAAAATATGTAAGAAATAAATAAATTAAATAGTTACTGTACATAATACGCCTATTTCTAGGATAAGAAAGGACTTCAAGTACTCGCAAAGCCGTTTGTGTTTGAAGCCAACAGTGTGGTGGTGGTATGACGTTAATACTACACAGAAGTTCATAAGAATAAAATTATATATTCTTCTACATTCAGGTCATTGCGCTCCACAGATAGTCATATAGTAAACAGTCATATCATAAACACATCACAGCTTAATGCATCTTCTAAGAATTCGAAGGTCTCCACTATGTATGGTTACCTAAACTACACAAAAAAACCGTAAAATATCGTTTCATCTCGGCCTCTAGTAAGTGTTCTACAACTAATCTTTCAGTGCTTTTAACTAGTTCCTAACAACTATCAAAGAACTTATATCTTATAACTATTGTATAAAACATATGAAAATAGTGGAATTAACTATTTTTGGAGAGTAAAAAATTCTTTGGATGTTTCAGATAAATTACGTGCTTTTGATGGTCCTTTTGATTCTGCTGACAGTTTTGACTTTTCAACTTTTTACACAACACTTCCACTCAATCTTATCAAACTAAAGCTTTCCTATTTAATTAAATAACGGTTTACCGTTTAAAAATCTGATTGCAAATTCATTTAAAGCCTTCTTCTCTAATGAGAAAGGTAAATATGCTAGATATACTTACTGGAGGTATGAAGAGATAATTGAAGCGGTTAATTTTCTCCTGATAACATTATGTACGTTTCGGCTATAAAGTGTATCGACAGTAAAGACCCGTCTAAATTGCATTTAATTGATAAATTTAACCACACTTACCCATATCTAGATTATATTTTTTCGTTAAATAATTTTCTAAATATAATGCCGAAATTTACCTAAAGGAACTTACCTTAGATTAATCAAAAAAAAATATAAACGGTAATAACTTCTTTTCCTAGATTCAGATATTTCAGTTTTACAAAAAAAGGGACGATTTTTCTTTCCCTATTGTTAATTTTCCTTTTTTGGATGGTGATGTTCCTTTGGCACATTCTTACGAGGTTTATATATCACAACTCTTTCGCTATGACCGTGTCTGTAGTGACGGTTCAGATTTTTGATTTCAATGACCGTAATCTATGTATTACTGGTACATTATTAAGTCAGGGATTTCGTTACTACAAATAACTTAAAACCTTCATTAAGTTCTTCTATAGATACACAGATTTGGTTTGGAAGTTTGGCTGTAAATAAATATTTAAACATTGTTTTTATTGGTATAAATATTGATTTTGTTATCAGTAAATCAAAACCAAAATAAATTGTTCTTTACATACTCATATGCAAATTCACTGTTCTATAATCTATCGATACCTGTATTTTGGCATTTTACAAGGTCATATTTTTCTCCGACTGTTAATGACGTCTTTACACTAAATCCATTGGATGTTGGATGTTAACTGATTGATACTTTAGTCTTAGATACATGATTTTTTTTTTTATTAGTTGTTATTGGCTTTGAACTAGTTGTAAGTAACTACGAGTACTCTCAGATCTGTACTTAGTGTCTTTTTGTTGTGGGAATGTATAAATACCCTGTCACATCCGTCTGTGTTTTTTGTTATTGTTTTTGTGCTTGGTATCGATCTTATGAGTTAAGTTCTTTTCAACTGATTTTTACATCGCAATGACCGTGAGGGCATTCCGATGTATTGTTGCCACAGAGATTTCTACTTACGTAACTTTCGTTTTTGACTGGTAACCGATCTATAAATACGCGGACATTATCGAGTGCAAAATATCATTCCTTATCGCTTGTTATAAATTCATTTCTTCAATGAATACTCATTAAAAAATTTTTAGAACATAAATTAATAATATAAAAATGTTTTGTCGGTAGAAATATATATATATATATAAGTGAAAGATCATTAATATCTATGCACACGTACAGAAAAATGGTGTTTTATGCATGCGGAAGAATATCTCAAGAACGTTTTGCGGGAAAATATGAATACCTACTGAAATCCAATCTATTAGAAAAATTGAATTATTACAGAAGAGTGTCCACCATGCACTTGCACTGCACTATTATTAGAATTGTAGAATAGAATGATATACAAATGGATGAAAATTATATATACATGTAACTGTTATATACAAATATTAATATAATATATAACAACAAACCAGACTGATTTGTATCACTACAATATAATAGTTATTACGGTGAGGTTGAATTCCCTGTCATTTATTCATCATTCATGCACGAACTTGTCTCAGAAAAAAAATACATCTCTGTATATTAACCTTACTTTCAGGTATAGAGATGTAATTTTTTTCCTGAGACAAGTGCTTGTGACGATCCACAAGAACTTGCGGCCCCCGATGTTCAGTACTTCAGTACTTTGATTATAGTTTGTTCTTATGTTGTGCTGTTACACCACTATCCCAGATTAGGGGAGAGTTGGGCGCCCGCAAACTTGTTTAACCCCGCCACATTCTGTATTAGCCTGTCCCAAGTCAGGAGTCTGTAATTCAGTGATTGTCGTTTGTTGCTGTATATCATATTTGATTTTCGTTCATTAATCAGGCCGTTAGTTTTCCGTTTGAATTGTTTTACATTTGTAATTTAGGGGCCTTTTACAGCTGACTGTGCGGTATGATTTGTGCTCATTGTTTAAGGCCATATGGTGACCTATAGTTTTTAATTTCTATGTCATTTGGTCTCTGGTAGAGAGTTGTCTCATTGACAATCATATGACATCTTCTTATTTTTATAATAGGGTGATGTGACAATAATTGGGATATAGCAGCCAAAACTGTTTAAACACATCACAGACATATAAAATTAAAACAAACATACAAATTAATCTAACAAAGATGCTAACAAAAAGGTGTAGTAGATAGCCGGATGTATAAATACCGGGTCACGTCAAAAGTGACCAGCACGAAACAAATAACAGAGAAACTAAAGCAAAATAAAAAGATACACAACTTCAGCACTTAAGACCACCTTGTATTATTTTTGAAGCAGACACTAAATATTTATCTTTTAGGTCATGGTCTTTGAGAAAAAGCACGAGCTCATTATTTTTTTTGCTCAGATGCCGATGACGTTTTACAAAGTCTGAGTAGTAGCTGCAAGCTCTTAAATATCGTATGAGTTGATAAATGTATACTCCATATGCGGGTAAAGTTGTTACATTGTTGCTAACGTGAGGAAAGTTTATAATTTCAAAATTGAAATCGTCTCGTTTGTCATAGATTATGGTACTGAGATGACCTCTTTTGACAAATTCGAGATTAATGTCTAGAAATGATGCGGAGGAAGCTGTATCTCTTTTTTTTTCTAGTTCAGGAGGATATATTAATGGGACCACATCAGAAAAAAGGACTGTTAATGGAAAGAACATCACTTATATACCTGTATGTGAAATTTAATAATCTAGCTTCTTTGATTTGCTTGGATTGTACAAGTGAATGAAGGAACTCCTACTCATATGAAAATAAGAAAAGGTTGGCCAGGAGAGGCGCACAATTGGTTTCCATAGGAACGCCGACAACCTACTAGAAAATTCTCTACCTCCACAGCAAATGGGTGTATGTTGGATATGAGCAGAAATCGTCTCGTTGACGCATACCCCAAATCTCCTTTTTATACATCCGTCACTGTAGAAAAAGTAAATACCTAGGGTCTAATATTTGTAGTTAGCATATTTTAAGCCAAAGCAAATAAATGTGTTTTAATTTTATTACATTGTATCATTAAAAAATGTAATTACAATATCTAGCTATCAACAAACAAATTTCAAGAAAATCTGAGACTATGCGTGCCGCGACTTGATTGGTGGTTACAGAGAATTGCTATTAGTTAGTACTAAAAAGTAAATGAGTTTTCAAACAATATACATATTTCTCATTTTAAAAATGGGAGCAATCAATCATTTTCCATCAATTCATTTAAATACATAAACGTATATGGGTGAGATTCAGGTGCGTTAGTCAACGTGTTCTGGAAATTTTTTTTTAAAGGAAAATCATACTTTGTAAATCCTTACAGTAAAAGATAAAAAGAGCTACCAAAACTAACACCATTGATGTTGCGTGTAGTAACCGAACGGATTGATATCTAATATTAAATTATTTTAAAATTAAAAGTCTACAACATAATCTTGAAGAATAATAAAAAAAAAATCCATTCATCGTATTATTTTTTCCTTACAGATTGCATTTACCTAAATAATTTATATGTACACCAAGGGAAGAAGATAGATTTATTTTTATTTTTAGCTTCAGAGAGTATGATCGTAATAACATTATTGTAGATTTTAAAAATCGATCCTGGATGTTGAAATTCTTTCATCAAATTACAAATAGCATTAGCTTCCAATGGGTTCAATCCCAAATGGTACATTTATCTTCAAATACGCAATTAACTTAGATTCAAACATGGTTTAATTTGAATAGAGAAATTCAAAAGAGTATTCTTACAGCATGTTGAATTGAATTTGATATGTCTGGAATAAATTCAAAAGATATTTGATACAGGATTGTTTTTTTAAAGAAAACCTTTAAATTAAAAGATTTTTATTTGTTTTGTAGAATAAAATTTAAACTTGTACTATAACTGTTGATTAAAAAAAACTTTTCATTGCACGATCCCCAATCATAAAATTAAGAATAACTTTAAAAAATATGTCTTGTAGCTTAATGTATTCAATGCCATTTGCATGAAGTAAGCAATCGAATCCAGCATCAATGCTTCTAGGCTTATATATAACAGTGTATTAGATATAACCTTATAGAACGTATTTATAAGTGAGCAATGCAATTATATCGAAAATTACAGAGGAAAAAAAGTAAATTAGAATGAGTTCTTTACGCAAAGTTGCAAATTCATTGTACTACAAGAATATGCAATATGGGAACTGGAAATTATTACACAAGTTGTATTTAGATAAGGTCTGAAAAAGGATTGACAACTAAAGAAGTGGATAGTTATGAATGAAACTCGTAAACTAAATTATGTAGGGCTTGAAACAGTCCATAAACAAACTTCTTTAGTATGACAAATTGTAGAGTTTGACCTCTCCACCAAATTAATTCTTAAAATGCTCAAAGTCAAGTAACACGCGAGTACGAATGAATACACCAAGCATAGCCAAACAGACACCCATTAGTTATGGGTCATATGACTTCACGTTAGACCATGTGGTAATTGTTTTATGGTCAAAGTTGTTTTTATTAAATATATTACCCGATTTATCGTATAGATTCACGTCAATTTCACACTTAGCAAGAAGCACATGTACATGTATAATATTTTTGTCCTCCTTTGCAAGACTTATGATAATTTCTATAAGTACACCCTATAGCAACTTTTTACTTCATACAGAGGTGTTCCGATTTAAAATGCAGATGGTCGACTTACTAGTGTGGGGATGTATGAATACCCTGCCTTGTCCAGTCTGTGTTTTCGTTAGTTTTTCTGCTTTGTACCGATCTGATGAGTTAAGCCCCTTTTCGAATGATTTTTATAGTTTGTTCTTATGTTGTACTGTTACACCACTGTCCCAGGTTAGGGGAGAACTTGACGCCAGCAAACTAGTTCAATCCCGTCACTTTCTGTATGTGCCTGTCCCAAGTCAAATACCTGTAATTTAGTGGTTATCCTTTGTTGCTGCATATCATATTTTTACATAAATCAGGTCGATAGTTTTCTCAGTTGAATTGTTTAAAATTGTCATTTCGGGACCTTTTATAGCTGACTATGCGGTATGGGTTTTGTTCATTGTTGAAGGCCGTACGGTGGCCTTTAGTTTTTAACTTCTATGTCATTTGTTCTCTAGTATAAGAGTTGTTTCATTGGCAATCATACCACATCTTCTTATTTTTAAAATAGCTAAAATATTTGTTTTTCAATACATTGAATTTTATGTTTAATTTCAAAGACATTTTCGAGATCGGTATTCACGGGTCTAATCCATAGGTCGAGAAAAGAACAAACAACGAAAAATATATTTTTTATTTGCTGTTTTTCCATGGAAACACTTAAAAATGTATCAATGAAAATGTGAAAGAGTTTATTTTTTTCGTTTGTGTGATTATCATACATGTTTAAAACTTTTTACCTGGAAGCAATTTAAAGTGATACAATAGTTGATCATTAAAAACTGGATATCCCAAGTTGTGTCATTACTAAATTTGATTTATTTTACGATTAACACGAAATTGCCATTATTTTCCATGATCAAAGGTTTAAAACAGAACCATTGCAATTCTAAACGACAGGTAACTCAATTGCCGTGACAAAGACCCCAGGAAAGTTTAATAGCAGCATGCTAACCTTAGCGACAATGGAAAATCTAATGCTTTAACATTTTTTAACATTATATTGTTGAATAATGGCTTGAATGTCTATTGATTGAACATTTATCACTCATTAAAACAGAATGGAACCAGGTGTAATGTAGTGGTGCGCATTATCACAGCTTTACTTAGACGACAAACAATCTTGCCGGAAGAGGGAAGTCTTTTAATAGCTTTTAAACTAAATTTTCCAAGGCAACGAAAAACGTACAGCGATCTCCAACTCCGATATGAATTATCAGCAACAATTATTGTGTCTATTTACAGAATTACGGGGTTTGAATGAAGAAATGAGTCGCGATAACTATAATTGAATTGACACTAGAAACGAAATTTTAAATCGTGACATCAGACTATTACTGTCTTCAAGTGAAATAACTCGCATCGAGTGAATACAATGACCACTCTTTCATAGCTAAAATCGATTCTTGTTGTAAATGGTTTCTCTGAGGGAAATAAAATCTTCCTTGGTATGATTTTATTACTATGTACATTAGAAAATAAATCGAATTTACTCTCTCTAGACTATTGTAAGAAAATGAATTTGTAGTTCTATTGCGATACTGAATGCCTAAGAGTATTATTCCGTTACTCCTTGACGCGAATTAGTTTTCTCAGTTATTTCTTTTACGAATAATTTAATCCGACAAGAATCAATTTTCTGTTTAATGTCTCCTGCGTTTGAACTTAAGACGAGAAAAATAGCCTATTTGATATCAAAATGTACCCTGGGTAATCAAATAAAAGCTTAATTACTGTAATCAAAAGAACAATAATACTCCATGATGAAAAAGATCAAACTTCTGTCACATCAAAAGAATTGTCACCAAGTCTCATCTGCAAATGCATCGGAAACAATATTCAGATCAGATACTACAATTTAATTCATTGGTTTCACGCAAAGCTGAATCACGGAATACGCAATTTGATTATAAAACGTCTTTAAATCAAAGGAATTTATTCTGCAGCGTGGCATCTACTTAAATAAATGGCGAGAGAAAAAACAAGTAATGAGACTATCGATTTTTGAGGATTCTGCGACATATGAAGAAAATGACTTGTCTAGTTTTGTAAGTGAAATAGAATAAATTAGATTTAAATCCTGGAATTGCACCACTTGTTTGAATTAATCTATTTATTTCCAATAAAAATGCAGTCTCAGTTTTAGGTTCTAGGTTATAAATGTCAATTCATCAGCGGAGCAAAATGGGGTCTTCGAGGTTTTTAACAAGACTGTTTGTTTTATCCACAAGTGATGGTCGTGTCTTTAAATATATTTATTAAAGTTATGTACACCGGTATTTTAACATTACCACGTGTATTTGTTTATAATTATACACGTGTTGAAAGTATATAATAGGTTAAATACTTTTCATTGGTTGAATTAGAACTGACCATAAAAGTTGAATAAGGTCAATTAAAATATTTCGTGCTATACTTTTGGCGGTTGTGGGAATTTAAGATATTGTCATTCGAGGTTCGCTTTTTGTGCAGTAAAGTTTCCCACCCTCCCACCCGACAAAATGTATTTTTCTTGTGTTATTTTTGATTTATGTGTATAATAATGTGTGTAGGAACAGAATCTTTAATTTGATTCATAATCTGTATTTGCATACATGATGAAAATTGTTTTTATTTTTGTAGATTGTTTTATTTTTTTTTTTGCAGCGGCCTAGGCAGACAGTAACAGATGACCTTTATTTTGCATTTGTCTTTAATAAAATTAAAGCTTTGCTGCACACTGTCAGGCGAGCTGATCCCATACAAAGGTGTTGGGTTTATTTTTATAAATAATTTATGTTCGCTTGAAGTTATGAATTAGAACATAATAACTAATTGTGTGTTATTTTGTCATTGTGGTAAAACTATGTGAATCGATATACCTTAGCAGACATGGAGTTGTCAGATTGTCATCGCCTTATGTGTTTAAATATTCCTTTGCTATCTTCTTCCTCCTTTTTTTTATAAACAATCTTGGTATATGAGAGTTTCTGAATAATTTCTTTATTATTGTATGTTGTTTTATAATTTTTTCATGCAACTCTCTCTTTGTCTCGTTAACTAACTTGTCGAATAACGAGAATATATTTTTCAAAAAACACTTAATTTTTGTTTATGATAAATCTACTAAACAGACAATACTATATAGAACAACATTAGGTAATCTCATTTTGTTGTAGATCGTTTTCAAAATATTGAATGGCAACAATTTCCTACATATTAAAAGCGCGAATAAATAAAACATTGAATGAAATATGTATAAGTGGGACGAGTTTATGGATAGGAATTGAACGTTGAGCAGGAATTTTGCTTTGCCGTAGGTCACGTCACCTAATTACGAACCGATCATTATTATTGCATGGTTAATTTTTAAGGTGACTAGAGCGTAGCACACATACATCTATGATCATTGGGTTTAAAGTTCGCATTTCGACTATTCTGACTTAAACCAGTCCCCACTATCCACTTGTTTCGACCGGATATAACTGCATATTTATAAAGTCCACACAGCCAAACGAATGCCCCTCAGCATGGATCCTGTTGCAGAACGGAAGATGTCAAGATGACAGAATTCCTATTCCCAGTAAGCGCAAACTGTGTCTCGACATACGAAGAGTAAGTGAACATATAAAAACTAGGACAGCTTACACATTTTCTTCAACTATGATATTTTAGAACTACCTATATCCAAAAATGTTCACTCTTACAAGTGAAATAAGTGTTTATAGACGTTTTGATAGTAATACATGTACATTTATTTCTGTTCACCTTTAAGAAACTGACAACAAATTTTACTGAGAGTATCCGTTTGGATTGTTGATGCGATTATAATCCAGGGCTTGTATTTCCTATCATGATTTCCTTGATAGAAGGTTGCTGCTCACAAGCAGCTTTTAAACCAAGAGTTCCAAGTGGTGAAGTTGAAATCATCCCTTCGTAAAATGGACGTCATCACGAGTTGGTTGACCGTTATAGAATATTTGTTTCACAGATAACGACGGATATGTTCTAATTGTCGTAACCACAATAATGTCTTTTTCCCTCGAATGTGAGCGTTCGAGTTAGACTTATCACCGGATTTGTACTTACATGACTAACACGACGGGTGTCACATGTGGAGCAGGATCTGCTTATCCTTCCGAAGCACTTGAGATCACCCCCGGTTTTTGGTGGAATTCGTGGTGCTCAGTCTTTAGTTTTCAATGTTGTGTTTTGTGTACTGTTGTTTGTGTTTTGGTCCTTTTCTTTTTTGTCATGGCGTTGTCAGTTTATTTTCGACTTCTGAGTTTGAATGCCCTTTCGCCTCTCTTGAATGTATAGCCTTAATACACCTTAACGTCAGGTCTCATTGGGATCGTTTGCTCGATATATTTGGATAAAATGTATAATAGTACTATTACTAATAGTGTAATACATAATTCATTTTGCTGTCCCGTTTTCTCAAATTTAGCCATATTCTTTAAAATTATTTTTTATAATTATAACTACTAGTATTTAAGATTTATAAAATTAATTACCATTTTCTACATTTGAAAGCGCCTGTACCAAGTCAGGAATATGACAGTTGTTGTCCATTCGTTTGATGTGTTTTGTCATTTGATTTTTTTGCCATGTGATTAGGGACTTTCTGATTGAATTTTCCTCGGAGTTCAGTATTTTTGTGATTTTTTTTTTATATATATACTTTGGCTAGGGATAGAAATATCAAAATATCTGCATCAAAAACTCCTAAATAAAAATACTTGCATTGGTGCATTTTTGTAGATAGTGACAAAAACTTAACCGATTTTGAAATATAAAATCGATGATACTATATATAACTCTATGTTGACTGTTGTACTCCTATTTTTGACATTTTTACCTATTATGTCTATTTGTTTTGTTCACACATTGCTGTCAATATAATGGAATTTTATGCGACTGTCATACAAGTGAGAGGTTTAGCTAGCTATAAAACCAGGTTTAATCCACCATTTTCTACATAAGGAAATGCCTGCACCAAGTCAGGAATATGACAGTTGTTTTCCATTCGTTTGATGTGTTTGAACTTTTGATTTTGCCATTTGATAAGGGACTTTCCGTTTTGAATTTTCCTTGGAACTCGGTATTTTTGTAATTTTAAACTGTTTAAAGATAAGAAAAGATCATGACAAATTCAAAAATCAAAAATTCATCACATTAATTTTATCTATAATTTCAAGTAATTATATTGCTAAATAAGATTACTTTTGATATTATATCGCCAGTCATCTTTATTAAGAAGTAGCCTAAGTATCACTCGATAGATTAATTGATTGTTAGACGCTAAACGTTTATTGGCAAACACTCAATATGTATTCAAGTTGGATTAATATCAGTTGGTGGAGTCAATAAGATTGTTGGACTTAAAGAAAAGATAGAATGTTATGACACCAACTGTAAAAGTTGGAATCAGAAAGTCTGCCTGACAACAACGTACCTTCTCAAAGAGATTTTCGAGTTATTGAGCAAGTTATACCGCACAGTGAAACATTCTCCCAACACTGAAGTACCTATAATCAACGTCTGAAATCAGACCAGACAGATATTACTTCAAAATGTCCCAGAGATACTTAGTCAACAATAATAGAGATAAATCATGTACATGCTAGGAATCAATTGTTTGTATGCTAAAAAGCTGTAGGATGACTTTTTGTATTTACGTATTTGTTTCAGCGATAATGAAGGTGAAAGAATATCAACAAATGTGTAAAGTTGCATTATTGCTTTAACTTTGTCGTGTAAATGTTGTTTTGCCAGGAAAGTAACATACATAAAACCTTTAAAGAAATAAAGTACCGGAAGCTATATTCCGGAAATTCCATCCGTTACTGTAACTGCAATTGTATTGATTTTATACCGTCAAACGGAATAATGAAAATGTTAGGAAACGGACACGAAAACATAAAACGGTGATTTAAATAGTTCGATTCGGTAAACTAACGTAGTTTGTCAGAGACAATTTTTCCGGTTTCTGATATAAACGTGCAAAGTAATTATACTATGTGGTTAAAAGTGCCAAACAATAACTTCAGATAATGCTATGAAGCGGCTTAGGATACTTGTCAGTGATGCTAATTTATCTGTAACTGAACATAACTATACATACATATAAAAGTTTTTTGTCTGAAACATGGTATTAAAAAGAAAATACAAGTAAAAGACTAACATTAGGAAAGAATGGAATATGCAGGTACGAAATGGTCTGTATTATTGTAAAACACGAATTAATAGTGTGTACTGTAAGCAAACTACTTCAATAAAATCAGGCGCAGCTCTACACCTTCAAGAAAATCTAACACAAATCAAATACAAGGTGCTTGCATCTCTGAGGATTAAAACAGTGAATAACGTACCGGTTTTAACGTTATAAGTTATGTTTAACATTGCATTTTGTTTAATTTATACCTTCAAAAACTATGAATTAGTTTATAAAAATAGGGTGTTGGTTTTCTGGATTAAATTGATTCACATTTTGTCATGTTGAAGCCTTTGCTAACTGACTATTATGGTATGGGTTTTGCAAATGTTGAATACACATCTGGCAAATACTTCACTGACATATTAGATTTAATTGAACTAGATGTAAATGAATCGGATATATCTTCGGAATACTGTATAATATTGATTGACTATTACTTTTAAAAAGGATGATTTGCATCAATATATATAATTGTTTAATATTTGTGTTAGAATTCACGATCAACCTAAAAGCCCTATATAAATGTCTTTGTCAATCGGAAATAGAAATGTCACCTTCTCTTGATAAAATACTATCCTGTCATGAAACAGACCGATTGATATTTTATTGATAATTCTTTTTTTTTAACTTAAAAAAAAAGACAATGCTGGTTAAAGATGCAAGACCGTATTAACATACTCTGCCAATAACTTAAATTCCCCGAAAAGGTAAATGAAGTTTTCAAATTTTTAATATCATATGATCCATACTTGCCTTGTGAATGCACTATTATCAAGATCATTAGTGATCTTCCTACGTTTCTGTATATGTAGTCTGTAGTATATAATTTTGTCTTACACCCCTTTTATTTTCTGGAAAAATAAGTCAAAGTGTAAAACAGTTTGTCGTGTATATGTTTGTGTATTTTGTCCCGATTTTGCGAGATTCTCATGGGTAATCAATGTTGTAAAACACACTCGTAGTGTTTTGCAGAATATTGAACGACATTGAATTGTGTAAAAATCATTTCATTGTCAGTTAAATTCTCATGCGGGAAATACGTATATATCTTTATTTTTTGTTTGTGTTTAACGCCATATTGAGCAACCTTGGCTTTTTCATGGAGGTCAGTTTTATTGGTAGATAAGCAAGAGTAACCGGAGAGAACCACCAACCCTCGGCCGAAAAATTGGCAATTCTTTTCAATTAAGATCGGAGTCGAATACGACTTGCCACGAGAGGGGTTCGACTTCACAACCCTAGAATACAGTCAGGCTAGTGATCACTGTAGATGAGCTACTAAAGCAACTCTACCACCTAGACCCCAAGTAATGAAAACAATCTGCTATTTTGTGTATTTTTCTATTGTGTTTTGCATTATTCTACGATTTTCAAATTTATCTTTTTTTTTCAAATACGTTAGTATGAGTCTTTCCGCATGTCCACAGTTGCGTAAGCAAAATTAATAAACTATTCATTAACGAACTACCGGTACAGTAACGGATGTGTTTTGACGTCAGCTACTCATAAAACTCATTAACTGCACGACAGAAAAATTTCCTGCATCTATATCTAAATAATGGTTTAACTTATAACTTGAAAATTGTCATTTTGTGTTCATTGTTTATGGAAAGAATCTTGAATGAAATATCTATTTGACGAAAAAAACGGCGCTTGTTTTAATATATATAACATTACATCAGACCAAGGTTCTAGAATAGTAGTGGATGCAAAGTAACAGTAATAGCTATGAATCTTCCGCTGCACTAAGCACGAGATATTATCAATAGTTGTTGCTTTGTGCTATAATGAAATAAGCGATACAGACATGTACGATTAAAATTTCAGATTTTGCTTCGTTGGATTATGAAGAATTGAAATTATCAAAAATTTCTCCATTATAATTTCGAATCTTCTCTTGAGCACACACTGTTGGTGTTATACACATTCTAACAAAATTAAGTATCATTTACTTTCTTTTTACAAAAAATGCATGAACTGTACAAGCAAAGAAAATATTTGACATGATAGATGACTGTTTCTAAATAAGATGCGTCAAACCTTTACGCGAATTATTCTATCAGTGTCTGGTCTTCAAAGGATTAATTCGGCAGAGATAAACTTATAGTGTGACATTTCCTATTGAATGTGAACCTGATCAATATTTCAGTTTCTATTTTTGGTTAACGTTTTCAATCTCTTAATGCTGAAAGATATACAGTTGTCAGTTTCATACTATTACATCACTTTATGCTACGTTAGTCTGCAAACAAAATCTCCAATGCCTTAGAATTTATACATTTTAATTGCCTTTATACTTGTTATTTGTTCATCAATATTTGTTATTTCAATCAGATCTTAATTTTAGTGCTTTTATTTTTGCGAGTTGTTGGATCGTTAAGGTTTTACTTCTATGCAACTTTCAGATAGATAGACTATAAAAACCTTTCTGACAAAGCCGATTTCCATATCAAGCTTGTCGCCTCTTCATAATTTTGAGAAGACTTTTTTGTAGGAATCCTGTTGGTTATCGGCAAAATCAATTAAAAAATAATTACACTTCAGTTTTTGAGAAAAACACTATAGTACTTGAACAAGCGAGTTGTTTTTCAAGAAAGTATCTATTCCAGATAAAGAACCTTGTTCTAATACTAGTAATAATATAATTGGAAATATAAATATGTCTTATATCACAAAGAACTTGTCAGTGAATGAATAAAGGGGTAAAATTGACAGCTAGTGATCCAATAAATAAACAGAAGGATAATTAGATATAGGAAGATGTGGTATGAGTGCCAATGAGACACCTCTCCATCCAAGTAACAATTTATAAAAGTAAACCATTATAGGTCAAGGTACGGCCTTCAATACGGAGCATTGGCTCACACCGAACAGCAAGCTATACAGAGCCCAAAAATTACAAGTGTAAAACCATTCAAACGGGAAAACTAACACTCTAATCTATATAAAAACGAGAAACGAGAAACACGTATGAACTACATAAACAGACGACAACTACTGTACATCAGATTCCTGACTTAGGACAGATGCAAACATTTGCAGCGGGATTAAACGTTTTAATGGTACCAAACTTTCTCCCTTTTCTGAAACAATAGTATAACATCACAACATAGAAAGACACACTATAAAATATCAATTGGAAGGCTTAACTCAATCAAAAAACGTAAATTAACACACAATAAACGAATAAATTTGATCTGTGATACCTGAATACATAGTTACAAGGGATAAATAATTCAGGTCAAAAGTATATAAACAGGTTTAAACAAAGTTAAAGTAAGATACCACTAATTAGTCTGGTTCATACCCTAATGGTCGTTTTTCTTTTCTATCGGGTTAGTTCATTTGTTTTATATAATGCAGAGAGTAATAGTATGCATTCGACTTTTTAATTCATTGCCATAAAAAATAAGACCGGCTTGACAGTTGTTAAGAAGATGAAAAAAAACTTGTTAATTTATTTCCATCGTATAACTATACAGACCAAAGCATTTTAATTTTCAAGAAATAAGCACTTCCTGTTTTAAAGCTTATAATTCCATACGGGAATTTATGATGGAACTGGTTGCAGTATACACTCATTGACTTTAGAAAATTTCCTCAAATCGTTTTCTTCGGCTTATTGCTGAAGACCGTAGTTAAAAAAACCTTTGTCCTTTCATTTTCGTTTGTAGTTTCATGTGGATGATGTGCCTACACAATTTGACATCTTATTTATTTACTATGAAATATAAATATTTGGATTATAATTTAAAAAAATGATTAATCGGATGAAAATTCAATGATCTTCTCTATTTTTAAACACATGAAGTACATTTTACTTGCAATATTGGTTAATCACAATCTTACAACATTTATCTATAGCTAGCAATTCCAACACAAGGAAACATCAAGCAATTTAAAATATGATGATCAAAGAAATAATGATTATAATATAATAATAAATAGTCGGTAAAAACATTGGACTGTGTAGCCAAACTTCAAGGTCTGTCCATGATTCTGTCTCGATCGTATGGAGAGCCAGAAATGTGGGACAAACACATAAAAGAGGGAACATGTGTAAAATTGCTAATACTTGATTAATATTTAGATTTACTTGCAGAATGGTATATATACTTTTAAGAACAATAAGTTTCATCTCGGTCTGGAAAGTATTTTACAGCGCAAAAAAAAAATATTTGAAATTACGTCAAGTGATTTTGTAATTCGTTCCTCAAATATTGTACGAAAAAGGAAAGAAAGATAATAGAAAAGACCGCACATCTGTCTTGCCATATCACTGTAAAATACAATTTGATATAATTCTTATATGATTTGCATATCAACAAATGCTTGAATGTGATTGGTCAGTTAGTATCCAACAAAGTTGATATTGAAAAATAAAAAAAGGAAAATGTTTTGGTCGAGAATTATTAGGATTATTTTCTGAAGGTTATTGATGTATAGACGCCGCTGACTCACAAACTTGACTTAAATTCCATCTAAGTTTTAAAGAGCTTGTGAATAAATTGTCCAGTTTACACATCAAAATCCTAAACGAAATATGTTTAGTACTAATAATAAACTGCTCTCAAATTGATCGAATATATTTGTAGTCGGTTTTCAAGAGTTAAGCGATCTTAATTACAAACTCCATGTAAAAAAAGAGGTGGAAGATACCAAGTGGATAGTCAAAACTCACCACTCGAAGAAAAACTGACAACGCCATGGCAAAAAACGTAAACCGACGAAAAAAAGTTAACAAAACACTGCATAGAAGACTAAACACCGAGGAACAAGAACCCCATGCACCAAAATCCGTGGGATGATTTGAGGTGCTTCGGAAGAGTAATCAGTTCTTGCTCCACATGTAGGACCTGTCCAACAGTCTACAGGACAACATTCAGCATTGCTCCATGCAGTAGAATTCTAAAGATGCCATAAAATATCAATGTGTAACGAAGAAATTATAATAAAAATATTCCTATGAAGCATCTTCACCACTAGACGTAAAGATAAAAAGTTTCAAAATAAGTTTCAATAGAATCAGATAGATCAGGCAAACAAAATGTCTTTTGAAATGATCATCTGAACGATGTTATTTGTAAAGTTTACAGTTATACTTTGTAAAGACAGCGGCTCTATCATATTGTCATTATTCACCATTTTTTTCTAACCATTTATATACACACCCTATTACCGGCTATCGGTACTACAGACACAGATCAAATCTGCTGTACACGTTCCGGCTATCGGTACTACAGACACAGATCAAATCTGCTGTACACGTTAGCAAAACAATCGTATTGACAATCGGGAACACAGATCATATTATATCTGTCGTAATACTAGATTGTAATAGAGTGTGATGTTTTGTATACAAACATTTTCAAAATGTTGGCACATCTCTTAATTGTCTTTCTACGCCTTTCTTAGAATCATCAAACACAGAGGAATGAATTTGCTAAATGATTTACTTTTAAACAGACATGAAACAATAACAATAAAGTATTGCTGTTGTAAATTGCTTTGTGGAAAAATGTCTGAGACTATAAGAATTTTTATTCACTATCAATGAAGACAAATCTCGCAAGACAACGATCATAATATATTGTCCAACTTATCCCGCAGGAAAACGATCACAATATATTGTCTAACTTAATCTACAAATGATAGGAGGAAATTTCGACAGCTTAAATTAGACAAGCTCTTAAAAGGAAGTTTGACATTTTCATCTTAATATACACTGCATCAATTCTTGGCAACAGTTTTGCTGACGATCACAGAATTTGAAGCAAATGTATTTAGTTCAAAATTGCATTAGTAAAAAGTTTAAAGTAAATTTAAGGAGGCGTAATGGAACCGACTGCGAGATATTAAATTGTTTCTTAGAAAATCGATTTTTGTTGTCGAGACACAAGATTGTCACAATCACCGAAAACCTTTCCAAATCATAGAAAACATCTCCTCATTAACGGTCGTAGACAAGTGAAAATTGACAAATAATTGTACATTCCGCTCCTTACTTTACTAATGATTGCGAATTATTAAGGAAGAAGATATTCTAATTTCATATCGACAGAAAAATTACCAACACAGAAACACAATGTCCCAAGGGTAAAACTTGAGTTGTTATTTATTGAATAGAGGAATCGAAACATAAGACTTTGTAGCTCATGCCATAAACTCTCAGCCTGATCAATGATGTTCTCAAATGTCAGTTTTAAGACGGAAAAGAAATTCATTTTATAAACACTTCGTGGGAAGACTTCTAAATAGGTTATCTTCTTTGCAAGAATGAGTTTACCAATATTGCAGAAAGACAAGTTGCAAAAGGAATATGTATAAGTTCATAATGGCTTCATTTCAGAAAAGTACTTCATGTCGCAAAAGTCGGTCAGTGAAATAATTTAAAAACAAAATCATCAATATCGTTACTTGTAGTGACAAACCAACTGACAGAATTATTTTTCTCCTATCCCGGTAAAGTAAGCCAACTGTCTTTGAAAAATAAACAATACTGTCTTTATGTCAGCTTGTTCTAATTTACTTATGTCAACAAGTACAATAAAATTCAAATAGACATAATTCCCAGGGTAAAATGCCACCACAAAAATGTCACGTCTATTTTACAGTATAATTACATTATCTAATGTTTTGAAAGTGCACGTTTAGATTAAACCTTTGATATGAATAAAAAAGATGATGGGAATATTAAGTGAGACATTAACCAAGCAACATAAACCCACTGCAGTATTGCCAACATAGATTTTAAATAATAAATACATGTAAGCGTCTATCTATTTGTATTTGTTTAAATCAGTGAATCGTCTTGAGTCTCGCGTTTAGGGAAAATGGTAGTAATTTTCCTCCATAGGGGACAATACTAACATTTTCTAAATTTATCCCTTTTTATAATAAAAACCTGGACAAAACAGTTATGTGTAATATTAGAACTTCATTATTCTGTTTTAGAAATTGAAATCAAATGGTGGCATGACCATCTTCGAACGGAGCTTGTTTATAGAATCCATTGCCACCGTCATTTTACATCAAATTTATGATAATCTAACTTCGTACTTTATTTTGTTCTTTTGAACTTTTTTTAATTGAGCATAACTGATGAGTCTTGTAGACGAAAAGTGCACCTGGCGTAAAAAAAATTGATTCTGGTATCTATGGTGAGTTTATTTACAACCACTGGGTCGATGCCACTGCTGATGGAGTTTTTATTCCCCGAGGGTATCACCAACCCAGTAGTCAGCACTTCTGTGTTGACATGAATTATCATTAATATGGTCATGAGTATAAATTAACTGTTAATAAAACTTTGAATTTTTCGACATACTAAGGATTTTTTACCCAAGGAATAGATTACCGTAGGTGTATTTGGCAAAACCTTTCGGAATTTTGGGTCCTCAGTGCTCCTCAACTTCGTACTTTATTTGGTCTTTTCAACTATTTTGATTCGGGCGTTAATGATGAGTCTTTTGTAGACGAAAAACCGGTCTGGCCTACACAATTTTAATCCTGGTATCTACGATGAGTTTAGTTGCAACCACTTGGTCGATGCCACTGCTGGTGTGGGTTTCTCCCCGAAGGTATCACCAGCACTTACTATACCCCAGCCGAATAGTCAGCTCTTCTGTGTTGACATGACTTATTAGTGTTACCATGTTAGTGAAACCTAAATGTGCAATTTTCTGGGTTTTTTTCTCTTTTATCAGGAACGGTTTAGATCAGAATGTTGCCTAAAACACGTAATGGTTCGAAACCGAAAATTAAGGTCTTTAAACAGAACAGCTAAGACCTTATTTGGATAACGATATGTGTAGATTTCCTTCCTCGATTTAAGTACAAACACTATTTATCAATAAAAAGAAATGCAATACAAATATATCATTTAAATATTTCAGTATCGAACCAATGCAAACTGCAAATCGTTTATATTGAGATATAACATATTTTCATAGAAACCTAACGATTGAACCCAAGGGTTGACTGGGGTATAGAAATGTGGTTACCTGGACTACAACTCTTTGATGTGTGAGAAGGTGGCCTGTTGCCAAGTAAAATTCCTGTTTCTATCAAACATACTCTCTTTTACCAGTGGCAGTCTAAATTCCGAGTCGGCACATTTCGCAGAACCTACCTTCTTGGTTTATTGTAAATCTGTTTTGTCCTGAATATGTATGAAATATTTGTCACTGGACGATATATAATATCAACTAATCAACTGAACGACTGAACAATGTATTGTTATTATCGTGAGGTTTGATCAATGCAAACGAATTGTCGTCCAACATAGATATTCATTTTTAATGCATAAAGTTCCATAACTCTAAAATGAAAAAAGAAAAAAATGTTAAATCGAAAGAAAACTTGTATCTTATATATACTATTTAAAGTTTTTCCTTGTATCATATGTTATATAAAGGTTTATTTGTATCCCTAAATTTGATACAACCTACCAATCGCGCGAAAGGTCTACGGGATGTAGCAAATACATAATGTTTCCATCACCAGCTGTTCGATCTTTATCTGTCTAATGATTATAGACAATTACAACTGAGTGCTCCTAGTTCTTTTACCTTTTATGACATAACTGCAATGGACATATAATCGATTTTTACCACTGAACAATAAGTTCACCACTCCAAAGAAACTGACACCACTCGGAGATTTCGGTATTATTTACAGGACATCAAGGGTACATATAGTTAATGTTGCTATACAAAAACAATAAAAGAACTAAAATACATTTTTCTTTTATTCCCTAAATTCTTTATATGGAATCTGGATGATGCGTTTTTCTCGACTTCACTCTTTAAGAATCATCTATATATCCAATAGATCAAAACGAGAACACATCTAAACACTAAAATCCAAAAAGGTACAATGCATCGTAAAAAAACTGTATAACTATCAACAACGAATTTCCACACTCAAAATATCCACCAGGTTAAATCACGAAATACATAAGTAGTTAACAACAACGATAGAGGGCATCTCTGTCTTGGGTTTTTACTATAAAGCAATAATTAATTTTCCGGGATTTATTTTTACCAACGCTGGAAATATGATACTATTATTATATCATGTGATTGGTCTTATTCGTCGGAAAATTATCTCGATTAAACCGTTCTCCCACCAACTTCGAACTGGCCAAAATAAACATCAAATTGGACGGTTCAGTTATATTTTGAGATCATGAAGGTAAATGCTTTTATTAAAGACTTTTCTATACACGGGCAATACCTTCTGTTTGTTCTCTGAACAAATAGCCTTTTAATTTTCCATGTGATAAAAAGCATCCTACTGTGCAGATTATTGGGAATACTGTGGTTACAAGTATCGCTGTAGTCAATAATGTGTGTATTAATAACTAATGCGTTAGCAAAATATCGCTAATTCTTTCTAACGTTTTCTCTTCTGTCTCCTCACTCTATTAACAAGCTGACTTACTGAACTTGTTCAATATAAATATGTAATGTATGTACATTGTCCGAAAATATTTAATTTATGTGTGCGTGCCATAGAAATAGGAAGAAAAGCGAGGCTAGCTGGCCGAATATTCAGCATCTTCTTTATTTATGTTTATGGAAGAACTGTAAACCTCATGAACATTAATACTGATAGACCAGAAAAGATCTAAATTATTTCACTTTTTGCTTGTATTCTTTTCAACAGAGAAACTTTTGAAAACATGCTTTACGAGTAAAGCAAACCCTTATTAATGAATTGTTAATACATTCGATGTCATAACATTGGTGGCAATTCAACCTAATTTTGAAATAAGCTACCTACGTGCCTTTGATGTGTAGGTACTTTGTAATTTAACTATAATCGTGTCCTTAAAACATCACTTCATGGTTGTGCTATGGCTACGACCAAGTCACATGTATACAAAGGATGTAATGGGAGATATAGGTATTAGAAATGTTTTTTAAGTAAGGACAGAGAAGTTACCAACTCGTTTGAGAACTGACTTTCCGTTTCCAAGGCAAACATTAAAAATACTTTTCGTTTGTGTCCTTTCTTTGAGTTTCGAGCCTTGTCGGCTGTTGCAATATTGTTATCTTATATTTTGACTTTTGAGTTTCGAGCCTTGTCGGCTGTTGCAATATTGTTATCTTATATTTTGACTTTTGAGTTTCGAGCCTTGTCGGCTGTTGCAATATTGTTATCTTATATTTTGACTTTTGAGTTTCGAGCCTTGTCGGCTGTTGCAATATTGTTATCTTATATTTTGACTTTCAATTGGTGAAGTGTGGACAATTTTATTTCGCGCTACGAAGTATTCACGTGACCATTTTGAAACTAACGATTCTTACATGTATGTATGTATAAGACACATGATACTATTACATCATATCCTTGGTCTTATCAGCGAGAAAATTTCCCCAATGAAACCATTCTCTTGCTAACTTCGAACGGATCAATTTCAATAATATATTTGCATATATTTACAGTCCGCCAAAAGTTAAGCTCCACCTAAATATAACTGGCAATATTTTTAACTATTTCGAAAAAAATATCAATGGTTGGTTTTCACATACACTAAGAAAGTTTATTACGACCAAAAAGATTGAACTCCGATAAACCCGTCAAGCAAATTTTTATTGAAGGTCATCTGTACTTTTACAAATACACTGTTTCGAAATCATCTTCCTACTGTCCCGCGTACAGGTGAAATTTGACCTTCATCAAGTCATTGTGTAATATGGCAAGGCGTAAGTTTTCTGTGGCTGAACGTTGGCAAGCAATTGGCATGTCAAATGCCGGTTGGAGCACTAGGAGCATAGGTAACCATTTCAATGTTAATCACACCGTCATTGTCAGGACTGGGTTGCACAAACGTCTATTAAGTTAATAGTCTATTAACTTCTAATAGACTATTAAATATCTAATTGACTATTAGTTAATAGAGTGAGTTAATAGCATTGCACGAATCACTATTAAGGCTTCTATTAACTCATAGACTATTAAGTGACTTTTAAGGTTCTAATAGTCAATTAAGCCCCAATTAATCCCAAAATTCATTGCGACGTCATGAAGCACGTGCATTTTCGTGATTTTCTTCATTTCACGATGTCATCACGATTTCCCGGATTATTTTCACGACGTCATCACGAAAATGGACGCTGAAAAGAAGAAGAGAAGTTCCAACTGGGATTCGTCCGAGATTTCTTTGCTGAGGCAGTTAGCAGAAAAAATTAGTTACCATACGGAGCAAACTTTCTAATGCTTTAACAAATAAAGTAAAAATGAGGTGTGGAGAAATATCACAACAGAAATTAATTCACTGGGGTTGCATACACCTTATCGCTATTTGTCCGCCATTACTGGACATCACACAGGTTCCCGTAAAATTTTGACGTCACAATACAAAATGTCTGACGCCACAATGGAAAAGTGATTGTTGTATGACGTCAAAGTTCAAGCGGACTGAATCTCAGGTCAGCCGGGAATAGCGATAAGGTGTATTGTCGATCAGTAGCAGAAGTAAAGGTGAAATGGCAAAATATGCAATCGAATGCAAAAAAAACCTATGCAGATGTTAAAAACACGCCCGCAAAACTAGTGGAGGACCAGCAGCTACCCCTGTTGACCAGGAAAGTCAACAGATATGTATAATTGAAATGATGAAAGACACAGCAAGTTTTGTTGGTTTGACGGGAGAGGAAAGTCCTGTGGACGAAGGTACTTTGATTTTTATCTGCAAATAATAGTTAAAAGATTTACATTTCAACTCTAAAGATCATAGTTCATTCCACAGTATCTTTAAAATATTCTTATCCGTTTGAAAACTAGCAACTTCATCTTCAAAATATATCTATAGACATTTAAGATTTCACGTAGTAAATTTGTCAAAAATATTAACAGTAAAACGGCTTGCACCATTAATTCAATCACAAAATCATTTAAAAATAGTTTTGACTTAATTAAGAGTTAGATCTAGTAATTATATATTGCATATATATATATATATATATATATATAGATATGAAGATGTTGTATGAGTGCCAATAAAATCTCTCCATCCAAGTCAGAATAAATAAATTTGGTGTATTTACTGTCTTCTGATTGGTTGAAAGTATTAGTTTTATTTTCAATGTTGTCAATTTTATGGGGACACGCCCACTCTGACATTGTGTATTCATACGCCAACATGTGTTTACGTTGTTATTGTTAATATAAAAGTTCTTTGAGCCTTATTTTGATAGAAATTTATTAATAATGAATGGCAATAATTTATTTTGAATTTATGGACCATAAAATTAATTTTGACTCTTCATTTTACATAATCCGCTTCGCGGATTATTCAATGTGAAGAGTCAAAATTGATTTTATGGTTCCATAAATCAAAATAAATAACAGCCATTCATTAAATAATTAATTTTGGATGTAACGCGTCTTCCGATTGGCTGACGTTGTTTTGTTTATCAGCTCATAGACATAATTTTGTCATGTGACCTTGACGTCATCAACGTTTTTCATGATTTACACCGGTTTAAAATGGAATTAAGAATTAAATTATAAGAAATGATTGTAATATTTTTCTGTCTATTCGAAATAACATAAAAATGTGGTTCACACTTTAAAATAACCCGCTACGCGGGTTATTCAGTGTGCACCACATTTTGATGTTATTTCTTCATAGACAGAAAAATATTACAGTCATTCATAAATGTTTTAAATAGTAAACCATTAAAGGTCAAAGTACGGCCTTCAACACGGAGCCTTTGCTCACACCGAACAGCAAGCTATAATTGCCCCCAAAATGACTAGTGTAAAACAATTCAAACAGAAATACCAACGATCTAATCTAAATAAAAAACGAGAAACGAGAAACACTTATGAACCACATCAACAAACAGCAACCACCGAAAAACAGGTTCCTGACTTAGGAAAGATGCAAACAAATTATTATTTATTTCTGGGATAATGGTAATAATAATAACATGTCTTTACTTTCACCTATGCGAAATTATTGGTTCATTACATGACAAATATTAACGACATAATGAAATGAAACAGGGTGGATGCATACATTTTAAAAGGGGGGCACTATATGTCCCTATTCAAATGCATTGATCGTCCAAAAAGGGGTTCCAACCCAGGAACCCCTGGATCCGCCACTGATTAAATGTCAAACAAATACTAGTAGTTAGTTCTAAGTTAACTGATACAAATAAATTATTATTGATAAAGGTATGGTGAAAGGCTGAGATCCTGCTGAAGATGTTTAACCCTGTGCCTTTTGTGTTCCTGTCCCAATTATGGAATCTTTGTCTATGGTTGTCTTTGAATACATCTTGTTTTCATTCTTTTCTATGCTTGTGGTCAAATTATGTTGACTTTTCTTTTACATATATTGTCATATATATGGGGCAATAAAAAGCTCACCGGATAGTGTGTCAAGGTTGTATTCTTATGCTCTGTTCAGACTGTTGATTTTAGTGTAGTTGAATTATTGACATTTTAACCCTTATCTCCTTTATTTCGTATCTATGACTCAATGTGTGTGAAAAAAAACGTTTTACTGAATCTCTCTCTTACAGTTGATCTGACAAAGAAAGCCAAATGTATGCATGAAGAGATCAAGAACTTCCTAGCAAATTATAATTCTAGTTGTTCGAAGCAACTCCCAAGAGCAAATGATGTCCATTTAATATCGTTCTTGGTAACCTCAACCGATGATGATCGCTCTTCTGAGTACCAAATCGATGAGCTTGCAAATTTCCTTTGTGTCAATTACCCCAGATTGCAGGATATTTCCTCACAAGACATCTCGTCTCTTTGCATAATACAGTAGAGTTTATCATCAATTACAGGCAAGAAGGTTATTTGATATCTCTTGCCAATAAGGGAGCTACCGTTTGATTTTTAGGGGTAGGATGGAAATTGAAAAAGGCAGGACAGATATTACAACTTAAAAAATGGAGGACAAAATTTATAATCCTAGCCCCCACATCAAAATCAAATGGTAACTCCCTAAGATAGATAATATCCCTAAGATGCAGTATAAATCTTAAATTATACCAGTGCAGATAAAATCGGAACATTTTAAAGACCAGAAACCAAAAAAAAACGTTAAAGGGCCAATGGAGAACATAAATCTTGAACCTATAGTTGTTAATTTCTGTGTAATTTGGTCTCTTGTCTCATTGGGTCCGAGGACACAGTTATCGTCCTTAGATTTTCGTTGCTTTACAAATATAGTCCCTAGTGTGGACAGTGTATAACTTGCAAATTTTGTTTGTACACTTTCCAAATTTATTTCTTTATATTTTATGCATGAAATATTAAGTAAAGGGATGAAATTACATGTTAAAAAGTTTGGGTGCTGATTCTTTATGTTAAGTAGTGATTTGATCCAGTTCAAAAGGTCAAAAACTAGTATGTCTGAAGCTGTCAAACTGAATTTTAGACCCCTTAACATAGAATTGTCAATATTTTGAGTTAGAGCTGGTAGACTTTTCTATAATGTTGATATTATTTGTCCCTATAGTAGTACATTACACTGTACATTACTTTTTGAGATAGAGCAAGTGCGATTTTTTAATTTGAATTTATTGTCTAAAAGAAATGCACTACGAAATAACTGTGTTCTCGGGCCATTGGCAATCATACAACATCTTCTTATTTTTAAAATTAGAATAGGGGAGGTGGACTACGTCTGATTGACTCGTTATTCATTTATAAATTGAAAGAGGAGATTTAATCCAAAGGGGGCACTTTCTATATTATACAAGGTGGTAGGACGTGCCGCTGGAATGGGTCACCTTTTCAAGCTTGAAAATATGTGAATAGGTCGGGAAAACTATCAGAAATAAATGATTAGGTCAATAAAGTTCCACAATTTCTTCGTCTGTCATCTTTCTTGGTGTTCCCGGCTGTTTTATCAACCAATTTTTCTTTTGGCACTTTGGATTCCACTCTTACATTACATACCATTACACATCACATGAAACCCAAACAATATGAGAAAGGTTACATTTTACCTACGCAATATATGAAAAGGTATACATTTTACCTACGCAATATATGAAAAGGTATACATTTTACCTACGCAATATATGAAAAGGTATACATTTTAAATTCTAAATTATATGAAAAGGGTGGGGCAGCAAAACCCCAGCGGTACCCCTATCAATTAAATATTGAAGTAGCCCCGAGGGTTTAATACTGAATAAAAAGAGGACAACGTAAAGGCATTTTCATCTACATGTAAATGAAGATGAGGAACATACCATATTCAAAGTCTTTTAATTAGGCGGTTTTTTTCTCTTTGTTCTGCGTCAACTATTTGAAATAAAGCAAAGAGTGTCAATGTACATTTGCATACAGTAGAAATTTAAGGATAATTAAGTATTTGCACTTATTTTACAGTCGTGTGTGATACAGCAGAAAAACTGCCAATAAACACGGATGGAGAAGAGATCAACGAGCTCGAGGCCGAAGCAAGCCTGCTAAAACCTCCAGTTCAACCAACATTTAGGTATGCTTATTTTGAATAAGATAATTTAATATAATATTTATATGATTTGCATATTAGGAATACATTTATATGATTGGTCCAGATGGCTTCCGGTAGAGGCTTTTGATGTTATTTATTTTTCGATGGACGACGGTCACCGAACTACTTTCATGCGCCGGGCCAATTCAAGGACACACATATACAATTTACACTAGTGTGATAGAGGTTAACACCAAATGCCCACTTGAGGCCCTAATTTGGTGAATGAAAATATTTTATTCTGTAGTTTCATTATCGATTAAAATGGGGTTAACCGAAGCACATTTTGTATGAAGCCCGGCCTTGTGTACATTGTGTATACATTTATGTTAAATTTCATTCTGTATGTTGTATATTTTAGCATCAGCATGTTAGACAAAGAGAAGGATCCCTTATTGCCGGTTATTCCACAAAACGATTGCTAAAGACTTTTCCTGTCCCATCAAAGAGAAAAAAACAGGAGGATTTAGTTGCAAAGCACCATGAAGTTCTGTGTAAACAAACAGAGTACAATGATTTAAAAATCAAAAGCTTCGAATGGAAATAGCTATTCTACGTTCACAGATGAACAAGCAGGAATTGTCATCATCAATGTGTGATCTGTTTGGACTGGAACTTTAAGATATTTTCTCTTGTACGTGTGTGCTTGTGTGTTTGCACGTGTTTGTGTGTGTGGGCATGTTTATTGTTACATGTTTTCAATTGTACAACAAAAACATTTTACAAAAGAATTTTTATGATTTTTTATTTCAATTATACTCGCTATGTGCGTGTTTAACCAAAGAATGCTCTGCAAATGTGGTCACGTACAGTACGACCTTCCTCTGGACCTCTAAAGAGTATATCTATGCAGGAATCGTCAACCTCATCAGCATCATACATTGGTTCCCTCAAATTATAGCGATGTTGTGAAGTACCGCACATGCCATAATCATAGTGCAAGCCTTTTCTGGGTTAACACGTACTCCAGAATGTAAACAGTTGAATCTAGACCTTTCAATACAACATCTTGTTTTGGTATGTGCTCTATTAAACCTTTCATGGCAATCCTCTGTCGGTCTCATGAACGGTGTCATCAAAAACTTTGCATCCATAACCGCTATCACCTAAGACGATTCCATCCTCCACACGCCTATGCGTCAACTCCAGATGTTGCAGAATTTTTGAGCATCTTAGGATGTGGCTGTCATGCACACTGCCTGGCCATCTGGCTACTAGATTTGTAAAACGCCCTGAAAGAGTTTTTGTTTGTTATTGATTTTGTTGGTCAATTTTAAAATAAGTACACACGTCCCCGATCATTATTTTAAACTGAATTAAAAGCTCGAGATCTCTTTTCTGAAAGGTATATTTTCTTATCTTTGATCCGTGGACTTATTTGATAGGTCGTTTGGAAGACGATATGATCATTAGATCATAGACCGTGTCAACACAGAAGAAGTTAAAAGAATTAGAGTAAATAACCAGAGAAAATGCCTCTATACATGTATACAGGGTTCACATAGACAAGAACAATGCTTGTATTATTGTTCTTCATCTTCGTCAAATAAGAGAAACTATGCTATTTGTGCTAAATGACAAACGGAAAATCCTAAACAGTACTGCTGCATGAAATTATTTTTATCTTTAAAATTCACACTTACAGGATCAAGCAACACAACAATTACCAAGAAAATGAATGCATTATACAATATGGTACGGTAACCTAAGCTCGTCATTAGGTTAAGTGGACAGTTATAAGGAAATAAATGGGTAAAATGTGCCATTATTAAGTACAATTGTTTTACCCGCCATCTATAGAAAGAACTCTTCGTTAATCTGTGTATGGAACGAAAACTTTATATCACGGACAATAAATGTGGATACAAAAAGAAAAACTAAGCCAAATTGTTAATCCCCAATGCATAAAAAATGTGTTGCATTTCAGTAAATAACACGTGTTCTCGGTTGATCGTAAATACGTATACTAGTAGTACATCATGCATTGTTATTCATTTATTGGAATGGTCAAAACCCTTATAAAAAAAGTCGTCATTCGTAAATAAACAATTACATGTGCGAGGACATACGTATGCTAATTTATGCGTAGCCATATAAGTTAGTGTTCACGACTTGTAAAAGTAAGTCATTGTAGGAATTTATGTAACGCACAGTGCCACTGAAACGTTTCCTTCCCCAAACGTGTCAACCTGGCCCAAACATGTCCCTTTGACGTCACACTACGCCAAACGGATCTTCTTTCATTTGACACCAAAATATGTCATATTCTAGAAGCTTAAACTTGTCTGTTGTTGACTGACAGTAGATTTGCATCTGCATTTATGATTATTGTAACCTATCTTTATTGCAGAAAGGCGCACTCGACTCTAATGCATAAAATACATTTTACAAGTGACTAGCTGATTAAAGTCGACGGGTTAATGTTGTGGAATTTATGTATAAAGTAAAAATATCCTAGCATATAGTACAGTGGACACCAGGGCGTAGCCAGGTATCCAATAAACTGTAGGCACAAATTGCGGCAGGGGTCTGGGGGCCGCTCAAGGGTGAAATCCCTACCTGCTTAGGAGATCTGAGAGTACTCAGAAGTTACTGAAAGCTAGTTGATTGACTGATTGATTGCTAAACGTCCAGTGGCAAATAGATCATGCATGTTCAGGATAAAACAAATTTACAATAAATACAACAGGTAGCTAGGTCCTGTAATAGGGGTTGTCCAGGACGAAGGTCTGGAAATTTGGAAACGCCAATCATGTGTCTAAGTTGAGATTCATTCAAGTATTTGTTGATAGAAGTAAAATGATCTGAACCAATGTTCTAGTTTATAGTTTCTATATAAGGGGAATATAATGACATACAATTCTATCCAATACACCATTCACTAAGGATGATAGACTAGTGTACACATGACATTCGATAATTAACGAGTTTTGACGACTTCACTGGCGTGCATCTACACATGTACAGATAACGTTTTATTATTTTTTAATGAAAAAAAAATATTTGTGAAAAAAAAATATGTGTAGGCACATGCCAAAAGTGCCTAACGGCAGCTACGCCCTGGACTCAAATTCTAAAAATAAACTTAACCAGTTACTTATCAGACATAGGCGGTTATCTCCAGATTCACCGATTGTCACAGAAAAAGAGGTAAAATCATAAGGTTCGGGAATTTAGTTCAGACAAAGACAAAAAATCTACTCTTAACAAATGTGCATGCAAAGGGTTATTTAAAGGCGATCACCCACAGACTGTTGTGATAAATCTGGTGCTAAATGCCCGTACGGTTTGAAAGAATGTGTACTAAAGGGCTGGCCGGGTGCTCTTTTGAATCCCAGGTCTCTTCAGCAATACATAGGTCAAAAGATTTGGAAACCCGATTTAAATACTAGTATTTGGCGTAAAGGTCCGATCCGTTGTATAATCACTCATAAATTATGTCATTATTACATATATCTAACGTCACAATACCCAATTTGCACCGAGTACCCAAATTGCACATAATTATCAAAAATAGCAGCATAAGTCTGACAAGTTTTCTTAGAGACCAAATTATTATAATTTTATGATTTGACATTATGTATGTCTTACAACATGGGTAAATATTATACAATTATATTATTAATCGAATATTTTAAGGATTTGTGATTCGTTTAAACTTGATCACATGTACATTTGTATTTGCTCAGTTTGCACGCCAATACTGTTGTGTTAGCTTTTCGTAGGCAAAAACAGCATATTGCACAGGGTATACAGCATGTTACTAAAAATAGATTCTAGAAATCCCCAATTTTAGATTGTTCATGCAATAGTTGTTGATTAATAATATAACAATTGTAGCCTTTGGTTGAGGTCAATACGATGTTATATCGATCCAGAGAAGCATATCGACCTCGGACTTCGTCCTCAGTCAATATGCTTCTCTTAGGTCAAAGATTGATTGATTGTTGTTTGCTTAACGTCCAGTAGCAAATATTTCATGCATGTTCAGGACGATGGAGCGAAGATATGTTCTCTTTCTTTTCATTGTAACAGGAAATTTTATTTTTTTAAACCACTGTCTTTTCTGCTGCTTTTTTATCCGCTTTTGATAGTTTCTGGATAAAAAATTATCGGTTGAAGCGTTTATTTCATTGCCTGTATTAAAGGTTGAGTATCTATTGTTGAAAGCAAATTTTAAACTAAGTATCAAAATAGGTACAATCTGGGTATCGTCACGTTAAGTGTTACATTTACCCTCATGGTCACATATAGCCTGAACGTTTATACTGTGGTATCCTTTGCGGTTGACAAAGGACGGTTCATCTTGAACAGGTGCCTGGATCCTGACGTGGGTGCCATCAATGCAACCTATAACTCCTGAAATCCACCATTTTCATAAAACCATTTTAATCTCTCGCTTTCTGTCTTCTGATGGCCATTTAATGAAAGTGCCTGCTTTAGAGGCAAGAACTGTGGAAACTCTAGTGATACATCGGCTGACAGTTGATTTATCTACCCCGACCTTGTCTCCAACCACTTCCATAAAACTCCCCGTTGCATAATATCTCAAGGCAATAAGTACCTGTTTGATGGGAATACATAGTTTCATGTATACATCACAGAAATAATAAATGCATAACAAAATTATAAATGCGAATTTTAGGAGTTTTACAAATAATACAACTGCGACAATCCAAATAAATTTCCGAAAATTATAAACATTCTGAAATTTTGATTAAAATTATGTTTTCAGGGTGTACCTGAAAAAAAGGGTCGTTAAACTTTTAAACGGTGCCACATATTCACCGAAGTAACATTTTATAACGTAAACCTGGGAACAGTAATATGTTCCTGCGTAAACAAAAGTAAACACAATCTAGACAATATAGAAATGGTCAAACTGCTCATCGATTACACCAGTCTCGTAAAGTTAAGAGAAAAAATAACACTTAAATGTACGTGCAAGGTTTGTATAGCGAGGAGGCACATAAAGTGAGTAGGCCAAATATTGCGGTTTTCATCGAATGTTTAACTTTATGTTTACGTATTATCTAGAGACTTAATTTGTTTTCACAAATTGAGAACCATGTTTACCATGGAAGCGCGATGAAAAATGTTTCAACAACATTGTTCTCAATACACCTTATCGCTAATCCCGGCTGACCCGGCCGCTTGAACTTTGACGCATACAACAATCACTTTTCCACTGTGGCGTCAGATATTTTGTTTTATGACGTCAAAATTTTACGGGAACCTGTGTGATATCCAGTAATGGCGGACAAATAGCGATAAGGTGTATTGTAACAATTATACACATGAATTTCATAGTTAGTAACAGGAAATTCCTAAAATGAATATAACGTCAAACACTAATGACTTCTTGGTGTAAAACGGTTGTACACAGAAGGACAATAACTGTAATATTGAACGAAAATTGTTTGTTTAGGATAGTGTCGGCTTAGTTGAAAGTACTAGCTAGCCTATGGTATACAGTAGAAAAACGTTTGGATTTCAAAGTCGTGAAAATCATACAAAACACAGAATGCATGGAGAACGCACAGTGCGTCACACAAATGTGGAATGTCCAACAATTTTACTGAGCTAGGGTAGCGGATGACATTCTTCGGACAGTCTAGTATGGTATTGGTTTCTAATCTTAAACTGTGAAAATACTGACAACATTTCAATAAACCAGTCTAAACCGAGTGTTAAATATTTTATACACAAATTTCGATGCTATGTGTGCATTTTTGTCAATTCGAAATGTGTCTTTGTAACTAATAAGTGGATTCAGAATAACAAAGAAATATATATTCAAACTATTCCCTAAATGTGGATTATCATAGGCTTCTGTGATGTTGTGACCAGTAAACTGAGAAGTCATGGCAAATACGTGGTAAGTCATTTTTCTTACGTTATTGCTATATGCATTTACTGGGACTGAACTTAAAGTTGATTATTTAATTTATAAATTCAAAACATGAAAGCCATGGGTTTCGAAACTAATGTTTGTACCTGCATTTCAGGGCTTAGTGCCTTGGTTCTTTTGTTGGGTGCTCTATATCAGCTCTTACAATGTCCGTTGTAAACTCTAAGCCAGCTCTTCCAAAGCGGTACTGTGCCCGAAGCTCACGGTCCGACAAATCATTGATGGTGAGTAGCCTTTCTCGGTATTTTTCGGCTGATTTTGCTGTACATGCAAGCCAAGCACTTGTATGACATCCATTTTAATTGTACTATTAAAAATTTAATAGCGCTCCTTCGTTCAATTAAATTTAATAGTGAGTTAATAGACTATTAACGTTAATTGACGTTTCTGCAACGCAAGTAATAGACTATTAAATTTAAGTGTACTTTTAATAGACTATTAACTGTAATAGACGTTTGTGCAACCCAGTCCAGACTTTTACAACGTCATGTTGACACAGGAACTGTAAATGATAGACCAAGGTCCGGAAGACCCCGTTTAACTACCCGTCGTGATGACAGACTGCTTATTCGTCATGCTAAAGCCAACCCATTTACCCCTTCCCCGCAGCTTAGACATCACTGGCCTCCAGGTGGTCGTGTTAGTGTTCGAACATTGGTCCGTCGACTTCATAGAGGCAACCTAAGAGCACGTCGTGTTGTCAAGAAACCTGCTCTAACATCCAGGCACTGTATAATCAGGTTTCAATGGGCTAATGACCATCGACGCTGGAACATGAGAAGTTGGCAAAAAATCCTTTGGTCAGATGAGAGTAAGTTTCTGTTACGACCTGTAGACGGCAGAATACGAATTTATCGGGAAAATAAAACTGCCTATGACCAACACAAGATTTGTCCAACGACTGCATTCGGTGCTGGTGGTGTTACAGTATGGGGTTGCTTCTCATACCGTTGTAAGCTGGGTATGCATATTCTGCAGGGTAACATGAACGGACAGACATACAGGGATTTGGTGCTTAGAAACATTGTAGTCCCTCATTTTGATAATCGTCCACTTGCGTCAAGACCCTTGTACATGGACGACAACGCTAGACCACACAGGACAAGGATTGTAACCGAGTACAAAGAGCAAGAAGCCATTGACACTATCTTTTGGCCTTCCATGTCTCCAGACATGAACCCTATCGAACATGTCTGGGATGACATTGGCAGAAATCTCAATCGTAGAGATCCACCTTTGCAAATCTTGGCGATTTAAGAGTGGCAATTGTTGATGAATGGAATAGATTTCCTCAACTAAAGTTCAGAAGGCTTGTACAGAGTATGAGACGCCGTGTTATGGAACTGTACCGGAAGAGAGATGGTTACACATCCTATTGACTCAAATATTGACATTAAATTTACCGAACATACCAAAGATCATTTGTAGAAAATTTTAATGATATTGGGTGATTAATTGTTGTGAAAAAATTAAATCACAGTGAAACTTGAATTCCGTTTTTGATTTATGCAATTTACACGATTTCTATGAACGCAAAACTTGAATGCATAGAATCTTCATAAGTGACCAAACTTAAGTTTATGATTTGTTTATGGTATATGATAGCAAATTTTCGAGGAATTATTGATTTTTAAAATGAAAAAAATTTCGATGCAATAAATATATATATATATATATATATATATATATATATATATATACAGTCCACCACCTATCATATACCATAAACAAATCATTTACTTACATATATGTTTTTACTTTAAAATATCGACGTTAACCAATTTTTTCCGATCATAGAAAGGTAGTTTAGTTGTCGTTGGTTCTTCCTGGCCGTTGAAATAGTTTTTTTTTTACCCGTTATGGCATTTGTATATTATATTCGTCATGTAAATCAGGTTTTTATTTGTGGCTATAATTGTGCTTATATATATATATATATATTATAATGATACATTAGAAGATCAAAGGAAAAGTCAAGATCGTGAAGGACTGGATGTGGAATGTTGCACAGGATAAGGCATTTCAGATTCTGAAGAACCATATTGTTTTCCGCACCTGTACTTAGATTTGCAGACAATTCGCTTCTTTTCGGAATTTTGGGTCCTAAATGCTCTTCAACTTCGTACTTAATATGCGCTAATGAAAGAATCAAATCGGCGCAAATTAAAGACTGAATTTTTTTTAAATCGGCGCAAATCTCGTGTAACTTTACACAGGTAAATTTAAATGACTTACGCTTAGAATTTTAACTTAATATGTGATTTTCAAAATTGAGTTTTCAGAAGGTTAGGCCGATATACTGGCAACGTTTGCATGTTGAGATTAACTTATTTCTTTAATGAAGATTCTCGTAAATAATGGTGATCTTGCAATGAAGTTAAATTTTATCTATACTGCTCAATTGACAAAACCTTATAGTAAAAATAAAATGATAAAGGTTCATTGTCTTTTGTCATTTGTTTCATTTCAAATTGTTTCAAGGAGAAATGATAAAGATTTCGCCTGATCTCACTGAAGCTTAAGGCAAAAAATATAAGAAATTAATATACTCAGTGAATGTGAATTAAAATCAAAATTAACGGTTTTAAAACTAAACTTTTGTAAATTTAACTTATGACAAAAACAATTGCTTCAAGAATAAGATCCAACATAAATTTTTTCTCACTTTCAAAAGCTACAATGACCGGAAAGATTGAAAACAAATTTCGATTTTCAATGCCGGCAATCTATACATACAACCTTGTCTTTGTTTTAATTTCCAAAATGAGATATTTAGATTCATAATATTTCATCCTGTTTTGAGAAACACTTCATAGTTTTCAACGGAAAATTATTTCTTAGATTCCAAATCAATTTTTGAATTAAAACTTATTTGTATTTTATATTTACTGTCTCGTTTATTCAAAACACGTGAGGTAGTAATAACGGGGATCGTATTTTATGATACTATTAGGTTAAATGTATGTAAAACGTTTTAGAATCACAAACTTTAATTCATATATTATACCTATAATTTTGATTTTCTTATATTTTAAATATTCAGAAATAATGAATCCACAAACTAGATGGAATAATTTGCTCGTCTTAGTCGGGACACATAATGGTATAAAGAAGTCCGTCCGTGCAAATGTCTGTCCATCTGTCAACAGTAGCGAAAGAGTGCGCTAGGGCAAAGTTCTGAAATTAACGCGACAAAAAGCCCACACATCTAGTCTAATATAGTCAAATATTATATCTGGTCTATATACCAGCTTTAATTAGTGTATGGTACTACTATAAATTTTCACTTTGTACTATGAACATCAAAATTATTTATTTTGTAAAAATATTTCCTTTCTCTATTGGAACTGTACACGTATACCTAACAACAAAATTATTTTCATTTACCTGTGTTTAAAGTTATTGCAAATGGCTGATATTTTTGTTCGAGCATATTGTTTTTTAAATTGTTTAACATTTCATACCAATATAACATGTTACTTTTACTATTCTTCCCTTAGTTTATTTATTTTGTATTTACATTGTATCATAGGTCAAATTTATTTGTTCAGTGTATGTTAACTGGTGTTAATATGTCCTTTGATTGAGTTAAGCTATTTCAATTGATATTTCATAGTGTGTCTTTCTATGTTGTGATGTTACACTATTGTTTCAGAAAAAGGGTGAAGGTTTGGTACTATTAAAACGTTTAAACCCGCTGCATTTGTTTGCACCTGTCCTAAGTCAGGAATCTGATGTTCAGTAGTTGTCGTTTGTTGATGTGGTTCATAAATGTTTCTCGTTTCTCGTTTTTATATAGATTAGACCGTTGGTTTTCCCGTTTGAATGGTTTACACTAGTAATTTTGGGGCCCTTTATAGCTTACTGTTCGGTGTGAGCCAAGGCTCCGTGTTGAAGACCGTACTTTGACCTATAATGGTTTACTTTTATTTATAAATTTTGACTTGGATGGAGAGTTGTCTCATTGGCACTCATACCACATCTACTTATATCTAAATAGTCTGTAAGTTAGACAGTGTCATCTTTCATTTATCTTTTATTTTCAATGATTTTGCTAATGAGAGGAGAGGACAAAACAGACTTTCCTTTCTAAAGCGTCGTTAAAGGTTATTTCGAACAAGTTTTCATTCCGACGGATGGTGTTTCTGAAGGTTAATTTTGTGCGGCAACAACATCATGAGACCTGATACTGATACATACATGTGATCTCTTGTATTACCGGAAAATAAAGTAGGTGAATATAGTTGTTATTCTTGAAAATTTGAATGTGGGTTTTAAATGTCCAATTTGCAATTTTTTAAAATAGTGCGGAAAATGTGTACTATGACGTCAGATTCAATGTTCTGAAGAAAGACAACTCTTTTTCTTAAAAACGAACGAGAAAAAAAAACATGAAAAATCATCACAAACTTTTTGAAAGGTCGGTGGCATATACATTTTTTTTGCTTTATTTTGAAGAGTACACATGGCACTTTTCTTCTTGGAATTTTAATGAAAAAATCACTGGTAGATATTTTTAATACTTGAAACATTTTTCATTCTTCCGTTTTATTTTTGGCGGGAATGAAATAAATCATATTTTTAAGATCAAAACAATAAGAGTCTTAAACTCTTGAACCTGTATTTGATAGACACAAATCTACTGTTTAACATGAAACAAGAATTATGCTTGTAGGTTTGATATAATGGGATTTTTGAGAGTTTGAATAACAAGCAAATATCATGTTAATATTTGGGAAAACACGAAACTGAGGTTGCTATAGTGACAAAACTAAGTCGGTGACCCCAATTTTTTTTATCATATTTTGTTCCTCAAATCATGAAATACCTTCACATAAAATTTTAAGGAAAAATCACTGGTAGACTTGAATAGGCTGTTTGGTCTTTAATCTGATAAAATTGAGAATGGAAATGGGAATGTGTCAAAGAGACAACAACCCGACCACAGAACAGACAACAACAGAAGGTCACCAATAGGTCTTCAATGCAGCGAGAAATTCCCGCACCCGGAGGCGTCCTTAAGCTGGCCCCTAAACAAATATATATACTAGTTCAGTGATAATGGACGTCATACTAAACTCCAAATTATACACAAGAAACTAAAAGTAAAAATAATACAAGACTAACAAAGGCCAGAGGCTCCTGACTTGGGACAGGCGCAAAATGCGGCGGGTTAAACATGTTTATGAGATCTCAACCTCCCCTATACCTCTAGCCAATGTAGAAAAGTAAACGCATAACAATACGCACATTAAAAGTCAGTTAAAGAGAAGTCCGAGTCCGATGTCAGAAGATGTAACAAAAGAAAATAAACAAAATGACAATAATACATAAATAACAACAGACTACTAGCAGTTAACTGACATGCCAGCTCCAGACCTCAATTAAACTGATTGAAAGATTATGTCTTCATCATATGAATATCAGGCACAATCCCTCCCGTTAGGGTTTAGTATCATACCATCATAAAATATATGAGAAGAGCTTTAACTTATTTGTTTCCAGCGTCACCGATGAGTCTTGTGTAAAATAAACACGCGTCTGGGGTACAAAAAGATAATCCTGTTAGCTAAGATGAGTAAGTTTACGAGTTACATACTGATGCGTCTGGAGAAGCACTTGGATCAGTCCTATACCAAGAGCAGGTAGGCAAGAAGCGTGTGATCAGCTTTGACAGTCGTGATTAGAACAAGGTAGATAAAAACTACCCGCCACATAAGAGGGAATTCCTCAAGTAGGCCATCTACAACAAGTTCAAGAACTACCTTTACGGTCAACAGTTTACAGTTCTTACCGACAACAAACCGGTAACCTATGTTTTGACCACTGCCAAGTAAGAATCAACTGGACACCGCTGATTGGCACCACTTGCAGCATTTAACTCTGATATCCATTTCAGACCAGGACGAAATTACATTGGAAACAGTACAAGCTATTTGTAACTCAGCTCTACCATCCTATCTTGAATCACTGAATCTATCATCTAATGTTATACTTGGTGACTTGGATTAATGGGTAACCAGCACTTGTAATATAGTTGACTGGACTAAAGCTCAAGCTACGGATCCGGATATACATTGCATCACGGAATATCTCAAAACCAATCAAGAAGTCATCAAGAAAGAATGTAGGACCAGAGACAGTCAAACTCATAGATCGAAAACAAACTGACAACGCCATGGCCAAAAATAAAAAGACAAACAGACAAATAATAGTACAGATGACACAACATAGAAAACTAAAGACTAAACAACACGAACCCCACCAAAAATTGGGGTGATCTCATGTGCTCCGGAAGGGTAAGCAGATCCTGCTCCACGTGTGGCACCCGTCGTGTTGCTTATGTTATTACAAATCCGGTAAAAGTCTAATTCGGTAGGTCACATTCGTGAAAAGGAAGGGTATTGTAGTTACGACATAAGGAACGTATCCGTTATCATCTGTGAAACGGTTATTCCATAACGGTCAACCAACTCGTGATGGCGTCCGTAAAATTTACGAAGGGATGATTTCAACTTCACCATTTGGAACTCTTGGTTTAATAGCTTCCTTGTGAGCAGCAATCCTCTATCAAGGAAATCTTGATAGGAAATACAAGCCAGGAATATCGTATCAATTGGGAGATATATACTCCGTATGTAGGCGCTGCTGGAATTTTGCTACATAGAAATGGAAAGTTCACAATTGGGAAGCTGAAGTCATCTTTTGTCGTAAAGTTTTGTTTTCAACCGACCCTCATTGTCAATTTCTAGATGTAAGTCCAGATATGAGGCAGACTTAACTGTATCGGTAGTATCCTTTATCTCTAGTTCGATGGGATAGATTCGTTCAACAGTCATCAAATTTTGTATTATTTAGTGAAAGAACATCATCTATATAGCGGAACGTAAAGTTAAAGGATATTGCTAACTTCTTATCTTTCTTCCAAAGAAGTTCCTGTATGAAGTCAGCCTCATAATAATAAAGAAACAAGTCGGCAAGAAGAGGGGCTAAGCTATATCATCAGAGAGGAACAACTGTCAAATTTGACATATCCAAGTCGGCTATCACCACTATGTCTGATTGGGAAAAGAAGATTCACAGTCTGAAATCCATTGCAGACCATACATCTTTATTTGAAATAATTCATGACAGCCGTAGATTCGTTTTCATTTGAACCATCGTTAAATACGAATATAAATGCCCAACCCATGGTTAAATGAAAACAAATCTACAGCTGTCATGAATTATTTCGATTGTAATAGGACATATACGGTAATTTTGTCAAACTTGAAAGCCCTATACACACGATACTGTTTGTGCTGTTCCGTTTTACCCCACATACAATAATATCAATAATATTATATTATTCAATAATAAGTTAAAAATAACTCACAGTTTTCAACAAAAACCTTTTTTTTTTTATATTATGAGGCGTAAAAGAAGCATGAAAACGCCCGGTATTTACATTTGACCCCAGAAGCATACATATGACGTCAACTTGTTTCTTTGTCAAAGACAATAACATCATTTCGCGGAATTTTCGTTTTATAAAATTTTACATCGAAATAATCACTGAAATGGACTGATTTTAAAATTTTGCATGAAAATAGAGATTACCGTATTGTATTTGAAGCTTTTTTTACGGTCGCAAATGTAGTTTACCTGGTTGTAGAAATAAGATGGGCGCAACGCGGAACAGCCAATTTTTGTGTATTAATGCGTTTGTTCAAAAAGTAGATATACTGTGATTATACTGGTTGACGATATATAGGAAGTCATATTAGAATTCCTATTTTTGATAAAAAATAGTTACAAATTAAATGGTATAGATGCTGTTATACTGACCAGCTCATCTGTTTCTCTTGGTTTCTATATTTAGATTCTAAATCAAGGCTGCATATCTGATTTGATTTTAGTTACATGTTCTTTTTGGACGGAAATTTCTATTGTTTGGTCCCTTTTTTTCAATTCACTTACTGAGCAGACATATTATTTGGCAAAGTGTAAAATTTCAGTTTCATGATAGATTGCTGAATTGCTATATTGCTTTGGTTAATACTAAATCCCAGAGAAACCTCATTTTTCCTCAACAGGTTGATATTTGATGTTTCTAGATTGATGCACTGTAGATATCAGTACATATTGTTTTGGCCTTCGAATTAGCAATTTAGGGTTTATGTTTGACTACATTGTTTATTATATTGTGGACTGTCAACAGAGACGACTAATAAAGAATCTATATTTACTCGAGTGGTTGTTATCAACGTATTGCCTTTTTTTTTATAACCCGGTTTCATAAATTGGTAGACAAGAGGCTGCAAGAATGACAATAAACCGGATTTTTATAACATTTATTAGTGCCATTGTTATATCGATGCAGGGCAATAACTACTAAATGGAAAAATTGAAAATCGTCAATATCGAACATGACCCCTAATTTGTCATAAGTAAGGTATTTTTGTCATATAGGTCTTCAACTGTTTCGGTACTTATACATCCTCGGATTTCTATTGTTTGGCTTTGAGTGTTCCTGATGAAGGTAAATCCAGAAAAGGGCTTCGGACGCATGAAATTATTAAACGTTTTGTTTTCAATTTTTTAAAACATATCAAAATTTGAAAAGCATTGGTGGAACAGTTTATACGTTTTCGCATGGAAAAGACAAAGTGTTATTTTCCAATCAATCAAGGACCATTACTCCTAAAAAATATAAGTAAAATGTAGTCCATATAGAATTTGACCTCCATTTTTAGATTAGTAACAACATATTAAAATTTTAATATCATTGCTTGAGGTAATAGGGTAGTATTTACATTCGTGAATTTAGGTTGCTCTTTTGTGTACCCTACTTAAGTCAATGTATCTGAACAGTATGATTAGACAAAAAATACAGTATCTACTGAACATACCTTCGCAAACTGAGGGATGAATCAGTTCTAGAACAATATGTAATAATTTTACATACAGGTGAAAATAAATTTTTGAGATTTTTTTTAAATTTTGCATTCACTGCATGATAAAAGACCTAAAAGCACTAATGGCCTTAGGTTCATAAAGATAGCAAAAAAAGTAAACGGTCATCATACATATTCAAATTATTTTTTGAATATTGTAATGAGAGTACTTCAGTTAATTGTGGATGTAGAATTTGGGCAGTGTTAGAAAGTGGTGAAAATTCTAAAAAGGCTATCATTATTCGTATGGGCCAGGAAATACTACCGTGCCACCTTAACTGGATATATATGATGTACACTAAATTAATTAAGGTATTTTTTTTTACCTATTCAATTTGTAAGTGTGTCAATAAAAAGTTGATTAAGGGCAACTAGAATAAGAGCCCTTAAATTACACCCCTGGGAGTGAAAATTGCTGATTCAGCAAATTTTGCCTGATCTGTTGGTAATAATGTCAAAATTTACCTAGAAAGTAGAACTTTATAATTTTAATGTAACTGGCAATAGATTTTTAATTATAAGTGCTCGTTTTAACTTCTCGCAGTGTCTGACACATGTGCAACCATTGGAATTTAAGACGCGACATTTTTTAGTTGCATGTACATCCTTTAATTTTCACCGAAATAAATAAAGTGCATAATTTTTTTTTTCCACACAAGTACAGCTATACTAGTTTTCTTCAGGTTGAATTTGTAGTTTTGTGGTACCATGACACCAGTATGAGCTTTTTTGGGACCAGTTAGTGGTTAAGGGGTTCTTACTTGTTCAATTAGCACCCATATTTAGCTGAAATAGAGTTAGCATTAGAGGTTTCTTTACATTGATAAGACATTTTTTTTGGTCAAAGAATGTGATTATCATTGTATGTCAGATAGATTAGAGAGTTTATTTATTTTCTATGCAAATGTCATTAATTGTTTTGATTTTCTGACCCTGAAAAGCACAAAAAAGGTAAATTGATTATGTAAGGGGACATATTTTAACTTAATGCATACATTATAAAGAGACAAACAGCCAACTTAGAGATATATTCTAGTACATGTATTGTCAAAAAGATTTTAGAATAATAGTTTACTGTCATCTGAATCTTGTGACGTTGCCTTCATAATCTGGAAATGCTTAAAGGCATCTAAGGCATGCTGTAAAATGTGGAATGGACTTCACTAACTTTTTACATGATTTGGAACTTATACTGTTTCTTTCAGTCAGATTTACTAGAAAAAGAGTTGGAAGTCCAATAATTCCTCCTGAATAAACATGTTTTACTTCTGTGCTGATTTGAAACATTATATATTTGGTTTTTGTTCACTCCTTAAGTAAAAGTGGTAAGATGAAAAAAAGTGAAAATCTGCCAGCTTGGGTAGGGGTATAATCTTTTTTTTTGTTTTTGGTAAGAATTAAGTGCAGACTAGTATTCTTTATTGTAATATGTTTCCTAGTAAGAAGTCTATGCATCATAGGTGTCATGACTGGTTTCAAGTTTGTGATGTCTTTGTTAAGGTGGCACGGTAGTATTTACATTCGTGAATTTAGGTTGCTCTTTTGTGTACCCTACTTAAGTCAATGTATCTGAACAGTATGATTGGACAAAAAAATATAGTATCTACTGAACATACTTTCCCAAACTGAGGGATGAATCAGGTGTAGAAAAATTTGAAATAATTTCACATACAGTTGAAAATGAATATTTGAGAATTTTTTTTAATTTTTTATTCACTGCATGATAAAAGACCTAAAAGCACAAGTGGCCTTAGGTTTATAAAGATAGCAAAAAAGGTAAACAGTCATCATACATATTCAAATTATGTTTTTGAATATTATAATGAAAGTACTTCAGTTAATTGTGTATATAGAATTTTGGGCAGTGTTAGAAAGTGGTGATCATTCTAAAAAGGCTGTCATTATCCCTATGAGCCAGGAAATACTACCGTGCCACCTTAAGTGGTTCAAATGGTCGTACAACCACAAACCAAACCCGGTTAATAAATCCGGTTTCCTTCTAGTCTCTTTGGACGATCGGAAATTCTGAGTTTTGATTTTGAAATTCCTTCTATTGGTAAAATGTCCACACGTTTTAACTATTGTTTTTGTGATCTGAACCTCAACCAATATGTGATCTTTACATGGTTGTATAGTCAACAATATATAAAAGTGCATACTGCTTCAACAATGTATTAAACTTATGAATTAGGGATGCACAATTAGACTTTCAAGTAATTATAAAATAATTGAAGTTTTTTCATAAATCACCTTTATCTGAGATGTTTGCATCAAAAGAAAATAACAGCTTTCAAGATGATTTTTATTTCTCAACTATTTCTTTAACTCTCTGTTGAAAATCATTGATAACATGTACATGCACAAAAAAAATCACCAAAATGTAACTCCAACATTGAAACAGTTATCATATGCTAGTGAATTGATTGGTTGCTAGGTTGTTACTTGCATACCTCTAATGGAGTTTTGTATCTTGTTATTAGTTATTTAATAAGTAAATTCTGCTATTTGAAATGTAATGTTCGTATAGAACATAATTTAAGTCCCTGTACGTGTCCCATACAGCCAGCACGTTTTATTTTCAGAATTTTAGGCTATTGGCTTTGCTCATATTCGAAGAATAATTCCAATATAAAAATGTTCTTGTCACTCTTAATTAAGTATCTGTACACTTCTACTTGGTATTGTTCGACCACAACTTACACAAATAAATATAGCAGAATATGACTGAAGACAAGAATCGTATTGTTTTTCACTGTCCGATTAACTATGAATCCATTTCTTTCTCATAGACTTAACATTTCATATATTTATTAGCATTGTCGAACACTGTTATTGCTGTAGCTTTACGTAAGGTACAAATCATTTGCCAATTTGTCGTTACTTATACATATAAATTGGTTTTCAACCAGGTATCAACAGCTTTATATGCTAAGGCAATATTTACCACATTTCATTCAACGTTTGTGTAAGAGCAGACCTTTTATGTGAAGGTATACATTGCATACTTACTAATGGTAATTCATGTATTTTGACATTCATGGATTTCAAAAGTTTACTTAAATTAGGAAAAAGCAAAATTGTCAAAAAATAAAACTGACGGAAAATGCATAACAAAATGGTTACAAAACCTGAGTGGTGAAGAGTACCTCACACATATAAAACATATATATTATGTTACATTTGTACACTTCTAAAAACCGTTTTTGTCTACATAAATTTCCAATTATTAAATCCGATATCTGTCTTAGACACTAGTATATAAGATATAATGTCATCAACTGTCGTCTAAGATGTTTGCATGCGATCCTCTAACGTATTTAATTTAAAGACAAAAATGGAAACACTGCGTATATAATCTCATTTGATGTCAGTTTTACAAGTGGAGCAACAACTTAACGGAATAATATGTATTCAATTTTTGCTTTAAAATGTTACTTTCCAGGCTATTGCTCATAATAATTCTCACCAAAGTAATAAAATACGTCATTTAACGTCATTGCAACATAACACTTTTCTTTTCCCACATCTTTCACTTTTGCAATGAAAATAACTTAAAAACGATAACGTTATAAATGAGAACAATCATAAATTTTTTTAAGCTAAAATAATAAATTAATACATAATGATTAAATTAAAGCATACACGTTAAATGTCCTTATACTATACATGACATATACACATGATTTCTTGTGACATTCGACGAATTTTGTCTTCTGAAAGGTATACTTAAACTGTATTGAATCTACTAACTGCTCTAGAGTGACACTTTTGAAAGTGATTGAGATTTATGAATGTTCTTCATACAGTACTAATCAATTAGAAGGAATAACGTTAAACTTAAATAACAAATCTTATATACTGGACTTGTTATCACAACGCTATGGAATAAATAGATCACATTACCCGCCTTAATGTTCGTTTGGATAGCATTCGTTTTACGCCAAAAGAAAGTATAAAGCAGTCTTTGGCAAATACTGTTTTCTTCTTTACAGCATTAAGCATCTTCTGTCATTTTCGCCAGAAAAATGATTGATGTTAAAACTGTTGTGAAAATGTAGAAAAAAAGAAAAAACCTATCCATGATAAATGCAACTTCGTGCCATTCGTCAATATTGTTATGAAGATCTTGATCTTTTTCTGCATGCTTTTCAAGTTTGCTCAGAACCGTTGACTGTTCTCGAAGGTAACCAGATATTGGGTCTTTATTGTGCAATAATAAGTCTTTATTGGTCCTGTTTGAAACGAAATGGACTTCATTTGTATCACCTTTTGGTACGTGACCATTTCCAATTTTCATCTCCTAGATAATTATAAAGACATAATAATTAAGAAATGTTTTCTTTTATGAAATAACGTGTTTTCTGTTGTTTGCTTTATCTGATTCATAGCTGTCTCTGACGTAATTACCACATGCATTCGTTTCTGTGGATTTATTGAGATCGGTAGAGAAATGCGATTTTTATCATTTCCTGGAAAACCTAGTATTGATATGCTATGATCTTTTTGTTTTGATCAAATGCAAAAATACATTTTATTTTTATAAATTTTGACTTGGATGGAGAGTTGTCTCATTGGCACTCATACCACATCTTCTTATATCTATTTGACCTTGAATAATTTGGTGCTGAATAGCGTAAAACGTCAACGTTCCTCCATTTTTGAGTTTACTTGGAGTACGGTATTTTGTTAATACTTTTTCATCTGAAAATATAGGATAACACCAGAAGGCATTTAGGTTTTGGGTTTTCTGGAATCGTGTTTTATAATAAACCACATTTTATTCAAAGTTGCTTTTGTGGATCGCTTATAGTATAGACCTGGATCTGTGATTGATTGTGTTTCACTGATGTTGATTTACTACAATAATATTTTATACTTTTTAATTTGATTTGATTTGTTAAGTTTCTGTATATTTCGACATATTTTTTACTATGAGTCGTTGTCTTTCGGTAACATATTTTATGAATAGTAGCATTCATTAATTTCGAGAGATAAGTCTATATCTTTTCAAGTTAAAAGTCTATTTATATTATTAAGTTAATATAATAATTTATGAGATTTTAACTAATTCATTGGTAATTGTTTTAATCCATTTTTACTCCAAAAGGTTTTGGAGTCTTAAATTTTATATTTGATTTGATTATGTATGCTTTTGTATGTATTTTTTACTTTGCAGTTTCGTGTATGTACGAATTTGCGTATATGTTTTAACATGTTAAGCGCTTAGAGTAATTGTATGTAATGCGCTTTAAAAATGCCTTGTGATAATAATAATAAGTTATTCAAACAAAAAATACTCCGAGAGAAATAATGTTACGAAGACCTGATTTTCTGGTCATTTGTTTGTAGACTTCGAATGATATGAGTTTCAAAAGACAACCAGAATTCTATTTGACACCGATTAAAATGTAGTATACACTTCATTGAAAGTCTTTTTCAAGTAAAAAATTAAAAGTTTTGAATTTTAACTCCACTACATAAATGAAATTATTTTTAGATCATACATATTTTTCCTCGAGTTTATTGATGTGTAAATAAACCATTTAACTCACGAACTTACACTAAAGTTAGAATCCGAAGTGGATCGATGTGTCAGCTGGACCAATTCACTCACAAACGAAAAAAGTCCGAAATTTTATGTAATGTCTGTGAGTGAATGTTTGCCAGTGAATTTGTCCAGTTAACACATCAATCAAATCTAGTTAAACTAAGTTTAATCCGGATAATTCTTATAATTTCGTTTATTCAAGAACCGAAGATTATACTCGGAATGCGAATCCCAGTTGCCATGTTGTTTATTTTAGTTACGAAAAGAGACGGGTAAGCACGAACTATAAAAATATTACCACAATAAAATCAGTACTGGAAGCGCTTCTTATCAATCATAGTCGAGTTTTCTTAATATAACATACTATGGAATTAAGAACTATTGCCCTTAACTGCGATCAGTTTAAAGTTAATATGCATCTTATTTATCGCACCGATCCAGAAATCAAAGTTACCACTGACACAATCGAATCTGCTTAGATTTATACCTAAACCTATTAATTGATACAAAAGGACATTGGTATACAGAATTTACAACAAATGTGATGATTTCAATCTAATTTTATGAGTAGTACTGTTATGTAAAGTGTTCACATTTCAGTTAAGTATATTGTTGGTTCACTGTTCAAGCCCTTGTGTAAAAAAGAGTAGACTTCCTTGACAGATCGAACAGTCTATATGTCATTCCGACGGATGACGCATGCGGGGCAGGATAGTCAAATCCTTTCGGAGCGATTTTATGGTGTTTACATCGTCCATGCTCTTTTCGGTGATTTAATCTGTTTGTTTATGCGTATTTCTCTGTAATTGTTATTTGGTCTTTATTTCCTTTAGGTTTGTTCGTTTTGATTTTTTTTTGTATTTCAGATTTGCTATTTTTCTAGCTATGGTCTCTTCGTCCGTTTATTTAAGGCAAATTTTATGTATATGAGGTGATGTGATAATATTATTGTAACAAATATACCTCTCTGTTGTTTTCTGGTGACACCTGTGCTGAATTATTGCTGGATTGTCTATGTGATTTATAAAATCTATGAGTATTTTTCTCGCTACACACAAGCACACCTAGTCTATTAATAATAAGTTTTCGAACCCACGATGGAACCTTTCGACCATTTTCACCACGATAATGTAGATTTAATACCGTTACCGTCATAAAACATGACAAGGCTACTAGCGTCATCGACGAAGCAAAATACATCCCTGAAAAACACAAGATTACTATAGAACATGTTATTACAACTGGATCTGTACTAAAATAATAATAATGAAAAAAATATATATTTTCTGTTTCAACAAAAATTAAGCATGTATGCAGTATATTAAAAATAATTTTTTCATAACACATACGTGAAAATATAAAGAAAACATATTTTGTTCAAGATTTTGTAATGTTAATTCTGGCTCATAAATGAGATTAAGTAAAAACCATAGTTGCTATTTACATCATAAACGTGTCTATATAATGGGAATGAAGACGGGGAAAAATTGTGGTCAAATGATACATATAATAGTTTGACATAAACCCATTCTTTGAAAAACTAATCGGGATCAGGTATACTTCTAAAAATCGATAAATGACACCATAGAATTAGTATATAATTAGAAAAGAAGATAAAAATAACAATTTTTAAAAGATAAAAATTCAAAAATTCAAAGTCGAAGAATGGCAGATTACACAATTACCAAATACAATTACAAACAGAAACACAAATTTATCAAATAATTATAAATAAAACTAAAGATTGAGTAATACGAACCCCGATTAAAAATAGGTTGAACTAGTAAAATGTTACCCGTCGTCTTGATAATGACAAGTAAAATATTGGTAATATGCCGTATTCGGGGACTAGTCAAGAACGAGGAAGAAAACAAAACCGAAACTTTAGCTACGTCAATGTAATAATACGTTTAGCAGTCATCTTCCTTCAAAGCAAATTCTCTATTTTTAGAAAATTCTGAAACAAGTCCTACAATATCGTACATGTATCACATGTGTTATATTTATTTAATATGTAAATTCCAGTTATCACATAAGTAAAATGCGTTGTGCAAAAAATCTCACAGGTCGTAAAATTAAGTTTTAAAGCGACACTTATTGCCAAAGTGTAAGTATGTAAAAGTAAGACGAAGATACAGACATCTGTATCTGTGGTATTCATGATTTCACGTTCAATATAAACTCATCATAGATACCACGATTAGAATTGTGTATGAAAGACGCGCGTTTCGTTCATAGGTGCTTGAGGACAAGACCCTATGTTCACGATGTTGAGTCCCATATTCCTTTCCCCTTTATTATCATAAATCCCCGATTTTCTAAAATATATATCATATATTTGTACCATATGTATACCAATATTCCATATTTTTACTCCAAATATACATGTTTACTATCAATGTACCACTCGACTATAGAGCGAAGCAAAAGGTTGCTAACTTCGTTCAAAGGAATTGGGGCACAGGTGGGGAAGAATTGTTGTAAACTGTTTTGTAAGATATCACAAGTCTTTTATTTGTCTTTTCGTCTTTTTTCCCCTCGGTATCTTTTCCCACTTTTTCGAGTATCGTTAAATTGTCTTGTTGGTGCTGATTTGTAGACGTAAATCATGTTTTAATAGGTAATTGTGTCCACCTACAACCTATCAAAATAATAATAAGGCATCCATAGGTACACAAATGAGATCATAACCTTTTACTTCCGTTCTATTCGAAAAATTTCGGAAACATTTATGGAACTTGTTTATTATGTTATAATGTCTTCATAAGAACATAATTTTTTATATCAAAATATTTTGTTATTTGTCTTTTCTTACATGGTAGTTTTACTTATAGAACAATATGGTTCGAATACTTTAAGCAATATTCCCAAAACGAGTGTGCAAAATGAGAGAGCTCCAGCAGAGAAGATGGGCAATCCTTAAAAATATCCAATTTTGAAGACCTTGAGCATATTATATCGATGGAAACCATTTACTTTGTTTAACCATGGAAGTATCATATTGACGAATCAAAAGTGCCTCGTTAGTCGCATCGCTGATGTCTACGTCTAAGTTTTGTTAACTGTGTATTGAATGCGACTACTATGAAAAAAAGTATTCTACAAATCAAGGGTTGAAAACACTAAATATTTTCCCTGTCCTTTTTTGCCAATAATTTAAAAGCTAACATTCTAGCGCTAATTATAAGGTCATATGCAAGGCTGTTTTTTTTTCCTGAAATGAGATGTTGGGTTTAACATCAGAGACAGTTGCCCTACATCACCACTTATAATGATAATAAAAAATATATATATATATATATATATATTTGTTTAAGTATTTATTATGATAGCTTAAAAGCAAGCTAGTTACAAAATATGCATTTCCAAATTAACAGCATGCTTTATAGTAATTTATGTATTAGAAAAAATCGCGTGGAAAACAGAAATATAATTCTGAATAATTTCTCTGTCGTTTTTCACGCAACAAATCTAATGAATATTCTATACGATGTCACAACATTCATTTCGAAAAATACAACAAAATCTTTCGCAAGAAGAAGCACACATACAAGACCATTTAATTAAATAAAATTTTATACTCTTTATAGATATGCTGGATGTTCCATTGTCATGCACATATATATGTGTACAACAACAAATCATTAAAACAAAAATAATAAAAATACTATTATTAATATATATTTAGGATAACAAATCTTTTTTTTCAATATCAATAGACTATTGTATAATGACGACTAATCGTTAGAAATCCTGAGCAGCATACCAACTACATGTAGACTTTTATTAGAATATTTTCCAGATTTGTATAAATACATTTGTACATCTCTAAAATCCACTTCATATGACCTTTACTCTGGAATACACACTATGAATTTGTGTATGAACTACCGCATTGTTATATTTAAAAAGACATCTTCGACATCCGGGAATTCGATTTCAAACACCAAGACAAATTTTCTTTCAGTCAACTATAATTTATGGATATTTGCATTCTATTTTCTTTACACAATATTTCATGGTGTTATCTGTGCTATTTTGATTAAAATCTGCTAAAATGAAATAATGGTTTGACCCCTGACGTCAACATACACGGTGTAGAATGGTAACGGACTTATCGGGTTTTTGTCGGCGTTTCCGCACTAATCGGGTTCCGCAACGGACTTATCGCGTTTTGTTTCCAGACGGTGTGACACAAAATGAGCCAAATAGACGAAAAGAAGTCGTTAGTGTTTATGTTTATACGATCACGGAAGGCACCGATGATATAAGTTTGCAAAATTTTCATTTTGCTTCGGTACCACTCTTGGCTTTTCAAAGAGCTCCACATTAAACAGGACAACCGGCCGAACGCAGCTACTAATGGTGTGGTTTCCGTTCAAATACACAGTATATTAGAATGTGGACTTTTGTGCTCCTTTATTGTCTACATTTAATGAATAATAACCAAAATTTACTTGGAAAAGAAAACAGCATGCTTAAAACACGCTTCAATTAGACATCTTTCCATGAAAAATGTTTGTTTTCAAGTTCGGGTACCACGTTGGTGGAAACAATTTGAAATAAATCGTAGCTTCCATGAATATATGATTAGCTAGCCAGCAAAATAAATAATTTCCCCATTCCGTGACATCAAGCTTATTTGGAAATATCAATTCTGCTTTAATACAAGTTGAAAGAAATAACCACTTACGCCAAATGTTGTCATCTGAAAACGCGATAAGTCCGTTGCCGAACCCGATTAGTGCGGAAACGCCGAAAAAACTCGATAAGTCCGTTACCATTCTACACCGTGACATATATCTATAATATCTAAAGACTGCTAATATTCATAATAAACCATTTTGAATATTTCTAACAATAGATAAAAGTGAGATAAGAGACTATAGATGATTAATAGATGATTAATTAGAACTCACCGCATACTAAATGGAAATAATGTTTGCATTAATAAAATTCATAATCAGATTACAAATTATGATCCTCGTGATAAATGAAATTCTGTTAAATATAACTTTAAATTTCACTGTATGTATACCTAAATAATAATTTTATTTCAACCGATATATGTCTGACGATGTGAATTAATTCATTTTATAGACCATTTTTGATTTACAAATATTATTTTCAAGGTAAAAGAGAGGCGGAAATTACCAAAAGGATATTCAAACTCATAAGTCAATGAAAAACTGACAACTCCTTGGCAAAAATACGAACAAAAGACAAACAACAGTATACAAAATACAAAATAAAAAAATAAAGACTGAGCAACACAAACACCACCAAAAACCTATAGTGATCTTAGGTGCTCCGGAAGGGTAAGCAGATCCTGCTCCACATGTGGCACCCCTGTAATCTGATAACAAATTTTATCAATTTACTCCAATCTAAACCCATTTTTTTTTAAATATTATGGTATGAATAAGGACTTTCATAGTGATCGAGGTATGGGAAATCAAAATAGTGCTTTTTTGCTTTAAAATAGATGTGTTGGTGGTAACAATTTGTAAACTGGTCATTGAAATATAGGATTCTCAAAATCAAAATATTGCAAACAAATCAACCAAATATGGTATATTTCAATTCTACTGTATGATATCGCTAATTTATTTATTGTGTGTCTTGCTTGCAAATGTATAATTATGTAATTGTTAATGTATAATTGTTATCCTCTTGTAGCACCATACGTGTGCCGAAGTTGTAATAAATTGTCTTGTCTTGTCTTGTCTAAGTAATTTTCTCTTATGAAGGAGTATTATGCAAACAACAATTAATTAATCTGTTATAAAGCTTTAATTATAGTTTTGTTTTCATTTCCGATCATTGTTCTTAAATTGTAGATGTAAAAGAGGGTATGTTTGAGGTAACGGTAGTATACTGATGTTAATATACAGATCGAGACAAACAAGGAGGGAATCGGATTAACTCCAAACTGAGCAAGACCGGCTGCGTCGAGAGGGTAAGCGTCTCCTGAGCTACGCGACACTCGTCATGTGAATCAATAATCAGCCAAAAAGTCATAATAGGGAATATGACAGAATCGGTAAATTCACAAATCAGAGGATTATTCTAATATCTAATAATCTAAGACCGCGCAAACATGTCGCTTGTGAGTTGAGACACATATAGACACATACAGACACATCGTATCAGTCAACCAACGCGTGATGGTGACCGTATATAGGACGAAGTTAGTAACAATATGCTTACCTATATATGGGTAGGTATCCGAAGATGCCGGTAACTGTTCGGAAACCATTAACAGGAATACAGCTAGAGATAATAGTACAGTCACACCAAGTGACACTTTCTCCCCAGACTCTGGGGGTAAGATAAATGTTAACGCAGCAACTGATGCAGTTAGGATACAAGGAAACAGAACTGTTAATACATAAAATTGGGATTTTCTCTTGAGTGTAAGATAAAAGGTAACATCTGGATATGGTTCGGGACAACAGTTGTAGTGGAGAACATGTCGGATAACAGGGAAAGCTGCAATATCCCATTCATTGTGTTCGATGTACGTAGCGAGATCACCTGCAATTAAAATAATACTTAGATTTACATAGGAAATTGATATAAAAATGATTTCATTGCTTGCTATAAGTTGTTATAAATAGTTATCTTGATTTAAGAATGTTAATGTAAATTTTGTTGCATGTATATTAACTTTTGTGCAAATCGGTATGCTTTTTTTGCTATAAATTATGACCGACAATATTCGAATTTCAATTTTGGCATTTTGATTTATATCATTTCCTCTGTGGGATTTAAATTGAAATTGTTGATACATCAATTGTAACACTGCATGTACTGTCAAACGCGTTAGACAACTCAGTCAACTACATGAATGTGTAAAAATATAGCTTTCGCCTTTCCTCATATGCTTAATCTATTATTGTAACATAGTACATGCTGTATAGTGGCTTAGATATGGTATAACTGTTTAGTTCATCTGAATTTAAAGCAATATTTCCTAAAGGATGACATAGCTATTTGTCAAACAGTCACATAAATTATCGTATTTTATATAAAATGCCTCTGTATTTGTAGTAAAACTATTTCAAAGGGTACGATATGAATTTGCAAGTGCAAATACTAGTATACAGTTCTAACATTGTTGGGTTGAATTCAAGAAGAAAAACGGATAAATATTGCGCAAGTCCTATATAGCATTACCTCGACTATCCAATGGGTAAAACATGCTTTAAAGTTGTTGCAAGTAAAATGTAAAATAACAAAAATACCGAACTCCAAGGAAAATCCAAATCGTAAAGTCCCTTATCAAATGGCAAAATCAAAAGCTCAAACACATCAAACGAATGGAAAACAACTGTCATAATCCTGACTTGGTACAGGCATTTCCATCTGTAGAAAATGGTGGATTAAACCTGATTTTATAGCTAGCTAAACCTCTCACTTGTATGACAGTCGCATAAAATTCCAATATATTGACAACGATGTGTAAAGATATACATATACAAATAATGTTTATATAACAGTAGGGAAAGTTACATTTAATATTTTTATTCTTTATAATATATTAAAAAAATCGTTGTTTCATGTAAATATTTCTTTAAGTTGCCAAACAAAATTTAGTCAAGCCACCACACTTAGCTTAATTAATATACTAATGTACACGAAAATGGTATTTGTCTTTTGTCTGTTTTTTTCTCTGTCTTTGAAAACAAACTTAACCGCAGACTTAATTCTTAACCGAGAGAGAAAAAAAAAAAAACAATTTCCACAATGATATTTGTCAAAACATTTTGGGAAATAAGGATCTATTTCAACTAATGGGATATGTTTCGAATGTTTACACAATTTTATTTTAAATCTATATTGATGTTGATATAAATTATGATTTTTTTTTAAGAAGATGAGAATTCGTTGAATAGAATAATCAAACCAAGCTTTAATATGTTAATGATTAAAAAAGAGGCAGATGATACCAAAGGGACAATACACACAAAAAACGAAGAAAAACAGACAATACCATGGCAAAAATGCAAAGCAAACTTATAAGATAAACAACAGTCCACAAAACACAACATAGACAAACTAAAGACTTTAAGCTAAAGCAAAAAGAACACGAACATAAAAGTGGTTACCATCGTCCGACGCCTTTATATAGTCAAAATAAAATTCAGGATGTGTTTTTAAGATTATATTTCTTCACAGTAAATACATCTGTCACTTATCAAAGCGTTTTTTTTTTTCAAATGCACAAATACAAAATGTACAAAATATACCGTCAGTTGCCGAGTTCACGACATCCATTTCAAATCCATTATGGGACCACGACCCGAACGTTAGCTTACAAACTTGTGTGTCAAAGGGGAAGTAAGTTACATCGATCCGACAAACACTTTTCAAAACTGTTGGAAAATTATATGCAACAGATCCATCAGAAGAAATTGTAGTTCTGTAATTTTCTCTCCCCGGCATCATGACTTCGTCGGCCGCACTGTAAAATTAATGAGATGAACATGAGTAGAGTATGGAGAGGGTGTTATGAGATTTGGCAATATACATAAAACAACGTATTTTCAAATGCATTTATTCTTAAACGACAGGACAAGTGGAAGAAAGATAATCCAGATTTTTAAATGAAACGCTTCTAATTTCCAATCCCAGTGCTAACATTTCTAATTTCCAATCCCAGTGCTAACATTTCTAATTTCCAATCCCAGTGCTAACATTTTACAAGGAACACAAAATAAAACAATGAATATTATAAAATTTGAAAAATTTACATGCCAATGAATAATCTGGTTTGCTTTCTATGTTGTATCAGAACATCAGACAATTTTCAATCGTAGGTCTTGTTTAACCACAGTGTTTTAGCAGCTTGTCTGTCAATTCTAATTGATTTATCTACGTCTACAGTTTCAATATACAAAAGCATACGTACAAAATACACAAAAATGTACGTATTACAATGTACACTCACGACCGTAAAGAATTTCTAACATTGCGTGAAAGTATACAGTAACACGAACATTTATTGTTACCTTATTGGAAAAACTTACAGCCTGCAGAAAAATTACAGCATATAAAGATAAGATCTTTAAATCTTAAATAGAAATACTTCTAAACAGGCAGAAAAAAACACACTCGTCGTGAACATTTCACATCATGTTATATATATAAACTAGATGTATATGGCACGAGGTTGCGAGTGTAACTGCTATTCAACGAGGAAAACATTCACTAATAACCGTGCAATAACCCTATAGTGCATGAACAATTATCTTTAATGACAAACACATCATTACATTATTTAATTACTTTAACATTGTCATTTTAAGCCATTTAGCATTGCATTCAAATCTGGGAATATTCTCGCAAATGTTTTATAATTAGTTTTAAGGGAATATTACTTTATGAATATGCTATTATATAAATTTTTCAGTTTTATATACATTTTGTACATGTATAATTTTGGTCACTATTCAAGAAATATATTCCACAATGCTTCTCTATTATTCAAACCATTTATAATTGAAATTTTTGGGGTATGTGTCAATCAGAGAATGATCCGAAGAAAAAATAGTAAAAACACATCAAGAGATAACATGTACCTTACTGTCTTAAATAATAGAAATTTCTTTTCCGCAAATCTAGCTCTAACTCGCCCAGTCTAGATAATTCGTGAATAAGTTTAAAAGTGACTATCAAAGACCTGCCATAAATTCCCTAAAGGACGAAAAAACATTTATTACACAAAACACAAATACTAACGACGTTCCTGGCGTTGAACACGCCAATGAGCATTTGGTGTGGACTAAACTACCTTTACCCATCTATTCTCGAAATCATCAAGATTTATTAGGTGACATATAGTTTATTACATCCACGTCATTCAGGTTCTTTGTTTTTTTGTATCTGCTTACTTGATTAATTTTAATAGGTGCTTTGTATTTTTTTGTTTTTTTTTTAAATGTGAAGCGCTTAGAGTAATTGTTGTTATTATATAATGCGCTCTGTAAATATTGTTTTTATTTATTTATTATTGACTATGGCGGATAGTTGTCTTATTGGCAATCATACAAAACCTCCTTATTTTTTTATACAATAATGATAAGAATGTGTACTGTATTTCATGCATGTTAAAGACAGGTTGCATATTTATCAAAGTATTTCGAATAGTTCTATTGTACCTGTCGTATAATGTTATATCTGGTACCCAAACTGAGGCATACGGAACATTCAAACTCGTTATTCCATCGTAATCGGATGCATTCCATTGAAATCGACAGTCGTTCCATTTCTAAAACAATAACAAAGAGAGCTTATATTGATGTATAAGTCATGTATGTGCATATATAGAAAAAACATAAATATATAAATTAAATAAAGGTATTAATTGTGATATTGACCATTCTGTTGCTCTAAAACTATAGATAAGTAGGATCAATTTCCATGGAATATGTTGACCGTTATGGAATATCCGTTTCATAGATGATAGCGGATATTTTCCTGATGTCGTAACTACAATCCCGTCCCCTTTTCCCGAATATAACCTACCGAATTAAACTTATAACTGGGTTTGTACTAACATCAGTAACACGACGGATGCCACATGTGGAACAGGATCTGCTTACCCTTCCGGAGCACCTGAGATCACCCCCAGTTTTTGGTGGGGTTCGTGTTGCTCAGTCTTTAGTTTTCTATGTTGTGTTTTGTGTACTATTGTTTGTCAGTTAGTTTTTTTCATTTTTAGCAATGGCGTTGTCAGTTTATTTTCGACTTATGAGTTTGAATGTCCCTCTGGTATCTTTCGCCTCTCTTTTTCAATTGTAGAGTTTAAATCAGAAAGCTGATGATACCTACTGCATTTTAAATATTACGAAGACTGCACAATATTATCCTTAAAAGATTTTTTTTCACTTGGCCCATTTAAAAAATATATCCACAAAATTAAAATGTGATTGGCCCTGCACATTGATACTGAAGGCAATTTTGAAACAATATTGTAAATATTTTCATGCTTTGTATACAAAATTTGCAACGAAGGACGTCTTTTACCAAAATAAGTTAATTTGTTTCTGAAAGACAATACATACATGTAGCTTACTGCGGATAGGATATTGGTGTTGGATAAAAATGTCCTTCCTATTAATTTTTTTGTATAAATACTTAAAATGCGCAAAAATCAATAAAATTGCAGTTGTAATCTTTTACAAATTATGTTATTTCTATTGAGAATTGAAAAGGGTGATATAATCTGGGTACTTTAATTTAAGGAGACAGTAGTTCAACGGTGTTTAAATCTCGTAAATCGATTAGGAAGAAACAGATCAAGGAAACAAACAAAAACTGAGGTTATTGTATGAACTCCATCTTTCGACATTTACAATCTTGTCACGTGACACACCAGAAACGTTGGCAAAACCTTAAATACACACATAATGCTGTAATACTGTATATTTTATTAAAGACTAAAGGATTGTAAGAAAGTGGTGTGAAAAATTCAGAGGAAAACGTATTCTTTTCTTTTCATACAATAATCGTATATCTTTGAATTCTTATCCGATTGTCTAGTGGCAAGTTGTTTGCCGTGTGCGTGAACCTTTTGGTTTGACTTCCTGTTCGTTTGCGCTTATTGGTGCGTAAAACTTGGAATGTGGTACGTTTCAGGTGGTATTTCTAATTGTTGTTGATCTCTTGATTAATGTCATTTGTTTTAAATTCATTTTAATCTATTCAAACTGCATTTCATTGAAGAAAATAATAACTAACGTTATCAGTGTGGGGTGAAAATTCTAAACGATCTAAAGGTCCAATACTGCTGTTCTACTTCATATACGATTAACACTATCAAAAGTGTGAATTAACTTTACCAAAAAAAGGACAAAAGAAAACATCGGTATGTATTCAAATTTATTTAAAGAATCTAAATTAAAAATCAAATGAGTTTTGAGTGGATTAAAACGTTAAGGGCATGTTAAATAATCATGAAAATTTTAAACGCTTTTTTTTCTAAATTTAAGGTAAAACGTACTTCACAATACATTGCAATGTTTTCTGTTCCTTAAAAAAATTACAAACCATGTTTCAAGTCCGCTTAACAGAGTAATAGGTTGTATAATTAAAAGTCGCAATAGTATTATATAGTAATACTTAAAAGTGTTCAATAAGCCAAGTATGGCATTGAGTACGTCTGTGTTTGGAAGGTTTACATAAAAACGAAGAGGTACATGTATGATAAGAACAATAATTATCTGATCCCTGATATACCAAAATGGCAAACTTCTACGATCTTTTAGAAATTATATTATTTCTATTGAGAATTGAAAAGGGTGATATAATCTGGGTACTTTAATTTAAGGAGACAGTAGTTCAACGGTGTTTAAATCTCGTCAATCGATTAGGAAGAAACAGATCAAGGAAACAAACAAAAACTGAGGGAATCGTATGAACTCCAAAAAGGAGCGAGATCAGGTGAGCGTTTTCTGCTATGCATGAATCACCCGTCATGCGAATTCACGCTTAGTCAAAAAAATTCTAAGATGTAACAATAATTTCATATACCATATTGAGGCTATTTAAACAGTTTTTTTGCAATTTTGCATTCAATACAAAAAGTTTGAAGTCATAAAGGAACAATTTGTACGACAACATTCAAAAATATTAACACTGAAATGTAATGTCTCGTGATAATCGATAATTATACAAAGTTTTCGAATTCAAGGGTACCAAAGTGGCTTATTACACTTTCTCCTAAAAACAAGTTAAATATTTAACAAAATGCACTGTTTTTTTAAAACGAAGAAAAGCATAATTCAATAGTCTCCTATGGAACAAAAACAAAAATAGCACTCTGACATATGTAGAGTTTTCTACTGACACAACACTCATATGTAAGAATTTGTCTATATAAGCAATTTTGGAGTCTTTAATGTTTATTTTAGTAAGTATTAAAGTTGATGTTTTTTCAGAGATTAGACATGTATACCAAATGTTACTTGTGTGATTATAACGAATACGATACTTGGAAACTTTAACTAAAATGGCAAGTTTTAGCTCTGTTGATAGGCTGCAACCAAATGATGTCTATTCCAATTACTATTGACTGTTCTCGCAATTCACAATTTCATGAAAAGAAAATATGTGTTCCCTCTTCAGCTCTTTTGACACAAGTAAGTATAGGCCACATTAGAACGAGAACCACTTCTTATTTATATTCTGAATCGGTTTTGAAATAATCTAATTGCACATGTGTTATACAAGATCTAGATGGACCAATAACAAATAGTGAGATGTATTCGATAGATGTCTCAAAACTAGTCGATGCAGGCTATGTAATTCCTAGCAATTTTTAAAATATTTTTTAACAGGGTTCTAAAATAAACTTACTGCATTTTCTGTTATAAGTGGTTTGCTTAAGCTTGTAAAACTATATTATAGTTCAGCAACATTTTGTATGACCGCACAAGGCTATCTAGCGTAAGCTTTGAACGAGAAACCCATGCATATTTTTGTCTGGACGGGCTACCAGATTTCGTTTTTGGCGGAAGAGGCTACTAGTAAAGTTTAAAATCATAAAAAGATGTAGTAATTAAGAATAGTTTTGATGACCAATATTAAGGAACTTGTCAAGTGAGCATTATTTGCTCTTAGAAGTTATTAAAACATGAGAGGGGATACCACGGGCACATTGACGGCAAAACGGTAAGTTCCGAAATACACTCAGCTTTCAAAGACAATTATCCTTGATATTTTGAGCATTAATTGAGATTGATATAAAAGTTGGGAAATTTCCATATGTTTACCTGCCTGTTTTAGGAGCGTTAGTGTAATTGACATTTATTTGCGTTCTGTCCTTTTTCATGGCGTTATTAAAAACTCAAAATACGATCCACAAAGCTTCGGGCACCATTTACCTGTATGATAGTGTTGAACTATACTTTCGTGAATCCCATTTATCAAACCTCATTAATAGCATCCCTTATAAACACAAGCACCTACTTCTAGTCCAGTCAATCTGCCATAAAAATAGCCCAACCTTAAACAAATTGCAACAGAAAGAAATTTGGTCTTATTTTGGAAGTCATATGATAACACAAAAGCAATAAACTATTCTGTTGCAATTAGTTAAACGTTTTTTCATGTATGTAACTTTTGAGAAAGAAGTTAAATTTGTCATCAGCGGCTTGAAATGTTTCAAGAATCTGTATAAAGACACTTCCACACCATAGCTATCATGCACAGGTGATTACGCACTTGATGTTGATTTTAGTAATTTCCAGCAATTTATTACCTTTTGATTATCAATGGATCTTGAGGTTTGTTAGTTTTCATTCTTTATTGATTAGTTGTAAAAAAAACTTCTAAATTGCAGGATATTACGTATTGGAATCATGCTAAAGGAAATTCTCTAGCCGTCATATAACGCGAGCGTGTTCGCAAAATGTTTAGTTGATGCAATGTCTGTGAATCACAAAATCGGCATATAATATTAATCTAAAATTATTTAGAATATATATTTGTATTTATGAATATGCGGAAGTTCGGAAAATCAACTTAGTTAGGTGAACCTTAGCTTTTACAAAATTCTTTAATTTGATGAAAATCTATTTATTATAAAAATAAGGAGATGTGGTATGATTGCCAATGAGACAACTATCCACCAAAGTTCAAATGAAGTGGATATAAGTTATAGACAACCGTACGGCCATCAACAATGAGAAAACCCCATACCGTATGGTCGGCTATAAAAGGCCCCGACTTGAAAAATATGAAACAATTCAAATGAGAAAACTAACGGCCTAATTTATAACAAAACAATGTACGAAAAACAAATATGACAAACATGAACCAACGACGACCACTGAACTACAGACTCCTGACTTGGGACAGGTACAAAAAGAATGTGGCCGGGTTAAACATGTTTGTGAGCGCTCAACCCTCCCCCTAACCTTGGACAGTGGTGTAACAGTACAACAAAAGAAAAAACTAAAAATCAGTTGAAAAGGGCTTAACTCATCAGATGGATACAAATAGAAATACATCTTATAAAAACACAGAGTGGACGTGGACGGGTACTTATACATCCCCACAACAAAAGACACTAAGTACAGATCTGAGAGTACTCGCAGTTACTGACAGCTAGTTCAAAGCCAATAACCTTGTCACAAGTTCGTGTACATCTATCACGGCAACTCGTCCTGAACATGCATTAAATATTTGCCACTGGACGTTAATCAACCAATAATCAATCATTCAACGGCAAGTCAGGAACAATGTCAGTGGTCGTCTATTATTATATCTGAAAGTCGTTTTTGTTTTTGTTTAGGAAATTTGGTACTGATGTCAGATCTTTGATAGTCTGTTAAATCTATCCGCAACCTTTCTAGACTATAAGGATGATTTATGAGCGTGACATTTGTTGTATTTTGACCTTAAGATGTCTAGGTTTTTCGGTGTCTTTGGGTTGCTGTCAAATTTTCGTAATCCAAACATGACTGTCCATTTATTCATTTAAAATTTAAAAAAAATGTAATTCAACCCCACGTAAAGGTGTGATTGTAATATTCCTATTTGATACAATAAATAAATAATATCAGTTAAAAATTTTTTATCAATGCATTTTACCCTACAGCACAAAATAAAAGTGTCGGAACATTTGTGATTGTAAAAGGGTAAATCCTTTCAGTTTCGTTTATAAAATAACCAATTAAATTCCCATAAAATGTTAAGTCTATAAAACGAACATCTTTATTCGGTTGAACCCATTTAAACAGGCAATCGTTTCAAAATAAATACAAATTTCAATACACATCTAAAGGATATCTAGAGGCACAAAAATCTATTTCAATAAATGTGCCAAAGCCAATTACATATATATATACATCAATTATGCATCTTTATATTAAAAATTATGTTTTTTATTTTTTTTTAACTTGTGTAAAAATGGTCAATATGCTAAAATAAGTTTCAAAATTACAGAATTCGGAGCACAAATGGTACAAAGCCGAGTTGCGATCTTTAAGGATATTTATAGTAGAAGTTTATTGAAGTTTATAATGAAGTTTAGTAGAAGTCGGGTTTCTGTGTCGAATACTGGTGATTTTGGTCTTGTGTTGTATACTTTATAGGCTGCTGACAACTTATGTCAAATAATGGTTGGTTCTGACATGAATGTTGAGATTTAGGACCAATGATCATTTTCAATAACGAATTGTAAAGTTGAGGTTAATGGATTAAAAAATATTGTCCGGAAACGAAACTTTTGCCAATACTTCAATCTATTCAGAGGCAATGTGATCTTAATCTTTGATTTTACACATTGAACATTGCTGAAAGGTTTTTAGTTCATGTGTACGTTGCAAGGCATTATTAATAAATTTAACACTTAGTTCAAACGGGAACCCGGCGTATAGAATTTGGTCCCTGTAAAGGATGCCCGTTTCTGTCCAGTGTGTATAAATACGTAGCCACGTTCGGTCGGAATGGGGTCGTTAAATCAGATGAATAAATCATATAAAATAATCCTTGCAACACTTTTTACGAGGTCCTTAAAAGGCCTGTTGCAAGGCCAAATCTCTGCCCCAATTTAACATGCTCTCATTTTGCAATGACACACCAAAGTTCTCACTCGACCAATTTTGAAAAGCTTTTATTGTTAATTTCTCCTCATCCTGAATATGCATGAAATATTTGCAACTGTGCGTTAAGAAAACAATTAATAAATGTATCTAACTAAAGAAGTGTAGGATTTTGTTCGTCGTCTAAATGCAAAAATGGATAGACGTCTTTAAATTTCTTAAGTGGATGTAGACTGTAAGCGTCGTAACACGTTGAGCATTAACTCGATTATTTCTAGAACATTCTAAGTTACACTGTTCTTACTTTTCTAAACTCTTTTATTGTAACATTAAAATTCATAGCAGTGATCATAGAATATTAACCTGCACTGAAGACGTTTTCTGTGCAAATTCTAACAATATACTTCATTAGTCTTATCATAGAAAATATTAATCCAAAATTATTACATAGGAATGGGGACTTTGAAGCTGATGCCCAAAGCGTATTTGGACAAATTTATCACATACAAATCTTTCAATTAAACAGCTCTCTTAATACAGTGTCTGTTAAGGATGGAATTCTATAGAATTCCGATATACTAAATGTGTTCTCTGTTTTCCCAGCTGCAGTGGATGGTCCATCTATTTTTATAGCTTATAATGAAGTATTGTATAATTGGTTCCCGTTCTGAATATGCATGAAAGGATATGAAAAACAACTCGTTAAACAAGCCTCATATTGCTCTGACGTCCGTTGGCATTCGGACAAAAGACTATCTCGGACTAATGTTACATACACAAAATTCAGTCAAAGATTAACGTTGTTTCTGTTTCAGCCGGAAAATATATTCAAGGCTAAATATTGTAATAAAGAATTATTCATCTGTTCATAAATAGCAAAATTGAAAAGGGGGAGTCCATAAAATCTGACAAAATCAAATGCTCGACAGTATCAAATCATTGGAACAAATGGGAAACAACTGTCATATTCCTGACTTGGAACAGGCAGTATATGAAGAAAATAGTGGATTAAACCTGGTTTTATAGCTAGCTAAACCTCCCACTTAAATGACAGTTGTTTATAGTTCCGTAATATTGACAAAATTGGTTGAGCAACCCAAACAGACATAATACAATTCATATTTGTCTGAAACGTGTACGGTTGATTTGAATAAGTCACTTGTAAACAGGTAGAAGATAATCTCCACAGAGCTTAACATGCTATGTGTAGCCATACCGACTTTAAATAAAAGTTATATGTTTATGACACAGTTTTAGTTTATTAGAAAAAATATATAAATTTAATATAATTTTGTTTACTCGTATCCAGATGAACATATGTATCCCAATCGTATCTGAAAACATATTTTATCTTACCTCCTATACATTTCTAGAAATATCATTGGTTAAAAGCAACCGCGTAGAGACCGTGTATATTTCATATGGGATTAGTAGGCGTGGTTTATTTCAATACACGGTTAGTAGTGGTGTTACGTACGTCCCTTTATATAAACAACACGACGTTGAGGAAAAATCTGAAACGTTTCGCCCGGACACAGACGAAGAAATTGATGATGAACAATTGAAATAAATGCAGATAAAACATTAAAAGCTAACAAGTTGTTATTGTTAGCATTTGTTTTTGTATAGATCAATGAAAGTAGGTTTATATTGAAGACTTGATCACTTTGATGGGCTACTGTCTAAATGCCACATGTTGAGATAGTCGGTAAGATAAATTCGTTACACAGTGTGCTAGTGACCTAATAAGATATATATAGGGGTAAGTATATTCCATATGGGGTTCGCATATGAAATCTACTAACCCCATATATATCGTATTAGGTCACTAGCACACTATGTAACTAATAATCTCTGGGGCAGTCAATATGTAGTATATGTATGTAGATATTGACTTATACACAAATTACTTTTGTATTAAAAATTTGTCTCTTGGGCAGCTGTTTTTAAAAGTGACCTTCCTATGATGTTTCATATTACCAAGAGGTATGTTTAGTCTTCTCGTGTATATAATTTGTATTGACATCAACTTTACGGTAGTTTGATTTAACATTTGTTTTATTTGTACAGTTGAATTGATACCATCACAATATGATTACATTGCTGTTAACTTGTAACAAAATGGATTAGTAATTGAAATTAGAGTTTTAAGTATTAGAAGAAGTATGTCCACATGGCAACGGATAAATTATTCACCATTTCATTATAGTTGAAATGGACCATTTCAATTTTAAAAATCGTAACTGATAAATTATTGATTATTTTAGTATTTCTGAATGAAAGAAGCATGTATCAATTTAATAAAACGTTATATTTTTATGTGCCCCTGGAATCAATTGCTGCATAAATCGAAATACGAAAAACCCGGCTGTAACTGATTCTTTTGTACTGTTTTTGTGATTTGATATCGTTTGAAAATAAATAACTATCACTTATGCTATTGTGCTGTTTATATTTATTTAAGTTTGTTTGTACATAAATAACTATCACTAATGCTATTGTTCTGAGTATATTTATTCAATTTTTATTCTATGAGTGTATTGCTAATGAATAAAGTCCTTAGTGTCGCTCTAACAAATGTTACTATGACCCAGGGTTAAAACTGTCCGTAGATTAAAAACAATTCAATGTCTTAATTGATCGTTACGCAAGACAGCCTGTATACATACACATACAAAAATATTATTTTATTCTTAAGACATTAATCCTAATTGCACTTACATCAGAATAAAGCTAAGATATTAAGAAAATATACAGAGGTACAATGTCCTGAGGCAAATATTGTCTATTCTAGATAAAAACAAATATTTGAATCCTAAAATCAAATATTTTCTGAAAATTTGTAACAAATAGATTTATTTAATTAAATGCTCTTTTAAATCATAAAAATGTCGGAATAAAACGCGTTTTCCATATGACAAGGAACTCTAATAATTTCATCGTTGATTTGCGATCTTGTTACATGTAGTCCATATTTAAACGTTATAGTGGTTGAGTATGTATGCCAAATCATGAACAGATAAACAAACTTTAAATAGATATAATTCAATCAAAAAGTGAATAAAGACCTATATTGCCATTTTTGTTTTCACTCAAAGATATAAAAGAGCTTCCGAAGTAAGTTCTAATTGTACGCGTCCTGGTAATTTAAAAAAAAAAACCCCGACCTCTATGACATCTAGAGTGAACACAACGACAATCATGTAAACTCAAAATGGAATGACATTTATTTTAAAACGTTTTGTGATTAAGTGTCATGCTTGCTTACTTCACAGTCTACAACAGTTGTGAATAAATGAAACGGAAACAATCAAAGTATTGCCATCAACACCCAATCTTCCAAACAACGAAACACATAAAGTCTTAGATATGACATAAGACATTTACTGACGAGATACCAGACTTGGGGCAAACACGTGAAGATTTGACAGCGTTAAACTGGTTCTTCTAGATCTCAAATCGCTCTCACCGTCCCATACAGAAATTACACACTACTTCACAACGCAACATTTTAATGTGGGACTTTTATTTGTCCTAGCTAGCTATGCTAGATGCGTCTTGAATGCAAAGATCAGAAGCTGAAGAGCACAAGCTAGAATTATTATTTACGTAGGTGTTCAAATAAAAAAAAATTGAATTTTACGATTGATTATTTTGATTCATGATTTCGAGTGTACTTATTTGGATGTACTGTGATACATCGAGCAATATATTAACTAAATATATATGACTTTTACATTCCTTATAAATTAAAATTACTTTTAGAAATCGTTATAAACACTTATCTTTATTGAATACTAAAAACAAGAATAATTGTGTGTTGTGTACAAGTGGGTAAATATACATTTATTTCCCGTGCCGGAGGGAGATATGCAGATTTGTTCACCCAAGAATATTCATATTTCACGAGGGCTCTGCCCGAGGGAAATATGATTTTTCGAGGGTGAGCAAATCTTCATATCTCCTGAGTCAAAGGGAAATGAATGTTTTATTCCACTGCCTATGCTTTGTTTATTATCAATACATTAAATATTCTTTTGCATACACTTTTTTTCTTATCCGCTTGTTTTTGTAAGTCAAACTAAACACGATTTACCCATTGATAAACAGTAAGGATCAAAATTTAATTATAAGTCTTTTTGTTTTATCGTCTGGAATAAAATTTGAACATGATAATGATTTTTGCTATCGCTATTTTAAGAAGAATAAGAAGTTCAAAACGTTATACATTAACCGCGCGTAACGTCGCACGAAGTAATCCCGACATCTCAGAGGGGAATATGATCCTCAGAATGGAATATGAAGATTTGTTCAATGACACGTGGGATAGTCTCAACCAATCAAATATTGATTAATCTATCAATATGTTTAAACAGTGGAATAATATAACATTGACCAATCCTTCTGTTACTTCTCTAAGAGGTTTAACAAATGTCTCTTTATAAGAACTCTTCCCAAGAAAAGTCAAGAAGTATTTATTAAGGGCCTTTTAACTGTACAAAAGTTTAACGAGACATTAGTGACAATAAGGACTAGTGGAAATTACTTGCAGATGCATTGTCTATGGTAAGACTTTGCCAGTTTTCGGAATCTTGAACAATATTTATAACAAAATATTCTGTTATTTGAGTTTTCAGTATATGCAAAAAATATAAAAATACCGAACTCCAAGGTAAATTAAAAAAGGGGGAAGTCCATAAAACATGACAAAATCAAAAGTTTTCAACCAACGGAACGAGTGGAAAACAACTGTCACTGACTTGGTTCAGGCAAACTTTTTTTTTTGAGGGAAGATGTCTTAAGAAAATTTATATTTTAGGAATTTTCTGACACTTGTCCCGAACCTGTAAACTTTGCCGGTGATGTTTTAACACACACACATACTCAGAGGCCGGGTCGAATAAACAGGCTACTAAATTTAGTTTAATATTTTTTTTTAATTCATATATAATAACATTTGAATATGCTGATGTTTATCCGTTACTGAAAAGAATATTTTTGGAACACGGATTTATTTAATAAGGAGAGCTGACAGACATCTTAGTTACGATCGTATTATAAAAAAATACAATACAATTAGTGATACCGGTATAACGTAAATAAAGGATTCGGACCATTTTAGGAAATTGAATATATATGTAAGACTCAGATCGACGTCCGGTCTCTAATCGACGTCCGTTCCTCAAATCGACGTCCAAATCTGACGTCACAATGAAATAAGATCCAAATCGACGGCCAATTTTATGCCCTCTAATCGACGTCTTTTTTGTTGTTCTCAAATCGACGTCCAATTTTTGATTTCTCTAATCGACGTCCGTTTTATAAACTTGACTTTACGACTTTTAACATATTGTGTGCGACAAATCAAATAAGTTATCTTATGTTTTCTAAAATTTATCGACGATGTAAACAGGTTGTGATATCAATTTTAAAATTTAAGAGATTATATAAAAATAAGGAGATGTGGTATGATTGCCAATGGGACAACTATCCATCAGAGTTCAAATGAAGTGGATGTACATGTAAGCAATTATAGGCAACCGTACGGCCTTCGATAAAAACCCATACCGTAAAGTTGGCTATAAAAGACCCCAACATGAAAAATGTAAAAGAAATCAAACTAGAAAACTAACTGCCTTATTTATAACAAAACAATTCCGAAAAACAAAAATGACAGACATAAACCAACGACAACCAATCTGTTACCTGTCCTTACCTATTTCGGGTTGAAAATATCTCTATGGAAAGTTTGTAACTGTTTGAAAATTAAGTTGTTATTATAAGAACCCTACAAATCAGACCAAAATTCATCTTTAATTTCGTATTTAAATGTTCCAAAATCAATCAAAGTCTTATACATGTACATGTATACGTGCAGTAATTTATTATTTATTGATATTGGACATCGATTAGAGAAGACTAAAATCGATCGGAAGTCGTTTTGACAATACATGACGTCACATTGGACGTCGATTAGAGTGTCAAAATATTGGACACTGATTTGAGAATGTGACGTCACGGTCAGATTTTGACGTCGATTTGAGGAACGGACGTCGATCTGAGTCTAATATATATATACAAATTGTATTGATTAGATTAAGTTTATTTCCGGTCTATTATCATCATCTGTTGTTAAGTTTCCGATAAAATTTGGAAATACTGGACCAACTTATACTTTGACTATTTTGTATTATGTAAGTTGAGTAAAGTCTAAATTTCCTTCTTAATAAACCCAAAGCAGTAAACGTTAAAAAAGCTTCAATTATATATCAAAGGATAGTTCTAATAACAATTTAACAGGTAGCTGAAAAGGAAACGATTTCCCTTTCGAAGAACCTGAGTTCAACAAAGTTTTTGTATGGGATCACGATGCTCACTCTTTCGTTTTCTGTGTACAGTTTTGTGTGCTCTTATTTGTCCTTTTTGTCTCTTTTTTTTGCCTTCATGTTGCTTGGGCTTTTTCGGATCAAGATTTTGATTTGACTTTGGTATGTTTTAACCTTTTTCTGTATTGTGTACCTAGACAAGTTTGACCAGACAGTAAGAACATGTCACAGACAACAATTTGTTAAACCTTATAGCTGGTCGTTCTACTTGAGGTTTGAAGGATTATGCTTGGATAACATGTTTATAGTACACATTTTCTCCTAGACTTACCATTCGGAACCAGATATTAATTGTCACAAAAAAACTACATCAAGGTTTGAAGGATTATGCTTGGATAACATATTTATATTACACATTTTCTTCTAGACTTACCATTCGGAACCAGATATTAACTGTCACAATTTGTTCTCTTTCATTCTGTAACAAATAATATATAAAAGTGTATAAATATATTCAAAAGACAAACCGAGGTTTTTGCAGGTAGCTTTTTTTTCAAGTAAAAAATATTAAATAAATTTACTTGATTCTAACATATTTATTTATACTTAAATATTAACATCGTCATTTCGCGTTGATAAGACTATTAATACAATAGCTTGTGTACCGTAATCTATACTTTTTACGTTTTTTTTTTTTCCTTTTCAATCTGGGAATAAACACACAAGAGTATTTTGGAATTATATCCTTACTATAAGTCCATGTAATTTTTGGGAATAACCAGAGGCGTATTTAGAGGGGTGCCCTTATAGAACTACGTTTATGGTTTAACTAGACTTTTTACCTATTCCACTCCAAACTTTGTCTTGTTTGGGGCCCCTGGGCCCCCTTTTTCAAAATCCTGGATGCGCATCTGGTAACCACATAATTTTTGCTTATCATGAGTAGGAAAAATCCGTTAAAATATCTAAGTCCTGCTTTTCCAAAATAATACCCTACATCAGAAAGTCCAGAGAAAAATAAAGTGATTGATCGATGAAAAAAAAAAAAAAAACTGTTTACAAATTAAACTTAGCATACGTTTACACATGTTGTATGATACATAACTATGAAATGCACATTTAAATACCTTATTTTCATGCTGCCTTGATTCTGAATAAAAGGAGATCGGGGGTAACCGTTTATGAGATATCACCAATTTATACTTTAATTTCTACATCCTTGTTTCCAGCAGAGTTAACATATAATGATCGATTTTACAGCTGATAAGTTACCTTTACTGTCGCAAATATATATTACTATAAAATGCGTTACAAGTTCGAATGGCAAAGAATACTAGTAAATTTACCATTTAAATAAAATTGTACTTCAACAATTTTTTATTTGTCTTTGGGGCACAACTGCATTACGGGGTAACGTTTTTACTGCTATGAGTTAACGATCTGAAGTTGACATCAGTATATATATTAGGTAGATGGATTATGATATACAAATAAGAAGATGGTATGGTTGCCAATGAGACAACTAGCCACCAGAGACCAAATGAAAAGATGTAAACAACACTATAGATCACCGCACGAACTTCAACACTGAGTACATTTAATCAGCTACTAAAATGTATTTAAAAAGACAACATGACAAAATGTAAAAATAATTCAAACGGTAAAACCAACGATTTATGTACAATAAAACACGATAAACAAATATGAGAGACAGCAACCAACGACATTCACTGTACTATGAGACCATATTGACCTAGACATTACGTAAAAAATGATCTGTTCTTTTTAAAAGAAAAATCAGTCTTTATATTTAGGAATAAAAAACAAAACAATTTGCCATACGGCTATATTTCATATAATAATAATATATTATATACATATAAATCTATCGAAGAGTGATGATCACTTGTTTTGTTTACTCTTGAACTTATTTTTCTTATCCATAATTAAAAGGCATTATTGTTGTCAATGGTATTACGCGCTGTTCTATATCCTTAGCCACGTCACAGTAGTATGCAGCAAGCTTTTGATGTTTTGTATAAAAAAATGTGTAGAAAACTTATTTCAAACGGGATAGCACATCCTCATTTTTACGGAAATGTTGTTAACCGTGCCCGGAAATTTAGAAATGATCCTTGTAAACTTATCGCTCCTTTAAATAAACTTATTATAAAAGGTTACCAATTCAACACTGTAATAAGATCATTGAATATTGTTTTTATTGGAATAAATATTGATTTTGTTATCAGTAAATTAAAAGCAAACTAAATATTACTAGTATGTTTTATACATATACACATTCATGGATCTACACTCTGTCGATACCTGTATCTTGGCATTGCACAAGGTCATGTTTTTCTCGGACTGTTTATGACGTCTTTACACTAAATCCATTGGATGTTGGATGTGTACGGATTGATAATTTAGTCTTAGATGCATGATTTTTTTTATTAGTTGTTAGTGGCTTTGAACTAGCTGTCAGATAACTGCGAGTACTCTCAGATCTGTTCCTAGTGTCTTTTGTTGTTTGGATGTACAAGTACCCTGCCACGTCCACTTGTATTTTGTCCATCTGATGAGTTAAGCCTTTTCAACTGATTTTTATAGTTCGTTCTTATGTTGTACTGTTATATCACTGTCCCAGGTTAGGGGAGGTTGGGATCCCGCTAATATGTTTAACCCCGCCACATTATGTATGTATGTGCCTGTCCCAAGTCAGGAGCCTGTAGTTCAGTGGTTGTCGTTTGTTTATGTGTACATATTTGTTTTTCGTTCATTTTTTGTACATAAATAAGGCCGTTAGTTTTCTCGTTTGAATTGTTTTACATTGTCATTTCGGGGCCTTTTATAGCTGACTATGCGGTATGGGCTTTGCTCATTGTTGAAGGCCGTACGGTGACCTATAGTTGTTAATTTCTGTGTCATTTTGGTCTCTTGTGGACAGTTGTCTCATTGGCAATCATACCACATCTTCTTTTTTATGTTAGACGGAAGTTTTCTTCAAAAGACTGTAAGAAAAAGGCCCAATAATGAAATAACTTCAGGGAAAATTGTGTTTACCTCTTCAGAACCTTATGAAAATTAGCTTATTTCACTTAAAATATATCGATCATCTGCAGTTCAAATAGCCACTAGATTGTTTATATACTCCTATAAAAATCAGAAAATCTAACATTTGCGTATAATGCTAGATAACATTCAGAAATATTGAGATGAAGTGTTCATCCAGCGATATCAATCAGATGTGTTTTCTTATATATTCCTAAGATTTACTCAAAAATCTTAAATCCAAATAGTTTCAATTTGCACTAATATGAAAACTTTTGATTTTTCTACGCTCTATATACTACTATTCCTCATTCTCATTTGAATCATCGAATACGTCTTCTCATTAAACAGTGATTTTTCTACAAAATATGAATCGTATATTCCTTGGTTAGGTCATGAAAATCTTACTTTGTGAAGAACAACATTGATTCCAACAACAAATACACCAAAGATGATATCCAATGGGTACAAATTTTGCACCCTACTGGCCGACTTGTTTATGTACTCGTATGAAGCAGAACATCTCAAAGACAAACAGAAAAAGGAACTTGCTAAGTTCATTGATTTCACTTTCAGATAAATTAATTTGTCCTGTCACTAAATAACCCTTGCATCTCATATATTCCAGTGAACTTAACCCCGCCACATGCTATGTGACTGTCCCAAGTCAGGGGCATGTAATCCAGTGGTTGTCCTTGGTTGCTGCCCGTCTTATTGGTTTTTCGTTTATTGTTTTGTCATAAAGCCTTGATATTGACATAGATGGTCGACTTCAAAGTAGAATCAAATAGTATGACAAACGGTACGATTTAAACTTTCCAATTGTCAACTTCTTTTTCTCAGTAGTAATATACCCTCTGTCCTGTCGTATGGCGGTTATATCGTACAATGTAAATAATACTTTTAAATTACGATAGTGTATCACATTATACGGACTTCATTGACAGGTGTGTGCCCTGACACAAGTTCTGCTCTAAAAAAGTTCTGATGAAGAACTACTAAAACCAACACTATATGTTTTCTGGTCACCATCCCAAATTGGTTAACCGATACGATGTAGATATGTTTCAACTCACTAACGACATATTTTTATGGTCTTGTATTAGAACAGTCGTCTGATCTGAAAATTTACATGTATGTATCCCTTTTAATTTTTATTAACTATGTATTTGCATTCAGGTATCACAGATCAAATTTATTCGTTCATTGTGTGTTAATTTATGTTTTTGATTGAGTTAAGCCTTCCAATTGATATTTTATAGTGTGTCTTTCTATGTTGTGATGTTATACTATTGTTTCAGAAAAGGGAGAAGGTTTGGTACCATTAAAACGTTTAATCCCGCTGCAAATGTTTGCACCTGTCCTAAGTCAGGTATCTGATGTACAGTAGTTGTCGTCTGTTTATGTAGTTCATACGTGTTTCTCGTTTCTCGTTTTTATATAGATTAGATCGTTGGTTTTCCCGTTTGAATGGTTTTACACTAGTAATTTTTGGGGCCCTTTATAGCTTGCTGTTCGGTGTCAGCCAATGCTTTGTGTTGAAGGCCGTACCTTGACCTATAATGGTTTACTTTTATAAATTGTTACTTGGATGGAGAGTTGTCTCATTGGCACTCATACCACATCTTCCTATATCTATGACATTCTTTGTTTAAAATAGTTCGCTTCGGTGTTTTATGATCACCTAAACATCATGCAAAGGTGTGTCAAGAAATACAATTAAATGCGATGTTTTGACACCTAAACATCATGCAAAGGTGTGTCAAGAAATACAATTAAATGCGATGTTTTGACACTTCTAAAATGAGAGTTATTGCATGAACCAATTTCAAAAATTTCCACAGAATTTTTCTATAAAATTACTACACAGAAATAATGACAAGCTATAATAATATCCAATATAACCAGCAAATATACAAACTCTTCTATCAAGGTACAATGTATTTGTAACTTACCACATCCATAACTTGTCTGAGCGCCGTCTGCAGCTTAACTGTAACATTCCCGCCATTTTGACAAACTGGTAACAAATTTATCGTATAGTTAGAATTGAGAAAAAGGTGTTGATACAACTCTGTTGTGAGTAGCTTAGATTGTGCCAAGTACATCCCTACAAAACAAGTTTGAATTATGCACAATATGACGAAGACAGTATACATTGCGAAAGTCTCACTGCTGTTTCCATTTAATAATTAGACAACTGATGTATTTGTGTAGACCTCCGAATCAGCATTCTATCATTTCTAAAACACTTAATGAATCGCCTTTCTCGTCGTTTGCTAGTATTAAATCCAATTCAAATTTATAGTCCAAGAAATATAGAAGAAATTCACAATTATCATGTCTTAATTAGAAATTTCTAACTAGTATCTTCAAAAAATAATCACGGTTTTAAAAAGATTGTATAGACTTCCTAATCAGCATCATAGCAGAGTTTTTTTTCAAATTTTCAAGCACACTTGTTTCCCGATTCAACAATATTAAAATTTAAAGTCGATAAATGAAAGCGAACATCATAACTGATGAAATTCAACAACAAATATAGATTTTTCTACTAATTTTGCAACTATATGGATAGACATTCTAATTGTATAAATTTTAATAATAGATGTGTTAATGAGGTGATTATATATATAGAACTCAATGTCGTTTAATTAAGTTATAAATGTTCCTTACAAGCTAATTTCATTTAAAGCATAGTAGACGTAGAAACATACTGGTTATTCACTCTCTTTGACCTGAACTACACATATATTACGGATTACCCTTCTTTAATGTATTTTCCTGTACCAGGTTTTGTTGAAACATTGACTATGCAGTTATATAATCAGAACATGTTTCTGTATATTTTGTGTCCTTTACTTAAAATGCATTTGTTTTCATCATGATAAATAGACGTCAGAAAGATGTTTGCAATATTGTATATAGCTTTCATATGCTTTGTTTGTATGTAGAAGACTTTTTATGCTTTTTGACCAACATATATATTGGTACACACAACCCGATATTTTGCCGGACAAGTGAAGGATTTTGTAATTTGCAGTGAAAATAATTCAATATTTCGGCTCATGGAATTTAAACCCTCAGCCGGGAATGTCGAATTGTATACCCTGTGTGAGACCTGAACCACATATAATATTAAATAATGCTTATGACATAACAATAGTACAAATCTTTTCAATATTGAAGTGTAATCTATGTTTATCTATATTTGAATATTTAAATTTTCATTGGATCCTACAATAGTAAAAGCTCTAGTGACCTTTTTACAAAGGACTTGGGTGTTGCAATTAATATTTTGGTGTGGTCCGTTGTACTGTTCAATATTTTGGGTATTCTGGAGAGGGGGGTATTCTGAAGAGGGGGTATTCTGAATACCGGGTATTCTGAAGAGGGGGTATTCTGAAGAGTGGGGTATTCTGAATACCGGGTATTCTGAAGAGGGGGGTATTCTGAAGAGGGATGGTATTCTGAAGAGGGGGTTATTCTGGAGAGGAGGTATTCTGAAGAGGGGGGTATTCTGAAGAGGGGGTATTCTAAAGAGGGGGTATTCTGAAGAGGGTGTATTCTGAAGAGGGGGTATTCTGAAGAGGGGGTATTCTGAAGAGGGGTATTCTGACGAGGGGTATTCTGAAGAGGGTATTCTGAAGAGGGGTATTCTGAAGAGGGTATTCTGAAGAGGGGTATTCTGAAGAGGGGTATTCTGAATAGGAGGTATTCTGAAGAGGGGGTATTCTGAATAGGGGGGTATTCTGAAAAGGGGGTATTCTGAATAGGGGGTATTCTGAAGAGGGGTATTCTGAAGAGTGGGGGTATTCTGAAGAGTGGGGTATTCTGAAGAGAGGAGGTTTTCTGAAGAGTGGGGGCATTCTGAAGAGTGGGGGTATTCTGAAGAGGGGTATTCTAAATCCGAATATTCTATCTTTCATTCTGACACACTTTCAATACATGCATGCAATTTTATGTTTGGCTACGTTTTGTTCAATCTGCATCTACTAAATCATATCACCAACTTTCACAGGCTGCTACATAGACTGACCTTCAACTAGAAACTGACACCGGTCAAAACTGCAACTGTTTCCCTTTATGTCCAGACAAGTATTAGTAATATATTGTAATACATTGCATATCGTTGAGTATAGTATGATTATATTAAGTATTTTTGTGAAAACTTTGCACCATAAAATAGTCAAAATATGCACGAGAAAACAAATAGATGGTTCAACATCTCTAATGCGACTCAACACGACTCGGAAACACAATTATAATATGCAGATTAAAAATCTCCGTGCAATGATATTGGACACTGGTGCTATTTTAAATAATTGACTGAGCTTAAACATTTGTGATATTTAAAATACAGGTTTAAATACAATAAAGATGTAAATAGAATTGAGCTATTAAAAAGTTTGTATAGAACAGACTGAATTTCCAGAGAATTCAACTGTGTGAAAATAGGAAGCTTTTACTTGCTGAAGTCGCATCACACGGGGCCTTTAGGGGTTTCCAAATTTGTAGAAAAAAATTAATCACATTGTGTAATCCGAAAATTTGACCACATCTGTGAAAATGTATGAGTTTCGAAAAGAGCCATCATACATTTCCAGATTTACAATATCGACAGATGAATGGAAGAAAAATGTAGCATTATCGCCTACTTGAAAAGAATTGCGGATATAGACCCATTCAGAGAGTATCAATGTCTTGGTAATTGTTATGCTCTTTTTGAGATAGTATGTTCTATCTTGTTAGAGTTTGTTTTACCATTCTAACAAAATATAGTTTACTTCGATCTTATTTCTAAAGCATGATTTTGCATGGATATACTAAAAAGACCATTCATTAAATTGTTAATAATTTCACGTATAAAGAATTTTGACAGTCCGGCAATAACTAGTACATGTAGTTCACGTCTTCAACACCCACATCCCCCCCACCCTCATCGTTATCATAAACGTTCAACACCCACAGCCCCACCCTCATCCTTATCATAAACGTTTGATCACAGTACCGTATTGAACAATGTTAAACTTTCATTCAGCGCATTTCATTTTCTTTATATCATTGTAAAAAATCTTGAATATTTTTTATTTAGACCCATCATCTTGGTTACCGTTTAAAATATTATGTTTATTCCATATCGGAATCGTGTCCCTTTCGAATGGAATTTCTCAAATAATGATGAGCATATTTCAAACAAAAGTTATTCGTCACGAGCGGAGAGTAACTATTTCTGACTTTAACCGATCACAAGGTCAGTTTTCAGTCGGTCAAAATACCATACTACACTGACCTTTTAAATTTCGTTATAAAAAAACAATGTTTTCAAAGTAAAAAAAAAAAAATGCAACCGAATTTAACTCAAATGTCAAATGTCAAATTTCAATGGTTCCATCAAATTCAAGTATGGAAGTATCACATTGTCAAAATTATTATAGGATTAAACGCCTTTTTAAAGGAATTTATTGGTGTATAAACTCGACCAATTCACTCACCAACAAATAAAAGTCCGAAGGACTTTTATGATATGTTTGTGAGTGATTTGGTACAGTTTATACACCAATAAATTCCTTTAAAAAGGCGTTTAATCCCTATAATTCTTTAATTTACAGATAAGGAGTTTATTTTTCCACACTCGTAACCTCTATCACACGTTAATTGTATACTTGTGTCATTGAATAGGCCTGGCGCATGAATATATTTGTTGGTTAACGCAAAAATATGTACTCCATGAAATTTGCAATCTGATAAAAAATAAACTACAAAAACTCTTATTATCATTCAAACGAATGTTTTGTGTTTATTATTTAATTTAACGATTGACGCGAAGTGAAAATAAATTTTGTTAACGTCGATCCGGATTGTGTCATTATCGCCGCCATCTTGTTTACATTGGTTACGAAAAGAAGTTCGGTCAACGTCGTCTGTCGAAAAAAAAAAAACAACGTCAAGAACAACTACCGGAAGTCCTCTCAACCAATCATATCAACGTATTCCCTAATATGCAAATCATATAAGAATTATACACCCGTAGTTCAAATGATAAAACATAGGAAGAAAACTCACAAAAATCATTTGAATCTGACTTCATACATTCATAATGCAGTTGATATGAAATAATCAATGGCGGATGGAGGGCGTATGAGTTCTGCAATTGTTTTGTTTATTCTAAATTATTTTAGACCAAATGACCACATACTTCGTATACGTCTAAGTTGAAAAATGACTTACTATATAGTATTATATTACAAACGTATTTGTGAATTTTCTTTATATTTGGTAGAAAAGTATACTGTCATCTGTCACGTACCGTGACTTCATAGTTGTTTATCATTTATTTTGGCACATTAAAAGCTATTTTATTATAAAGAAATATAAATAAACTCTTACTTTTAAATCGATTTAGTTTCAATGTTTATAATTATTCTTTTTAAGACCTGAATACAAAAGAAATTGTAATTTCAGAATTTTTAAAATGTGTAATTGTAATTATATGTAAACTACTTTTAAATCAAGCGAATAATGTAATGTTGAAATGTTTCTTATCACGAAAGTTGGTATTCTTGATGATTTTAAGATAAAGCCTAAATTTTAATGATTGATCGCTCGATTTTTAATTGGTGCGACTTCTACTCAGTACGGTTAATATGTCCAATAAAAATAGTTATAACATAAAAAAATAAATCAATATGAGGTTTTGGGTAGGAAGAATAGATCAATTTTACAAAAAAAACTGGTAAAAACGATTAGCCCTGTTCATTGATAATTTTCTATGTTTTCTATGTATTGTGTGCGATTTTGTCCCATGTACATTTACTCCATATCCTTTCATTTTCTATAGACACAGGATTTGTAATTTAATCAGATTGATTTCACAACGATGCAATTTAGAAAATAGAGGTATATTGGATAGAGTACTAAGGTGTCTATTATACGGATCACTCACGTTGTGTTAACAAACCAAATGCATGGCATGCTATATTACACATTTAGCTATTTCTTTTAAAAGTTGAAATGCCACAGACGTAAACTACATACGAAAACATGCAAAAAACCTCAAAGTACCTCAAATTACACTTGTCCGAGCGTACCTCCACAAAATATCTGCAACAGATATCAAAACACTAGCAGTGTATCTGAAATCTAAAAAGCAACCTCACACAGACATGCGCCGGAAAATAATCTTCAAAAAGTTGATGGTTTTCCATAGCTAACGAAGAAGATATGAATTGGCCCAAGGCGTTCTATACGAGTTAAATGACTCCTATAAAGGCCCTCCGTTTGTATACAGCTGTAAAGCTGAATTAGACTGTATAAAAAAAACACAGACACGTCCGGTCGGAATGGGGACGTTCAATCTAATTAATCGCGAAAAAACACCACAGACTCATCTTTTTAAATAGCTATTGCAGGATCGTAGGTGGTCTGTTGTGAAGCATGATCCGACATATTATGAGTATCCAGTGTTAGTCCAAAATTTCCTAGTTAACTCACTTTGCAGAGCATGTCTTCTAGTTTAATACAATTTGTATTTGTTGTTTATGTGTTCTTGTCCTAATATACTTGCAAGTGAATAATTCGACCTCATTTAATCCGTATTCATGTGACCTTCAATTTAACCCCTTAGCTGGACATGGGTTACGCATGTATACAGCTATTAAAAAGAAAAAAATGTCAACATTGAAATTGAAACAAGGATGAACCGTTTGGCTGACTGATTTGATTCCCAAAAAATCATTCTTATACAGGTAAAAATGATGATAAACATACTTTTTGATAGGAAAAATCCAATTGCACGTGGTCACTATCTGTTTGTATTTATATATATTTATGTTTATATAGGATTATATGACCGTCGGCTGTCTTCGGAAGTCATCTCGACGGTTAATTAGATGGCATCTAGACAAAAATACACACAGAATGTTGATACATATTATCGAGTCCATGCATTGTTAATTGTTAATTTTAGACTTTTTGTAATTTTGATATTCGTTTAAGCATGTTATAAATCAAATTTTAAACTAAACTAAACACATTTTCTGTCATTATACTGTCACACTGTAAAAATATTTTAATATGAATTGTGATTTATCTTTTTAATTACGTCTATTAAATGCATATAATGTTTCAACAGTTTAATATTATACTTCCCTTATCAAGTTAAGTCTTGTATTATACCATGTTTTTATTTTAATTCTATTTATGGATTTTAACCATTTGTATTAACAATAAAGTCCCGGATCCATCACAAAGTTATGTCACTGCTAATTTTCATAACAATGATCCGTATTTGTATGACAGTGACGAAGTTCTAGCTACAGGTGTTATCTATCCTCGAGGACCATCAGTGTTATTAATAACATTAAAAGGCACCCATTTAAAACTGCAGCCACCAGATGTGTTTTTCGACAAATATTGCCTCTTCAGTGATGCTTGAAGTAAACATAATCTTTAATCATATTACACTATGCAATAAGCATTGCCAGAGTTACCATTCGTTATTTAAAAGCTGTAATGTGTGTCGAAATACATGCAATACACAGCAGAGTCAGGAGTGCATGACACGCCCGTCTTAGGCATATTGAAATTATTGCAAGAATAAGATACCTTTGAAGACGTTAAATCAAAAGTTGGGAAAACGACCCTGCAGAAATACTTCCAGGACAATATCCTAAGTCGTAAAATATACCAATAAAGGAGGCGGGTCAATTTTCCTTGAATTTGTTTCATTCATGTGGTCAAAATCCTAAAGTTTATGAAACCTAGTGGTATTTGGATAGTAAAGTCTGAAAAATCTACATAAAGGAATCACTTTCATATTCATCCATTAAATAAAAAAAAATCCGTGTTTTACATCGCTATTAAAGACAATTTTGCTGAACAATTATTGCAAATTTTACATTTTTTAGTATTTAGCATCGAAGGACATCCTGAATTAATTTGAAAGATTGTGTATACAATGCATAGCTTTAATTTAGATTGATTTGTTCTTTTGATTTTGGTAAAAAAAAAAAATGGCCTTCTCGTTTAATTTTTATACAAATATTCCAAATTTCAAAACTTTTTCGCAGTTTTGAGAAATTTTTTACCTGTATAAGTGTGCTTTACTTTTAGAAATACGACGTGATGTTATTCCAACCTGAAAGGATACATACGAAGAGGTGATAATGTAAATTTTGGGAAAGATTGAACAATATATTGAAAATAGCCCTATAGTGTGAAATAAATCTCAGCGTAAATTGGCCCTATCTCTCTGACAGTTCCAATAACTCTGGAATGACAAATCGGATACATTTCAAAATCAGAAGGGGGTTTACTTTTCCCCAATCCAAAATAACGCAATATAAATATAATTTAAATTAAAATCAACAAAGCATACTCAATCTAATGGCAGTAGTGCTTGACATTTGAAAAAATGTATCCCTCTAACATATTTGAATATTTTCAAAATCAAAAGATAGTTTACTTTTACTTATGGCCCAACAACTGAGTGAAGTTTCAAGTAAATCGACATCTTGAGTTAGTGCCACAAATGTGAAAAAAAAAATGATTGAATTGATTGGCGGACAACAATATACCTTAAAAAGTCCCATATATAGTAATAATACTATTAGTATTAAAGGGGTAACAGGAATGATCAAATATTGGACAGTACAGAAGATCACGCAAACCACAAAAATCTAACTCCTCTTCGAAAAATGACGTACAAACAAAGATAAACAACAACGAACTTTTGAACAACAACTAAATGGCCCTACTTCAATATTTAAAAAAATTATTTCTCATTATATAAATTGTAGTTGTAGTAATATGTCACACTGAATGTACACTTAGTTGCCATGAAAATGTAAACATTTGTACGAGCAGGCAAAAAAAATCCTCATAAGGAATGTGTTTATCAGTGGTTTTTTTTTTCCGTTGTTGAACTTTTGGCTAATATCCGGGCTTCTTCTTACTGTGAACAATGGAGCTTCTTTTTCCCGTTTTCCTCCTTTTTTCTCAATTTTAAATTTTACAATTGACACCAGAGTTTGTACATACAGTTTGCATTAGTTCTTACTTTTCTCAAAATCTGTCAGAACTGTAAAAAAAAAAAATTCTATCGCAGCCTGCAGAACAGTTCTCCTGGTATCTTAAGAACTTTTTCTGACAGAAGCTGTTCTACCCTAAATCAGCTAGGTTTGGACAGTTTGACCTAGAACAACGTTGGAAAGTTCTAACAGAAAACAATTTTGGACAGTTCTAACAGAAAACAGTTTTGGACAGTTCTACCCTTGAACAGTTTTTGACTATAGAACAGATCCTGAAAGTTTCATATATATTTATAGTATAGTCGTTCATTTCATCTATTTTATTCATCTTATTAATCCAGAGACAACGACATAATACATGTGCATTCATATATTTTCTTATTCTTTATATATACTGCACTGTTCTATATTACGATCAGAAAGCTGCTCTAGAATAGTCTTTTAAAAAAGTTCTACCTTAGAACTGATTCTAACACTTTTATCCTAAAGCAGCTATTGACAGTTCTACCCTAGAACTTATTCTGACATTTCTACCATAGAACTTATTCCGACAGTTCTATCCTAAAACTGATTCCGATAGTTCTACTCTGGAACTGATTCTGACATTTCTACCCTAGAACTTATTTTGACAGTTCTATCCTAAAACTGATTCTGACATTTCTACCCTAGAACTTATTCCGACAGTTCTATCCTAAAACTGACTCCGACAGTTCTACCCTAGAACTGATTCTGACAGTTCTACCCTAGAACAGTTCTACAGTAAAATAATTCTAGATATCAGTGTAATACACAGGGTGTACCAATTGGCATTTTTTTAGTCCTTTTCAAATACAAAATGTAAGAATTGTTTTCATAGCATTGCGAACATGAGGGTGGGTTGAGATCTCACAAAACATGTTTAACCCCGCCGCACTTTAGCGCCTGTCCCAAGTCAGGAGCCTCTGACCTTTGTAAGTCTTGTATGTTTTTAATTTTAGTTCATTTTTGTGTTTTGGAGTTTAGGGTGACGTTCATTTTCACTGAACTAGTACACATTTTTGTTTAGGGGCCAGCTGAAGCCCGCCTCCGGGTGCGGGATTCTGTCGCTATGTTGAAGACCCATTGGTGGCCTTCGCCTATTTTCTGCTCTTTGGTCGGGTTGTTGTCTCTTTGACACATTCCCCATTTCCATTCTCAATTTTATAATTTAATAGTCAGTTACGCAATAATGATCTCAGAGACTATAGATTAAATCGAAGTATTTTCATAATAAACATCGGAAAGTTTAACAACGGTTACCTCTCATTCGTTTATTTTATTATGGGGATTCAGTGAAAACAAAGTAACATTTAAAATTAAAAAGTCTTTTCAGTCTTTTAAAAACTTTTAGTGAGGACTGATAATGAAACTGGGCTATCCTAATGAATTGGAACATTGTACAACAATGTTGAGTTTTTATTAAGGTTTGACTTTTAAAATATGTGATTTTTTTTTAAAATTTTAATAGTGACTATAAAATTATTATTTCATGAAACCAATTAAGCACAGTAAGTAGGATCTAAAAAATCAAAGACCTAACTTCCCAAAGAATAAAACACTTAAGTAAAAGTTATAAGCCCATAACTTCTCTGACAACTTCTGGGATAAAGATGAAGTCTTTAGAATTTTGAACTTGTTTACAAAGACACCCCATGGAGATAATCACAATTAAGACAAGAAGATTTTCATACACAATGAAGCAAAGACATAAACTTTCTGAAGTGCAACCCATAAAAGATAAAAAATCATAGGGTCATAACCATGCCAAGAAATTTCCTCCGTTGAAATTTTGCAAACAACCCATAGAGCAAATTAAACAGATGATTAATATTGACCATTTGGTACATGGCCGTGTTCTAAGCGACACGTACATGAAGGTATGAAATCAAATATTTAACTACTAATGAGTACCGTAGGAGGTCCACCGGAGTTTTGAGCGAGGATTTCTTGGCATGTAACAGATAGGAAACTCAGGGCTAGAATTCATAGAACAGACAAGGTGCAGTGGCAAATAGTTCATGTATATTTGGACACAGAGGGTAACCCCAGCACGCTTTGCAAAAAAATATCTTCTTTTTCTTCTAGGTGCTTTCGGACTTTATGTTTTATTAGAATGAAATCGGTCCTAAATATTACGTTTTGAATTGTAGTTTCACTTTCTATATTCGGTATTTATTCTAATGTAAAAAGTAAAATCACAAAAATACTGAACTCCGAGGAAAATTCAAAAAGGAAAGTCCCTAATCAAATGGCAAAATCAAAAGCTCAAACACATCAAACGAATGGATAACAACTGTCATATTCCTGACTTGGTACAGGCATTTTCTTATGTAGAAAATGGTGGATTGAACCTGGTTTTATAGCTAGCTAAACCTCTCACTTGTATGACAGTCGCATCAAATTGCATTATATTGACACAACGATGCGTGAACAAAACAAACACACAATAGGTAAAAATGTCAAAAATAGGGGTACAGCAGTCAACATTGTGTTATCATCTTAATCACTATTAAAACAAACAAATGTAACGAAGAAGCACAAACAGTCATACATCAAATTTAACATCCTCATTTTGCTTTTTTAATTATACGATTTTATTTATCTATGTAAAATCCACCCATAAAGGATGGAAGGTTTTAAGTACTGGCGTAAAATCGCGCGTTTGAAATTCGCACAGGTAGACATAAAATAATTTTGTCGTTCAAAGTATGACGGGATACATAAGTATAGAGTCACGTCAAATGGATATCACAAAAAACAGACTTAACAGTAAAAGTAATATTAATAAATAAAATAATTATGTCGTTCAAAGTATGACGGGATACATAAGTACAGAGTCACATTAAATCTATATCACAAAAAACAGACTTAACAATAAAAGTAATATTAATAAATAAAATAATTATGTCGTTCAAAGTATGACGGGATACATAAGTACAGAGTCACAAATGGATAACTAAAAAACAGTAAAAGTAATATTAATAAAGACAAATAAAAGAATACTTTAACACGTTATTAAGATGATAAACAACATCAATACGCAGAATCTATATTTCAAGACCATCGTGTATTATTTGTGAAGTTGATACGGAATATTTATCAACAAGGTCTTGGTACTTTCCGATGAACTTTTTTAGAAAAAGGACGAGACGTTCTTTTACATACCCCTGGTATATCAACTTTCTGCTCAGACACTGGTGATGTTTTACAAAGTCTAAGTAGGAGCTGCAAGCTCTTGAATACCGAATAAGTTGTGAAATGTATATCCCATATGCAGGTGAAGTTGGTATATTGCTACTAAGGTGGGAAAAATTGATAATTTTAAAATTAAAATCGTCTCGTTTGTCATAGATTCTGGTACAGAGACGACTGTGTATGTCAAATTCGAGGTATAAGTCTAGAAATGAGGCGGAGGAAGCCGTGTCTGTTGTTTCTTTAATTTCTAGTTCTGGTGGATATATTAATGGAACCTAATCAGAAAAGTTCGGATTGTTAATGGAAAGAACATCATCAATATATCTGAAAGTGAAATTAAATAACCTGGCTTCTTTGATCTTCTTGTTTGTGACAAGTGTCTGAAGGAACTCCGATTCATAAGAAAATAAGAAGAGGTCGGCAAGGAGAGGCGTAAGCCCCACGTGGTAAAAATCACGTGATGCAGGAATAAATATTATCTTGGAGTTGGGGGTGGGGGAGGGGGCTATTTCTTTCTTTTCAGGCGGGGACTCCAAGCAGACAACATGCATGTATATAACGGCACTGTAGATTTTCTATTTAAATAAAGAGAGTTGCCGGTCCTGTACATGAAAAGATCGGTTAGAAAGCAAGGTTTTAATTTTAATTAGATTGGAAAGCCAAATTCAAGGGGTGAAAATGGAGAGAGCAAAAGGAGGGGTTCCACAGGGAATATTTTTTTTTGATGAATTCTCTACTTGAAAGGTTTTTTTTTTTATTTAATTAAAGAAACAAAAGGTAAGACAAATTGTGAATGGTCTGTCTTCCTTTCTCCGTGAAATATAAATTTCAATTGAGGAAGAAACGACCTGCACTCAACACGTAAATGACACAAACTAATACGTACAGAAAACCAAGAAAATGTACCTCATCTGAATAGAACTAACAGGGAGAAACGTACCTCATCTGAATAGCACTACAGGGGAAAATGTATCTCATCTGAATAGTACTAACAGGGAAAAAATGAAATTTATAAGTTGACCTTGCACGTTAACTCATTCAGTGCTGAACTCGAATTTTAAAAGTAAACTTATTCAGCAAAAACATTGAAATATAACAAGTCCTATGAAATTAAGAATATATAGTAGTACTATATCAAATGTAAAAATCAATTCTTTTCAATGTTTTTAAAAATAAGAAGATGTTGTATGAGTGCCAATGAGACAACTCTCCATCCAAGTCACAATGTATAAAAAGTTAACAATTATAGGTCAAAGTACGGTCTTCAACACATAGCCTTGCCTCACACCGAACAGCAAGTTATAAAGAGCACCAAAAATGACTAGTGTAAAACAATTCAAACTGGAAAACCAACGGTCTAATCTCTAAAACGAGAAACGAGAAAAACCTATGAACCACACCAACAAACGACAACCACTGAACAACAGGCTCCTAACTTTTGCCTACATAAATGAAAACTTGAAATTGGCAAAATAAAGCAAAACTATATAGTACATATATATCTTTGAGGGTCTTCATTTCTGTCTTCTTAAATTTTAAGGCCCTTTTCCTCTATTGCTTATTTGTTTGCCAATTATTCTCTATTCCGTAAACCCTATCCACACCCTCGTATATGGGGGATACTTTATATAGCTATTAGTTTGATCTCGCATGAAATAGCTCTTCAACCCGATCATGCAGAGAAAGATGGTTTGGATGATTAAATTATGATTTCAAGCTGTCAAACTGGACTGAAGAAAGGCTCTAGACAATGATATCAATAAAGAGCTTGAAAAAAGATAAGAATCTATTAAAATAAACCTCTCAAGGCTTGGACTATATACTCGCTCACATAACAGAATTAAGTCTCGACAAACTCTGAACGAAAAACAGTTTCAAAACTCTTCCCAACAGAAATGAGAAATGAAAAATGACAAACTTTCTTCTTTTTCTTTCTGCTGTGTATTGTTAAAATACTTCAAGAAACCTTTGTTAGCTGCAAGAATGTTTCTAAAGTACAAGCCACATGCATCAGCGAATAACATGATAAAAAAATCATTAACTAAAAAGTATAAACTATTTATACCCTTGTTTGCAACCAATACTTTCATAGTCGCTTAATTACAAGATTAACCTATAAAGGCAGTGCTCGTATCAATTAGGAAAAAAACTGCATGCTTTGAAATCAATTACATAATCAATGAAAAAAGAGAAAATAGTGAACATTGACAAATTGGCATAACTGTATTGCTTTAATCACTAAAACACCAGTTAAATATTTAATGATGATAAAAACAAAGTAAATTTAGTAAAAATATTTTATTTACGTAAATGGTGAGCTCAATGGATTATCATCTGTATACATATAGATAAAATAATGCGTTGATCTCATAACAAACTTTTCGTAACAATTGAAAAAAATAAAAAGCGACAACGGTTCAGCAATAAAAACTAAAAATAAATACTTTGAAATCGTAAGTGAAATAGTCATTATAAATTTTGTTCGTCCGAAGCTTTTTGCTTGACTCACCCTCATCGGGAACACTTAAATTAGACAAAAGGAGTTATAACGTAATCCACGAAAAAAGCAAATGACTATTTATTTCAGTTTGTCAACTAACGAGACACACCGCTTTTTCTGCTGGGAATTAAGGTTTGTCAGTTGAATGCAGTTGAAGAATTAATAATTTTCATACAAACAGACACCAAGAGGCAATCATAAAAACATGAAGTGGAAGAATAGCAGACAAGTAAATGGCCAGAACAAATAGACGAAGCGACAAACAACAATTCACAAAATATAACACCGAAAACTAAAATTAAGCACCCCCTCCCCCCAAATAAAAAAAAAAAAGAAAACAAAATCATTCGGGGATGAGGTCATGTTAGTCCAGAGGTACCCCTTTTCTTGATTACCTACAAAGCTAAGCCATTGCTCAATATAACAAATTAAAGGAGCCAAGCAGAAAACTTAAAAGTAACACACTGCTGGAGATATACGACAAACGACATTCTCACTAGGAATAATTCAGTATATAATGAAACTTTTTAGATATTTTCAGATTAATACCTGCATGCTATGAAGTAATGTTTCAATGAATAAACACTATCTGAGGTTTGTATGAACCGTTATATGTACACATGCATGCATCCGCAGTATTAACCTATTTTTGAAGAAGTTTTTGATAATCAAGTACAAAAAATGTTATATAGCGATCATTTTTTTTTTTTTATCTAGGTCATGCTCTAAGAGCATGTAGAGCGTCATGCGTCGAATTCTTTAGATAACTATTAGACATATTTCTTCTGTGAAATTTACATTTGGAGTTAAATCAAGTTTATAAGCAATTATCCTTTTTGTAGGCCCTTATGCACATAAAATGACAGAAAATTATATAATTTTCTAATGAAATTTAGTACTTTCACCCGACTCTATAGCTGTGGGCGGGATAATTTGGTTTTTATGAAAGTTTGTTGGGATTTCGAAAATTTATGCAATTTCATTAAGTTAGTAAACGGTTGACCGCTTTCATACACAAAAGCTTTTATAAAATATATCAATTCTTTTTCTTTTTTGTATCTTCATAAACAATTATTCATTGCTAACTCTCCAGGGGAGACGAGTTATTGTAAATATTATATTTAAAAACACTTGTCGTAAAAAATGATGACAACTTTATACATATATAAATATTTATCAAATAGCCTCGTTGAAAGTTCATATGTTTCAGTTGAACTAGTTTGAATATTTTATGCTTCTTATCAGCTAAATAACATCGCTACATATATAGAACGATAAATGGCAATTTACAATGAAATGTATCTGTACAGTTGTCTACTTAAATGATCTCTATCGTTCATTGCAACGTTAATTATTAAAATACGACTTTCTTATATTTAAACATCTACAGTACAATACTACTGTTATTTAATATCAAAATTGTCTTTTTTATTCGAACCATTTCGATTGACTGACATTTGATAGCCATTCTTAAAAAGTTGAATTGGTTGTTTATAATTTATGACTCGTCTGATTTAATCATCGAAACGAAGAAAAAAATAAAGAACAAATATTTGCGTAGATAAGATAAGATAATTTATTGGTTCAAAATCCAAAATTATAGGATTGTTACCAAGACAATAGACATTGACTATACATAAACATACAAACATAATCTAACCACATTTATAGACATTATTTATATAACTGTATATCCCTCCATTATTAAAAGAAAATATTGTTACAATAATAAATGAATGTATATAATCTCTGCTGAGGAGGTGGTACCACAAAGTTATTAAGTACTCAATAAAGCATTTCTAGAATTATACATGGTGCTTATGAATTTTACAATAATTTTAATTATATCAGTCTCACCACAGGTATACAAAATTTAAATCTTGCTTCATTAGTCATATTTAAAAAGAGGAACTATTTCACTAATTTTGGAAAATAATTGTTCTCTAATTGTATTTAGTTTTGTACATATTATAGTGAAATGAAATTCATCTTCTACTTCTAAAAGACACAAGGGACAAATTCTTTCTTCTACAGGTGTTTTTGTGTGTCGTCCTTGTTCAATTTAAGAACACTATTACTTATGCGAATTTTGGCAAAATGTCCTATTACTTTTCTGTCAATATTTAACAATAAATAGGTTTCCAATTTGTAATTTTCTTTAAGCTGTCTATATGTTCTGAGCTTATTACCGTGCAATGATTTATCATCACAAAAAATATTTTCTTTCCAATAATTCAGATATCTTTCATTAAGTTTGGTATGAAGTGCATATAATAAACGGCTTTTGAAATAGTATCATGATTTTCCCAAACATGTGAAAAATTTAATGTAGCAAGTAGCTGTTCAATCTTATTCGCAAATCCATTGGTTAATTGCAGGTTTGAACTATATACATCTTTAAGTAAACAATTATTACCAGATTTTATCACATGCAACCAGAAGCCAATTGATAGTTTTAATGCTTCTATAAAAATTGGATACATACCAAGTTCAGCTAGTACTGCTAAATTGACAGCTGTTTTATTTACTCCAATTAAAGTTTTTGCAAATTTAATCTGAATTTTATTGGTAGCCAAAGACCAATATTTTGACTCTAGATTTGTAATATCTTTAATCATATATAGAGACCATACTTCACTACAATAAAGAAGTATAGGTTTAACACAAGCATCAAAAGCTTGAGGTGAGGTAAAACATTAATATCTTCAGAAAATAACAGTTTTCTGATACAAAATATAGCTTTTGAGGCTTTTTACAAAGAAGTCTCACTGCCTCAGTAAAACTACCAGAGGGTTTAAACAGTATACCCAAATATTTATATTCTGTACAGTGCTCCAAAACATTATCATTAAATACAAACTTGTCTTTTATAAGTTTTTACCAGATTTGTTAAAATCATAATTTTGGTTTTGTCAAGATTTACTGTTAAATCCCAACTAGTGCAATATAAACTTAGCTTATCAAGGCATTTTGTAGGCCATTAGCAGTTTCAGAAATAAGAACTAAATCATCAGCATATAACAAACATGAAATATCATTATCATTTAACTTAAGGATCACATGTGGAGTCAAAAATAGGGGGTAAATCATTAATATATAAAGAAAATAATGTGGGACTTAAAATACACCCTTGTTTTACCCCAACTGTGGAATTTAAAAAATCAGTGACACCTTCAGAGATCTTCACGGAGTACAAAACCTCTTTATACATATCTCTCATTATACCGAAAAAGAGGCCATCTATGTTGTAATAAGACAATTTGTAAAAGAGAGCCTCCCTGTTAATAGTATCAAATGCCTTCCTGAAATCTATAAAACAGGCATATATCTTTTTTGATGACTTAAATGCCTTATCAATAATAGTTTTAAGAGTTAAAACATGATCACTTGTTCGACTTCCCTTTCTGAATCCAATTTGCTCACGACAAATAATTTTATTTCCTTCAAGATATTTTTCTAATCTACTATATAAAACTTTAAGAAAGAATTTTCCTAAACAACTTGAAAGGGCTATACCTCGATAATTAGATGGATCATTAAAACACCCACCCTTAAAATGGGCTTAATAAAATTTTCTCCATAAAGTTGGGTAAATACCAGACTTAAGAATAAGATTAAACAATTTTACATAAACATCAATATTCATATTACAAGATATTTGCAACATTTCATTTGTAATACAATCTGAACCACTTGCTTTATTATTCTTTAAAGATTTAGCTGCAATAACCACCTCCTCAGTTGTAATATAACTGTTTAAAATCTCAGTATTACAATCATTAAAAGCAGTATAAATTTTCTGATCGTTAAGTACATTTTTATCATAATTAATATTCATTAATTTATTAAAATATTCAAACCATTCTTTAGGTTGTATGTTAGAGCTGGGATCCTTGAAGTTCTCCTTTTTAAGTTTTTTAATAGTTTTCCAAAAATCATCTGAACAGCTATTATTTGAATCTATAATTTGTTTTATCATTTTATGTCTAAATTGTCTATATTTTTTCCTTATGACTTTATTTAGTTCCTTTTTATGATATAATACTTTGTGTCTAAGACTATCATTCCAGGGCTCAGTACACAATTTTCTAGTCAGACTTTTTAGAGACCTATATTTAGATTCACATTCATTATCATAGTATGGTTTTTTTTGCGTATGATATTACTGAGAATAGATCAAATATGTTCTGTAGGATTTTCGAAGGAGAGAAAGATTAATTGAACATATTAAATATATAACAAAATTAACAGATTAAAAAAAACGAAAAGGATATACTCATGATTTTATAATATATCATCATAATAATGGCATAATATCAAGATATCAAAATGTATTCAAGTTATATCCTGAGAGGTTTAAGCATACTTAACAGACATAAGTTCTATGACAATGGCAATTGAATAGGGGATATGGTTTAATAAAGCGGCACTATACGTGACCTGCCAAATTCATGCCTACTCAATTAAAACTCTCAAATTTTATTTATAAAGAACTAAAATGTATATTATAATTACAAAAGTTCCATAGGAAACAATAAACAATGCAAGGATCTATCATAAAGTATCCTGATTCGAGATTTCCTGTTTATTTTTGTACTTGAAACCGTCAATATGGCCTCCGAAGATTGTCGATGATCATCTGACCCGGATATAACTTGAAAATTATTACAAATAGAGACGCGAATTATAAGGTTTACACGTGCATCGGTACATTGTATATTGACGAATGTCCTAGTTCTGTTTGATTTCATATCATAGAAAAAAATAATGTAAACAATCGTTTTACTTGCACAAGATTTTTTTTGGTGGCCAAATCAGCCAACATTAATCAATCTTCCTGCATGCAGATTTCTCAAGTTTCACTTTTTCAGCTAACAATCTTTTCAATAACTGACCATGCTGACCATATGCGTAATCTTAAAATTGAGGTCACTTTATAGGTTGCATGCATACGGATCCAAAATATGAACGAATTAAAGAATGTATCGGCGAAGTTTTTTTTATATCTTATTTTGACAAAATTGTCCCAAACCGACTGGTAATAGCGAATTATCATTTATTATTTCGTTCGTATATAAGTTTGTAACCAAACAGACATATTTAATTATTTTAACTTAAACTATCAAAATTGTAGAAAATGAAAGGATATGGAGTAAATGTACATGGGACAAAATCGCACACAATACATAGAAAACATAGAAAATTATCAATGAACAGGGCTTTTATTCCTGTTCTTCATCTTGACACATAAGTTGTCTACATATATTTGCATGAAAATATAATGACAAACAAAATGAAAAAACCACCGATTCGTGAGACAACAACCCAACAGTCATGGTACAATTTAAAGTAAAGATACACAGGGTTTTAGTTTTGAACGTGTATGCGCGGATATTTAATAAAACATACACAGCACATATTGACCCTTGTTGATCTATAGTCTATCTGACTCACTCTGATTTGCTCCTCAACAATGAAATAAAAAATAAAACATGTTCAACAATAGCAAACGTACGAAACAGGTGTACTAGACACAAATAAATTAAACATAAATTTTTTTAAGCGAACATTTCAAAACTAAACCTTTAGGCAGTACAAATTGCCGTTAACACATACAGTGATATCAGACAAATGTATAAATAGAATATGATTATATTTCTTCTTCTGATATGAGACCTTCCCCTAAATAATAAAGTCATAATTCTTGGAAAATAATTTGTCAAAATCTTTCTAAAGGGATTTTTGTCAAAGAAAATTCGCCAGTGTACTGTGATGACATTAATATCGGTTAGTTGTAATATAACACACAGACGTAAATTCCCACTCCTCAGTATGTCCAAGAAGCTATTTTCAGTTCTGAAAACTATTACACAATGTATCGTATAATAATGCAGAAATGATATAAATAAGATTAACTTTTCAACCAACTTTCTTCTAAATTGTCGTACGATATGATATGATAATGAATTTGGATTTCAATCTTTCTGCCATTTTGTGAACGAATTTCCTTTTTATTTATTAAAATTAGACCTTCTTTGATCAATATTTCCCTTTCAGTGTAAACTCACAAAATCTGTTCTCTTTAATTCTATTTAAAATGTAACTTTCCAAATTTGGATTACATATTACGGACCAAAAGCGGTTTCTTTGAAATATACTTTTACACTGTGCAGCATTTACTCTTTTACCATTATTGTTTTAATGCATTCCAACTTGCCCTCTAGTTCTTTTTGGGACAGACATATTTAATTATTTTAACTTAAACTATCAAAATTGTAGAAAATGAAAGGATATGGAGTAAATGTACATGGGACAAAATCGCACACAATACATAGAAAACATAGAAAATTATCAATGAACAGGGCTTTTATTCCTGTTCTTCATCTTGACAGTTGATGCAGGGTCTTCAACAATGAACAAATCATTCATACCCTACAACAAGGTCAAGACGGCCCCTAGCGTCGACTTAAGCGGTACTATTGATAAAAATAAAGTGTAGTATGTTTTAATGCACGATAAATAATTCCTACACACTCGCGCTTGACAGCAAAACCCGAAGCATAGGAACAGAGCTTTTATTTCGATCTTTATCTCTTTGAATAGCAGTGAGGCCTCAGTCAGTCTGCTTTGGATCAAAGATCGAACCTAATTCAAGTTTAAGACGGCTCCCAACGTGGATTTGATTGGAATTTTTTGCTAGATATCGATAGCACTATATCCATGCATTGAAATATTATAACGGATATCCGGTACCAACAAATAAGTAAATTCAATATTTGACCATTAAAATTCAACATGAGGCACCCTTTTTTTAATTGTTAGGTTTTCTTAAACAGTGTGTCCCATCGCTATGATAAAGGACATACATATATACATTTTGATTATGAAGACGGAATTCCGATTCAAACGGAGTACTAGGCTTAAAATATGACACGCCAGACGCGCATTTTATTTTCATTGGACTTAACAGTGACGCTCGAATCAAAACAGTTGAAAGGGCAATTCATTACGAAGTTGAAGATATATATAAGAAGATGTGGTATGATTGCCAATGAGAGCGATGAAGAGCACTGAAAACGAAAAATTACGAAAAGTTGTCCAAAACACGGCGGAGTATATCTATGCCTGGGGCTTTAATAACCTAAGTGTTTTAATAAAACGGGTGATAAGGTTAGATGGTCGATATAGAACATGTGTGGGTCAATGATTAACTTAATATGTCTCTCGTAAGTTGAGAAACTGCGACTCTTCACCGTTTAACGAATTCGAGATGGCGACTTGAGGGCTTGTTAAGTGGATATGTCGTTAGTTGTTCTTCATAAAATATCATTCTTGGACTAGTTTTAGTTCGTTACTAAAATAACCTTAATAACAACATAAACAGCAACCAGTTTTAAATTTTATTTCAGGATATTGATTCTACTCTAGGTTTTCTCAGGTATGGCGTTAATTTTTTTAGATTAAACGCAGAAATCTTACGAATTCGGAAACACTTCAACTTAAAGGATGTGCTAGGTGTTGAATTTCTTTATGCAAATATAATTACATCAACTAACGTGAAAGCAAATCTATAATGATATCTCAAGTGTTGAAAAAATATTAAGGTTCATGGTTTGATGGAAAGGTTTATTATTTATATAAAAAGTACTTATAAAAACAACATACACAACAGTGTTCATATACATGTTCATCCTATCTGAATAAAATTTTCAACGATGTAAATTTCGTCTCCAACGAAATATTTTACATTGATATGTTTGCAAAAAAAAAAATGATTGTTGGCCGTGGTTTATCGTGGTTTAAAAGTAAAAAAAAGTATTCTGCCAAATTTCCGTCATACTATAGACGGTGGACATTTACAAGGAAAATGTTAGCATTTACATCCAATCAGCTAAGGTACGGTTCTTATCTGCCTTGTGCTTGGAATATCATAGCACGAGGACCGTCCTCATCACTGTCTAGTTGGAATTTCCAAACGTTTCGGTCATAGCTCAAACGTAAATTGATTTTGGTCAGAACCGATTAATTGATGCTTGTTTACACTAGGTGCCAAATATTACTTGCACATTTGTTTTTTTTTTGGGAATACGTAGACTTTTTTTTAACAAATAAGGCCGTTGGTTTTTCTCATTTGAATGTTTTGAATATTGGCATGTTGGGGGCTTTTATAGCTTGCTATGTGGTATGGGTTTTGCTCATTGTTGAAGGCCGTTCGGTGACCTATATTTGCTTACATCTAAATCAGTTGGTCTCTGCAGGATAGTTGTCTCAATGGCAATCATACCAAATTTAATTTTTATGTAAGTAACCAACATAACACCCTCGCTTGTACTTAATCATGAAGAAAGGAATCATCATTTTCTTACATATACTAGTGATTGAATGCAATGTTGGCCTACGTTCTTTTATAACTGACAAATTATTTAAATAATAATAACTAGACGTATCATCCCTTTTGATTGATTCAGACTATTATCAATACAGATTAATGTAGAATTGATAAATATTGTACATATATTGATTATATAATTATACGTTTTTTGACTATCCGAAATGGATATACCATTTTTCTCAACTCAGATGTTAAAAAAAAATTTAATCGGTTTTCATTGTACCTATACATAAGTTGTCTACATATATTTGCATGAAAATATAATGACAAACAAAATGAAAAAAAAACACCGATTCGTGAGACAACAACCCAACAGTCATGATACAATTTAAAGTAAAGATACACAGGGTTTTAGTTTTGAACGTGTATGCGCGGATATTTAATAAAACATACACAGCACATATTGACCCTTGTTGATCTATAGTCTATCTGACTCACTCTGATTTGCTCCTCAACAATGAAATAAAAAATAAAACATGTTCAACAATAGCAAACGTACGAAACAGGTGTACTAGACACAAATAAATTAAACATAAATTTTTTTAAGCGAACATTTCAAAACTAAACCTTTAGGCAGTACAAATTGCCGTTAACACATACAGTGATATCAGACAAATGTATAAATAGAATATGATTATATTTCTTCTTCTGATATGAGACCTTCCCTAAATAATAAAGTCATAATTCTTGGAAAATAATTTGTCAAAATCTTTCTAAAGGATTTTGTCAAAGAAAATTCGCCAGTGTACTGTGATGACATTAATATCGGTTAGTTGTAATATAACACACAGACGTAAATTCCCACTCCTCAGTATGTCCAAGAAGCTATTTTCAGTTCTGAAAACTATTACACAATGTATCGTATAATAATGCAGAAATGATATAAATAAGATTAACTTTTCAACCAACTTTCTTCTAAATTGTCGTACGATATGATATGATAATGAATTTGGATTTCAATCTTTCTGCCATTTTGTGAACGAATTTCCTTTTTATTTATTAAAATTAGACCTTCTTTGATCAATATTTCCCTTTCAGTGTAAACTCACAAAATCTGTTCTCTTTAATTCTATTTAAAATGTAACTTTCCAAATTTGGATTACATATTACGGACCAAAAGCGGTTTCTTTGAAATATACTTTTTACACTGTGCAGCATTTTACTCTTTTTACCATTATTGTTTTAATGCATTCCAACTTGCCCTCTAGTTCTTTTTGGGGCTTACAGTTGTTTTATTACTTTGTCAAATTAAACAAATAAATCCTTTTTCGTCTTTATCACCATAAGAATCTCGTTTCATGTGTAAATTTGTTAGTTAAGGATTAAAATTAATAATATGTTTGAATTTGCGTTAACGTCAAGCTTATGAAGATAATGTTTAGTACGACTCTGCTGTAATCTATACAAAACCAATGTACCAATAAAATTTAAATTGAAAAAAATAGAGGAAAAATATAAAGGTATAACAGAAACAAGACTTACCTTGAAAAATAAGAAAAACAACGTAATTCCACATCTCGATGAAAAATTCCTTTATCTGTACACTCGAATTTGATCACAAAATAAAACCGGACACATAAAATGATTTTCCCTCGAAGTTACATATTATCAGGTTAAATATATGTCTTCTTTCCATTTCCTGTTAAAATACCGCAATTCAAAATGTATCTGATAATTGTTTGGCTCATTGGACCATAAACAACGACTGTACCCATTAAACATATCCAAAACAATCTATATAATATCTACATTACAATATATGTAAACAGTTTCATTGTTTATACTATGGATAACTTTTCAACTTTAAATAAATCTCCGCTTCGTTTCATTTACAAGTCAAGAATATAATTTTCCTTCTTAATCATTATAATCAATAAAAAAAAAGTTATCTATTTAATGAATTACTTTCACAGTTTATAACGTAGAGCCAATATCCCAAGGTAATTCAAATATTCTTTTCGTGAATTATTTATAATTTTAATTACGATTAAACGTAAAGTCGTAAACAAACTGATTTTGCCTAATTGGTTCTTTATTTTTCTAACCATTGCGGATACATTGGATCACAGAAGGTGCAAAATAGTTATAGAAATTGTGGATACATGTTTTTACAATCATTTATATTTAATACAGTGGTTACAAGCTGCATTAGCCAAGAGGATCCACGTGTTTGTTAACATATTTTATAAACTTACATAATCTGTTTTAATCTGAATATATACATAAGTCTTAACTACACTTTAATTGTCAACAAATAAAATGAACTAACTGATCTGGCATTTAATATATTATATATGATGAATACATATAAAAAGGAGGAGATGTGGTATGCTTGCCAATGAGACAACTACCAACCAGAGTTAAGATGAAGCGGTAGGAAGCAATTAAAGGACTCTGTCATACATATGATACTGTGAAACTCAACTCGGAAATTTTGGTCAGACCTAGAGTCTATAAAAGGCCCCATTATAAAAATGTGAGATAAGTCTTAACTACACGAGAGAACGAATGGCCTAATCAAAAAATATCTTATCTTAACAAATCAATATACGAAAAACAATTATGACTACAATGAACCAACGACAACCATCAAACTACAGGCTACTTACTTGGGACAGGCACATAAAGAATGTGGCGAAGTTAAACATGTCTGTGAGCACTCAACCCTTGGAAGTTCCCATAACCTGGGACAGTGGTGTTAAAGCACCACACAAGAATATCAAAGTTAAACTTGTGACACATTAAAATTGAAATTTGATGTTGAACGTTTGCAGCTAGAATGGTTTTTAAAAACACGGTGGGTAAGTTGGACCTGCAAGAGAGGTTTGTTTACGTTGTATTAAAACGGCAATTAAACAACCATTCTGTTGATTACCTTTCACCAGTACGTTTAACGCACACCGCGATATATTTTCATTGCAATAGTTGATGAAAATGCGAAAAACTAAATCTACCTGATAATGTGCTTGTGATGAGTATCCTTGTACTGCACACCTGTGTCTTGGAACTGTGCTTTTTTTATTTGAATATAAAGTAGCAAAATATTCATATTCAAGATCATTGGTGCAGAAAATGTGTATTATAATTGATTGTAAAGACACTTAGCATACATTTGGTGGCTGCATTACTTTTGATGAGCAAAAAGATTTTGTAATAATGAAATATGCATATAATTGACAGGTGCATGACCAATAAAAGACTAACCGTGCCACGAATTAGTTCGCTAAATATATGGACTTGTGGGCATAACAAATAAAAAAGCATCCAGCTGATACAAAAAAAAATAATTCCTTGAATCAATTTGTCTAAAAATAATTAGATGATCTATTATATGGCTCGAAGTTTTGAATTTGAAGGATTACATCTATACTACTAAAATAACGAGGTCCAATTTGTTAGCCGTCTTGACGTAAAAAAGACAAACCAAAGAATTCAACTTTATATATAACTTATATAGGACAATGGTTTTGTTTAAAAATTACACCATTCCAGGCCCTTTTGTTTTCCACATAATTAATATTACCAATAATTAACAAGTTCCGTGTCGAATCCGATACCGATACCAATAGTATATGTCACATGTATTTTCCGGTTGTACTTACCTGTTACCTTTTGTAAATCCCTCCTCTATCAGGAAAACCTGGAATTCTTCCAGTAGTTGTTTTATATGTGGGTCTCATTGGGGTCTAAGCGTGACGCGGGATTGCTCGATTTTTTGTAAGCGTGACTCGAGAAAGTCAAATTAATGTGCGTGAAAACGGGAAACGAAGTCAGGCGGGATACGTGAAATTACAAGCATTATAATTACAATGATAAGTGAGATACGAGAATCTGACAAAATAATAGGCGGGATCCGGGATAACCCCCTCCCAATGAGACCCCCTTATATCTATGTTACACTGTAGTACGCTATTTAACAAGTCTGTTTTCTTCCACCTCAATACCACTATTAATTTTTGTGAATTAGTTAAAAAAAATAATTAGTTTATATAAGTTTATTGTAGTAAGAAAACCAGGACGGGTTCAAACAGAAAGATTTTGAAAGCATGCAGAGAAAACAGTGCACCTTACGATCAGCATGACTTTATCATATGACAATACGAATACTAAAAATACAGGAAAAAAATAAGACATAGGTACTTTAATTCAGTCAGGGACCCGCGGGCTGTGTTCTAGTTTCTTTTAAAATGATTGGCGTAAAAAGAAAATTAATGAATATGCACGATAATGTGATATCATCGTGAAGACAGGACGGTGGGTCGGGGTTCCAGTACGATTTAAAAACAAGTTTTACTCTATGCAAAATTTTAGGCAGTAAATTGGATGCGGCTTTAGTATCCTGGATCTCGTTTCTCTGACAAAAGGGTTAGTTCCGTGGTGGTTTTTTTTTCTTTCTATTTATTCAACCAAATGAATTTCAATGTCTTGATCCCGCACGTAAGGAATAGTAATATTGACCGACTATTTCAAATATTTAAATTTATGAAAATAATCTAAATATGTATTTAATGAAGAGATAATGAGATCTTACATTGATTCTCTGAAGATATATACTGTTACAAAAATAGAAGATTTTGTATTAGAGATAATATTGAGATGTTTGGATTGATTAAGGACTCGTTCTTATTTCAACATCTCTGAAGACTTATGCTGTTACAAGAAAAAGAAATTTGTTTCTTAGGAATAGTATTGAGATATTTGGATTGGTTAAGGACTCGTTTTTATTCAAACATTGTATGCACGAAGCCTCCGCTTCACCCACGTAGCTCCTACCTTCGTATTGCCTTGCTTTGCGCTTGGTGATCTCCGAATAATCTTAGTACTACCCCTGAGATTAAAATTAATATCTATCAAATATGCTATATAATTGCATCAGTTCACTAAGTGACTTGGTAAAATTGCACTTGAAGCACCTAAGTAGCCTTTGTAATTAAACGAGAAAAATACTGGGGTTCCCAAAATTTGGTGAATCAGCTTTCTGTTTCTTGTCTGTCATTCACTTAGATAATATTTAAGTACAAATGACCACCTTGCATGACATAAACGACAAATTTATAGCTGTTTAGATAACAGTTCGTTAAAAAAAACCTGTCTAAAACAATAAAATGTTTCCAAGAGAGTTCAGTAAAAATAAAATTAGGGTCAGTATATGATAACCATATACATAGCTCAAACAGCGTTACCAGCATACCAAAATAATTCAACTAACCAAGTAATGGACAAGAGAAAGCTATCATTAAAGAAAATCGACAATAAAGAGACTAATACAACACAAGAAAATACGGAGTCGGATACTGAAATCGTTACTGAAATTATGGAGATGAGCCAAAAGATGAAGGAGGAGACAATTGAACCTGAACATACTTTCAAAATTATCCCAATAGATTTCAATTTTGAAAGAATTGAGGGCGACCAAATTAAAGGAGAAGAATTGATCAGTGAATACTCTGGGAAAATCGAAAGAATCTTGGAAAAGAGGAACTATATAGCCAACCTGTTAAGGGATCTCAGAAAATACGAAGGAGATAACCTTCCTATGTATGCCAGGATAACTACAGCAACGTTTGCACCTAAATTTGGATCTGATGAAGCCTCTTCTTTCTTCAAAGAAAAGATGACTACATTCACGAAAACCATGCGCCAGACATTTCGCACATCAATGATCGAAGCAACAAAGGAACTGTTTGATAATTTTACCGCTGAAATGCAGAAACTATGGAGCGAAGCTACAGAAAAAATCGATATCAAAAGACCAGGAGGACATACCACTTTAAGGAAGTTTAATGAACGAATCCAAAGACTGCAAGAAAATGGGCAGAAAAATACAGAAACAATGGAATGGATAATGAGAATACAGAAATTAACAAATTGAAAAGGAAATTAAAGAGTTGAAGGAAACCAGTTCAAGTCGTCGTTCTTCAAAGGAAACTAACACTATAGGAGATATAAAACGCGAATTGGATGAACTTAAAGAGAGGATTAGTGACAAAGAAACCCGTTATGAACGGAAGGATTTTAGAGGTGGTCGTGGAGGACGCCGAGGACGTCATTATGACTTCTGAGAACTTAGTGAATTAATAGTGTGAGGAATTATAATTAATAATGTGAATAACTAGATACTTTTGACTGTGAATGCAGGTTTGGCTTAATGACTTAAATTGCAGAATGTTATCCTTTTATCCTCAGTAATTATAAATTTTCATATACTGATAAAATCTTACTTATTTATTGAACTAGACATGTTTCAAACTTAATGCACGACAATTTAGTTTCCTGTATATAATGTCTTACCAGAAATATGCCGTATTGCTAACAAACAAAGGGTTATGTTTTGTTGTTTACTGTAATGAAAGTAAAATATCTATTGCAATTACTGTTGAGCTGATAAATCTATAGAATTAATTATTGGCATTGAATTATTGATATTTTCTCAAATCGATTCATACATTTTACACAAATAATACGTATGTATCAATCATCTAATCTTACAACTACAGGGGCGGTTCTAGCTGATATATTTGGGAATTCAATGTGACGCCGAACATTAAACACCTATCAGAATACAGAGTGTGTGCATGACTGTTTCGGTGGTATTCCGTTTCTTAAAAATATTTCATTCAGAATACTATTAAAGCCGTTATTATTAACTGCAACATATATGCATACATAACTCTCTCCAATAGAGATTTAATGTTTCGCATATTTTTACAAATTAATCTCTCAATAGGGATTAATTATCCAGTCAATTAAATACATATTAATCTCTCCAATAGAGTTTAATTATTGTATCAAATACTGCAACACTTATCTCTCCAACAGAGACGGTGAACAGTAATATAGAATCCATCTTATTCATAATTGCCTGTAAAAAGGTCAATTTGAACTTACTACTAAACGTAAACAGATTAACGTGAGAAACTAAAGATAATGTCTAAGAAAAACAGACACATCAAGTCTCGTGATAAGAGAAAGAAAACAAGGAAATACAAAGGAAAACTTCGCACACATCTTAAAAACAAACGTGACTTAAACAGAAAAATAGACACATTAAAAGATAGAACTATCTCGACAGTATATTGAAGTATTTTCTAAAACAGAACCAAGCGACTCTGAAATATCATTATTAGCTAAAGGGTTAAAATTCATACCTGCCCTGCTGAGAAGAACATCAAGCGTAATTTATTACAAAGCTTTGACAAATTGGCACGCAAAATGAGACTTGAATTTCTGTTCTATGGCAATGAAAATGTCATAAATAATAATCATCCATTTACTATGAAATCAGGATATACACCAAACTTTGCTAATACAGCTATAGAAAATTATATATTTGCAACTAAAATTGAATTAGGAAGAATACACTTGGAAAAATTCAAAGATAACTTAACAAAATCAGAAAGAATGGCATTACAGTCACTGAAACAAAATAAAGAAATAGTAATTAAAAAAGCTGATAAAAACTCATCAACAGTGATTCTTGATAAAAAGAATTATATTGAACAAGCGTTATCTCAGCTTAACGATGGAATACATTACGAACAAATTGCAAGATCACACTGTACGGAGATTTACAATCTAATAGAGAGTAAAGTAAAGATATTACATGTACAATCACACATAGATGACATATCGTTCAGATATCTTTTAGATACAAAAGTCGAAAAAATTCAAGTTGGCAGATTATATTTATTACCTAAAATTCACAAAATTGACCTCAACCTCAGAAATGAACTTAGGAGTAATAAAGAATTACTTCAAAGGGTACAAATACCTGGTAGACCTATCATTTCACTATGTAATAGCCCAATTGAAAGAATTGGCCAATTCATTGACTACTTTCTTCAACCTATTGTACGTCAATTATGGACATTTACACAAGATACGACGTCCTTCATTAACAAAATTGAAAGAGTAGAGGCACCTGATAATGTCATTTTAGCGACATTTGACATAAGTAGTATGTACACAAATCTGAGTCACGAAGAAATAATTCAGGCTGTGTACAGAGCGTGGCCTAAACTTATAACATATAAATATGCAATCCCACTCCCACCAAGGAAAGAATTTCTGAATTACTAAGAATTACACTAGAAAACAATGAATTTGAGTTTAATAGCGTAATATATAAACAAATAGTGGGTGTTCCATGGGAGCCCCTATGTCGCCAAGCTTAACAGACTTGAGAATTTTGAAATCATCTCTAAAATACTAGGAGAATTTACACACTTTCAAAATTATACATTTGTCAGTATATAGAGATGACGGCTTCATGTTATTTGACGGAAATGAAAATGAATTGATTGACTTTTCGAAATAGCTAACAACATTCATCCACTCATTAAGTTCACACATGAAACCTCAAGGACAAACGTTCAATTTTTAGATGTAACAGTGTACAAAGGAAAGAGATTTATTACAAATAAAATCTTAGATATCAAACTATATCGCAAACCAACAGATAACTACCAATACCTCCATAGATCATCATCCCACCCATCGTCTGTATTCAAAGGTTTTATTACAGGAGAAATTATAAGATTTATTCGGTCATCTAATAATGTAGAGGACATAGAAGCACAAATTCAATTGTTTAGAGAAAAACTCCAGAAACGGGGTTATGTTGCAGACGAAATTGATCCCATAATAACGACAACAATGAAAAGAACAAGGGAAAGTACACTACGGTACAAAGCAAGGAATAAAGGGAAATCACCACCTTTATGTTTCATAACAAAATTTAATCCTAGAGTTAAACAACTGGGAAAAACTTTAAGAAAACACTGGCACTTAATTTCGAATGATGGCACAGCAAACCAACTTTTTAAAAAACCACCCATTATTGCATACCAGAAACACAAGAACTTAAAAGAATATTTAACATCTTCTAAACTGAAATAGAATATAGATTAAGCTTAATCACAATATTCGCAATTTAATATAAAGAAAACAGAAGGATGATTCACCGAGTGTCGTGCCCCGGAATTTTCGTTTATTTTTATCATGTTGCTGTAAGGCTAGGGTACCTGATGAGGATAATGCCTAGGTAATATAAAACCTAAACCGAAACACCAGGTGAAATTAAATCATCAAATCAATTATTTCTTACCATTATCTATGCGTATATATACGTGTATGATTTAACTATTAAAGGAATAATAAAAAAGATACTTGCCTACATAGTTTGGTTCAAAACGAAACTAATAGTAATATTGACCGACTATTTCAAATATTTAAATTTATGAAAATAATCTAAATATGTATTTAATGAAGAGATAATGAGATCTTACATTGATTCTCTGAAGATATATACTGTTACAAAAATAGAAGATTTTGTATTAGAGATAATATTGAGATGTTTGGATTGATTAAGGACTCGTTCTTATTTCAACATCTCTGAAGACTTATGCTGTTACAAGAAAAAGAAATTTGTTTCTTAGGAATAGTATTGAGATATTTGGATTGGTTAAGGACTCGTTTTTATTCAAACTTTGGATTGGTTAAGGACTCGTTTTTATTTAAACATAGCAAATTAGTCAAATGGCCATAACCGTCAGTAAAACTGTTGACTATTTCGTTATATGCTGGTATCAAATAAACTTTGATTTGACCTAGCCAGTCATTGAACGTACGATCTCCGTACTCCAGGCGAGTACTCTATCCCGAGATAATTGATGCGATTAAATATAAATAAAAAAAATTAAATTGCATGTTTTTAAAGTCGTACTTCCCCACTTTGGTGTGTCAAAATAACATAAACAAATGCAATACCAAAGACTCAATAAATAAATTTGAGTTACTTTCCTTTGTACATAGGAAAGACCATAGTTTCATCATTTTTATTTAGATTTAATATCATGTATATAAAAATTTCCTATTTAGTCCGAGCAAATTAAAAAAAAAATAAACTAAACGCCCTTTTTCTCCAGTTGGAGTAATTAAGCAACGGTGTGACCGAGGAAAAATTCATTCAACTCTGTGTTTTTCTGATATCGGACATGCGGACTTATATTTTATTTTCTATGTTTTATGCTCAATATTTTCTGACACTTTCTTAAATTTTTCATGATTTAGTAATTCACTGTCTGTTTCTAAAACGTGTGAAAAAAATTAAAGGGATCATGATAATTTCTTGCACATTTTTAACATGTAAACATATTTATGTTTTTCTATTGTATTGTTTATTTCCACAACAATATATACCTTTGTATTATTGTATATTTCCTCAACATATATATCTTTGTATTATTGTATATTTCCTCAACATATGTACCTTTGTATTATTGTATATTTCCTCAACATATATACCTTTGTATTATTGTATATTTCCTCAACATATGTACCTTTGTATTATTGTATATTTCCTCAACATATGTACCTTTGTATTATTGTTTATTTCCTCAACATATATACCTTTGTATTATTGTATATTTCCTCAACATATGTACCTTTGTATTATTGTATATTTCCTCAACATATATACCTTTGTATTATTGTATATTTCCTCAACATATGTACCTTTGTATTATTGTATATTTCCTCAACATATGTACCTTTGTATTATTGTTTATTTCCTCAACATATGTACCTTTGTATTATTGTTTATTTCCTCAACATATGTACCTTTGTATTACTGTATAAAGACTGTGTTCTTCTGTGTACCTTTGTATCTACAACGGTTTATCAGAATACAGTAAATATATATAATCCGTAAATGTTTTTTTTTATCGTACAGTTAATCCTTTCAATATCTGTTTTTATCAGTTCTTGTCCCGGACATGTAATTACAGTCACATTAATCCGTTTTCCAATCATCGACTTTTGTTACTCTTAATGTTTTTTCAAGTGTATGTTTTGTAAACTTTCTCAGTTTTATTATTACATACTCTTAATTTTTTTGGCAACCTGTACACATTATCTTTCTTTATAATTTGCTGACTGAAGTTAAGTCTTCAGTCGGAGTCAGCCATCCGAACTGAAACTATCCGTTATTTGAAAGAGAAAATAACATTTCTTACTGAAATTCATTGTTTTTTATCGCTCTATCAGTCTGTGAGTTTGTTCTGCCAGTGGCGGCAGGTAACCAGTCGTCTGTCACTGCCTGTGTTTCGGCATCTTCCCCAGTTTCCGCAACAGTACCTGTTGCATTAGTACTGTATCATTCGTTTTCATTCATTCCCGTGACAACGCTTCCCGTAACAACAACGTTGTTAAATTGGCACAAACCGCACAACTGCCTAACTTCTATTTATCGACTCATTGGCAATCATCCCACATATCAATAAACACAAGCACACGAACATGTAAGAAACAAATAAATATGACATTTATTTCCATACTGTATGGAATTCCATTAAATTTTCTGACTACCGAATTTATAAAGCCGAACATATTTTACATTAAAAGCAGCAGTGAACTTTATTTTCGGTTCTTTAAAGAAGTTGTAAATCCCTAAACTGTTGACGGGGGTTAAATAAATCAATGCAGTTAGTACTAATCTCCGACCAACAGGTTTTTTTCTCACATCTAAAAAAAAATAAATAAAAAGGAAAGTTGTCTTAAAGAAATTTGCTAATTAATGAAACCAATAATTCTGTAAAACAAAAGGTGAGTATACAGTTTTCCTATAGTGAAGTATATATATATTTCAGTACGTTCACTAATTAAGTGCCAATCTGCGTAAGAATCAGGCAGTGGTGAAAACATGACAAACAAAAGCCCACCCAAGTTACATTAATTTATGTTGGAAATGTATAATGGTGCGCGAATATACCATTCATATACCATTCGTTTCCTTTTCCTGTTCTGGTATTTCAAGATATAATTTGATTGAAATGCACTAGAAATTAACAATTAAGGGGAGCTAACTCCATTATTTGCTATCATTCTAACCAAAAGTTATCTAGAGATTTTTCGAATTACCAGACACGCAGAAACGAAAGACCTACCATTTCTAACTCAGGATGAGGGTAACTTTAACATAGGATGGTTAGGTTGGTGGGTTTTTTCCTGGCATGTTTTCTTATACTTCTAAATTGCCTGATTCTTACAAAGACTGGCACTTACAGGCTGATAATTAATAGTATTTCTATACTTTATATAAGTTCTTAAATAAAAAAAAAAAAAAAAAAAACGCTATCTTTTTGCCATGCACAACTGCTTTTAAAACTATTCTTCCGGAACCCCTGATTTTTGGTTTGGTTTGACTTACTAAATTTGCAGTTTTCGGTGAAGAGTATTTTGAACTATTGTTTTTTTTTTTTTCTTTAGACTAGTTTGTCCCCTTCTAATATGGTTTTAGATTGTCCCTTGTTATCTTCTCCCTTTCTTGTGGTTAAGAAAAAACCTCTTTTTCCAAGGCCCTTGCTAGGGATTACCTTGCAGAATCTTCTGATTTCTGTGTAAAGTTTTTCTAACAATGGTTACTGAAATAAGGAACATAATACTGCGGCACTTAATGTTTGCAAAATTGGTGATACAGGTTTTCTATCTATCTCTTGATAAATGTACGTGGTAAATATTTTCAACTTTGCTCCTCGGAGTAGACTCAACCTATATTAATGACCTTTTACCATTTATACAGAAACCATTGGGTGTACATCAAATCAGTACGAAGTTATATTCACTCCCCTTTTGAACTGCATTCTTTTGTACAACTTTTGCTTGAACATTAAAATTTTCTACCACAAACACGTGTTGCTGGATTTCAATAATGAAGACTTCAAGTCTAAACATCCTGATTGGTCAGTGCAAGTTCCCCATTCATATATAATCCTACTGGTCACGTTATAACTGGTAATTTGAATATTATCAACAACGCTTTTCTTCGAAATGTGTCAAAAATACATGTAGGGTACAGTGAGCCTTAATCCTTAAAGAGAAACACAACTTTAAAATACGAATGGATTATGTCCAAGATTATGCTAGACAATGGACACAATGTGAAATCATTTCCAAATAAGCGCAAGGCTGTGACGTCGTTGATACAAATCAGAATAAAAAAAAACTTAATTGCTCACGCTCATATACAAAGACCTAGATGTTGCCAAATTCCTGTCCTACCTCTACGAAATATGTTTTTGTCACGCAGACAAAGCTTGAACAATACTATTTTTGCTTGTAAATCACATTACATAACCTGCAGGAAATAGGTATTGGCAATTGAAACCCAGTATTTACTCCCAAGACACTTATCAAAGAGGATATCCTAGAAATAAAATGTATCTGCTTTTTTCCCTCGGCAGTATACCAACTGATTCAAACAAAATGTTCTCCGAAACTGACATTAAAAGATGCTTGCTTTTTTATTGAGAAAATATTTGTTACGTTTAATTTGAGGACATATTTTCAATCTATAAAATAAACAATATACAATCTGCATTGCTAGGGGAACTAACTGCATGTGCTCCTCTTCTTGCTTCTTATTTTCTTTATTTATATAAGGCATTCTTCACACGGGAGCTGAACAATAAGAATAGAAGATGGCATCCTCTTTTAACATCACATTCAGTTATATAAATGTTGTTCTCTCAATTATTAACTTAAAGTTAGATTAAACGCTTTTAACCCATCGAACCTCAGAAAAAGAATACCGCAGATACTGTGAAGTCTTCATTTTATATTGACTAACATCTAAAAATGGACAATGAAGATGGGTTGAGAACAAAACCTTACGGAATAAGAACTGATCTGAACTTTCCAATTGTGAAATTTTCATTTCTAGATATAAGGAAAAATGTATAACAAAAATACCGAACTCCAAGGCAAATTCAAAAAGGGGAAGTCAACAAAAAACTGACAAAATCAAACGCTATCAATCAACGGAACAAGTGAAAACAACTGCCATATTCCCGACTTGGTACAGGCATTTTCCAAAGAAAATGGTGGGTAAACTTGATTCTATATCTATCTTGACCTCCCACTTGTATGACAGTTGTGTATAGTTCTGTTATATTTACAAAATTGGATGAGCAACCAAAACAGACATACTAAGTTAATGTGACAATAATTTGGATCCAGCAGCCAAAACTGTTTAAACATACATCACGGACATACAACACCTGCAAATGAAGTTGATATGACATTCAAGCGCATGCGTTTCCTATCATAATGTCCTTGAAAGAGGGTTGCTGATTACATGGAAGCTATTTAACCAAAGATTCCTGATTTATAAGTTGGTGCAAGTATGGAAAGTCTTTGATCATATTTTCATACCCAGCTTATGTGTTGATTGCTAATCAAAGATGTTATTAGTCATACAAGGGGTTAAAATCTGATTGAGGAAATTTAAAACCAATAGATATAAGAAGATGTGGTATGAGTGCCAATGAGACAACTCTCCATCCAAGTCAAAATTTATAAATGTAAACCACTATAGGTCAAAGTACGGTCTTCAACACGGAGCCTAGGCTCACACCGAACAGTAAGCTATAAAGGGCCCCAAAATTACTATATTTTATTTGAGAAAGTGCATAAGTGGTTATTTGATGATAACTCCACCTTATAATTTTGTTAATCCCAATTTATCATAAAGTTTATTTCAATCAGTACAATGCCTTAATGCTAGACTATAAAAGATTTATCTGTGCACGCTATTTCACGTTCATCGACATCTTTTTCTGACTATAGAGAAAGTATAAAATTCTGGATACGAACACGAAAAATCACAAAGGAACACAGATTATATTTGCCCTTTTCGCCTTATTTTATCAATGCTCTAAAAATAATTTTTCATGTTTTTCTTGCGTTATTGGACTTATATCATAAAATTTGAGGCAATTTTTCACATGTCGTTTACTAACTGAAATGAATGAAATGTGGTATGATTGTCAATGCGACAACTATCTATCTGATATCAAATGAAGAAGATGTAACAACAATGCTAGTATCAATTTACCTCTGTAAGGTTTGGTAAAAGTAGTATCCCTTTCGATTTTGTAAATTTTCAGAATTGTCATTCCACATTTATTAACTATAACTGTCACATTTAAAAGTCATTTTCATATGTCTCATAATAAATTGAGTATGCTTTGATCAATTTAATTCAAACTTTTAATTTATATTGTTGTTACGATTGGTAAAAGTAATGGTTGTTTTGAATTTGAAAATGATCATTTCAGAGTTATGGGACTTAAACCGTCAGCTTTCAGGCAGTGTTTCACATGTTGCACATTAGCTTGAGTATGCTTGGATCAAATTACTTCAAAATGACAATGGATATGTACCAATTGTCGTAACTACAATCCCGTCCCCTTTTCCCCGAATGTGACCTACCGAATTAGCCTTATCACCGGGTTTGTACTACGGGTGCCATATGTGGTGCAGTATCTGCTTACCCTTCCGGAGCACCTGAGATCACTCCCCGGTTTTTGGTGGGGTTCGTGTTGCTCAGTCTTTGGTTTTCTATGTTGTGTTTTGTGTACTGTTGTTTGTCTGTTGGTCTTTTTCATATTTAGTCATGGCGTTGTCAGTTTATTTTCGACTTATGAGTTTGAATGTCCCTTTGGTATCTTTCGACTCTTTTACGCTGTTGTTTGGATTGGTGAAAGTAAGCTCTCTTTTGATTTAGAATTATTTTTTATGGAACTTTAACTGGCAAATTTAAAGCAATTTCATGGGATATTTACATGCATGTTTTACCAGCAGGAACTTTTTACCAGCGGAGCTGTTTTTTTCTACATTGTAGTATACTTGTCTGCCAGCGATGACGTCGTCTGTCTATTTGCATATAATTTTTTTTTATCACAATTGATTTAAGTGACAACTTTCTGATCATTGTTCAACTTAAAACAATGTATGTTGGCATAAACCAAAAGCTGGTTTTGATTTTGGACAATGTGCCTTCTTCCGTTTCTGCAAAAAAGACACATTCAACGAGGCCTTAATTGTTGTTATCATTGTCTTTTAAAGAACATTATATTTCAATGATTTTTCCCTTTGTATTCCCCTATTGGTACTTAAGAGGTATTTGCTTCCTGTTAAATCCTCAGTTTTGATTATTTTATATTCAATTTTAACGCACTTTATTTCTTTGAAACCTTTTGAAACTGTCTATTATTCAATAAATTGCACTTATACGTGGTGTGAAGATTTTTTTCCAAATTAATGTGGTATTTCCTCTTCCCTCTCCATCTATGTTTATTTTGATGATAAAGCTTTCAGTATTGTCAACATATTTACTTATATATTTTACCTTTAAAATACCGCTAAGGAGCCGAAAATCTAATTTTGCATAGAACATTTGATCCATTGATTAATGTTTTTGTTAAATGTTCAGTGGCAAATGTTTCGGACGCCCCTATTTAGCATGGGTTTTACTGCCGGTTATCAAATTACTCCTTTTCTAATTATTAAAGCTTACTAACTATTGTTTATGACCCATCCTTCTGTAATGCACAACAATGTGCTTACAATTTTTTTTTCCATTAATTTTGTCAATTGAGGAATGTATTGCTGGTTGCAAATGTTCCGTTGTGAAAGGTAAAATAACAAAAATACCGAACTCGAAGGAAAATTCAAAACGGAAAGTCCCTTATCAAATGGCAAAATCAAAAGCTCAAACACATCAAACGAATGGAAAACAACTGCCATGTGTCATATGTGATTGTTTCATTGTTTGCCCTCTTGTCCAGACTCGGGAAGATCAAGAGTGTTTTAACGTTTGGTACAATTGAAGTCCACGAAGAGACTTTAGATGAGGATGTTATGAGCCAATTCAACAGTATTCTTACCACAGAACCTGTGAGTGATAATGAGGACCTGGTGGAGATCTCCTGCGAAGACCAACCTTGTTCATCTCAATTTTCCAGAGCGGTCAAACCTAAGGAAACAAAAAGATCGACAGGTACTTTACTGATAGGTAGTTCAGTTATACGGGATATTAACAAGAACAAATTTGTCTTAGATACGGATCCTATATGTGTCCGCGGAGGCAAAATCAACGATATAACTGAACGTCTAATGGCGCTTCCTAAAGAGACTGAGCTTGAAAACATTATTATTCAAGTCGGTAGTAATGACTGTTGTAGTTTAAACTTTGAAAGTGACACATTCAACGAAGACTACAAAATACTTGTAGCCACAGCAAAGTCTGTCTGTGAAAATGTAGTAATTTCTGGTTTGTGTCCTCGCCTAGATGAAAGTAAGGAAACATTGTGAAAGGCAACGAACGCATAAAACAAATTGCTAATGACGAAAACTTTTTATTCATAGATAACGACTTCAATTTCAGATTACTGAGAGGTAATATAGACATGTCTCTGTACAGCAGAGATGGGGTTAACTTGAACACGAAGGGAGTAGCCAAGCTTGCCAGGAATTTGGACATAATCCCAAAGGAAAAGCCAAAGATACAGGAAGATTTGGAGAGAACACCTGCATATCAAAATTCCAGAAGACATGACAACTTCAGCTCAGGCTATGCTAATTTCCATCGTACCCAGAAACAAGCTGGTGAAACTCGTGGTCGAGTGCATCCCCATCTCGGTGACAGCAAACCATCAAGATCTCAAAGGTATAGCAACCACTCAAATGTGTCAAACAATGTTAAATTATGTTGGTATTGTGGTGAGCAAAATCACACTTCATCTGTGTGTCGTCATGGGGCTCCTGTCATTTGTCACAGGTGTAATGGTGAAGGTCACAAGGCTAAATCTTGTCAGATGTATTAGGGCATTGGCAAAGAAGTGAGCGCCGTAACTGGCGATAATTCATGTGAAGCAAAGTTGGGTAAGGAAAACAAACGTAAACATAAACGTGGTCATAATGGTTAGTCCAAACCTAAGCCAGTTTCTAAAGTAGACTTTTTAAACATCCGAGGTGTCACTAGCAAAATACATGAATTAAATAATCATCTTACTAAGGATAATGTAAGTATATTTTGCATGGTTGAAACTTTCTTAAAAACTACTGATAGACCTGCTAATCCTGATGATACGTATACATGGATCGGAAACTCCGGTAAAGATAAAGGGGGTATTGGTATTTGCTTAAAACCAGACCTTCCCGTTCTAGATAATGTTCTGAAAAGTAAAGACGATAAACATGAGCGGTTGTGGGTTCTGTCTAGAATAGGCAATGCCAGAACTGCTATAGGAATTGCATATTTTCCGAATGATGGTATTGATCGGAAAACAACCGATATACTCATGTACGAATCACTTGAAAACTGCTCAAAGCTAGCAGCCTCCGGTTATGAAATTTTACTGATGGGTGACTTTAACGGAAAATGTATCGAGAAGTGTCAAATTACTAATTATAATATCATGTGTGAATTGGCATCTTATAATGGAAAAAGGCTTCATCAGTTTATAGATGCAAGTGAGCTATATGATGTTAATTGCCTCGCGGTTTGCCAAGGATATTACACGCGTATTCTTAACAGAAGCCCTTAGTCGCAACGTTACACGTGTAATTATAGATGAAGATAGTATTTTCGATCACATAGTGACCATGTAATAATGCGGATTGAAATGAACGTAAATATGTGAAGTATAAAAAGTAAACCCAAAAACCTGCTTTCATTTGGAATATCAACGATAATACTGATTGGCACACTTTTCGGTCAACCCTCAAACAAATTTCAACGCATCAGTGCTTATTATGAAAATATCATCTAATATCAATACTAATTGGGGTCAATGGAAAAAGTCCGTTCATGATGCTGCTGATCTTTCTATCGGAAAAGCAAGCAAATCTAAGCACTATCGTAGGTTCTGAGACAAAGAGCTTGACTTTTTAATTAAAAGCAGAAAAGAAAGTAACCGTCTAAAAAGAATTCACGACAAAACCCGTGACTGTAATAGCGAGACGGGCAAACTTTTGACTAATACTTATAAGCTAAGGAAAGTTAAAGTCCAAGAAGCTATAAAAAAAAGGAAAACGCTCTGAAATTGAAACAGTTTCATGACAAATGTGTTAATTCCTCCAATAAAGTTAAAGGCTTCTGGGACCTTTTAAAAGGCAAAAATAGAAGTACTGTTCCCAATCAAATTATGAACCCACAGAATAAGTCCGCACTTTTTACGGACGAAAAAGACATAAATGCTGTTTTGAGAAACCATTTTAACTCTTTCGGTAGAGATTCTTCTTTAAAACGTAATATGCAAAATGAGGTTAAGGAATTTCTTTCGAGTATAGAAAAAAAATGAAGTTTTCCTGAATCGCAAATTGATAGAGAGCAGATAGATAAAATGTTAAGAAACCTTCAGTCGCGCAAATCTAGTGGTATCGATGAGATTCCCAATGAATTTTTTAAAGTTTGGTGGCGATGCGGTTGCAGATTCACTTGTTGATCTCTTCACTATCATTACTGACCTCGAAGCTGTACCTGATGATTGGCAAAATGGCATCATCAAACCCATACTCAAAGCTGTATATGATATTGATAACTATAGGGGGATTTCTTTAACGTCTAATATGTACAAGGTATATTCGAAAATCTTGGAGGAATCTGTAATGACCTACTTAGAAGAAAATAATATTTTAGGCGAGGTTCAGGGAGCATTTAGAAAAAATAGAAGAACAGAGAATCATATTTTTACTCTACAAGGTATTTGTTCTAATCGAAAAGCTAAAAAATATAAAACATTTCTTGCTTTTCTAGACCTATCTAAAGCTTTCGACAGAGTCTGGCGTGATGGCCTTTTCTACTTATTGTGGAAAACCGGCATTCAAGGTAAGTGTTGGAAACTGCTCAAATCACTCTACAGTTATGAATCAAACAAAGTTTTGTTTGGTGATTGTGAAACAGGTTTCTTTTATCAAGAATTTGGTTTAAAACAAGGTTGTATCTTGTCTCCGGCTCTTTTCTCTGTTCTAATGAATGACCTCGTACGTATGCTCGAAGCCAGCAATTTTGGTGCCAAACTATCCTCACAACTAGTGAATTGCCTTTTATTTGCTGATGATGTAGTCCTTATCGGGAAGTCTGAGGAGGAATTACATCGTCTGCTTGATATAACAGGTACTTTTGCTTCAAAGTGGAATCTAAAATTTAAGCAAAAACAAATCCAAGGTTATGATAATAGGTTAGCGTTTAGATAAAGATAAGAAATGGCAATTAGGTAATCTGCTCCTTGATGAAACCAATGAATACAAATATCTCGGAGGTATATCTTACCTGTTCATTGACTTTCGCCTACCATATAAATTGTTACTTAACAGATAACTTCGAGCGCAAGCTCAATTATATGACTAAGTTGCTAAATGAGCACGGATCTTTCAATCGTATATCCTTTGGAGATGCTCTCTGGGACTCTGTAATACGGCCATCTATCGCACACGGTTGTGCTGTATGGCTGCCGTCGTCAGCTTCAAGCAAACAAATTCTTGAAACTTGGCAATATAAATCGGCAAAACTTATTTTCAGTACTTATATGAATATCTCTAAATCGGCTCTTTTCGTAGACTTAGGTTGGGAACCAATAAATGATTTCCTTGATAGACAAAGGGTGTCTTATTTTGCTAGAATTCGTGACCTAGATAAGAATAGATTAAGTCGAATTATATTTGATGACCTAAAGGGCTTGACGCTGCATCGATGATGGGGATATCCCCAGTATATGGAAAATTTGTTCAGTACGGTTGGTCTGGATCATTTTTATAATTCAAATGTTAACCTGAATATTTTCAAACAGTTTTTTGGAAAGTTTGTTCGTCAAAGAGAATTTCAAGTTATAAGAAATAAAAGCCAAATTTAACCTTGCGCCTGGCAGGCAGTCTTATTTGTCAAACTTGCTCGATTTTAAGTCTACACGGTTAAAATTGTTAGCACGAACAAATTATTTACCCATGAATCAAGTTTTGTATAGAATGAATATGAGCGAAACTCCCATTTGTCAAATGTGTTCATGTAATTCTGAGGAGTCCGTGGAACACTTCGTACTCGAATGCTCTGAATATTCTCCTATACGAAACAAGTATTTTGCCGATATAAATGAGTACCTAAGTACTTACTTCCCCGACTTTTGCTTCACAGAGTTACCGTCCTTCGAAAAAATAAACATACTGCTAGGTGAATATTTTTATCATGTTGATCCAAATGTTTGTAAACATGTTGACACTTTTAGTAAAAAGATGTTGAATGAAATGTACACTTACAGGTCTTCGATTTTAGAAAATTAAACTTACTGTGATTTGCGTGTGCAATTTGATTGATGTGATCTATAAATGTTGAGATTTTATCTTTCTATATAATGCTGCTATGTCTTTCACGAAAGGTGACTTGTTTTAAAGGGTATCAATTTTTAACTATGATATTGTCTTATGTGTTTTCATTGTAAATAATTCATTGTATATGCTCTTAGACGCAATTGTAGGTACCCTGCCTGCAAGTGTCCCCGTTGTAAAGGGGTAGTTTCTCAATAAACATATATATATATGTATATATATATATATATATATATAAACGCCTAAAAGTGTACAAAACAACACTAATAACAAAAAAAAGGTAACTATAAATGTAATTATTTATAAATATTTCGAATAACAGATATCCTTCATCAGTATGATTATGATGTTAAATGAATCCTACCAATCTAATGATTCATTTAACATCAAAATCATACTGATGAAGGATATCTGTTATCCGAAATATTTATAAATAATTACATCTATAGTTACCTTTTTGTTATTGGTGTTGTTTTGTACACTTTTAGGCGTTTATATAATTTATTTATTGTGAACATGTATCGTTACTCGTATTGATCCAGCGCCCTCGTGGAAAGATCGTTGACTATTATTCAGACTATATATATATAAAACATGTCTAAATTGAAAACAACGTTCAAACCTATGATTGCGTTGGATAAAACCGCAATTTTATACGTGTGTATACAAAACAGATTTCCTGGTAGAGGGGTCTAAATACAGCACAAACAACATTTTCCAAAAGACCAAAAAAGTGAAAAAGTATATTTTAACAAAACCCATTTGACTAACAGGTCGAACAACTGATGTTCTTAAACCCTGCTGACTGCCATTGGCGATTGCCAAATAAACGTATCACCAGATGTAACAAAATGGATCTTAAAAATTATTAATTTAATACCAAACAGAAAACAATAAACTTGCGGAAAAGATGGTATACCGCAAATATAAGGTGCAAAAATTTGTACACCATATCCGGATTTCGACAATTAATGTCTCTTCAGTGATGTTAGGAATCGAAACGGTATTTGGAAGGCCATATAATTTACCTCAACTTAGGATAGACTCTTGAATTTTGAGTCGAGATAGGATGAACGGATCATATAGACTCGAAGGAAAATATAATACAAGCCCAAACGAAAAAATATAAAACAAGTCTAAATTGAAAACAACGTTCAAACCTATATATATAGATTCTACCACTGCATTGAGTGTGATACGATATTTATCCACTCGAGACAGTTAAATTTTCACTAAAACGCGAGGCTCGCCGAGCGTTTTAAATATTTAAAATTTAACTGTCGAGAGTGGATAAATATCGTATTACACGAGATTGGTGGTGGAATCTGTTCTCTAATGATTTTCCAACAATATGCAGCCAAACTTATTCCTTCTTTTCGAATGATCTGCAAAAGATGTGTTCTTTCTATGTGACGTCATCAGGCATGGTCGCCTTTTTAATGCCGTCACAATAGGAAATTCAGAGGAAAGCAAGAAAATTCGACGTCATAATCGGATTTTAACCAATGAAGAACTGAGATCAAACTAACCACACGTTGATTAAATTTTTTATACAATGGGTGCAGGAAGGATAAATTGACGAAGAATTAGAGAAATATATATATATAAAATAGGCATGTCCAATAGTACTGTTAAAGGTTGTATTTTAAATTTTTCCTTCTTGCTTGTGTTTTTGTTTTCGGTATCAATTTTATTAATATTTACTGTTATTTGTGAGTATCATCAACGTGTCTGACATACATTTTTCCGATGCTATAAAGCAATTTAAACACATTGCAAGCTCATTTACATGAACCGTAAATTGTGTCGTTTCCATAATAGCTGATCTAACTTTGTGTGCTTGCGCCTGATTTCTTTTTAACCACCGCAATCATTAAGAGGTCGCGGTTCCTATCAGGATGTCTTAAAAGAGAGTTGCCACACAACGACTTTCTTTAAATAGCAAATAAGAACAAAATGAAAATGCTTGCATAAAAAAAGAATCAAATATCTCAACAATTATTTTGATGGGATGATATCAATTTAAATCCAATGCTAAGATGTTTAATGTCATGCAGACACACATGTTTTTGGGGTAAGTAAATATTTTTTTTTTTTTTTTTTTAGAATTCATTAAAAAAAAAAACTCAAGCCATGAAAAATGTCAATTTTAATCAATTATGTCAAACATAACGTCTCAGTAACATAATATCCCCGTCACATTAGGCCACGATCGCACTACGATCTCTGAAAAAAATGAAAATTTTGACGATCGTAGTGCGATTGTGTAGATCGCAGTAAGGTCGTGGTACGGTTGTGATGAGCGTGGACCAACTTTGAACATGTTCAAAACAATCGTGGTGCAGTCGTGGCGAAATCAGGTCATAGTAGAGGCGTAGTGAGAGCGCAGTAAGATCGCAAAGGTCGCTGTTCCATCGTAGAGAGAGCGTAGCGAAAGCGCGATTCTAGTCGGAGAGACTGCGCTACGATCTCACAGCAACGTTACTACGACCTCACTACGACCATCACGTTTTCACCGCGACCCAACCACGCTTCTACTACGACTATGCCACGTTTATACCACGCTCATGCCGTCCTCATCACGCTCTTTTTACGACCTCACTACGTTCATACTACGACCATTTCGAGTTCTAGTCATGCTCATTGCCATTGTCACATAAAATATATAAAAGCTCTCCAGGTTTTGTTTGAAACAATTTCAATTGAACCATAGAAACACAAGACCATGTACATGTGGTAATGCTTCTACAATCATTAACACAGATACAAAATCTTAACGACCAGGCCATGATATTGGTATTGAGAGAGCGAAGAAGAAGAATAAAAAGAAATTTTAGACGGCGTAGGTCCTGTCGAGTTAGTCCTTGGTTATCAACCGAAAGGAGACTCCAGTTTGGTCATTATGATCAGTTGATGAACTAGTTACGATTCGAGGATGAACCTCCCTTCTTTAATTTATTGAGAATGCCACCAGATATGTTCGATGAACTTCTTAACAGAGTTGGTCCAAGAATCAAGAAGACAGATACTCTATTTAGAAGAGCCCTGTCGGCTGGTCTTACACTTGCCATCACTTTAAGACATTTAGCTACTGGTGACACGTATTTGACCTTGCAGTATAACTTTAGAGTTGCTCGGAATACTATAAGCACATTTTTACCCGAGGTTTGCCGAGCAATAGTTGAAGAATATAAAATTGAGGTGATTTCATGTCCAACTGACCCAAATGATTGGAGGGCTATTGCAGACGAATTTCAGAAGAGATGGAACGTTCCACATGCGTGTGGTGCATTAGATGGCAAACATGTTGCTATTAGATGCCCACCTAAAACTGGATCCCTTAACGACAGACAATTAAAAGGGTTCTCCTTGCCGTGATTGATGCTGACTACAAGTTTTTATGGATTGATGTTGGCGGGTACGGTTCCAATTCAGATGCCCAAATATACAATGCATCCGAACTGAAGGAATGTTGAGAAGATGGGACAATTGGATTTCCAGAACCGGATCCATTGCCTAATGATGACCAGAATATGCCATACTTTCTATTAAGTGACGACGCATTTGGGTTGAGGACGTATTTGATGAAGCCATATTCTATACGTGGAATGTCAAAAGAACAAGCAATAACAAATTACAGAATTTCCAGGGGGAGACGAGTGGTGGAAAATGCATTCGGTATTTTGGCACAGAGATGACAAATATTTCTTTCCAGTATGATGAAAGTACCATAAATAGTGAGTGTCATAATAGAGACTTGTGTATGTTTGCACAATTTAATGAGGATGCGATATCCAAACCTGCAAAATGTCCAACTTGACATGGAAGCCGACCTTCACAATCTTGTACCGGGTCTTTGGCGAGCTAGTGCAAACATGTATGAGGTCAACAGCTTAGTAGGCCCAAATAGGGACACGGTTGCAGCAAAGAAACAACAGAGAGAATACTTAAAATTATATTTCAATAGCCCCGCTGGATCTGTACCATGGCAGGAACGCATGGTAACATCACAATAAATGTATATATGTTTTATCCTTCATTGTGTTTGTCATAATGATTTTTTGTTGTATTCAATAAATATTGTAATAAAGCTTAAACATATGAATAACTAAAAATATGAATAAAAAAAATAGTTACTAAAATATTATTAAAACACATATGAATACTAGTACTAGTAACCAAAAGTAATGTTCTTTACACAACATATCCTCTAAGCTTTATAAAAAAGTGCATACATCCGTCAATTTTATATCCCCCAAAACCTAAATAGAAATTATCCCTTATAATATACACGTCTTCATATAATTATCTAACATCTCAACAAGTTTCATAACAATCTTCAAATTGTTTTTATATCATTTATGGGTAACACATTTCGGATAGACAGACATACAGACAAACGGACAGACTGATAGGTTTTAACCTATACACTAGAAATCTCTTTTGCGGAGAAAAATAAATTTGGGAAACAAGTAAAATGGACAGTTCTGCAATTTTCCCTTAACGGGAAACTGCGTGTACATGTATGTATGTATGTGTGTGTTTTTGTTTGTTTTGTGATTGATAATCGCGATGTTCGTTGAAGACCCATGGATGGTCTTTTACATGTATCAAATCATGGGCGTTGTTTGTATATCCCTTGATTTTCTTTCTTATTGTATAATGTATATATCAGAGGATACCCGGGTGCTGCATTCGGTCATGTATGCAAGATGTCTTCAAGATTATGTTGTGAAGTCCATTAAGTATCAAAAGGTAGTAAATGGGGAATCAAAGCTAAATAGAATTCAACATATCAATTTTCAATCTGATCTGTCACGTAGTCACCGTTCTAATGTTATGGTTAACCCTTCTGTAAGTTGACACCTTTCTTTTTTTTTCTTAAAATCATAGTATGCATTTCCGGAATTTCGATAAAAAGCATAACATGAAAAATAAAAATCAGCAAAAATCGCACACTTTATTTCTTTTTAAAGAATACACAATTAACTTTATGATTAAACCCAGTATAATGACTGTCTAGACTTTAAAGAATCTTTGTCTGAATGAATAACACAAAAAGAGATATTAATTCAAATACATAGTATTGTGTCTAAACATTGTCTGGATCCGGGTCTGAAATGTTTGCCATGATGCGGAGTAGCTGCTAAATGGTGCTTGCAAAGGTTGCATCTGTTGTCTTAGTTGCGGTTGTATCACCGGAGTCGGGACGCTTTGTGCTCTCTTTATCTGGTCATTCTCTGCGATGTACCTGTAGTGAGTGTTACTGATGTCTTGCTGACATCGCCGCCATACGACGTGATCTATCTCAGTAATTACCGTGCGTATCCAGTCAACACATGCGTCTCGTTCCCTGTCGGAGCTGACTGGTCGCAATCTCTCAAGCACCTGCTGCTGGAGGACCATCATCTTATTGCTGCGGTCTTCAATGCCAGCCAGAAGAACATCCTCAGTTTCTGATGTATCATGCGTATGTTTGTGAGCTTTTGCTTTCAGTCCTGTCCTTTTCAAAATGCTTGGCATGTCACCTGGGGTTTCATCGAAGCATAGTTTCCAGCTGCTAGTAATTTCTTCTTCATCTTAAAAGGAAAAGTAAAATCTATTGAAAGATTATCGAATTATTAGTATAAACTTTAACAATAACAGAGTCCCATCTTATTGCTCTATTCCTGGACATTTTTGTTGTCATATGGATTTGTAGACCGCAAATAAATTCAAAATAAAAAAAAAAAAAAAAAAATAGAAATATGACATCGCCATGAAGGTACACAAGCCTCTGTCTGATTTCTCCAAAACGAAAATCGAAATTGCTCCCAATGGAGCTTCCTCTACTGGTACTTTATTTTATCTAATAGATATGAATTAAATCTGTCAACTTGAAGGCAAACTATAGTTATCGTACAACGACGAAAGTACAGACGGACAGACGGACGAACGGACAAGGTGATTACTATTGGCCAGTACTCCACAGGGCCTTAAATATGTATTAACATATTTTATGCTGATGCATTACGGCTTTACTAATCGAAATCGATGGTTTTGTATATATATATTTAAAGAAAAGCGTCTAAGATTTGTGCTTTTTTCGATATTTGATTTTAAATAAATACATTTGAAAAAGAATTCTATGGGATTAGGAATAAGTTATACAACACTTCAATGCATTCTTCTTTCTATTTTTTTTCATTTCGTTTGTTTTCCTTCGAGTTACACTTCAAAAATCAATTCAAATCAATAAAGTCTTTACAATATCATTACTATACTTACACTCACTAATGTCTTCTTTTGTACCTCATGAACATGAGGATGGAGGAAATCGAAGTTCCTTATCACCCAATCATCTCTCTCTGTTAATTCTTTGTCACCATCGCCGGATTTTTTTCAAGCGTCCGTATCTGGTTCTCATGCTGGAATACCATGTTTTCAGCACCAAGACGGATTTGCCGAGTTCTGCTTTTTCTAGCCACATCCTTTCTTTCTTGTCGGTATCCTTGTGACTAGTCATCTTTTTCTTATTGTAGAAAATAGGATGCGCCTCCAACTATTCTACCATGTTTTGCTCTTCCTCTAAGGTTGGGTCTGTATGTAATTTGGACCTCTTGTCCCTTTTCTCCAATGGCCAAACCATGCTTGTCACATCTGTTTCATCCCCACTATCGTTCACTAAAACATCGTCATTTGATCTTGATGGACCTGCAATAGGTTGTGATTCAGGTTGGATTGGTCGGTCCGACATCTCTACTGGATCAGGATTCGTATCAGAGGCCCCTCTCCTCTACCTGTACCCCTAACACCAGGCCCACGAGTTCTGGTAGATTTTGGTGGCATGACTGTGTTGTTTTCGAGAAATCTACGTTGTAATGAGAAATAGAAGGAATGGAATAGTATTTATATAGAACACGATGTTGACGTTATTACTGAGAGCGTAGTAAGATCGCGGTATGAACGTGGTATGATCGTGGTAAGAGCGTGCTATAATCGCAGTAGAAGCGTGGTAAGATCGTGTTGCAATCGGATAAATCGTGGTATGGTCGTAGTGAGAACGTGATGAGCGTAGTCAGGTCGTGATAATCGTAGTGAGGTCGCAGAATAAGCGTGATGAGAACGTAGTATAATCATAGCGAGATTGTTGTAGAAGCGTGAAAACAACGAAAATTTACATTTTCATGCCGCTCATACCGCGATCTCACCACGATCTGAATTTATTTTTGAGCGTGGTGCGATCGTGGTCTAGTGTGACGAGGACTTAACAAATAATATTTCTGTACTACAATGACTATAAGTCTATTCATTTATCAATAAACTAATGCGGCGTTCACACAGTACCGATTATGGCTCCCGTTTGAGATCAGGCAGCGCTAAGACACGAAAAGTTAAAAAAACGGATTACTATCCTCATTGATCTGGAATGTCCTAACATTGTCTTAACGAAGTCGTATACGTTCGTAACAGATTCTACGGATCGGGAATGGTCTGGAGAGGTCGGCCAATACCCCGACAGTTAGTAGCGTCCCGTAACATTCGGGGAAACTGAGCCGATTTTGTCTAGTCGAATTTCAATCGTGACTATGTCGTGACAGATTCTGATTTATCGGATTCAAATCGTAACAATCTTCTGTGTTTTCCGGATGTTGTCCTTTGGAACGTGCATGATCTGGAGAAATTTGTCATTGCTGTTTTTTTGCCGATAGAGTCCAGATTGCATCCAGATCTTGCCGAATGCAAGAACCGTCTTTGCCGAAACCGTTCCGGAATAGTCCCGTTATCAATACGAAATTCGGCAATGATACCCACATCAGAGTCCCGACAACTACAGAAATCAATACGACTGAGTCCAGACGAAAGCCGTGTGCAATGCGGTACAGCAGACTGTGATAGGATTGCGTTCCGACAGTACCTGATCATCCCGAATATGGCGACAGTTTTCTAACGGATATCTTCCGTCAGCGTCGGTTCACTGTCTGGTCACTTGCTGATAACTGTCGGATAACATTTGTAGAATCGGGACGCTGTCGTGACATATTTGGTCGTTTTATATCATGCCAAAGATACAAATCGGATTAGAATCGGATTGCGAATCGATAATCGGGACAGATTCGGCTGGAAACGGCTGAGTTTGGACACTTCCTGATCAATATCTGATTGTTGTCGTGATTCAATAAATGTTTTTACAAATTTTAATTAAAGTTTGAAGTTCCAGCCACGATTTACAGGATCTTGATCAGACTTTTGACAAATTTTAATCGGGAATGGTCCTGTCAAGGACGGCATTAAAAATCGTGAATGTGTGACCCCAGCTTAACCAGAGTTTCGAAAAAACGGAAAATTGTACAATTCCATGGGCTTAATATTGTCTTCTTATTCCTGCTTTAGATTACTAATAAAGACTTGCAAAATGTTCCATCATCAAGTTTATTCACATTTACTGTTCTTCATAAGGATCATTACATTTAACGTGTCTGACATACATTTTACCCATGCTATTAAGCAATGCATTTTTTTAGCATGAACAATAAGTCTTTTTTAGCAATGCATGTTATTTAACATGGCATTTGTGAATTGATGTCTATTTTTTAAAGCATGGCTAATTTATTCAATTATATACCCCTAATAATGGCAATTGTAATCAATTATAACAAACAGAACGTCTCAGTGACATTACAAATAACATTTCTGCACTATAATGACTACAATGACTATAATTCTATTCATTTATCAATAAACTAAGCAGAGTTTTGAGAGAATGGATAATTTTACAATTCCATGGGCTAAATATTTAATTCCTTTTCCTGCTTTAGATTACTGATAAAAACTTAGCAAAATGTTTCATCATGTAGATTAGTACTGTTCGGATATTCTGAGGATCTAAGGAAAGACATATTTTCCTTTTCAACAATGCGACAATTTCTTGTGGGACGTAAATGCTCAATCTGATTAAAATGCAGATCCTGTCTTCAAGCTTAAGCTTTCAAGTGCTTTCAAAGATCTGACAACATCCCGTTTTACTTCCTGTTCTGGAATTAATTACATCAGCCAATCAACCTCAGCCTTCAATTTTTTGAAGATGTGTATCGTTATGACAAAACCAGAGGATCCCGTAAGGTCTTTATAACAGAAAGTAGAATGGACCGTTTTCAGATTCTTAGCTTTGAAAGCAAATCTTGAACACAGGATCTGTATTTTAATCAGATTGCGTAAATACTCTTACGGAAATCTAAAAGTCAATAGATTCAAATTGTATTTCTATGAATAAGGTATCCGTTTGCATAGTGTATCATTGCCTTTTGATTTTAATGATTATTATGAATGTAAAATAATTGATTATTAATATATTGCCAGTATTTACATGAACAAGCTTTAAATCTAAATAAAGATAGTATTCAATTGATCACAGATCAGATCTATTCACTTTCAAGCCATTAGCTATTTAGGATGCCATGACGCTTTTATATAGATTGACATGTCAAAATATATGATTGATTCCTTAATTTCTTTTTCCGCAGTCGTTTAATCATGATGGTAACGTGTAAGGTGTTGCTGGTGTTGGCATTCCTTCTCCTTCAATGGCAAGGTAAGGAAAACAGATATTTTTTCTTCTTATTATTGTTAGTAATAGTTCGACTAGTTCGATATTTTCTCATGAACGTTCAGATAATTCTTTAAGTGTCAACAAGAAGGTTAAACCCTACATCTACTATATTTATGGTTTTATATCAATGCGTTTACATATCAACTTGGAACATTCATCGAACTTTGGGATAGCCATTATTAAGCAAAATTAATATACGACTGTTGTTTTCATTCTCTGTTTAACATACATTGTGGTTCCTTTAAAATATATATAGTGAATATTTAGAAAAATTGTTTCTTTTACTGTTGTGTGATTGAAAAATAAGATTTTTTTTTTTATTAATCGGTGTTTAAAATGCAATGGAAAATGCATCATGCATATTACGGAAAATAAATCGCGACCAGCACGGCTTCCTTTTGAACATCATATTTTTGTTTTTATACATGTTATACGTCAATGGAGTGGGTTCAAAAGGGAGTCTCTTCGAATTTCTTGTGACTTTCTTATTATGCATGAACGTTGCCAGTGCACATTTATGAAGCAGATTTGAACTTGATGAGTTCCTAAGATCATTGCTGTAAAGTAAGAGTTCTTAAGATCATTATTGTAAAGTAGAGTGAGAGACCCATATTCGCCGCATAATTCGTTCATTTCCACTTACATCCGACCTACATTCGAATATTTGGAACTTTTTATGAAGGTTTCAGAAATTTAACTATATGAAAAAAATGTTTGATAAAGAAATTATCTTCAAAACATTGGTTAATTGTTCTAAAAACGAACGCAAACTCAAGAGGAAATCAAGTTGTTCGTGTACCATGGGGGACACATTTTCGCCGCAATGTATGATATGACCATCCTCATTATCCTGGTATATTATAAAAACGAATGTTTGCAATTACATGAATTAGCTTGAGAGATCATTCCTATACGATTTTTCTCACAAATATTTACTTTAAGACTGCGCATGATTGCCATATAAATCTTACATAATTGCCAAAATCATTTAAAACACCTGCGTATTTCTCAATATGTGCGAATAACCTTGGAAATGGGGTAAAGAGGAATATCAACAGTTGTAACATTACAAACAGCCTTTACCATCTATTTAGGCAAGTATTGGGTAAAGGCACACAAATTTTACAGAAAAAATAGCAAAACGGCGAAAATGTGTCCAAGGCGAATATGCGCCACCCACTCTATAAGGTATTAATTAGATTATTGTTTTAAACATTCCTACAACTACTAAAATAGAGGCTGAATACTAGTATAGCAAAGCGAAAATAAAAATTCGTCTATGTGCATATTAAACAAAGGACACAGATGGATTCATGACAAAATTGTGTTTTGGTGATGGTGATGTGTTTTAGATCTTACTTTACTGAACATTCTTGATGCTTACAATTATCTCTATCTATAATGAACTTGGCCCAGTAGTTACAGTGGAAAATATCTTGTAAAATTTACAAAATTTACAAAATTTATGAAAATTTAAAAATTGACTATAAAGGGCAATATGTCCTTGAGGGTCAATTGACAATTTTGGTCATGTTGACTTATTTGTAGATCTTACTTTGCTGTACATTATTGCTGTTTACAGTTTATCTCTATCTATAATAATACTCGGGCCAGGTGAGCTAAAAATAAACTCGAGAAGAAAGAAAATACTAATTATAGTCTACAAAACACTACATAGAAAACTATACTGAGCAACACGAACCTACGACGAGGAACATCAGTACAAGCGTCAATCCTTTGATATGCTTGTTATCTTTTAATATTTTATTGGATTATTGTCTCAAATATATCTGTATCTTATTCCTCTCTATCTTTTACAACTGGATCTGGATTTGGTCTCTAATAAAATATTTGGTTAAAAATCAAAGTATAGGTATATCCCATGTTTTAGTTGTATGCTCCCTATTGTTGTTCTATTGTGAAGAGTGTTTTTCCATGATATACATTTGTACTTTCCACTGATTATTTTACCTCATAAAGTTGTGGTTTAAGACGGAGTATACAATGTACGTAATTGGGTGATATTTCAGATTTGTATGAAATTATGTATGCATTTAAGTCCAGAGATTCAACCATTTATAATTATTAAAAAAGATCTCTAGATTTATAGAGTTCATGTAACAAAAACTCGCTAAAACATATTTTTTCACTAAATTACGATTTTCAGAAATACCGTCATAGGGTCATAGGAATTTGTTTTTAGATGAGATGTACGTTATTGCTATGAACATTTCCGTTTTGATGAAATGAAATTTGAAGGGAATTCTAATTTTAATGACTAAAATAATTTTAATTAATTTGAGCGAAATATTAATAACTACGATTTTAAAACGCCTTAATAGATCCTGACAAAACTGCCGATTTTGATTAAATATCATGATAAGACTTCATGAAACCTGTCTGGAGCGTGTTCTTTTTTCTTAATTTTTTTACTTAGGCGACTACAGCTGTAGATTCCTTAGCTAGCTTCCTCTAGTAGTGAGCACATTTTGACCCCGATTTCCAAATCATTTCATTGTTCATGTCAGTGGTCATCCCGCTGTGTATGTTTTTTTTACAGAAGAAATGAATCAAGTGACCTCTTATTATATTTGTGCGTATTCCTCGTCTTTGGATATTATTTATTTCAGTTTAGTCGTGTTTATTGAGCAGCAATACTTTTCTTTCTCGTGTTTTGAAATGCCTTAAAATATACAAGAGACCGGTTTGATCTTTAGGATATACCCCCATCACACTAGGACCATGATCCCGCTACGACCTCAGCAAATTTTGGAAGTCGTAGTAAGATTGTGGTGGTCGTGGTAAGGACGTGCCAAGGTCTTTATGATCGTGGAGGTCCACGACCAACTTTGAACATGCTACTTCATTACACTCATCCGTTTTTGTCGATCTCTAAGATCGCTCTTATCAACACATGTCAATTAAATATCCTTGTCTTAATATTGAACGATTTCAAAACCTGTTAATTTTTTTCTTAATGCAGTTGAAAATTGGATTTTAAATCATTATAGGCTAATGTGGCTTCTTAAAAACTTGCACCGTTGTCCGAGTTTGTCTTTGCTCTTTGTCCTTTTTGTTTATCGGCTCTTCAACGTTTGTATTGGGTTCTGTACTATCAAATATTTTGGCCTCGACCATCACTGAAGAGACAATAATTATCGTATGTAAGGATTATATAATAAAATGTCATTATAAACAATGTTACGACACCATCTCGTTGCCATGGGAAAACATCGGACTATCAGTAAACAGTCGTATATTTGTATCATGATTAGGGACGACATCAAAAGTTCAATGTAGGATAAAAACTTAATTCACATAGTTTTTCATTGTACCCCCACCCCTCTTAACTTAATTTGAGAAAATTGATTGACCAATATGGATATATGTAAAATCGATTTTGGATAAACAAAACTTGCAGCAATTTTAACCCCCACCCCAAACTATTTGATTTAAGTTTTTATCCTACATTGATCTTTTGATGTCGTCCCTTAATAATGAATTATTCTTATATATTGACAAAAAAGGAGGTTATTATTATGTACTTGGTCTAAATAATATAATTATCATACGTAGATCTCATTAACGAGTAATTTTCTTGTATAAAATAAGCTGCTTTTCCGTAACGAAAGCATGCAATCCGAGTGCACGAACAACTATTGTTATTTTAAAAGGTTCTTTTTTCATTTTTTTTTAATTTTATTTTCTTTTACCATCCATTGTTAGTTGTTTCGACTTTGCAACCAACTACGGCTCCAGTTGCGACGATCTTACAACTTTCTATTACATTATATTTGTACCTTAAAGTGTACACTATATGTAGCCCCCATTTTTAAAGGAAATTTAAGAAACACATTTTTTGTTGGAATTTCATACATGTAAGCCCTTAGAAATATTTCTTTTTGTGAGTGTTTTCTGTTCGTACACGTTTTTTCCCGTTAAATTACATCTTTGTCATTGTATTCTTACGTAAAAGTTTTCAAAATCTGTCTACTCATAAGAGATCTAATTACTTAACATGAATGCGACGATTGTATAATTTACAGGTTCAAAAGGTCACATGATCGATAACTTAGCAGACTCATTGTTTACTGGTTACAAAGAAGCTGTCAGACCACAATGCCAAGCTAATGATACAACAACGGTTGATCTATACATGTCCCTTAGACAAATCATAGACATTGTAAGTGACACAATTAACAATATTGTATAGTAATTCTGAATAATTCATCGGTCATATTAATTCAAATCAGGGGATGGGATGAAATGATTAATACAGAAAACAAACAGAAATTATGCCATTCACAATAACCTCACGACAATTAATTTATTTTCTCTTACGAATGTGCAAAGTTAATGCACTCAAACAAAGCAAATCAAACATCAGAATGCAGAATCGAAATGACAGTTATGGAAAATCTATTGCATTGCGTCATTTTTGTACTTAACCCGCCTTAATGAATGGCTATTTCCTTAGATAAAACAGTCCTAGTCAACAGGTGCGTGTTTGAACTGTGTTCTGAAGTATTGCTATTTTTTAATTCAGGTGGAAAAACGAAATGTTTTCACTCTGTATTAAGTTTTCTGATAATCAAACAAATGAGAAGATAGGGATTATACTCTTAGCATGAAATTTGTGTGGTGTTCATATTAAGTCAGTGTCTGCATTATAGACTTTAGATACACGAACCCCTGCTATGACCTTATTCTATTGTACTTGTCTGCTAAATAGAACTCATACGCTCGATTCTGTAAAAAACTTGCACTGAAAAAAGATATCTGTCAAAGAACGAAACATTGTACTAAAATGGCCACCTGTATGACTATATATCAATTTTTGCTTGGGGTCGAGGGTTCGAAATCCGGCAAGGTCAAACCACAGACTTTCAAATGTGTATTTGCTGCTTCTCCGTTAAGCATGCGGTATTAAAAACTAAGAGCAAAGACATGTCGGCTCGGAGTCAGAAAAATCTGTATAGGTAGGGTGACATGTCTTCCTGCAGACTGTTACCTTGTGAACTAGCACGTTAAAAATCAGGCTCGGCGTGTCATTCTGGTACAAACCAGTGTTAATATTCATTTTACATTAACTTGTTCATGTCCTGAATACGCATTTAATTTCCCTGCTGGACATTAAGCAGCCATCCATTATTATCATCACCAATTTGAACATGTTTAACATAGACATAAGAGTTTTTGAACCTGAGTACATGTATATGGAATGATCACAGCAGAAAACACATCTTAACCTGATATAGCAATGTTTAGACTTTCATGATAAACATGTACAGTAAGGAGCGGGGACTGTGGAAAGTCAGTCTTTAAAATTTGCTACTACTACAATCATAACCAAAGCTCAAAAGGCATTATATGGAAACAAATTAACATAGCAGACTTTTACCACCTGCACATCTCAAATGAATGGGAATCAATAAATTGTGGGTACAATAATACCACCAGGTACAAATTAAATATTATATTAATAGGATTTTGGAAAATAATCAAATAATCATGGCATAGACAAATTTGATTAATGTTAATTCCAGATTGATGACTTGTATCCTACTTAATTCCTTAAATGGCGAATGAAATATTCATGAATTTGTTGTAATGTTATCAACAGACAAACATACGAGCAAATATTGCTTTTTTATGCATTAATTATTTAAAAAAGTTAAGGAAGATAATATAAGTAATTGTTTTTTTTTTTTTTTTTTTTTTTCACATCTAAACTTTTGAAGGTATGTGATCACATTTATAATGTCAATCTGTTCGAAAAATTAGGTGAACGCGAATGCGACAGCAACACAACATTACTTAGCACAAAGAACATGTAATCATGCATTATAAGAATCAGGACATGTGGTATGATTGCCAACGAGACAACAATCCACTAGAGTTCAAAGTGAATGTCAGCAATCATAGGCAACCGTACGGCCTTCAATGACGAGACAAAACCCACACCACACCGCATATTCAGATTTAAAAGACCCCGACATGAAAAATGTGAAACAATTCAAACGAGAAAATTGACGGCCTAATTTATAACAGCACAATATACAAAAACAAATAAAACAGACATTAACCAACGACAACCACTGAACTACAGGCTCCTGGCTTGTGACAGGCACATAAAGAATGTGGCGGGATTTAAACATGTTTCTGATGGCTTAACCCTCCCCTAACCTGGGACAGTGGTGCAACAACACAAGAACAAACTAAAAATCCGGAGTATTTGGCTTAACTCAAAAGATTGGTACGAGGCACAAAAACTAATAACATAAAAACAGTAGACACAAAGTGCCGAAATAAAGCCGATTACAACTCATCATTAAATCATGTTCTCTGACACTAAACAGTTCATTATCAAATTATATTTGTCCTCAACGTTTTAACCATCCATTTCTATTGAGTAAGGGAAAATTAATGCAAAAAAAAAAAAAAAAAAAAAAAGCCCATTTGCAATTACCGACTATATTCAAGATCATTTTTAAAGGAAATAACACCTGCGTAGGGTATCCTTCTATATCCTTAGATGGGCAGAAAATTTACCTTTGCAGCAGACCACCTATAGACTCCTTAAATATTTGTTGTAAAGGGATTTTAACGTGAAAGGATTGTGCTACATTAGGCTTCGGATTAAACGCTCCAAATACCGACGTGACTGAGTATTTATACATCCCGCTGTGTTAAGCAGACGCTTTTAAATACATGTCCAGACTATTCCTAAAAATTATCGAAAATAGACATTTTCCAGGCACAAAAGTCGATGATAATGGCACATTTTTGAATAATTTTTATTACAAAATTATGCACGATCCTCTCTATGTATTAGTATTATCTATTAAATACCTTTTTTGTGTTCATTTTATCATATTCTTTCACGTACTTTATGTTGTTTTTTTGGGGGTGGGGAGGGCACACATCTTCCCTTCCTGGTGAAGGTGTAACTCGGAAAAAAGATTTAGATGCACTTTGATGTTTAACACAAGGGGAGAGATATACGAAAAATTTATGGACATGTTCTATAAAATCTCTTATCATGTAACAGGCGAAGCACGCATACATTATATCAAGAAATGCGTGATCTATCAATGCACCTGCATGGTTACAAGTGTCTGGATTTCATACGATTTCGGCTATTTTCCGTCTAAGTTTATCTTTCTGTGCTTGAACCTGCGAGGCATGAATGAACATCGGTATACTGCCTAACTAATTGTTAAACAGACACATAGTACCCTTTTGGTATTTTTACATCAAATATTCATTATTGCTTTTTTTGTCACTATTGCTTGTAGAAATGAGTGTATTGTAGTGAAACAGGTTTATTTTTACCACTTTTTCATTGTGTGTGAATATGTCGGAATACTATATGAACTATCCTAGACCAGTGGGAAATCTAGTGACAAAATATTACCTCACCTGTAAACACTGAAAACTAGATATTCTCAATGTTTGTCCTATTTTAGCAAGGACGCTATCAATTATGGATTAACGAGAACACGTTCTGGTAAATAGTAAAAACATAATAAGTTGAAATAAAAACAAAACTTCCATTTAATCGATTGATATGCAGCAGAGTTTGCCACTTCTGAAATTAAGTTACTAAGCAAATTCAAACTGACCTTGTCTCGGTGTAAACATTGAACATAAGACCGCAAATACATGTACAAAATCGACTTTAAAATTTTTATATTCACGAATAGACAATATTTCTCTACTGAATGTACATGTGACAAGAGCAGACCGGTGTACACGCTCGATAACTTAAGTGTGAAAAAATAAGTTTACTTTGGGAAATTCTAACATGCTAAGGACTTTGTGAGCACTCCGAAAATTGGTGACCCAAAAGATCTTTAGATTTTGTATGTACATGACTTTTTCCAATTTTTTTATGAATATGCAGCAAAGATCGGCATTTTTTAAATGTCAAATTCACAAGCTTTTAATGCAATTATCTCGATAAATACTGAACATAAAACATCGTGTATTTGCATGTATATTTCTAATAACACAGTTTAACAAATAATTTCTTTAAAATGTACAATTATTATTTAGAAATAACTTTTGATCAGTATCGTCACCGGCATTGTTTTATCATTGACTTTCTCGACTCTATCATAAGAAGAGTGAATTTTCTTTCGTTTTTGTTCACTAGATTTCCCACTGAGACCACAAAATGAGGGTGTGATTAATTGTTTTACAATATTTAGTCAAATATTCTATATTGTGCCACTGGGATGTAAAAAATAATGAAAGCAAGTTATTAAGACTGAGTCAATGAAAATATTTTGTTTCAATATTTGCAAAAGAATAACAGGGCTATAGTATTGGTAGCCAAGTCAACATTTAAAATTGATCATCAAATATTGAAATAAAATAATGTATCGTATTTAATACACAATTGATATTTTTTTAGGATGAGCCTCAACAAATTATCAAACTGAACGTTTGGATAAGAATGGTATGTACTAAATATTGTAAATTATCAAGAGGTGAACAAAAACCACGACGAATAAGTAAAAACAGAGTGTACATATGAACACCACAATCACCTCCTTTGTTCAGTTAAACGAAAATAGCGTGTATCATTTTTCAGCAGTGACATCCATATCTTCTAGAAATTTTACTCTTTTTTTCAGAATCAAATGTATTAAAATACATGCAAACGTACCAACTTAATTTTGAAGATGTATATTTGACTACATTGTGTAATATTGTACTTATTGTGTATCAGACAAAAGTTATAAGCAGAAAAGAGAATTAAACACATCAATTATTATTATTTTTTTTATATATAGAAATGGTCAGACTGTAGACTAAATTGGTATGCTCCGAACTTCGGGAATATAACTGGATTCGTAGTACCATATAATACTGTATGGGTGCCAGACATTACGTTGTACGATAAGTAAGTATACATTTCCCTCTTATTTATGATACCCGTTAATCATACATACCGGGTACAAGCAGTGCAGGTTTTTTGGTACTGCTGAGGCGTAAACACAAACAAATCAATCAATCATACATAACGTTCATCAGTAAAAACACTCTTTTATAATTGTATAGTCTTTTCCAGAATGATAAATTACACACATTTGGTAAGGACAGGAATAGAAAAAATTGATGGATGTATACTTTCGGCGATTTTATACTATTAAGGAAAACGTTTTGTAATAATTACGGTTCATGTATGTATGTATTTTATGTAGTTATGTAAGCATGGATTGGATGGATGGACGGATGGATGGCTGGATAATGAAAAGACTTGTACGATTTAGTTCAGCCTATTAACTTTGTAGACTTGTTAAATCGGAGTATCTATCCGTGCAAAGACTTAAGTACGATAAAACTTGCCTATGTGATGAAAATTGCAATCTTTTCCCGAAATAATAATTACGCCAGGGACACAACGGTTATTTTGTAAATTAAGTTTCTTTTATTTGAAATGAAAATAAATTCATAGTTGACTATCTCCTTATTTCAGTAGGAGTTTATCATTTTTCGTTTATTGTAGTCAGCGAATAAAAAATTCTTATCAAAGTTATCATTACGTTAAGTAATATTATTGATAACTGGAACAGATTTTAACATTACAATATATATCAAGGGAAATATTTGTTGTTATATGTTTTGGGGAAAATGTCATATAACATTTACAAAATTACATTATATCCTCCGAGTATAGATTCGAACAAAAACTCGGCGTGAATGTATAAAAAAGGACATTAATTAAAACCATATCAGTCACGTTATGTCATTAAAACGAGATAGAGTTACTGAGGTTGAAAATTTTACACATATTTTATTTCCTTATTCATTTCCACAGTGTCAAATAAGTTTTTTGGTCAGATAAAAATTTAGTTTTTTCAAAATTAAGTTTGTTAATTCGGAAGTCTGTACATTACGAATTAATAATGGTACAAGATGTATTATATAAAAATCAACTATGTCCATGGAGATGAATCCTACGTTCAGAATTATAAAACTAATCGTTTAAAATATAAAATTTATAGATTGATAGATTAATAATTCCGTACCATAATTGACCACGTGGTCGCTAATGAGACCTGGGTGTTAGTAAAAAATTTACTATACGACTGGTAAAAAAAAAAACAGCTGCAGATTTCCTTGGCAAAATTTGGACAAAACACATAATAAGTATATTTACTTAAAATGATTTAAAATTTATCTGACTTACCGTAACCGTTTGACAGCAATAAGTATATATATAACAAGTGTCGGAAAGCCTAGCAAAAGACATACATGTATATGTCTAGTGTTGACAGACCGGGCCAATGACATAGTGCTACTTTGCTTTATTACACATAGCCAAAAACGTATATTGCCACTATATTCCTCAGTCCTGTTTTCCTTACATTCAAATTTCCTCGTTATAAGGCCGCTCTCCCGTGTCGCCCTCCGCCAAAATATATATGAACAAATGTGATAAAATGGATGAATTTCTTTAAACATTTTTTTGCATATTTCCCTGAATTTCATAGTGAAATTCGGCATTCCTTGTAAAATTTGAAGGTAGAATATCGGTAAAAGATACGATTGCAATTGAGAAATAAACTATATCCGTTAAAACAGCAAAACACCTGATATTTTTATAAACTTGCAATTAAAAGTTAGCAAACCAGGATGACACTATAAATGTCAAATCACTTCATTGCTTTTTCAATCAAATTAATTAAATGTTTGTAAAAAGCAATTGTTAACCAAATTCGTCACGGTTTGCGCCTCTTATATGTTTTGTCACTTACTATATTTAACTTGAATCCGATGATGTCATCCTGGTTTGTCCACTATATGTAATATGTAACAATAAATTAAAATTTTCATAATATTATGATATTTGCTTAAATAATAATTATTGAAATTTGAAAAATTTGAATATATTTGAACTATCAACTTTGAAATCGACAGCTTCATTGTGCAAATTTCAGCTGTATGATGTCAATTTGATATCATGTGGAATTATACTGCGTTCATCTCACTAGAATTTATTTCGAAGTTTTATGTTTCAACTTTCACTTTCAGCTAGATTCAAAATTTTATTAACATATATTGTGTTTCGAAGGTTTATAAATATAAGAATTGGATGCTTATTGAGCACTAATATGATTTAATTTTTGGCATTCACAATTCCTTTCAAAGCCTTCAGTTTGTTTGGCATTACTCTCGGTTGTCACTACCAAAGTTGACTTGGTCAAACTTTTCTTTGACCAGGTAAACTCGATTTAAGTCTTCTGTTGTCTCTGTCAAAACTTGTTCAAGGCAATATATGACCAGGTAAACTTGGTCCAAGTCACTATCAAAAACTTGGTCATAGAAAAAAACTGCACTAAGATTGGATAATTCCGTCCAATTCCATCCAAGTTTCAAGAAAAATTGAAAGAGATTTTATTCCTTCAAAGTCCGTCATAGTTTGTGATCAAAGTTTTTTTTTACGGTTGTCACTTTAAAAAAAAATCCATCAAAAACTTTAAACAATGAAACTTGTACAAGAACACTTTGATAGTGACAACTAGCCTTAAACACTCTTGCTGCCAAAATGATATTTTTTGCATCTACAATCAAAATTTGGTGATTGCGTAAAACATTGTTGGACTCTTGTCGATCTAATTGAACACTCAGATACTTGCGCCGTCGAAACGGAACATACTAGTGAAGCAGTAATAATGAGGTTACAGTCGTTTGATTCAACTTTTGGTATTTCCCAGAAATCAATGTATATCGAATATGCTTTATCAAATCTTACCCTATACTTTTTATAAAATATTACTTAAATTTTAAACTACAATAACATTTGAAGTAATTAAAGGCTACGAAAGGAATATTACGTTATCAACCAAATTCCCAAGAATTTCCTCAGCGGGCTGATAATCGATCTTTTTTTTTTATTAATGCTTCCGGAATGTTATCACATGCTTTTCCGTTATTGTCCCCTTCAGAAATAAATTGGAACATGTATGATGACCGCTTACTTTTACCGTCTTCTATCTTTATAAACCTAAGGCCACTAGTGCTTTTATATCTTTTATCGTGCAGTGAATATAAAATTTTAAAAAGTTTTCAAAAAATCATTTTCACCTGTATGTAAAATTATTTCATACTTTTCAACACCTGAAACATCACTCAGCTGGGGAAAGTATTTTCAATAGATACTGTATTTTTTGTACAATCACAGTATTCAGATACATTGACTTAAGAAGGGTACACAAAATAGCAACATAAACTCTGATATGTAAATACTACCGTGCTACCTTAACAAAGACATCACAAACTTGAAACCAGTCATGACACCTATGATGCATAGACTTCTTACTAGGAAACATATTACAATAAAGAATACTAGTCTGCACTTATTTCTAACAAACAAACAAAAAACCAAACACTTATACCCATACCCTTGCTGGTAGATTTTCACTTTTTTCATCTTACCACTTTTACTTAAAGAGTGAACAAAACCAAATAAATGATGTTTCAAATCAGCATAAATTTAAAACGTGGTGATTCAGAAGGAAGTTTTGGATTGCCAATTCTATTTCTAGTCAATCTGACTGAAAGAAAAAGTATAAGTACCAAATCATGAAAAAAGATAGTAAAGTCCATTCCACATTTTACAGCATACCTTACATTCCTTTAAGCATTTCCAGATTATGTAGGCAACATAGCAAGATTCTCTGGCAATAAACTATTATTTTAAAATCTTTTGACAATTCATGTACTATAATATATCTTTAAGTTGGCTGTATGTCCCTTTCTCATGTTTGCATTAACTTAAATTATGTCCCCTTACATAATCAATTTACCTTTTTTGTGCTTTTCAGGTTCAGAAAATTAAAACAGTTCATGACATTTGCATAGAAAATAAATAAGCTATCTAATCAATCTAACAAACAATGGTAATCACATTCTTTGCCAAATAGAATTGCCCTACCTATGTAAAGAAACCCCTAATACTAATTCTATTTCAGCTAAACATAGGGCTTATTGAATAAGCAAGGACCCCTTCACCACCAACTAATCCAAAAAAAGCTCATACTGTTGTCAGGTTACCACAGAATTACATATTAAACCTAAATAAATCTAGTATAGCAGTACTTGTGTGAAAAAAAATTAAAATTACACCCTTTGTTTAATTCGGTGAAAACTGTAGGATGTACAGACAACTAAAATATGTCGTGCCTCAAATTCCAGTGGTTGCTCATGTGTCAGACACTGTGAAAGGATACAGCGAGCATTTAAATGAAAATTTAATTGCAATTTACATTAAAATTATACAGTTCTACTTTTCTAGGTAAAATTATTACATTATTACTCACAGATCAGGCAAAAGTTGCTGAATCAGCAATTTTCACTCACAGGGGTGGAATTTGACGGTTTCTTATTCTAGTTGCCCTAAATCATTTTTTTATTAATAAATTTACAAATTGGATAGACACAAACATACCTTAATTGATTTAGTTTTCATCATATATATACCAGTTTAGGTGCACGGTATTATGTCCAGGCCCATAGGGATAATAATAGCCATTGAAGAATTTTCACCACATTCTTATACTGCCTAAGGACCTAAATACACAGTTGACTAAAGTACTTTCATTATAATATTCAGAAATAAATTTAAATATGTATGATGACCGTATACTTTTTCTTCTATCTTTATAAACTTAAGGCCACCAGTGCTTTTTGGTCTTTTATCATGCAGTGAATACAAAATTTTAAAAAGTTCTTAATAATTCATCTTCACCTGTATGTAAAATTATTTCATATTTTTCTACACCTGATTCATCCCTCAGCTTGGGAAAGTATTTTCAGTAGATACTGATTTTTTTGTCTAATCACAGTGTTCAGATACATTGAATTAAGTAGGGTACACAAAAGAGCAACCTAAATTCCGGAATGTCAATACTACCGTGCCACCTGTTGAGTCTATCAATAGAGAAATACAGTGCAGAAACCTGCTAGTAACTTAAGAATTTTGAAAAATGGTTGCGTAGTAAAGTTTAAAGAAAGACAAATATTTTAATAGTTCTTGTCTGTATTTCTTCTGCTGAAGTATATGATAAAAAGATCATAACATGGCAGTTTTCATATCATACCATTTATCGGCCCTCGTTCATGGTATCATGCCTCGAGTCTTTCGACTCTTTGGCTTATATCATGACCTAGGGCCGATAAAGGGTCTGATATGACAGTGTTTCAGCTAGGATTTCAAAAGGGCAGGGAGCAAATCATGAAAAGGGCACTTTAGCACGCTGATTGATAATTCAAAAAGGGCATGTCAAACATTGTCTTTTTTATGTAAACAGCAGGGTTTCAGCTAGGATTTTGAGGGCTTTAGATGAAAATCAATCTTATTTTGGGTAACAGGAAGGGACCAAGGACGTATATTATTAGCTTTATATATGTCTAAGTCCTTCACTGAGGACCAGAATCTTTGAAGGCCTTAGGCATGCTGCAAATGTAGGCAGTTATTGCATGATTTGACTGATGTGGTGCTTAAATATGAAGATTAGAACAAGGATCCGGGGAACATTCCTGATCAACAAAAAGTTGGGTTCCTCTTTTGTAAAGCCAGGAATTACAGCATAAATGAAATTGCAACGACTATTTCACTGCATAATCATTATCCCTGTAAAAACGTTTAAATCGATATGTGGAATTCATTTTTATAAACTTGGAACGGTTATAATGACAGTATATTTTAAATTTATCAAGAAAAGATCACGTTTACTTTCTATTTTTAAACGAAATGAAAATGGGAAGTGACAACAGGATAATAAATCAGAATGAATCCGGATTCATCTACGGATTGGTGCGTGTTTAACAAAAAATGCGCTGGAAATTATCATTTTTTAAATCAAGTTGCTGAGTAAGAAATATATTTGTCTCTCTCGTTTAATTTGATAACTAAATGATTTCGTATTTTACGTTTTAGTGTCAATTAAATTTATAAGAATACTTTCACGCATGCGCAGTACATGCTAAAGAAAGCACCTGTTTGACTCGAAAAAATATTTTTGAACGTTTTGAATAAAGTTTTATTTTGAATCTGTCGAAAGATTTTAATGAAAAGTTATTTAAAATGTGACGAAAATACGTGCATAAACGAACTGCATATTGTGGTCGTTTGAGAAATATTGAAATTGAAATGCCGACTGACCAAATTTACCGGGAAAATAATTATTATGGTCAATTATGAGGTTTATTAATTAACGGATTAGTGACGCATCTGATGGCGATAAGCGGATTACCTGTAGTAACAACTTATAACACCTAAATGTAAATGTTAATTAGCTGAGGTTCATAAACTTGTCAGAAACATGACGACAGGGAGACTATAGTATTTCAATCAAAAATAATACGACAATAAAGGCATGGACTTGCGAAAAAGGGCAGGGCGTCTTAAAAACTTAAAGGACACAGGGAATCATAAAAAGGGCACAGGGTGTCTGTCGGGAAAGGGCGGGCGGACAGCCCTTTGAAAACGATCAAGTTGGAACACTGTATGAAAGATACAATGTAATAATTTATATTATGATACTTAACGTTAAACTGCCAAATTTTGATTGGCTAATACGAGGGCGATAATTTACTCTATCCCATGGCTCAGCGGGAAATATTTTTTTGAATGTCACCTTCTCGTGCAGACCAATCAAAATCGACAATTTAAAGTACAAGGATTTGAATATACATCAATAATTTTAAAGACAACGCTCAAGTTCTACGTTTTGGCCTCAGAACTTTTCATATAGTTAATTACTTTCAATTCAAAAGTTAGGTCAATAATGGCAGCACATTCAGTTCGCGTCGGTTGACAATGTTTTCTCGGGGTAACAGTCTGCTCTATCACCCTCTCAGCTACATTCAAAAAAGATCGAACGATATGCTTTTTTATACTCGTCGTAGATGAAAGACGTTGTTAACCATATTAAGATTCAAATGCGAAGTAGTCAGCTGATAGTTTAATGGTAATGCTGAACATGTAAACTGTGGAGGTGTCACATATTTCATTTCAATGCAAATCCCAATTTCAAAAATCTATGAGAAATATCTAAATATAATAACCAAAATGTATTTATGTGTTTCGGAGTTTAGTGTGATATCTATTTTCGCTGAACTAGTATACATTACTGTTAAGGGGCCATCTGAAGACCGCCTCCGGGTGCCAGATTTTCTCGCTGTGTTGAAGACCCATTGGTGGCCTTGGGCTATTTTCTGCTCTTTGGTCGGGTTATTGTCTCTATGACGCATTCCCCGTTTCCATTCTCAATTTTACATAATGAATGACGAACCAAGAAGTTTAATGAGAAACATGACCAGTATTTTCACATCCACTGAGAAGTAAACGAATAGAACTACATCCAAAGAAAAGACACAAAAAGCGATAAGCCTGACACACGTATATTAAATCATTATGTATTGATTTGTAGTTTTTATTTGTTACCCCTTTATTTCTCTGTCTGAATTTGGAAATGAGAAATTGTTGAATAAGTTCCGAATCACTATGAATATTTTATGAACTTAAAGAAACAACAACCCGACCAAAGAGCAGACAACAGCCGAAGGCCACCAATGGGTCTCCAACGCAGCGAGAAAATCCCGCACCCGGAGGTGGTCCTCGGCTGGCCCCTAAATAAAATTGTGTACTAGTTCAGTGAAAATGGACGTCATTTGTTTATTTAAATGGTAGTTGCGGAGCAATTTTGTTCAGAAATTTAGCTCACTTTTATATTGGACAGTGGAAGTGGAATTCTATCGTGTTTTTTCGAAAACAAAATCTAGCAAGCAAGCCAAAAACACGCAAAACAAACCAGCATCGCGTTGTTGTTCTTAATTCAGGAGAGGTACTCACTTCAAACCAGGCCGAGGAACACTTCGAAGTACTGGTAGACCAAACTTGTCACGCTTGTACATTGTAAATTGTAAAGTGGACAAACGTCAGTGAACCTCTTATTCTATTCTTAAACTTTGAATTGTTTAAGTTTCATTTGAAACTAAGTCATTATCTGTTATTAAAATAAGATTTCCTCTCAGTTTATCGGCTTAATCATCTTTTTGATTGTTTATATTATAATTAGATTGAATTACACATATTTTATTGTGACCCAATTTTAAATTCAACGAAGGACACACCGTTTATATGGAACGCCACAGCTGTCTTATGTGGAACTCTGATATAACTTTATGTTGTTTTATTATTACTTGATGATATTTTGTCTTTACTTAATATGGTTTTGACATTACGTAATGATGTTTTAATATAACTCAATATGGAATAGTCATTACTTAATGATATTTCGATATTACACGATATGGTTTCGTATTGACTTGATATAGTTTTGTCATTACTCAATATGGTTTTGTCATTACTCGATGTGGTTTCACCATTATTTAATGTGGTTGTGTCATTAGTCAATGTGGTTTTAACATTACTTGATGTGAATGTGACTTAACGTTATGTAGTTGTTTCATTACATGATGTGGTTTTGTTATTTCGTAATGATGATTTGCCTATTCTTTATATGGTTTTAACATTACGCAATGATGTTTCAAAATTTGACGATTTTACACTGCATGATGTGTTTGTTTCATTATTTGATGTGATCCTGTCATTCTTTGATGTGGTTATCCCATTACTTGATGAGGTAAAACCACGTGACCAAATCGGAAAAAATATGTTCTATTTTTAAACAGATTTCAATATATCGTTTGTTTAATGTGCTTTGGATGGGTATCGCTATCCATTGAGTTAAAGTTCAAATTAAAGTTCGAGTAGTTGTTCAGAGTTATTTGGTATGAAAAGGGAACGGCAGATAATAATAAGAAAAAGTATTAAAAGTTTATAGTATTTCGGACATAATTGGGATATCCCCAAATCACTTGGTCCTGTTGTTTTTATCCTAAGTTCTCAAACGGAAGCAGTATTTTGTAATAAATTTGTAAAATATTCCACGGAACCCTGTGTCTCGCCTGATATTGCTGCTGTAAGTGTAAAAGCGTCATGTTCATCGGCTGTACATTTATCTATACATTTATCGGTAAAAAAAAAAAAAAACGTTTTTCTGTAGATGCTTTTCTTGAAATTGAGGAATAACTCCTATACAAGTTTTAAAACACTTCATGGAGGTTTACAAATTTATCATGTCAAAACAGTTTACATGTAATTCGGTTTTATTTAACTAAAACAAAACTGTATGGTTTTCAACAATGAGCAAAACCCATACCCCATAGTAAGCTACAAAGGTCCCGAAATGAAAATGTAAAAACTAGAGACCTAACGATCTATAGATAGATAGATAGATAGATACTTTATTCTCTAAAACTAAATACAAGTTTACAGAGAAACATACAATATAAATACAGATACAATAGTCGAGGTAAACAAATCCAGTATGATGTTCTAAAAGTAATATACATGGCATACATGTTTAGTAACATGTAAAATGAAAGGTTAAACTCAATAGAAATAAAAAATGGAGATGGAGACGCCGACGCCACTATCGACGACGAAATATAGGTTTGTTGTGTCTCACTGCCGCTACATTGATGTCGCAGGCTCGACACAAATCAAAAGACTTGAACTTTATTGTTAACAAATGAAACACTTCAAATCAACTCACACTAAAGTTACAGGAAACGGGGAGGGGCTCGGACTAAGCGACAAAGCATCAATACTATAAAACAAGAATTCTCCGATTTTTTTAGCGTAAATGATCATTTGAACTTATACGAATATCAATCTTTTATTTGTAATCAATTGAATTCCTGATCTACCTCGCACTAATTGAAAAATAAACTTTTGGAATATCTGTTTCATATGTGACGACGGACATGTTCCAGTGGTCGTAACCATAAAACCGTCATCTTTTCCTTGAATGTAAACTACCAAATAAAACCAAATCACTGGGTTTGTACTTTCTCGAATAACACGACGGGTGCCTTTCTGGAGCATCCGAGATCACCCTATGGATTATATTACCCAGTCATACCGATCTATTGAAACAGCCAAATGAAACTGTTTTGTATGCCACCGCAACTGAAAGTTGGGCATATTGTTTACCCTGTCCGTCCGTCCGTCCGTCCATCTGTCCGTCCCATTATGGGTATATAGTTATTCCGCATAACTCCTCCTACAGTTTGAATCCTAGGAAGTTTTCTTTACTGTCTGTTTGTACATATATTGAAGGTGTGCATGTGGTCAGGGTTTTATTTTATTATCTTTTGCTCTTTTGGGAGATACATGAACATTTTTGTCATTTTGGGGTATAAGCGGTTAAATGAGTTGAGTGCGGGGCATCACTTTGTCTAGTTTACATTTTTCTCGTGTTGTGCTCTTACACAACTGTAACAGTCCGATGTAAGGTTAGGATTTAGCGCTCACATACATGTTAAACTCCGCCACGTGCACTTTCTTTATGTACCTGCCCCAAGTCAGGATCATGAAGTTCAATTGTTGTCGTTGTATAAATGTGTGTCATTTCTTTTTGTAGATTGTTTATTTATAAATAAGACCGTTTGTTTTTCGTTTGAATTTTTCACATGTTGCATGGTGGCCTTTTGTAGCTGACTATACGGTGTGTTGAAGGCTGTACGGTTGCCTATATATGATTTCTTACATCCACTGCATTTAAACTCTGATGGATAGTTGTCTCATTGTCAATCACACCACATCTAACTTTATTTCAACTTCTATGTTGCGTTTTGTATACTGTAACATTGTTTATCTTTTGTACGCATACCCCGGAGCCCTCTTTTCGGAAGCCCGAGCAAAAGTCCTTGTTCCGCGATAGAAAATTTAATTACGAATTCATATAAGATAGCTCAATTTCAACTCAAAATCTTAATTAATCTAAATGAGACTTAAATTCGAATCTTACTCAAACTCTACCTTAAAAAATGACTCAAATTTAATGTTGTAACTAGAACTCTACCTCAGTTAAATGTGACTCAAACTCGATGTCCAACTCGAAACTCAATGCTAACTAAAACTTTAATTCTAATAATGACTTGAATTCGAAATCGAAGACTAACTCAAAGTTTAACTCAAACAGTAACCCAAACATTAATTTGAACTCTAATTCGATGGATGGCCACACTCATCCAAGGCACATACAACATGGAAATCTATCTAAAAATAGAACAGGTTTTCCCGAATTGGTCACGTGATTTTACCTCATCAATGGGATAACCACATCAAAGAATGACAGGACCACATCAAATAATGGAACAAACACATCATGTAGTGTAAAATCGTCAAATTTTGAAACATCATACTATTGTTAAAACCATATAAAGAATAGGCAAATCATCATTACAAAATAACAAAACCACATCATGTAATGAAACAACTACATAACGTTAAGTCACATTCACATCAAGTAATGTTAAAACCACATTGACTAATGACACAACCACATTAAATAATGATGAAACCACATCGAGTTATGACAAAACCATATTGAGTGATGACAAAACTATATCAAGTCAATACGAAACCATATCGTGTAATATCGATATATCATTAAGTAATGACTATTCCATATTGAGTTATATCAAAACATCATTACGTAATGTCAAAACCATATTAAGTAAAGACAAAATATCATCAAGTAATAATAAAACAACATGAAGTAATATCGGAGTTCCACATAAGACAGCTGTGGCGTTCCATATTATGATTTATAAATCAAAATTATTTTATGATGTTTTATTACAAATTGTTAATCATCATTATCTTCTATTCTAAACAAAAATTATTACATCATTATTGATGAAAAATTGGCGAAAACGACAGATAATTGTGCATGAAACAACCGATTAAAAGTGCTGAACATTGAAAAACGGAAGAAAATCAGATATTTAAAAAAAAGGTGCAATTTTATCTAAATGTATTGGTACTATCCACATTATAACAGTAACGATCAATGACTTTAGATACATGCATTATAAAGATAAAAAGAATGTTTGATCAAGCCACATTGTTTACCCTTTTAAGTACAAAACTGACATTGATATTATTCCGACATCCACAAGTCTTTCAGATTTTAAAATGTTTGTGACGTCTTGGTAACATCAAACAAATGACAATGTTTGCATTAAAGTTACAAGTCTACTAGTATATCACCATATTAATTTATTAATAAAATTAGAAGTCACATGATTTTGAAAGGGTTGGACATTTGACTTATCATTCATCTGCCATTTCTTGTGGAGGTCGGTATTACAGTACTCTTTCACGGCTAAATTGATAACTGCACTTTTTGACCGTAATAAAATCGCGGGAATATCAAAGATTGCAAGAAAATGGCAGTTTCTATTAGCAGTACTACACACAATTTGACAAATTACAAGAAAAAACTAAGTAAACAATAATTGTCCAACAAAATATCTATGTAAATAGAACTGACACTATGAATCTTCTGCAAAAGAATGGCGAAGGATACCAAAGGGACATTCAAACTCACAAGTCAAAAATAAACTGACAACGCCATGACTAAAAAGAAAAAGACAAACAAAGAACATACACTGACAACGCCAGTATGTATTTAATATCAATTAATATTTCTTAGAAAATAAAGAGATTATAAACTTTGACGCTATTTTGACTGATAAAGTCTTCCTTCGAAAGTTTAACTTGGCTAGACAGAGCATCCTCGTCTACTAACACATGATACGTGCATGACATGGCAGTAAGGAACAGATTAATTTGAACAATGAGTGAGTGTAAAACAAAATGTTATTACGTGGTCAGTGTTTCAAAACACTTGGTTAAAAGATCAATTTCTTTATCAAGGAAAATCAAAATTTGGTCTCCAACTCACCGAAAGAAATCAATTTATCAAGGATTACACATGAACATATTGGTGAAGGGATCACCTCTTTATGTCTCGTCTGATATTGTACTCACTTACTTATCCGACAAACAGTCAGTTTTATTTTGAGAGAAGAAGGTAAGTAGCTTGTAAAAGCAGACACCTCTGTTCAATTGAACTATGTTTATCAATTTATTTATTTCCGATGATTATTTTGGCTGCGTACAAAGAATTTAGAAGAAATACGTATGTTATTATTTCTGTGCGTACAAAACACGTTTCTGGTAAAACTTTGATCAAGTACAATGTATGCTCGGGTCAAAAAAATTGGAAAGCCAAAAAATGTGTATGTGAAAAAAAAAAAAAAAAAAAAAATTCAAGCACAGAACCCAAAAGGGTCTCAACAGAACAGTAAAAACGTCTCAGGTCAACGATTGACATTTCTATTGATTTTGTCTTGCTATATTTCAGTGCTGAACCTGTTTTATCCGGCCTTAAAGATTACAGAGCTAATTTGAATCAGAAAGGAGAAATTAAGTACAACTTTCCATCTCTCATCACCAGTGTTTGTGCTTTAGATATCCGATACTTTCCATTTGATTTTCAAGTTTGTTCGTTAACGCTTGGTTCATGGGCTTATAATGGCTGGGACATCAACGTTACTCATTCATCTGACAAAATAGAACTACAATCGTATATAGAAAATAGTGAATGGCGTCTTCGAGATGCGTTCATTACTCGCGTCGAGCCACTTTACGACGGAGTTCCTTACCCGACTGTGAAGTTCCATTTAAAACTAAAGCGGAAACCCTTATTTTATATAGTCAATGTAGTTTTCCCTTGCTTGTTGATTACCTTTGTAGCAGTATTAGGTTTTCTGCTGCCACCAGATTCCGGAGAGAAAATCAGTTTACAAGTGACTGTGCTATTGTCTCTTGCTGTCTTCCAGTTAGTAATACTAGATATGATCCCGGCATCCGGCGATTCATTTCCCTTCATAAGTGAGTAAATCAGCAATAACATTTATTTTTTATGTATAACGATTTGATAAGTCCAAGTTTTCTAAACTAAATATATAACGTATCTTTTCAGCTTTTGAGGCATGTGTTGCAATCAGTCTCAGTAATGCTTCATAATCAATAGTCGAGGTTTGAAAATTCTGACCAGATGATTTGTAATTGCCAATTGCGTATCATTTTTGAAATTACTAGAATTAAGTAGCATCAAATATTATTGACTCAGCAAAACATTTCTTTGAAGTTGGGATTAAATTATTTAAAATACTAACATCAAATTTAGAACATAAAGTTTTTTTCTTCACATCCACTTATTAATGAAGTCCATTTGCAGAATGACATCCTCTAAGGAAACACAGTTACAATCTAACAACTTGGCTTTGACTATCAGAATTTTCAAAATTTTAAAATAGTTTCCTAATTTATTATTCTTGTAAAGTATGGTCTACAATTGAGAAGCTAAGACTAAACTTAGGGAGTCTTTCAATGACCGCTAGGATACAATTCCTGTATGAATAACGCTTTTTGTAGTTGACCTACAATGTTAGAGATAATTAAAAAGTCAATTGTTCATGAACAATTGAAAGGTCTTTCCTTTTTATTTTATTGATAGCCTTCTTAGTTCAAAATATATGGTTGTTAAGGACTTTTATGTTCATAATAAGTGGTTGTTAAGGACAAAAATCATTCCTAAGGATAAAAATCATTCCTAAGGATAAAAATATTACTTCCAGTATTAAAAAGGTCATATGTACTATTCATAGTCTTTCAAGTTAAAAAAAATAAGTGATTGCTAAGGACTTATATGTCGTTGCTAGGGACAAAAATGTTATTCCCAGTGTTAAAAGTTCCATATTTATATTATTCATAGCCTTCTTAGTTCAAAAATGTATGGTTGCTAAGGTGTTTTATGGCGTTGCTAGGGACCTTGACCTCTGATATTGACCTAATTTTATAGATCTTATTATGCTGAACATTTTTGCAATTCAAAGTTTCTTTCTATCTCTAACCTCTTTTGAGTTATAAGCAAAAAATCATCATTTCGGACCCGAAAAACAGTTTTGGTGCCCTAGGTCCATAATAGTTGGTCAAATAATTTTAAACTCAACATAACAAATGTAGATCCCACCAAGACACACATTTCCTCCGTTACATTTTATCAGCCATCTTTTACGGTTATTGAGTAAATCTGATAACAAGCTAAGGTCAAAATCTAGGTCATGACCTTGACCTTTGACCTTAGGTTAATTTTCATGGTCACGTAAATTGATGATCATTGGTGAAGATCCTAGGTGGCTGCAACTTACGGTTTCTGAGTTTTAGTGGCCAACCGACATTGGTTAATTTTCAAAGGGGCATAACCCTACCAATGAGTCATTGCATCTTTTCGATTCAAATATAACGAGGAACCGGGGTCTGCTCCTGAACAAATTCCACCCTTCGTTTTTTTCTACCTATTATGGTTATGGAGTTAGAATGATAACAAGGTCTTCGGTGTTAGGGGAGATAATCGCTATAAAGGAAATGTTACGCGATCGCAACTTAAAATAAGCATGTGATGTATCGCCAAGAAGATTGGAATTCTAACTGTCTACTAAAATATCAATCCACCTAACTAAACAAGTATGTTGACAATAAAAAAATCCAGCATTTTGATGATAAAAAACGTGCGAATTTTTATGTAACATGAACGAAACATAAATATCAACATGGAGCTCTTATTTCTAATGCATTTTGCTATTATAAGATATCAAAACCGGTTTTTTACATGAGTAGGATATTATAGTATATCATTTATTGCTACATGTAGCTCTCCCGTATCAATTAAGTTCACCAAAGCTTTCAGTGGCTTCGTGTTGCTCAATCTTCTGTGTATTGATGTAAGAATTGTTTGTTGTTTAGCCTAAATATTATTAATCCTTCCTCGACGTTGTTTTTGATTGGCCAATTTGTGTAAAACGTAAGTCAGATCATTCATCTAGACCCACATAAAAATGATGAATGAAAACTGTGTAGTACGTCATTAAAACAATGTTGGATTGTTCTGTTTAACAATGTTTGTATTTGAGATCCTCATTACAATGGGAGATTTGACGACTATGCGGTTACTTTCACTTGGGAAATAAAGGCTTTTCTGTCAATATTTAATATGCACTCTAAACCTTTTCCTTAATTGCAATGCAAATGCATCTTACACAAATGTCAATACCAAAAGTTCATTTTCACACATTCAGCAGTACCATAGTTATTTTTTGTTTTATCCTGATTACTTTGTTTGTCGATATTTAGATAGTAAGTTAATGCTGGTGGCGATTTATATCTAGGCATCAGTAGATTATGTTCGGATCACGTATTAATGTGTATGAATAACTTGTTTGAACTGTACAAATGAACAATATTAAACAGGAATAATGGTACATTACAGTTCTACTTAATGTTGTATTTTAGGTCTGTATTTTACATTTTCAATGATGATTGTTGCCATTTCCTGTTTATTGACGGTAGTTGTACTGAGAGTACATTTTAAAGGCAAATATGGCGTGCATCTAAGTGAGCGCATTAGAAAATATTTCCTTATACCACTGACGAGGCTGACTTTCATTGACCTTGGGAAGTATTCCTTGCATCCAACAAATGAAATCGTAAGTTGATACTTAACTATGTAGTATTGTTTTCAGGTGGTAACTACAAGCCATCTTTAGTGAATAAACAAGTAGCCAACATAATAAGTTCCATATTTGTTGATGATTCCCTATATTCGTATTGTGTGTTGTACATGGCAAACCTGCACATACAATACACGTTACTAAACATGAAGAAATAAGCTTAGAACAAGTTCAATACAGTGTAAGCATTTCTTACGAAAATCTGAATGTTTTCGACATGCTGGGCATTTGTCAATGAAACAGAAACAAACTGCCAAAAGACCTTAAGAGGGCAACACAAAGTCTTCAACAGTAAAATTCAATACAACAGTTTAAAATAAATATTTGTAAAACAGATGGTGATATTTTAGACGCTGTCATTCAGTATTTCAAAGCTTTTAACCTATGTCTTCAACGTATGACATTACCGTTATATTTAGTATATATATATATATATATATATATATATTTTTTTTTATTTGTTGAAAATTATTAGTGTTTTGAAAATCAATTATCATCAACAAATATAAAAAATATATAAATATTAAATATAACGATAATAACTTTATGATTAAATAGTACGAGACGTGTTTCTTGCAGGGAATCATGTACATGTTTGTATGATAGCTACGTGGATGTCATCTCGTACTAGTTAAAAATAAGTATCATGTCTTTATCAGTAAATGAACCAATTGGCCTATTTAACTCTATATCTACATAAGTCAATTTCTCTATGATGATTAGTCCATTACTTCTACAGTGTTTAAAGTACCTACTCAATGGAATAAGCCGTCAACAAAGTGGTAGACGTTAATCACAGGAGACGAAAGTTTTGTGTGACGAATGTCAAACTTGGTGCAATGCAGGGTATTCATTACATTGTGTAAATGAAATCAACACTATATATATTTTCTGGATAGTGTTTTGTGGACTGTTGCGTGTCTTTTCCTAACTTTCTATGAAGTGTTTTGTGGACTGTTGCGTGTCTTTTCCTAACTTTCTATGAAGTGTTTTGTGGACTGTTGCGTGTCTTTTCCTAACTTTCTATGAAGTGTTTTGTGGACTGTTGCTTGTTTTTCCTATATTTTCTGGATAGTGTTTTGTGGACTGTTGCTTGTCTTTTCCTAACTTTCTATGCAGTGTTTTGTGGACTGTTGCGTGTCTTTTCCTATATTTTCTGGATAGTGTTTTTGTGGACTATTGCTAGTCTTTTCCTAACTTTCTTTGTAGTGTTTTGTAGACTGTTGCTTTTATTGTCCTAACTTTCTGTGTAATGTTTGTAGACTGTTGCTTGTATCTTTCTAACTTTCTGTGTAGTGTTTTGTAGACTGTTGTTAATCTTTTCCTTATTTTCTTTGTAGTGTTTTGTAGACTGTTGTTAATCTTTTCCTTATTTTCTTTGTAGTGTTTTGTAGACTGTTGCGTGTTTTTTCCTATCTTTCTGGATAGTGTTTAAGTGGACTGTTGCTAGTGTTTTCATATCTTTCTTAGAAGTGTTTTGTAGACTGTTGGCTGTATCTTCCTAACTCTCTGTGAAATGTTTTGTGGACTATTGCATTTCTTATCTATACTATCAGGATAGTGTTTTATTGGACTGTTCCTTGTTTTTTTCCTTTTTTTTCTGTGTAGTGTTTTGTAGACTGTTGCTTCTGTCTTTCTAATTTTCTGTTTAGTGTTTTGTAGACTGTTGCTTTTCTTTTCAATACTTTCTAGATAGTTTTTAGTGGTTTTTTTCCTATCTTTCTGTGTAGTTTTTTGTAGATTTACTTGCATTTTCCATCTTTTCTGGATAGTGTTTTGTAGACTGTTGCTTGTCTTTTCTTGTCTTTTCTGTATAGTGTTTTTTGGACTGTTACTTGTCTTTTCTGTGGGCTATGAAACTTTTGTCCTTCGATTTCTATTTGGTTTTCTTAATGGTATTATCACACTCACGTTTTTTATCTTGTCGGTTAAAAAATAATAACATGGTCTTATTGAAGTATTGTCAGTTGAAATATCAATCCTTCAAACTATAAAATGTGTTTGATTTTGATGTATTTGTTATTGTTTTTATTGTAAATCTTGTAACAAAGAATGAATTTTCTTCATCTTCTAAAGGAAACTAGTTTCTTCTATTACTATTTTTATAGAATACCCACTATGTCATTGGGAGTAAGCAGTCTTTCAGTTTATAAATAGAACGGTAGTTAAGAGTGTCTACATTTAATTTTGGATGCACAAAGTATTGTAGTCGATGTTTGTTACGTACTCCCGAGTTCAAAACTTTGAAAACAGTTAACACACAAAAAAAAAAAAAAAAAAAAATACCCAATATATATGTCATTAAATATTTGTAATTATCTATAGGATAATATCTACAACACTGAAATAGATTTATGTTGAAGTATGAAAAATATAAGTTTTAAATATTTATAATAATGAGATTATTCAGGTACGAATAAATACATCTGTTCTTTAATAGGCCGTCTTTAAACAGTGAAACAATGTTATATTATTCTAGGATGCCAAAGATTATGACAAGGACCAACTGTATCAGGAACGTCATAACTCCGTCAGCTCAGACGTACAAAAGACAGAAGATTATAGTTTGTATAAAGATAAACAAGTTCTGAGTTATCTTGAGAGCATATTGAGCAACATAAAAAGAATAAATGAATTTGTTAATGGTAGTTATGACCAACATGAAGTTGAGAAATGGTGGAATGTTTTCTCGATGGCGTTTGATAGACTCTTCTTAGTCATTTACTTGTTGTGTACTATTGCAGTGGCTTTAATTCTTACAGCACCCTCAATGCATCAAGAAAATTGAATCTCAGAACCATTTTTAAATATTATAAGGTACAGATATACATGTACAAAATGTGCACTGGTCAGAATCTTCTACGATTTACTTTTTGTATTAAAAAAAAATTACTTTATGTATATTTTTGTTGTTTGTAGTTGAATGTGAATGTTGATTGGTTACTTTATGATGACTTAAACTGTCGGCTTTAAAGATATGTAATTCTACTTTAATTTAGTATGCAACTGCTTCAAGCAACGTTGACTTTGTCTTTATATGATTGTGTCTATTCTTTCCCTTTTGTTTTGAAGCAGTAAGTTTCCAAACTTTGTTTTGAGCATACAGAACATTATGGAGAATCCCCCCTTTACACACACACACAAACACACAAAGCAAAAGACCGAAACATATATAGAATCCACCACTGCAACAAGTGTGTTACGATATTTCTACACTCGAGACTGTTAAATTTTAATATTTAAAGCGCGAGTCTTGCCGTTCTTTTTAATTAATTGAAATTTAACTGTTGAGAGTGAAGAAATATCTTAATACACGAGTTATAGTGGTGGAATCTGTTTCTCTAATGATTTTTATCCTTCCTTTTCAAAGATTTGCAGAAAGTTGTGCTCTTTATATGTGACGTCATCAGGCATGGTCGCATTTTTTCATGACGTCACAATAGGAAATTCAGAAGAAACCAAGAAAATTTGACGTCATAATTAAATTTCGACCAATCATTTGCCGAGAACAGATATTTCACTAGTGAGGAGAACAAATGTTTTTAATCGGTTGGGAAATGTGAAAAAAGTAAAAAAATTAGAGAAATATGGATTAACATTAGAAAATTGATCTTTTATTATTAAAATGATAATTTGTTATAGAAACTCAATTAAATGCTGTTTTAAAATTAAATACGAAATGAGAGAAAGGTCCTCCATATTTTGTATAATTTTGCAGAAGCGCTTTATACTTAAAATGTTCGTATGGTCAATGCTTTACAACCATATAAAATTACATAAAGAAGCATTCAGTTCCTTTAATTAACATTTTTATGCTCAACCATGTAATTACGAGTTGAATCAAGCCTTTCGTTTTTTTTTTATCTTTGACATGATTTTTTAACGTTGACACGGAGGGCAAGTGCAGTCATAGATTGTATACGGAAGTAAAATAAAATTTTTGGAATTCCTAGGCCAATGAAAATTAATGAAGTTTGAGCTTTTTAAAAAGCTGTGGACTGCTTCGCTCTATCCTAATTTAAGGTAATACGTCTGCATGTGGTTGTTGATTTAGTATTGGAAATGTGGTATTTTTAGATATTGATTGATATAAAATGGATGTCTTAGACTTGGAATATCAATTTTTTGTATATATATTAAGATGAACTTTCTAAAATTTTAAACTGGTTGTTCAGTGTTGTACGTTATACACCCATGCTTTAAAAAAAATCGATTTACTTGTTGAAATTTAAAACATTTACCAAACACGACTCTCGAGATGTGTCTCTCTGGAGGTGTGCCCAGATTGGCAGAAGCTATAAAATACAGATAATGAATTTTTGTAAACATTGTATAGGAACATTGTTTAGCTAAACAAATCGTGCATATTACAGATTAACAAAGCAAATAAACAGGTGTTAAAAATTGATATTTCAATATTGAATTTCAGTGTGCAATATTCCCATAATGGAACGAACATGAATTAATAACACTTAAACGGAACTGGAAAAAAACACATAGTTAATTTTTCCGGCATTTGATGTTTTATCCTGAGACGAGAAAAGTCCGTAATTCTTCATCTCATTTAAGCCAATAGCTGTTGCTGTATATCAGCCGAATCATAAAGTAACCAATCAGAATCTTTATGTGATAAAAGAACGACGAAAGATACCAGAGGGACAGTCAAACTCATAGATCGAAAACAAACTGACAACGCCATGATAAGTAATTATTTCAAGATGGCGTGTATATCGACTGAAACTAATAGCTCCGCACCGTGATAGCAATTGATTGCTAAGCAATGAAACTTCTATGAAAAGTAACTATTAAATGCTAAAGGAAGAAAGACGTGAATGTTAGGCTCCAAACTAATTTTTATAAATTAGCTATAAACATTTTCAATCAGATTTGACGAAAAGAACCAGTAAATGTCAGAACAATGTTCATACTGTTAGAGTTTTAACTCCTTGACCTAATTGTGTGTCGTCATTAAGTGCATGCTCGGTTAGGAAAATCCTTTAGCGTGAGTTTAACACAATGTTCACTGTGGTATGACATTGGTTTTGTCGTCTTTTCCCCACCTTTCAAATGAACACTTAAACAGGGGATAAGGTAATGTGGCCCTTTTGATAATACAAAAGTGGCAACATTTTTCAATCATTTTAAAAACATGTATATATTATAGATGAATGAATAGGGTAATTTAGTAAGACGGCTAAACGTGCAAATAAAACAAAGTTGTGATGTAAATGTGACGTCATAAACATAAGTAATATATTTGGCCAAATGTATAAAAACAAGGAAATGAGGTAAGACTGCCAACGAGACAACTATCCATTGAAGACCCAAGACAAGGATGCAATAAACTACGAGACAACTATCCATTGAAGATCACAAGACAAGGATGCAATAAACTACGAGATAACTATTCATTGAAGACCACAAGACAAGGATGCAATAAACTACGAGACAACTATCCATTGAAGACCACAAGACAAGGATACAATAAACTACGAGTCAACTATCCATTGAAGACCACAAGACAAGGATGCAATAAACTACGAGTCAACTATCCATTGAAGACCACAAGACAAGGATGCAATAAACTACGAGACAACTATCCATTGAAGACCACAAGACAAGAATGCAATAAACTACTAGACAACTATCCATTGAAGACCACAAGACAAGGATGCAATAAACTACGAGACAACTATCCATTGAAGATCACAAGACAAGGATGCAATAAACTACGAGTCAACTATTTATTGAAGACCACAAGACAAGGATGCAATAAACTACGAGTCAACTAACAATGAGCAAAACTCATACTATATAGTATACTATAAAAGGCTACGGGTTGACAAAATGTGAAACAATTAAAAAGGGGGAAAACCAAATTACTGATTTATACTAAATGCAGATAATTATTTCATAACTTTGTGCGTCCGAAGCGCTTTTCTGGATTTACCTTCAATCGGAATGTTCAAAGCTAAAAATTTTAAAGACAGGGATATGTAAAAATTTGATTAGTTAAATGAACAAAAAGAACCCAAACAAAAAAGCGAAAACTATCTTACAAATGCACAAATTTTCCCTAAGGAAGTTGGAACCTTAGTTTCGTGATAAAATTGGGAATATTCTTAAATCAACAGAAAATTAAAGAAACATATATTATAAATCATCTCATTGGCAACACATTGACTACTGGTCTGAATCTTTATACACCCAGTGCTAGAAAATGAAAATAACAATTTATGAATTGGTGCGTTTAAAGCTCTTTTTGGGAGTTACCTTTATCAGAAACGCCAAAAACTAAAAAAAAAAAAAAAAATGGAAACTGGGAAGTATAAATACTTGCGGAGATATTTTATCAAAATGGCCCTAAACAGAATAGGTAGTCTTGTCGTTGACCAAACACACATACCAAGGGGACAATCAAAAACTATAAGTTAAGGAAAAACAGACAATACCATGGCAAAATAGGAAAAAAAGACTGAACAACAACAACAGTTTACGAAACACTTAACGGAAAACTAAAGACTGCGCAATACGAACCCGACCTAAAAAAGTTATATAATCTCACGTGCGTCGGAAGGGTTAATAGATCATGCTTTACTAATGACACATATGTGCGCACCCGAGAAACAACTTTATATTTGGTGAGATCATGTCAATGTCATTACAGGTAAAATAAAGCTTCTCTTAAATCATTTTGTTGTTTCTAGACTGCGCATGATGTTTCTACAATGAATAATTTCTGCAGTTTTCTCCGTTTTCATACAAACTATGTATATTATGACGTTATCGTGACGTCATAACATCAAACATCGTGTGTAATTCATTTATATTTCTTGATTTTATGCATTTCCAAATATTATGTGCGATTTTGAAATTATTATTAAATAACAGAGGTATAATTATAACCTTTATCAATAAGTCTATCAAGCCAAAAAAGAAAGATTTTAAGGACATTTTCTTAATTTGTTAGCTATATAAATCATATGACCGCAATAATATGAGTGTAAAATACCATTTTCATCAACCAAATTTATACAGGATGAATCTTGCTTTTACAATAAATATCTATGTTTGTGATAAACTTTAGACCACCTGATGATTTCTACATCCTTGATGTAAAAACATTTCAGCAACAGAATTGTACGTCTGTTAAAATCTAAGATGTCACTCCAAACGCGCGAATATGAAACAAGCATAGTAGTGAACACTGCGGAAGACGGAGGTTACAGGAGGTCACCATAAAAGAAAGAAAAAGATATAAATTCTGATATGAACATTACCATGATAAATTATAATATTAAGGTATAGGAAAGTACAACGATCAACAGTGATGTTGGATTAGCAATTTTGAGGAAGATAATTGTTTTTGTATATTTAGACATTACATCGATATATTCGTTATTGAATAGGAAGCAGAGAGCAAACAAAAGGAGGGATAAAGAGTCATTTTGTGAACCGACAAATTGCAAAAATAATAATTGTCTTCCATTCTTTCAAAACTATGTTACTTTGTTGATAGACAAATAGGATGATATTAAATCTCATAAAAATTTCGAGGATTATAATTTGTAATGCCAGACGCGTGTTTCGTCTACATGAGACGCATCAGTGGCGCTCAAATCAAAACAGTTGGAAGGTCAAATCAAATACGAAGATGATGAGCATTAAAAACCGAAAATTTCGAATCTTTGTGCCATATACGGCTAACGCAATCTATGCCTGGAGTAGAAAAACCTTTGTGTTATGAATAATTCAACATTTTGTAAACAGTAAATTTACAGAAAATTTATAATCCAGCCATTTACATTGAAAGTGATCCAGAAATGTCAACTGTGATGTCAATTTGATGCAATTAGCATGTCAAACTTGAAACATTTGATGATATTGTCCATTTAAGTAATTTTTTTGTTCTAGGTTCCTATTCTTAAAATAGATTTACGAGGTTTGAACATCGGTAAGTGTACTATTGCAGATTATTAGCACTGTTTGGAAGAGTTATGTTTACCTCACTTTCTACTGAAAGCCCTGCTTCTTTAAAATAATTAAATGGAGATTTATTTAGTTGAATAAATTATTAATTGATTATTGGTGTGTAATGCCGAAGCATCACCAGGTGATATAATACATAAAATGTATCATGTAACGTGAACATGAAATTGAAAGGTTTGAATAGGAAACTAAAAAACATGAAACTGAAAAAGTTTTAATAGGAAAGAAAATGGGACAAATTGTGACTGTCACATGAAATATATTGAGAATTGGTTAGGTTCGGAAACTTCAGCTAGCATCAATCACAAATTATCATACTCTTTAGGAATTGATACTGAAGGGTTATTTTTCCTGATAGGTGAAATTAATTCATTTAACACGTGTTATACACAACTTGGACGTCTCTTGTTCCATAGGAAAAACTGATTCTAATTTCTATTACCCATGGTCTCCTCTGGGAAGGGGATCATAAAAACGCAGATCATATCAGAGAGTCAAACACATTTTTTATATGTACCTTCTCATTGGCACTCATACCACATCTTCTTATATCTGTATATTTCAAACGGGTTTTGGCGAATGATGTTTTAATGTTATTTAAGCACTCATTTTACATCGCATTACAACTATTTTTTAAATTACGTAGATAATCAAACCATTAAGATTATGTCGTTTAATATTTGTCATACTGCATCTGCTTTTTTAAAGTTCTGGTTATTGCTATCCCAGATACATTTAAAGTGTATTCTTTTTTCTAGTTATTGGCAAAACAATTCAGGCGCTTTCAATTCTTTCCTCGTCAAACTTACAAAAGGTATAATCATCGCGTCTGGTTATTTTTTTAGGCTAACATCGATTCACTATTGCAACAAGACTAAATGTTTCCTGTGTTGTATTATACATTGAAAATCAGTACATATTTGTATATGGCATTTACAAAATATCGTGTCTTCCTGTAATTTTATAACGTTATTATATGAAATATTTTCTTACTAATAGAAACTTGTCGATTGTTGCAAGCTATATAAAAAGGGAAGAAGATCCCAAGGGGTAATCAAAAATAAGTGGAAGAAAGACAAAACACCATGGCTAACAGAAAATAGAACAACGGACGATAACAGTCCACACAAAAACTGCATAAAAACTTAAGTTTTCGCAACAAAAATCAATGCACCTAAAGCCTAGACTGGAGTCATCATTCTGCGCAACTAGTTGCACCTGCGGTATTTAAACTTGGAACAAAAGCCCTGTTCATTGATAATTTTCTATGTTTTCTATGTATTGTGAGCGATTTTGTCCCATGTACATTTACTCCATATCCTTTCATTTTCTATTGGTCCTTTTGCACGACGTAAATTTTAAGAACATATCACCGTTCGACTTTCAAAATTGACTACAACATATAACATCTAACGTTTAATTTTGTCAGTTTTTATGGACTTCCCCCTTTTTGAATATCTTGGAGTCCGGTAATTTTGTTATACCTTCATGTAAATGCCAAAAAGAAAAATACAGAGCATTATATATAGCGTAAAGATTATTAGTAATGAAAACATTTTCATTGAAATCTGTGAATTCTAGGAAAACACAGGCGTATTAAACTTAATAACAAATGAATACACCAAATGAGAAGATAACGGAATTCACTATCAAAGAAAATTAAAGGGACATTAGCGATACAAAAATGAGTTTAAAAATTCACGAAACAATGAATATTACTGCAACTCTGGATGAAATGTTTTAAAAATAAATAAAAGTCTTAAATGTTGACTGTACATAAAACCATTCAAAATTCACCTATTTGCAGTCACATTGTTTGTTTATCATGTTTCCTATGTTTCTAGGGTGTCCAAACTCGTCCCGACATTGATCAAACTGTTTAAAACGTATGTAAAGGAGCTTTTGAAGTATCTCTTCGACGTAAATAGATTACAACTGACATCTGAATAGTATTTGTCCAGTGCTATTCAATTACCGGATACATTGATTATCATTTGATAATGTCTATGTCTGTTAGTGTTCAAATGCATTAACCGTTCCATTAATTAAAAAAATCGCATCTGACATATTTAGAAAGATATCAATCTTTTGAAATGATTTTTAATTAGTATATCATAACTTCCCTCCTACAGTTGTTATGGATTTATGTAAACACTACCGTGTAGCTATGGCCATACTCCTTCATCAATACTATGCTAATTCAAACTAAAAATTTTTTTTGCGTAAGTTAAATTAAATCTTAATTAAGGATTTTAGATGATAATGGAAAAAAATGTATATGCAAATATTTAAGAATACTTCAAATGATTTTCAATTCCAACTGTGAATAAATGACATATATTTATTTGTTTACGGTCTATTTGTAGAAGAGAGGCGAAAGATACCAAAGGGACATTCAAAATCATAAGTCGAAAATAAATTGACAACGCCATGATAAAAAACGAAAATGACCAAAACACAAACAACAGTAACAAAACACAACATAGAAAACTAAAGACGAAGCAACACGAACTCCACCAAAACCCGGGTTGATCTCAGGTGCTCCGGAACTGTAAGCAGATCCTGTCCCACATGTGGCAAGTCGTGTTGCGCATGCAAGCACAAACCCGCGATAAGTCTAATTCGGTACGTCACATTCGAGAAAAACGGGACGGGATTGTAGTTACGATAATTGGAACATATCCGTCGTCATCTGTGAAACAGATATTCCATAACGTTAAACTTACTCTTGATGGCGTCCGTAAAATGTTCGAAGGGATAATTTCATATTCACCAATTGGAAACTCTTGGTTTCATAGCTTCATTGTGAGCAGCAACCATATACATGTACCAAACAAATTATGGTAGGAAATGAAAGCCCTGGAATATCATATGAACTTGGAGATGTATACACAATATGCAGGCGCTTCTGGAATGTTGCTACATAGAAATGGAAAGTTCTGGGAAGCTGAATTCGCCTCTTTTGTCGTAAAGAATTGTTCTCTATCGACCGTATTGTCAAGTTATGAGGCAGACTTAACTGTATCTGTAAAAGTGTATCCTTTATTTCAAATTCGATGGGATAGATTCGTTCAACATAGTCACCAAAATTTGATTTAGTTTGTGAGAGAACAATCAATATAGCGGAATGTGAAGTTAAATGATTATACTATCATAATGCTAGCTTCTTTTCATTCTTCCTAAGTTATATGTATATGTATCTAGAGAATAACCTGGTTCATTTTGTACATTGTTCAAAAACATATTAACGAAGTGGTTATGCTTGTTTGCTCATTATTATTCATATATTTAACCATAACATAGGAAAATCCAATCTACTTGTCTTTACACAAATGTTGCGATAGTATAAATCACTAGTAAAAAAAAGATTAAGACTTTATATCTGCAGATAAACTTATCTTAACACAGAATACACAGTTAGACAGGCAATACCGTCATATAAAGTTGATCTTTGCATTTTTAATGTTCATCTGGGCTACAACCGGTTTTAAACAAAATTGAAAAAAAAATAATCTCTACGAAGATTTGTTGATCAAGATTCAGAATTCCAAATTAAGTCGCATACTTTATAAGGTATTTTTTTTTTTCAAAGTACTATTACTAGTTCATAGATTTTGATCTGATATAGCCAATATGATCCCCCAACATCTTAAAAGACTGCAAAATGAATAACTGTAACGTTTGATTCATATCATTTTAATTGTCAAAACAACTTTATTACTTTTGGCTGCTTTCTGACGTCAATTAAATGTTTCATTAATAAACTCATCATAGCTACCAGGATTCAAATTTTGTAAGCCAGACGCACGTTTTGTTTATATAAGACTTATCAGTGACTCTCGAATAAAAAAAGTTAAAAAGGACAAATAAAGTTTAAAGTTGAAGAGAATTGAAGACCCAAAATTTCTAAAAGTTTTGCCAAATACAGCTAAGGCAATCTATTCTTGAGGTAGAAAAGCCTTAGTATTTTGTAAATTCAGTTTTGTAAACAATTAATTTTTAGTTATGACCATATCAAAGATTAATTATGTCAACACAGAAGTGCTGACTACTTGACTGGTGATACCCTCGGGGAGAAAAACTCCACCAGCAGTGGCTTCGACCTAGTTGTTGTAAATAAACTCATCATAGATACCACAATTGAAACTTTGTGTACGACATCATGGCGCTGCTTTATGATTTCAATTCGGGGTGATAGTACTTTTAGCTAACATAAGAGTCAATAGAGAGGACATCTTTGTATATTGAACTAATTTTAATTTATGTTGTTTGTTCACATTTACTCCACATCATTTCTGTGAAAGTATATACACATACTAACGTCGATAACAGCAATACGATAATTTGACGAAAATGTCTTCTCTTACGGCAAATTAGATCTTTCTTTGGTGGACCAAATATTCATTTTGGGTAGTTGACATGAAAAAGTAAAACACTATTCATCTACATCCTTCGGGGGATCCATTCGGCGCAGACATTTTTACAGAACTTTGCAATGTAATTTTTTTCACTGAACATCCGTTCAGTATTTTTGTGATTTTACTTTTTTCGTCCATCGTCCGTTTAAAGGACTTTAGCAATCTTTTAATGACTGTATATATTTAAAGGATATGAAAATGTATTGTAACACTAACTTTGACGGATATTTCTTGTATTCTGGTAGTACATGTACGATTTTTTTAAAGGTTGGATGCTATTGAATGACCCAACAAATACCATTCGGCTTTATATTTTACCCGGAATTAAAAAAAAAAAAAAAAAAAGGCCAAATAAATGAAAACTAAATATGACGTAGGGATTCCTTTTTATATTACTTACCAATAGTAATTGATATGCCTCAGATAGGTCAACAATTAGTTTGGCCAACAGGGAACATAGTTTCAGATTGAGCTTATCAAACACATTTGGTGGTGATCATACTACGTTGGAGCATATGGAATAAGGATTTATTTTTTAAAACAAATATTCCAATGACAAAAAATGTCCTAAAGTGCTATTTTGATCTTTGTAGAATAATCAATACGACTTTCCAAAGGAAATTTCGTTTACACTGAAGACATTTTGAGATGTAATCAACAAGAATGAAGGATGTGTGGCCAATGACAAAACAACCTAATATCAAACTCCTTGCAAATTGCTACTCCATTTGCTGAATATTTTTCTTCATAAATATTGGTAAATTTCGGGTCAGGCTTTTGTAATAACATGATAATATCTCCGTCATTGTCAATAATTAAACAAATTACTACAAAATACTGCATACTATATAGTTAGTAATTACGATAATTTAGGTATGCATGATCATTTATCAAAGTTGAAACTAAATAAATATTTTATAAACGGGTTTCATTATTGGAACTGGCTGATCCGTTTAACCACTACAACACTCCCATCCCTTTGTCACTGTAGGTGAGTTATGACAGGTAATTCGTACACATTCTTCCTTTCTTCGATGCAACAATCATAGAATAAAAGAAATATAGCCCAACAGTCGGAACTGTTCGCTGATCCAATACAAACGGTTTTGTAATATCATACTGAATACTAAAATAAAGTACAATAAGCATTAAGAGGGTTTGTTGAAAAAAAAACTTTATTCATAAGATTTCATTAATATGAAATCACCCTTTTCTTATATATGGGACATATATCTGTAAATCAATCAGTTATACTTTGAATTGATAACAAGTTCTGGTTGGTTATTATAGTTGATTAGTCGATTGTTGCTTGTTTAACGTCCAGTGGCCAATACTTTATGCATGTCAGGACGATTTAATTGTTGAATCAACGCGTAGGAATTGCAAATGTAAAATTCAATTTGGATTTGTTATTTAGGTATGTGTACTTTTCCATGAATTGCAATGATTTTGATTAAATTAATATCTAAAAAAATTTAGGTAGTACCAATGGCAAGTAAATAAATTTCAAAAGATACGAATGCATTATGTAATAAAGGTTATTTAATATTTCTAAAATGAATATGTTTTGAAGGTTTGGTTACATCTTGCACATAAAATGCATTAGATATTTCAATTATGAATCAATGGAGATGCTGGATATACGTTATTTAGACAGCAAACCAACACCACAACAAAATTATTCAAGGTCAACATACATACGGTCTTCAACCAAAGACGTGTGCCTATTATTCATATTGTACATATATTTCAGTAGACTTTATAGTGTATAGAAATAATATTTGTGACCGTCTCTCATGCGTTTTATGGGACAAAATAAAATCAAATCACATTAAATCTGTTTCAGAAATTAAAAATTTAAAAACGATGCTGTATATTGTTGAGGGAAAATTGTAAACTTAATTTACAGTCGCAAATCACGCTGATGGGACAATATATGGTCTAATTACTTTATCAATAACGGTTAACGGCTATAATACACCACAACATCAGTTTAAATATTTGATGACTAATCTGGTTGGTTCTGTAAAATTCTGAAATCGACATTTTATTGGTGTTTACATTAACATTAAGATAACAAGCGGTTTTGAATTATCCTGTATAAACAATTACAGAATAATAAAGAATCTGTCCATAATGTATTTTCGAAGTAATTATTAGTCTTTATTTTCAAGAAACGACCAAGATACAATATACATATGATGTGATAACAAAGCGTTTTCTTAGAGTTCTTCGAATTTTATAACGCATTTGTATTGATTGAACGTGTATGCAATAATCTTATAATTAATAAGTATATATATTATGTATACGGAATTAAATGGAATTTAATGGAGAGTAATCGATAGAATTATCCAGACTAAGAGGATTTGCACTTGACAGCCATTCAAAATATTTGTTGAGATTCATTTGTTAATTATTTACTTAATTAAACTGTTATCGCTATTCTTCAGCATTTGATTAAAATGAACACAGGAATGAAATCATTAATACTGTACTCCTTTTTATGTTTGACAAACGGTAAGTACTTTGTATTTTAATATATGCTTAACATGAATGAATGATTGTTGCAAAGCTAAAACAGTTCTATAGCATATAATTACAGTATATTATATTACATTTAATGCATATATAATAACAACCCTGAAACAATAAAGTGTTTAGAATCTGAAAAGTGATATATTATAATGTAATATATGTTTTTCTGCTCACTTATATTTATTGTCTTCACATATTCAAATACACATGTATATGTAATGCTGTACATGTAACACGTGCGCTAGAATAACAATATGAAGAGCATATTCCTTCATTCCCACATTTGGTTTCTTATATTTGCACATAATCAAGGGATATCTTACAGCTTTTCTTGAATAAATATAAATAATAATTTTGATTTTTATACAGTAACTGCTTATATCATATGTCATTGAAATATATCACTTAAGCATGATACCAAGAAATCGAATAATTATTTTAATCAGTAAATGGAAGGAAAAACTCCATAATACATAAATACTAACAAAGCTATTTTTGTTTGTGGTATTTACTTGCATTGTTCTTGCTATTTCGTATTATAAAACTGTATCATACACACAATATAACCTTGATTGAGTTCTTCTTCCATTAAAAACATTCAAATTGTAGGTTTAGGTATAAATTTTACATTTTGAAACAGGAAATCTTTCATCTATATTATTATATCATTCGTATTTATCTTTACAAGGCTGTTTACAAATCAAAATTATATACTTGAGGAAATAAAAGTAACATTTATGCACTTTATGGATTTCATGTTCTCGAATCGCCTTTTTGCACGTACCTTCATCAGAAACGCAAGAAGACAATTGTTTGGAAGCCAAGGATGCATAATAACCGAAACAGAAAAAAGGACCTAAAATCAAATCCATGAGTTCAACTTTGCAAAAGGAGTTGAAACCTTAGTTTCTTTATAATTTGTAAATTTATAAACGGACAATTTAGGAAATGTTTGTTTTAAATCATGTTCGTACCGAAGTACTGACTTCTGAACTGATGGTACTCTCGGGGACTGATAGTCCACCATCAGCGGCATCGACCCACACTTTAAACAACACTTTATACATTGTATGCGTCCAGCAAGTTTTCCGGTATTACCCTCATCAGGAAAGCCTAAAGCTTACTATTTGAAAGCAAAGGATGTATAAAAATCGAAACAGTTGAAGATCTTTACAACCAAAAGGACCTAAAATACAAGCCAAATCAATTTTTAAAAATCACTAACAAATTTTACTCTAAATCTGGTACAGTAAAATTGGTTCCGTTAATGTTATTGTCTAATCTGTAACTTTAAAATTGTATAATCATTATTGACGGCAGCGTTTACGGACCAAATTGATTGATTATTGCTTGCTTAACGTCCAGTGGTAATCATTTTATGCATATTCAGGACGAGAAACTATTAAAAATCAATACATTAGGTACAATGTAGGTTTTGCAAGGTTAGACGTCAGGGATCATCTACCCTTGACAGGGGCGAGAAATTTTTAATGCCACTGAAAAACAATAATGCTGGATAGGAACAGAAATTTTGTCAATTGCAACAGCTCACTTTTGGACTCTGAAAGAGTTGTTGCAAGGGTTTTTTTTATCGTACAGAGAGCGTTGCTCTCTCTCTACACAAGGCGTCTGATTTAACGTCCCTATTCTGACCTCAAGTGTGCGAACGTTTACATCCAGTACAGCCAAAAATGCCTCACTTTGGCAAGGGTTTTACTGTTGGTGGAAAGAAGATCAAGAAGGTGAACATACATAGCTAGCTATAAAACCAGATTTAATCCACCATTTTCTACATAAGGAAATGCCTGTACCAAGTCAGGAATATGACAGTTGTTTTCCATTCGTTTGATGTGATTGAGCTTTTGATTTTTTCATTCGATGAAGGAATTTCCGTTTTGAATTTTCTTAGAGTTCGGTATTTTTGTTATTTTACTTTTATACATTGTATTTCTGTGCCTTAGTCAACTAACATTGAATCACTAAGACTTTAATTGTGGGTTCATTTCATGTTAGTTTTTGGAAACGATTTTAGCAATTTAATAATAACAATAAAGAAGTTACAATTGAAAGTGGTTAAAGCAGGAAATCTGAGTTTTTCAGTTATTCTTCTCATTTCAAATGTAAATGTTGATAAACCGCTGTCCTAATTTATGTATGCATGGAAGTGGAAAACTAGTAAGTCAATTGATCGCAATGATATTTATACTCATTATAATTATACTAATAAACTAAATACATGATTGTTTAATTTTAGAGAAGCCAACGTAAATGTGTAGATTTTGTTACTATCATAACTTAAAATCATTTTATGAAACACTTCATCGTCTTCTTGTGCATGTTATACTGAGTTTTTTTTTATTTTTTTTTTATTGAATCGTATTTACAAATCGACTAACACTTTAAGGAAATACGATAAATAGCATTTGGAAATAATTTTCAAAACCATTTTTCATCGTGAGATGTTTACATATGTCTGTTAATAATATATTTAGTTTCACATCTCCCATGAACAACTTTTGTGATTGTAGACCTATGGTAATTCCGTCTTTTTTATTGTAGTCATTGTATTGTTTGTTCTTCTTTCATGATTCATTGATTTCGTCTAACTTTGTAAAAACCATTCCATTTTCTGTTAAATAATTATCAGCTTTCTTTGTAAGAAAAACCCGTCAGAACTGGTAATCAAATTCAAACTGTATACATTTGTACGAGTATCATGGAAATGTAATAAACATTTCGAATATATGTACTTTATACAAAACGTGAGGGTGTATACCTGTTTTGTTTACATCAATATCACAGTCAGTTAAAGCAATTGTTTTCCATATAATACCATGTAATCATTTTCCATATGAAAACATTGTCATTTACTAACCAGGTAAGAATATTAATCACAGAGGTATGAGTAAACTGTAAAGCTGTAAGGGTAGAATTTTTGATGAAGATGGAAAGTATTCATTTGAAATTTCGGACGATCGTAAACTGCTTCTCAAATTTTCCCGCTTCATGAAGGGTATCTTCTTGGTGGTATGGAATCATTTACGAAAATTGTTTCTATTTCTGAAAACAACCGATTCCACTTTCGAACAGCTGCCAGCGCGGATATCCTTGAAAACACTTGTTGAGCTACTGAAAATTATATTTGATCCACTCTGTCCTCTTTTAGTCTTAACAACAACGGAATCATCATAGTGGTTTTCTAGTTTGTGCTACAGTTTTTAACAGATGTGTGTATTTGCTACTAATTTCATCTGTATGAAAGGAACAATTTGTATTTAGCAAATACGACAACACAAATTCTTTCTGTTTTACAAACAGATTATAGTGTAAACTTTCTGTCAGTTTTTAAAAGCAACATCATGCATGCTCCAATTCATTTGAATCATCAGTCACTGTAGCATGTTCTTTTTCAATTCATCTAGTAGTTAGTGATAAATGCTGAATCATATAGCGCTTTTTTCTTGAAGTTTTCTATGAATAGTAAACTAACCATTACAAAGTTAAACTGACACTTTTAACTCGACACACCTTAATTGCTTAATTGGTATGTATGACATTTGTCTGCAGAATGAACATTGGGACCAGTCTAATGGTAATGCCATGAAACGTGGTTTAAGTTTAATTTCCATACGGACGTTTTGCAAACGCTGTTGTGCGTTGGTCTTTTCCTAGTTGAAATGTTTCCATTCTTTTACTCGTATAGACTTTATATCACGACTTGATAATTCATTTGTTTTAATGAATTCATTTTGGTGCGATCGGATCCGTCATAAAAGAGAAACAAACATTATCTTGTTGCACATCTATTGCGTCCATCAAAGTAGTTTCTCTTTTTCTGTTGCATTTGAAATATTTTGGTTGCAGAAATTTGGCAAATAATTCAAAATTCTCATTTCTTCGATTTTACGATTTTTTGGCAACGAGTGAAAATTTAACAGGACTACTTCCGGATTAATTCGGCTGTGTTCCAACGTGATTTAGAACTAGTCTATAAAAGAACTCAACAAGAACAACACTTCAAAGTAACGAAAACATAAAAACTATACTAAGTCAAACATCTAGACACAAAGATTGGTACAAATATATTTTCTTATTTACTAAAAATCAAAAGATTACACAATTTTGTTATTGTAAAAACACAGCAAATCACGAGCCGGAGGAAAATAAGACACGGGAGCGCAAAATGTCTTATTGAGGTTACATTTAACACTAAAACTCACATGCACTATGTCTTGTCTCTGAAAAGACTTTACCTCTATACATACAAATTTTCAGGGAAAAGTGTCTGTGGTAAAACTGCTGTATCACAAGTATTAAATTTAATATACTTTAACATATGATTTATACAGCACTTGGTCGATACCCTCCTTGTGGACTATCAGTTCCCGATGGTATCATCAGACCAGTTGTCAGTACTTCGGTACTGACATGATTTATAGCAAACCTTTCTAAAATTGTCCGTTTTTTCAACTCCTTCAGGCAAAGTTGACTTTAGATGGATTTGGCTATTTTTTAGGATATTTTTTGTCAAGTAGCTCTTCAACTGTTTCAGTTGTTATAGATCTTTGGCTTTCAAATATTCGGCTTTGAGCGTTCCTGGTGAAGGTAAATCCAGAAAAGCGCTTCGGACGCATAAAATTTATAACGTGATGTTTGCATTTCTCACAGCACTGGGTCGATACCTCTGCTGATGGACTATCAGTCCCGAGGGTATCATCAGTTCAGTAGTCAGTACCTCAATACTGACATGATTTATAACAAACCTTTCTGAAATTGTCCGTTTATAAACTTTTTAAATTATAAAGAAACTATGGTTTCAACTCCCTCAGGCAAAGTTTACCTTAGATGGACTTGGCTATTTTTTCAAATACTTTTTGTCATACTGTTACGGTTCTTATACATCCTTGGCTTTCAAATATTCGGCTTTGATCGTTCCTTGTGAAGGTAAATCTAGAAAAGCGCTTAGGACGTATGAAATTTATAACGTGTTGTTTTCATTTTTTAAGTTCGATGTCTATCAATAGCTAGTACACCGCTGTTCATTTTGTACCATATTTCTGCCTATATCGTCATTCTGGAATTTATTAGTACCGTTCCAGTGTTAAAATATGAAAAAGAAAAAATCAGAGTCATATCTTATATTACTGTTTTATCCCCAAAAAAACCCCTGCGCCATGGAAACCTCTACAACATGACTAAGTATAATGTTAACTCTATCCTCATGAAGATTTTCAGTCGTGAGTTACATTGTTCCATTAAATTAAGATACTTTTTCTTAGTTGTCACTCCACGTGTATTGCGGAGCTACCTTTAACCTGTTTTAAATAATTATTCGAAAACGGTTTCTTGTTCTTTTCTGGAATTTTGTTAAATTGAAAATCTCAGAATTTTGAATTAATTACATACTATAAATTCGGCATTTTCGGTAAACGAAGGAACACAACTCCTAAACAGCATAGTGAAAAAACGTAAAAACCGGGAACCAAAATAAAATCTTAGATAATTCTTTCACGCATCGTTGTCAATATAACGGAATTTGATGCGACTGTCATACAAGTGAGAGGTTTGGCTAGCCATAAAACCAGGTTCAATCCACCATTTTCTACATAAGAAAATGCCTGTACCAAGTCAGGAATATGACAGTTGTTATCCATTCGTTTGATGTGTTTGAACTTTTGATTTTGCCATTTGATTGAGGACTTTCCTTTTTGAATTTTCCTCGGAGTTCAGTATTTTTGTGATTTTACATTTTTTTTTTGTACGACTGACTTACAGGAATCAGAATATACTTTTACGAATTCTTTTGTTTGACTGGAATTTTCTGTATGACGAAAGCACACAATAAACAATGCCACCTTGGATAAGTATGATGCATATGATGATAAGATGTGGTACTATTGCCAATGAGACAATTATCCTTAGGAGAGCAGCTATAATAGGTCATCTACTCATCTCACGATTTGAAACAATGACCAAAACCTATACCGAATAACAAGCTACGAAAAACAATTAAAACGAAAAAAATTGACAGCCTCAATTTATGAACAAAAAACGAAAAACCAAATATGATATGCAACAACAAACAACGACCACTGAATTACAGGCTTCTACTGATCGCAAGTCGTTCAACAGCGCAAATTCAGATAGATAGACACCGTTTCATCGCTGAATACTTGGAAAATGCATGTTATAGTGGAATTGAAATTAAGGATAATAAAAATCATTAAGAAATCTGGTTTCGCTTTCAGTTTAGTCAATCAAAGATTTGATTTCTCTACAAATGAAAATCTAATATAAAGGAAAGCACGACAGGTGCAGTTAGTACAAGGACTAACACTCCATTTATCTTTCCTCTTTTAGACATGATGTAATCTTTCTTTTCTTAATTGGCCATTGGTATATTAACCCTTTTTATTAATTTTCTTAATGAGATTTCTTCCTATATGGTAACATAACAACAGTATTTCCATCTGACGGTGCACATTTGTTCTTTTGTGTCAAAGAATTTACAGCAGGATTGGAACATTTCGATTACAACCTTATCAACAGGAGTATAGTTTTGACATTACATTGTCCACACAGTGAGTTATTCAAGCCTTGAAAAGATATAAAGTCTCAATCTCCAAATGTTTGACGGCTACTATATAGCATAAAAGGAAAAAATACTTAACCATGTTCATGTATTTGAAGTTATCCAAGATACCAAACAAAAATAGAATTTTAAATCATCTAAATCTGGCTTAAGGGGAAAACGTCTTAATCATGGCATCAAACATTTGTGATGTCAAAACAACTCGTTGTCCAGGGTGATTTCACCTCAGTCAATTTAATTTTCACGAAATCAAATATCCATATAAAAAATAACAAGATTAAGTCAAGATCAAATGAAAACTTTTCATTTATATCTATTTATTTAGACCACCACAATGTGTACTCATCCAATTTATAATTTTCAATAATTTTTAATATTTGTAATGAGATTGAAGTAATTAATTAATCATAACAGTTTCCGTGGTCAAGCTCTGGTAACGCCTACCAATTTATGTCAAAGTCAATTATTTTTAATGAATTTTTACGACCTCGTTAGTACAATTATTATAATATCTATTTGTCAAGCCCGTCGATTCATATCCCACGATTCCAATATTCTATGCATTTTTTTTCCTAAAATGTTTGCTGGGAAATTAGAAATGTTTGATAAATGACTGGTCATGGTGAAATTGCCTGTCATAAGGTTCAGAGATGTGCAAACAGGATATTAACTTCTCTTTGAAATTATGTCACAGTTCTCTGGGGAGGACACTATAATTACAGTTTTAATTGATCCAACTGGGAAATATTAATAAAGATTTCACAATAAAAAAAAGTAGGTGGACAGGATCATTTCGCCCTAGAAGCACGTATAATTTTTTTTAAGTATTTCACCTGCTTTATTTATTTTTGATGAATCTGATAAAGTATAAAGCTCATCATCACCCGAGTGAATACAGCAACTTAAGTCAATATATAAAAAAAAAACAAGTGGCATGATTTCAGTAGTATTACGAAAAAATTATTTTCACCAGAGTAGAAAATAATTGGTAAACAATCGTGAGATAGTGATTTAAGTTTGAACGATCTGCCATAATGTAATGCCCATCACTATGTTATCTCGAGGTTTGGAAAGATAAATACAGATCTTTAATTTCCAGTGTAAAGTTAAGTTGACTATTGTTTGTCTTTTGTTTTATTTTATCCAAGCTGATATCATTCTTTCTAAGACTTCTGATTGTTTTTTTTTTTTTTTTTTTTTTTTTTTTTTTTTTTTTATTTGAACATTTCTCTTTGTTATATCCACATCTATAGTTTCATATTTAGATATTCCCTAACCACTTCGTTAGCAGCATTCGTTAAGGTTAAAGACTTCTCTCTCCCATAAATCATTAATATATTTCAATCATAATTGCTTGTATTGATATTTCATTGTTAATTGTTCTGGACACAAGCATTTAAGTTTAGTTGTTTCCATGTTTAACCTCAAAAAGTCAAATCAAGAGAATTGAAGAAACTTTGGAGAATATTCATTAATGGAAAGTTTAATGGATGCTTTAAACGCCTTTTCACGTATTAATGGAAATACGACCATACTGTAACCGGGTCTGCGTCGCACGGTGCTGATTAAAAAACAGCCTGTAGCCCCATGAAAACAATCTTTAATGTAAGACTTTCGCCCAACCAAACGAAATGCATGAAATGGTAATTCCATTAGTGTTAACGAAAATTATCGGACTACAGAATTGTTTTATATATTTACAGCACTGAAGCCAGAAATAACTAGAAAAAGAAAGATCTGTATATTTCTGAGTGTTGTCTTTGTTTTATTTGAGCCGAAATACAAATCAACTGTTTGGGTTACAGAGTACACAAATTATCATATAAAGCGTTCACTGACAAAAAAGACTAAGTTCCACACATGGGATTTCCTAAACCTGAGAAAAAATATAGGTTCTGTGAAATTATGATCCCCTAGCATGTATCTATTAAAAACTAAGACCACAGAACAAACAATCAAATAAACACGAGTTCTGCGCAGAAAACTGTCTACTGCATGGTGATTTCAAACCTTATAGAAACAAAACTATAAAATTGTTATATACGGAAATCTGATTTAACGCTAAATAAAATATGCAGGACTTGTATGAAGCATCACATACAAAACACTCATTCTGTTCCTCAATATCTTAAAAATGTACAATTTCAAAGGGACAAAGATTCAATTAGTGTATCGGTTTTTTTAGCTTGTAGCTCGTAATCAGGCATAAAATAGTTTGTCAGATTTTGAAAATAATAATTATCTGTAAAAGCCATTAAAGGTATTAGTTCAAACATTCTGAAAAGGAAATTGTTTTTGTAATAGAACAAAAAGTGATTGAATGTTTCGATCTTTTCCTGACGATGACGTATATGCCAATATCTGTCAAAAAATTTAAAGCTTTATATGATGTAATCTGTCAAGGTAAATGATTTAGTATTTGTTTTTGTTAATTGGAATGAAATCGACTTCATAATTTGTGTTTAAATAAAGATCGTTGATAAATTCGTTTTGATCAAATGATAAAACTAGAAATTGACAATGAGGGTCATAACTACAAACCCGTTCCCTTTTCACGAATGTGACCTACCGAATTAGACTATTTACCGGCTTTGTAATAACATGAGCAACACGACGGATGCCAGATGTGGAGCAGGATCTGCTTACCCTTCCGGATCACCTGAGATCACGCCAGTTTTTGGTGGGGTTCGTGTTGCTGTTGTATCCCTATTTGTGACATTTTTACCTATTGTGTTTGGTTTTTTTTCACACATCGTTGTCAATATAATGGAATTTGATGCGACTGTCATACAAGTGAGAGGTTTAGCTAGCTTTTAAACTAGGTTTAATCCACCATTTTACATAAGAAAATGCCTGTACCAAGTCAGGCATATGACAGTTGTTATCGATTCGTTTGATGTGTTTGAGCTTTTGATTTTATCCATTTGATTAGGGACTTTCCTTTTTGAATTTTTGAATTTTCCTCGGAGTTCAGTATTTTTGTGATTTTACTCTTAGGTTTAGGATTTCGTTTCGCTATACATGTTATAGACTTGATGGTACAGGTAATTGCTATGGAATTATCATAATCTCTAAGCGCTATCATACTTCTTCAATTCTAGGGATAACTTTTAACGAATTGTTATCTGAAACAATAAATTTCGACTTCGTCTTTTGAGAACTTTCAGAACATTCAGTTAGAAATAATGCAATGTCAGACATGAATGTGTTTGAGATTTTATCAGGCCAAGCGAACTAATCTAAGAGGTCCCTAGAAGCTAATACCACTCACTTGACTTCTATGCATAAAGCCATTTTTTTTTTTGGCCCAATGGTTAATGCTGCAACGGTTCAGCGTGGCACCCATGTTTAAAAGTGGCAATTGTCATCGACCACAATTCTTAAAAATGATCATCTGATTAGGGTACATCGTTTCCCAATGACACTTTTACATGATTTATAACAAGCAATTCTTAAGTTGTCCGTATATAAATTTATAAATTATGAGAAACTAAGGTTTCAACTCTTTGTAGCATTTTGCAGTATCATTTAATTGATTTTTTTTTAAATTTACATTTAACATCTATTTTCAAACACCTGAAATTTTGCTTGAACAATGGAAATGTTGAACGTAAAAGAGAGGCGAAAGATCCCAAAGGGACATTCAAACTCATAAGATGAAAATAAACAGACAATGCCAAGGTTAAATAAGAAAAAGACAGACCGACAAACGATAATACACAAAACACAACATAGAAACTAAAGACTTATTGCTATAACCAATGCATTCCTTACTAGTTATTAAACTAAATTGTTCTTTACGATATTATATACTTTTCTTATACATTGTGTAGATTAATGATTTATAGCAGAACAAAAGTGCTCCCCATGTCAACACGTTTCTTGGAATTAGTTCTGCAATTTTTCATATTGGCGACTTTTAAACTTTTATCCCAAAATATTTTTAGACATTTTTCAAGATAGTAACAGCGTTCAAAGATACACAATGTAGAAATTATAATATGAAATATTTTGGTAAAATCAGTGTAGAATTTGCAAAAGGCAAAGCCTTATAATTTTTGAGACATTTGGTTTTTTTCAGTATTTTGCGACGACGTTAACATCACTGGATTAATGGACACATTGTTTGAAAATTACCACAAAGATGTCCGACCATTATGTGATAGTGGGTCTGCAGTAAAAGTGAAAGTTGGAATGGCTCTTCGCCAAGTAATCGATCTCGTAAGTAAACATCTCGTTAATTGTGTATCAACACTTCACAATTGTCAAATTCAATATTGCAAAATTTTCAGTTTTTAACCATCTTCGTGGACTTGAAAATATAATATACAATATAATTTGCCATCTTTGGAACGCCTTAAAAGACTGCAAGATTCTTATTTGGATCAGTAGAGTAAAATACAATTACTCAAGGAATTGTCTCCTTAGAATCTTTGACAAACGAGACGATTTCGATTTTAAAATTATAAATTGTCCTCACCTCAGCAGCAATATACCAACTTCATCTGCGTATGGAGTAAACATTTTTCAACTCGTACATTAAACGCGTCCTGATGAGCTATTCGGATACAATAGGAATTTTTCACAGTGTTGTTACCATTTTGTTTACCCTTGTATTTATATTAATTTGTACTTTATCGAGAAGGTGTGTGCTATATACGGTATGTACTACCAACTACAAAAAACATTTTTATCGGCGTTTTTGTCATCTACTATCAACTACAAAAATTTATTTGTTGGTGTCTTTGTCAATTTTTTTGTATGTTTATTTGGAAGTTTTAGTCAGTTGTGATGTATGATTACAAAATATTGCCTGCTGGGTCTCAGTTATTGTCACATTTACCTATTATGTCTGTTTTGGTTGCCCATCCAATTTTGTCAATATAACGGAACTATAAACAACTGTTATACAAGAGTGAGGTTTAACTTGCTATAAAACCAGGTTTATCTCACCGTTTTCTTCGGAAATTACCTGTACAAGTAAGGAATTTGACATTTGTTTTATCAGTCGTTCCGTTGATTGATAACGTTTGGTTTTATCAGTTTTATGGAATTCCCCTTTTTTTAATTAACCTCGGAGTTTGGTATTTTTGTTATATTCTTTTATATTTACAGAGAACACAATAAACAAAACAACGAGAAAAACGTGTTCCTTATTTTATTACCATTACCGGCACTGAATGAATAACGTGACCTGTTGTTTTGAGGGTACCATATTTTCAATAATAAAGAGGAATACCCGAGTTGCGCACAAATGGAAGATATCCCTGTTATCTATCAGCAAAGGTCTTTTGTATAAACCATTTAAATAGTACTGAATAAAAATTGGATTAAACTTTCGAGACGATTCGTTTATTTTTATATGTTACAGTATATAAAGTAAAAAGTAGGAAATTTAGAGTAAATTTATTGTTGATAGTGCTATCAATACCTTTCATGAGATCTAAAAAAACATTTTTTCCTTTATAAAAACTAAGCGATCTGTTTCACCTAATGACTTTAAGTATAAAAAAATATGACCATATTTATTGTTTAAAGTAACCTTATGAATTGGCCATTAAGATGAATATCAAAACGAAGCTTGGACAATTATAATGGTAATTTCATACAATTCTTTCACAGCAAATTTTATATTAATTGTAAATTAAGGCAAACTAAGAATATAATTAAAAGAAAATGTTATGATTCTATTAGCGAGTGTTAAAGAATAGTAAACTAATTGATCTATTGGCAAAGGGAATAAAATAGAATGATTGTTTCATGTACAATGTGTCGCTTTTCCTGATTTACTAACTTAAGGCAACACTGTTATGAGGATGAGCGACTGAAATCGACACTAAACAAGTTTTACAGTTATCATCACAAATTGATACGATGTGTCGATGTTTCAACTCACAAGTGGGATGTTTTCGCAGTCTTAGATCTTTAGAGACCAGTATAATCATATGATCTAGAATTTTACGGATTGTAACGTATTCCCAATTGTGAAATTTCAATTGAGTTTGGGTTCGCATGGCGGATGATGCATGTCTGATATGAGACGCTTATCATGTCAACGCATCCGGGTCTCATTCTTTTCGTAGTTCATGCGATTCCCTCGGTTTTTATTTATTACCTTGATTTGTCTCTTCATAATCGATTTACGATATTTGAACATCAATAAAATACTGTCGCTTTTATTTTTCACAATTGATATAGTTTCTTTCCTTTATTTTTATTCAATAAGAATTGGGAAAGACAGTAAATATATTGAACCACACTGTAAATGTGTTGTCGATACCAAGGATATATAAACGGAAAACTACTAAAAACTTTGAATATATGTATCAAATGTTCCTGAAAATCCTTTTCGTATCTGTTCTTATGTTTTAATAGAAAATTAGGTAATACATGTACTAATTGAAAACCCAACTGCGATTAAATATGGCTTTATACGAGGCAAAGAGGAAAATTTGAAAAAAGTGACACTGTTAGCTATCTAATCCTGATTTGGCCTAAGTTATTTCAACTATGTGTATTTTGTTAAACATATCAGAAGGGAACATTCGCCATTCAAAATTTCGGAAGCTTGAGTAATAAATGCATATGACACTGTTTTAGACTATCTCCGGCAAAGGCGTGATAGATGCTATTTGAGCGATACCGACTCCTTTGAACCATAAGATATAATACTATTTCAGAAATTTTTTTTTAGAAAAATAGAATTTTTGAAATCAACTAATTATGTGTATACAAAATATATTGCTTTCACTGGCCGGTCTTCTCAGCAAACAAATTTTTTTTTTTATATTACTGGTTGTTCAATCAATATGTAATGCATTGTAGAATCTGTAATATGTTGAGTTATCTTTGAATCTATCTGGTTGAAGCATGTTCAAAAATAATGTTCTTGGACCTATTAAACGGATAAAATTACAAAAAAAATATTCCCAAGGTGCTTAAAATGATTAAATCAATTATTTTTTCGTAATAAAGTCACTATTCAATATGCTTTTTAAATTGGATTGATCTATAGATAAAATTCATTAGTGTAAAATATGGGTCAAAACCACTTTGACCGGACAGCGTTGTTCTTTTTCAAACTGGAGTTTTATTCTTAATACCGTTTTAATATATAGAAGTATCTTGGTACCTTTTATCAAAGTAATAAGTATTTTGATTTCATTTATAATATGATAAAATTCGTATTTTCAATATGTTTTTCAAATTTATCTTCAAGGTTGGAAAAAATAAAATGTTGAAGATTTTTGAAGAAAATATGTACGCCAAGTGTTGAAAAGTTGGAAAATAAATTTAGTTGTAACATGCAAAAAGATAAAAGCAAATATGAAAAAAAAATATAAAATCAATAAAACAAATTATGCACTTAATTCATAAAATAAATTATTATGCACTTGTCTAGCTAAGTTTGCATGTGTAATGATTGTACAATCGGCTTAACAATCTTAATGAGAAGTTGAATGCACAAAATAGATATCATATTAAGTTGCTGAAAAATGAAATAAAAGTTTGCAAGTTCCGGAAAATAGAAATTAAGTATTAATTTAAAAGTACAAATCTTAAACTATGTCAAACAATTCTTGATATTCAAGATATGACTCGTAATCGAAGGAGTTAACTACCTCAAACTTTCCCTGTGTAAAATATAATGCTAAAATAATTGCTTACTTCCTAACATCCGAAAAACAGGGAAAGTAATTTCCGTATCAGAAATCATTTAATACCCAAGGTATTATTTATTCCGATAAAATAGGACTTTCGTCCCAAAAAGTGTCTTTTATTTTTTTTTTAATTTTTGGTTTTTTGGGGTTTTTTTTTTTTTTTTTGGTCACTTTAAATATAATCATTTAAACACAGTTTACCTTTTTCAGAATGAACCACGTCAAATTTTGGAAATCAATGCTTGGATAAGATTGGTGAGTTAGTAGGATACTTGATAGTGCCATATTTCTATTATATACAAACATTTGATCGTATTTGAAAAATCTTTATTAAAAAACACACAAAAAACTGAATCAAGTTCTTTGTAATCGTCAAATTAAACATGCTTGATTTTTTGTTCGACATCCTGATCGTAGTTTTCATCGATACTAGTATTTTATGTACTAAACTAATGAATCAGTTGAGGCAAACAGATCCTGACGGACTAGTTGCGACAATGGTTTTGTCCTCTCGATGAAGTAACATTTAGGGGAAAACTTTATGTTAAGTTAAAGCTAATAGAAGAGCAATAATGTGGTCAATTGCGATATGTTTCAATTTACATTATTCGCATTTGATGCTAGTATATTGCCACTAAAAAGGGACGTACACCATTGGAAGAGATATATGTAACCCAGAAATTAAACGAAGTCGACTTTATGCAAGATTTATCAATTTTGAAACCGTTGCCTCTAAAGTTTTAATTTTAAATTTAATGTTTCGAATTCAGTCCGTTCAGCGATATTAATTTTGGAAAAACCATACTTTTTGCGAGAGAAGTTATACGCCAATGAATGCTAACCCAGTTGCTTTTTATTGAAAATTTCCAGACCAATTTAAGAACGACTGTGCATCAAGATCCGTGTTAATATTTCTTTAGTATAGTAAAAATGCATTTTGAATTGTTCAATTTACACGCCAATCTGTTGAACAATACACCGCATATGAATTGTTCATATACATATTAAAACATTTACATAAATATTATTTTTCTTCAAATTCTTATTTTTCTAACCTAACATTATATTTCATTGGTTTACTTATCACTATATGAGTAAAGGGACATTGAAAAAAGTTGGACACATTCATTTTTTAATTTTTAATTTTGGTTTTAGCGTTGGCACGACTGTGATTTGAAATGGAATGCGACTGAATTTGGAGCAGACAATATAATTATTCCTGTTAACCGGATATGGATACCTGATATAACATTATATGATAAGTATGTAAAGTTAGAGTTTATAAAAGGAGTAATCAAGTGGTCAAAGGGTGTTTTGAGGTTAACTGCACTTATTTATTCCTTTTCGTGTTTTTTTATATGTAAAGGAAGATAGACAAATATGATTTTGTCATGAATGAAAATTTCATTACTTACACTAGTTTGTCAAACACTTTGAATGTTAAATCTTTGTGAACGGTTTTTGCTCAATCACTATTCATGATATGAAAAACCTTTAATAGGGGTATCTTTAAACATCATAAAGTTTTAAGTGCAGAAAATTTGAACACAATCGACTATATTCAATAATTGTACTTTTGCTAAACTTTTCTGACTTTATCTTTGGGGTCTTTTGGTAAACAATTGTGGTATTGAATCTAGTTAACTGCGATAATAACCAGGATATATACATTTATGTTTAGAATCAAGTTACATTGATTAGATACAATTGAAATTGCCCTCATTTGTCCTCCTTCTAAAAAAAAGAGCAAATAACTATAAATAAAGCAAATTAAGGTAAATTTTGATGTAATTACGGGTTATTATTATTAATAGGAAGTTGTATTTGGCTTTCTGTATCCTACCTCTTTGAAAAGACTAGGATACAGTCAAAGACAATTACCGGTCAATTTTAAGGTGTTTAAAAACGGTCTTAAATGTAATCAAAGTAACTAGCATTTATTGATATTTTGCTTTTGCATATATTCCGTAAGTTACACAGCAATTAAAAATCTCAGTACTGTAGATCACACTGTCCACTTTTAATAATTCATCCCCTGTGCTTACATCGTATGTATATATTATTAAATATGATGCAATTGCAACGAAATAGATAAAACACCATATGTTCTTTCCAATATATTCCCTTGATAAATTCATTACTTTCACACAAATAACCAAGAATTACCGCTATGAATGATTTAAAAGGGACGCACCTTTTTTTACTGATATGATATACTTTAACTCTTGTAATTTGATAACAAATATGAATTGATGCTATTTTTTCTCGATTACTCGAACTTAAAAAGTAAAATGACCGTCATCTAAACTGACCAGTTAATATTTTCAGAGGATTCATAATGATTTATAAATCTTTTATGTATCAATATGCAGATTAAAAGTTCTGAATAATAATCTTAAACATCATACGGATGTAATATCCAACATTTTCATCTGTATAGCTAACTGTTTAATATAATTATATAAATTTCTCTTTTATTGGATTCCTCTTAGTGTTGGAGATCAGTTATCCGGTTTGAAGGATTACAGACCAGTTGTATCGAGTAATGGTGACATATCATACAACTTTCCAACCGTCATTACAAGCATGTGTCCTGTTGATGTTACCTTCTTTCCTTTTGACACTCAAAATTGCCTGCTGAAATTTGGATCATGGGCTTATCATGGATATGAAGTAGATATCATTAACTTGTCAGATACAGGTGACATAAGTTCCTTTGTTCCAAGTGTAGAGTGGTCTGTTGTGGGCATACCCGCCGTTAGACATGTAACACTATATGGATGTTGTCCAGAACCATACCCGGATGTGACATTCTATGTTGTTTTAGACCGAAAGCCATTGTTTTACATGATGAGTTTAATATTTCCTTGCATGTTAATTACAGCAGTTGCGTGTCTTGGATTCATGCTTCCACCGGATTCTGGAGAGAAAGTATCATTAGAAATAACCGTTCTCTTGTCATTGGCTGTATTTCTTCTTGTCGTGTCTGAGACAATGCCTCCTTCATCAGAAAATTTCCCATATATTGGTGAGTCTACAACACTCTCATATGGTAAAATATTCTAAATTTTATTATTCATGCTTTAAAAAAAAAAACAAGAGAGAAGATATAAATACTTTATTCTGATAAACCGCTGTAGATATAAAGGTTCACAGAAGAACACAGTCTTTATACAATGATACAAAGGTACATATGTTGAGGAAATATACAATACAATAGAAAAACATAAATATGGTTACATGTTAAAAATGTGCAGTGAGAGAATCCACTTCATCGTTTACCGCAAGGTCAATCAAAAATCGTAAATCGAAGAAAACAGACTAGTCCTAAATCAGTGGTTGTCGTTGGTGCATTTTTGTCATATTTGTTTTCGTAAATTGCTTTGTTATACATTAGGTTCTTAGTGTTTCGTTTAAAATGTTTCAAGTTTTTCATGTCGGGACCTTTTATATTAAACAATATATGTTTTTCTCTAGTGGATAGTTGTCTCATTTGTAATCATAGCACATCTCCTCATTTTATAAATAAACCATGACAAAAAGAATAAAGTCTAAAAGACAAACAACACATTTCATTTCCCCCAAAAATACTATAGATTGAGCAGTACGAACCCCACCAACATCCGTATGTGAAATTACATGCTTCGATAGGGGAAACCGTTCAAAATCCCATAAGTGGTATTCGTCGTGTTCGATAGGGGAAACCGTTCAAAAGTGGTATACGTCCTGTTGCTCATGGCAAGTCAAAATCTAGTATTGAATCATAATTTGTTATGTAGTATTCAACAATCAATTAATGCAAGTAAATTTTACACCGTATAGTATATTTGGTTTGTGCTAAGTCCTTTGTAATTCCATCTAACTCCTCTTTTTTAATTTGCACACTAATGTTGAACGTGATAATTTGTGTTCAGTCGACCTCCGTGTAGTACTTACATCTTTAAATATGATTTGACGTTGATTTTATTTTGCAGGTGTGTATTTTGCTTGTTCCATGCTGCTAGTATCGTTTTCCTGCTTGATGACAGTAATTGTTCTCAGCATGCATTACAAAGGAATACATGGAAGAGAGATGCCACAGATTGTTAAGACAATCTTCTTTGATTATATTGCTAAATTTGTGTGTATGACAACAGTTCGCCGCCGTGCTAGAAGATGTTCTATTCACCCCGTTTCGGTTTGTATAAATGTGCACTTAAAAAGAGATGGTAGATACCAATGGGACATTCGAAACTCGAAAAGTCGAAGAGAAACTGACAACGCCATGGAAAAAAAAACAAAAGACGACGGAAAGACAAACATGTCAACAAATACTAAATAGAAAACTAAAAAATGAACAACACTAACCCAACAAAAATCAGTGGGTGATCCCATGTGCTTTGGTAGGGTAAGCGGATCCTACTCAACTAGTGACAGCCGTCATGTTGCTCATAGTAAGAATACATTCGGAAATTAGAATCATAATCATGTCATTTTCACGGACGAAATGCAAGTAAAGTTTGTATAAATGTATATATCTAAATGTTTGGGGATATTTTCGTACATTTTAAACATTCCTATGTATTCGTATATTACAATTAATATATTTATGATGAGTTCCACTTATAATCTTTAAAAAGACATCTAAAAACCAAAGTTAAATTACATATAAAAGTGTTTAAAAAATACTTTCATTTTTAAAATTTATAATTAATTTTGCAAAAGAAAAGATGAAACAGAAGACAAAATACATTTGAAAATAATTTTGCTTTCGTATTTATATTCTACACCAAGTTTAAAATTAACTACTTTTAGGGAAATAAATTATTTTAAGATGAAGTATATGAAATAAACCACGCACGAAGAACCGGATAAATACGGAGTATGTCAAAGGAACAACCGTTGAGTTAAGGTTCCTTAACTTGACAGTTGCTGAGACGTCTTCAACGATAGAATTAAGAGCTTATGTATGATATTTTACAAAAAAAATCTCGATAAAAACCATGGCATCGACTAACGTTTTCTGTATATATAATATATTATTTCCAGCCGCTGTATCAAACTGGACCTGTTTTCACCTATAGTAACGACGCATTTCTTCAGAACGGAATACCTAAATCAGAAACGAATGGAAAGGTTGACCCAAATGGACTAGCAACTATGGTTGAAGAATTAAATGCTGATAATGCACAAAGAATGGATGATAATTACAATGAATCAGCTACCAGTGACATTATTATAACACTACAAAAACAATTACAAATCATTAAAAATATTGAAAAGAACTTACAGGAAAAGAAAAGAATAGACAGCATTATTGAGGAATGGCAACTTCTTGCTATTGTTTTGGACAGAGTGTTTCTCTTATTTTTCTTTTTGTTCATGACTGTTTCAACATTAGCAATTATACTGCGATCTGCACAAGTCTAATTAAATGAAGTCTAAAAAGTCACATTTTTACATGAGTACAAAAAAAAAATCAATTAAGAAATAAAATGACCATTTAATGGCATTATATGACATCATTATTATCCAAATGAATGTTTTATTAATGCATCGATCAGGTTATTCAATGTAGTAAATAACAAATAATTAATGCCTTAATAACTGGTTTTGGTAATGTCGTTGACATATTTCACCGTGCTATTTGTATTTAATATCATTCTTCAGTACGCTCAGGGGATTGGCATGTCATTGATTTGTTGGTTCAAGATGTTTATTTCAATTTGCAATATTTGTTGATATATAGTTAAGTTTTTGGCCTTAACTAAAATTTCATTAAACTCGCTTTGTAAATTGTTTCTTTTTAACTGTATCTGCAGGTTTTCTTTTTGCTAATTTTACAAAGGCAAGTACTATGTGTTAATAGTTTGTCTCTTCATCAAGATTATGAGAAGTAACGGCTGGACTTATAACTGTATTGGCACTCATGTCAGCGTTATGAATTTGTTGATCGTTTCAGTGACTCCGTATCTCAACTCACTAGATAAAACATGTCCACTGTCAATCTGACATTATAACGGTTTTATCAAGTTCCCGATTTTAACACCTGCTATTTCATGTGTCTTTGAAATCGTGTGAGGGGGTGATTTATGCAGCACAGGAAATTAAACCCTGTTGAAGGCTTATTTTAGGAAGGAATGTAAATGTCAACGATTTTCAAGAAAGTTTGACAAAATTAGTTCTATTTCACGTTGTTACATGTCCTTTCTTCAACTTGAATTATTTTTTATCTTGAAACAATGGACCTAAGATTCGGAGCCAAATATGACCCTTAACTAACTTACTCCTTTGTACAGGCATATTTCTGGTTTTGTCCCTCTAAAAATAATGTCAATTTATATGTATGGGCAGCACGATGTGAATCTTCAGGATATTTTTTTTTATTGATAATCAAAGTTGTTTTAATATACATGAATGTATTTTATTTTATTGAAGTAATAATTTTGTACATCCAATGAGTATTCATTAAATATGGTTAAATTTGTAAAGTAAAATACAAAACCAGATAGTTGGGTTTCATTTAATCGTCATCCAAATCATTGACAGAACTAATTAAGTTTCAATGTCATTGAAACATTTATTGTTTTAATGTTAACTTTTACATTGTTCAAGGGTAAGGAAAGATGTTTAATCATATTAACGACCGGATTTGAATAGATATGTAGAAGAACAGAACATGACTTCAAGGTAATATACCAAATAACTATTGATAGAGAGTATTGTATCATCCTTGACATTGGAGCATGCAAATGTGTTGATCCCGCTAACATGTTTAACCCCGCCACATTATGTATGTATGTGCCTGTCCCAAGTCAGGAGCCTGTAGTTCAGTGGTTGTCGTTTGTTTATATGTTACATATTTGTTTTTCGTTCATTTTTTGTACATAAATGAGGCCGTTAGTTTTCTCGTTTGAATTGTTTTACATTGTCATTTCGGGGCCTTTTATAGCTGACTATGCGGTATGGGCTTTGCTCATTGTTGAAGGCCGTACGGTGACCTATAGTTGTTAATTTCTGTGTCATTTTGGTCTCTTGTGGACAGTTGTCTCATTGGCAATCATACCACATCTTCTTTTTTATATTGAGCAAATTTGATTCGGACAGCCACTTAAAAACATTAAAATGTTCCATAAGTCTTTTTTATTATTAGTATTGTTTATTGGTATTTCAATTCAGAAAAATCAATATCTACTGAGTTTAAAACTCAAATTGAAGGTATTTTAATACGCAACTAATACAAAACAGCCAAATGATCACTTCCGCCTGGAATCTGATCCTTTTTTATCACGACATTATGTCGTTGATGAACATTTGAAATACTTCCTCGAAAAATGTCACTCATCTGTGCAACACTTCATGATCTCTAACAATCAAGCAAATATACAATATATCACACATAAAAGCATTACGAGAACACGTACTACATCTTTGTTAAAGATGCTGTATACAGAAAAAGCAATATATTTTAAAAGATATTTTTGTTTCCCTATAATTAATATCAAGTTATATGTTAGAGGCAGCAAGATAAGAATCATTAGGATCAAAGTTTTTTATATGTACAATACATTTGATTAATGACGGGAAAAAGCTCAATAGTAATGATGCACCGTAAGCAAAATAAAGGCCGGTTACTATAAGATTATTTGATGTTCATTGTAGTTGACCGAACGCTCATAAAATTATTTTGGAGCTTCATCATTTGATATTGTAACAGTAATTGTTTATATATCATGTATATACTCTAAACAGTAATAAGAGTATGTAGGATTTGCATGCGCAAATATATTTATGTCCCATTTCTTTCCAATTTTCATTTTATATATTTCCTCCAAAAATGCAGATGTGATAAAAATTGAACTTTTAAATTCAAAAGCTCAGGTACTTTTCACAGCGAATAAAAAGTAAAACCTTATTCTTGACATATAACAAACAAGATACATATGTCTTTTTAATCAAGATTTTGTATCCATTCCTTAACAAATTGTCTTTGTCTATATAGTTTATATTTTCATCACTGGTAATAAATAAAATAACCTTGTTTACTGATATATTTTGTTTATGCCTTTGATCAATTAGCATGTTTTTCCTTAGATATTCAAAACCTTCGTAAGAATGATGGTTAACTGTTCACCAGAAACTCTTTCTCTCTTTCACCTTCGGAATGTCATATATAAATGGTATAAACAAGGGTCAAAATATACTTCCATGAGGAGTGAATGAAATCAGAGTCATTTGATATTGTATCGTCTAAGGAAGTTTTTATATTGTTTAAAGTAATTTGGAAACTATTGGATATATAGTAAAGTGGCTAGTAAAGATATATACCGTTACTGAATTTGATGCAATTAATGTGTTTTTCTGGAATATCATTTATCAGATGTGCCCAATGCCGAAAGTTTGGTAAGCAAAATTGACCTGTCTTTATTTGGGGCATTAAATTCAAAACAGGTTCCGTTACTAGATTTGATTCACATGTGGGCATACATGTATATACTTTCCAAAAATAACAAGGAGTAACTTTTTTTTATGTTTTATGTAAAATAAAACATTCTATACACAACCCTTGGGATTATATTGTACATATGTACTTCCCCATGATGAAAATTACTTTTACAAACTTTCGATATGTAAATATCACATTTTCAAACCCCTTACTTCAGAATATCTTTCATACACTATAGAATAACTATACATTGTCTAAAAATATAAAATTCATGTATACAAGGCTTAGAAATAGGTTCAATGCGAGGTCTTTCAAGCATTTCTATCCTATTTCAAGCCGTGTACAAATAAAATTTATATTTCTATACTAGATGAAATTGAGAATGGAAACGGGGAATGTGTCAAAGAGACAACAACCGGACCAAAGAGCAGAAAACAGCCCAAGGCCACCAATGGGTCTTCAACACAGCGAGAAAATCCCGCACCCGGAAGCGGGCTATACATGTAGCTGGCCTCTAAACATAAATGTGTACTAGTTCAGCGAAAATGGACGTCAAACTTAACTCCAAAACATATAAATGAACCAAAATTTTAAAAACATACAAGACTAACAAAGGTCATAGGTTCCTGACTTGGGACAGGCGCAACAATGCGGCGGGGTTAAACATGTTTTGTGAGTTCTCAACCCTCCCCCTATACCTCTAGCCAATGTAGAATAAACAAATACACAGCAATACGCACAGTAAAACTCAATTTTAAAGAAGTCCGAGTCCGATGTTAGGATAGGTAACAGAAGAAACTAAGCAAAATGACAATGATCAACATAAATTAACAAAGGACTACTAGCAGTTACTGACATGCCAGCTCCAGACCTCAATAAAACTGAATGAAAGATTATGCCTTCATCATATGAAAATCAAGCAGAATCCCTCCCGTTGGGTTTAGTATCATACCATCATAAAATATACGAGAAGAACATAACCCGTATCATGCTAACAACTGGTTTTAGAATAAATGTGTTTATTTACGATGCAAAGATACTATGAGTGAATCATTGTTAATTCCAAAAAATGCAATCTTTTAATGATCTGACAACAGTATCGTAACTATATCCCTTCTGAATAAGTCTGTTTAAAGGTTTGGTTAGCTTTTGGGATGAATGACGACTTTGTTGTGCTTTGTATAGAATATTACCATAAAAGATTGGATGTGAAATACCTGAACGTATAAGATGTCTGCACGTTGATTTATATTTACGAATGATGTCCTTGTACCGATGATAAAATTTAGTAAATGTTTTGACAAGTTTGTGATATCGAAAACCCTGGTGTAATAATTGTTTAGTAATATAGAGATTTCGTTCGTTAAAATCAGATGCGTTGTTTCATACACGAGCAAATCGAACAGTGCAAGGGAACATCAGCATCTAAAAATGGATAATTAACAATAGGAAATGAAAAATCATCACTTTTATCGTAAATTGTGGTTTTAAGCTTCCCGTTAAAGATATAGATATCAAGATCCAGGAAAGGGCAGTTTTCATTGTTAGTATTATCTTTATTTAAAGTCAGTTCAGCAGGATAAATAGGTATGGTTGATCTCTTTATATTGTAACTCTTACAACTTTTCCAAATCAAAGGGTTTGTGTAAAAACCATAAATTTTGAAATTGAAGCGGATGAAGTAAAGATTCGGCAAACCTGTATTCTTTATTGCCGTCATGAATTAAACTTTTCAGAAACGCATTATCAACGTCACAAACAAGGCGTTATACGATCAGTGACTTTATATCACAGTTGAATGCACGTTCGGTGCAATGTGACTGCGCAAATAGCGCAGTACCAGTATACAATTCGTTTAGTAGGTAAAGTCAAATTTTGTTTTCATTTGATCATCAACATTAAGCATGTGTTGATCATAATATCATAACAAAGATATCTACCAAAATATGTCATTGTTCGGTTATTCGTGTTATCATTATTTGTTGCTCAAACCTGTCAGTTTACAACAGCTGCAATTGATTAATCAATATAACTAAAATTTCAAATAAAAAGTAAAGAATTAGATATTTGCTCACAATATCAAAATTACTTGAACCTGTTAAAAAACTAATTAGAGACACATCAACAATTAAACCTTAGCGGCTGTAACTAAGTGAAGTAGTAAGAATATTTACATATTAAATTGATTACGCTTAATATTTCGGTATTTTAGAATTTTCGGGTACATTAAGTTCATTTTAAGTACTTATGACTTTAATGGCAGATAAATTTTCTTAAGCGAATATTTGATCAACTTAATTGTCTAGTTTCCAATTACTGACTTTTATTTAATTTGTTTTGTTGTTGTCTTTTTTTTTTTTTTATTATTTGGCAAAGGAAATTAACACCAAGGTAGGACAAACTGTATCCCTTCCGATACAAAACGTATGGAAAGAGCATGTTCAGATGGTGTTGATGTACGTAAGCATTTATGAATTGTCATAGCATGATTACCTTATGAAGTGAAAGTCTTTGTCAGCTTCCGCATAATACACAATGTTCATGTCACTTGCAATGTATAGACAGGGAGGGATACAGTTTGTCCTACCCAGATGTTATTTCCCTTTGCACAAATGTTTAAAATCGGGAACAAATAAACTATTGATTCAACTCATTTCTGTTCTCGGTTAACTTTATATCATTGCTACACTGTCCTCTTCTGTAAAAGGCGAATTTTCCTTTTGTAAAACATCGAGGCACACATGATCATGCTTAATATTTTTAACTAAGCGATGTCTTTCAAAAAAAAAAAAAAAACTGTCAACCTGTGATGGTGTTCATAAATCTTTCGAAAGGATGACTTCAACATGACCTCTTGAAGTCCTTGGTTAAATAGCTTAAATGCCAGCAACGACCATCCATCCATCAAGACAATAATGATATGAAACGAAAGTTCTGGAATATAGTATTGACTGAGAGATATATATTTCACATGCAGGCACTGACGAAATCACTAAAAATTTCATAATTGAGAAGCTGAGAGCATCCATTGTGTTGTAAAGTATTGTTCTCAACCTACCCTCAATGTAAATTTTCTGAGGTAAGTCAAGATATGAGGCAGACTAAATGTCATATGTTCTTATATTTTTGAAATTTGGGGTACTTTCATCTTTTCAATGGAATGTATTATAATGTTATGACTTAGTCCTGCAGTAAATGTAAAGTCTTTGATGAGTTTCGTTATTAATTGCATAAATAGCCTGCAAAAACAATATGTCATATTTCTTCGAATGGGCACAGTATTTACGTATTCTAATTTGTTTCGGTCTGTAGCGTCAGAATCTGCAGATGCATTGTGTTCACGGAATGATGACATTTTTATGTGAACAGTTCAGTAATTTTGTTATTTGAACTCGGTTTATATAAAAATGACATTTGTTAAGACACCAGAAACAAACGTCTTGTATCTTTGATTATACATATATTCATTACGTAGAAACCGTTTACGACTGTAAAAATATTTGAAAGTATTCAAAAGAACTGTAACCGTGTGGAAGCAACTTTTGTGTTATGTTTCGTTCATTAAGGTCGGCTTCAGTAGAACACATGTTAGACTCAGATCGACGTCCGGTCCCTAATCGACGTCCGTTCCCCAAATCGACGTCCTTATCTGACGTCACGTTCTCAAATCAGTATTCAATATTTTAACCCTCTAATCGACGCGTCAAATGTGACGACTGTGGCGTTATGAATCACAAAAACGACGTCTGATCGATTAGAGTCTCCTCTCATCGCAATGTCTATAAATTTAATTGAATCATTTATTTTTAAATTGATCTTTGTTTATATCATCTGTATCGTTTTGTCTTTTTGTGAAGTAGCTTACAGAAACTGTAACTGTTTTCTTATATGGGTATCAAAATAAAAGGACAAACATTAGAAAATGACAATAATAAGACAATCACCGACATCATATAACTATTACATGTACATGCGTAATAATGTTTTGGTGAAAGACGTTCATTTTCTCGACCTACGTTGTCGTTTTCCTTTCTTGTTCATATAAACAAATAACTGTGGGTATACATTGTACGACAATGAGACAACAACATAAAAACAAAGATAATCAAAGACATCTAGAGGGCAGTATACAGGCTCAAAAAATAGAAAGAATAAAAACGTAAGGCTAATTGTATTACGATTTGGTCTTATATTTTTCAACAACTTTTTGAGTTTTAGGTTCAACCCGGCCACCCTTTAATAAACATGTGATTTCACGGCGACAAGTCCATAAAACGGACGTCGATTTGGGTAGCCAAAAATAGGACATCGATTTGAGAACAACAAAAAAGACGTCGATTAGAGGGACATAAAATTGGCCGTCGATTTGAAATTTTGTTTTATTGTGACGTCAGATTTGGACGTCGTTTGAGGAACGGACGTCGATTAGAGACCGGACGTCGATCTGAGTCTACACATATTCTTCAAAACCATACAGATAGTGAAAAGTACGAATTCTATGCTATGATGTACAATGTATGTTCATCAAATTGTTCACTTACTTGTCGAGATTAGTTATTCGCTCTTCATCTAAGTTATAGCTCTACGCATCAGTTATTTAGGATATTTATGTAAAAACCTGTTCTGGTTTAAACAGTAAATGGTTCATAATTTCAATGAAACGTCTGCTAATTGTTCAGCGTGTTCGAATCCATCTAAAAAATAAGGACATTTGGTCGTTTACTTCTCTGATTAAAATTGTCACCTATGTGAGGTTGAAAATAAGCTAGTGATTTGATTCTTATAATTTCTTTGATTATCAACTTTCTTGCAAATTTTGACCATGTTGCCTGTAAAATTAATTCATTGAAATGTATATACCGGTATATTTTCCTAATTTATGTGAACAAACTGGGATGCACAACTAAAATTGTATGTAATTGAAGTTAAACCACTCAAGACTTCAATTTTAGAAACGATGGTAGGTGCTATTGCATATAAAATGCAAGCTCCCAGTTCTGCTAGTTTTTTGTTTTTGTTTAATCTTATTTGAAGATTTTGTTATCAAAGAAGATGGTAGACTTACTTAGTGAGGTACTATTTACATGGTAGGTATAGTGTCCAGCGGAGATCGTGTTTTTTCGAGTGAATCGGTCCACCTTTTTGGAGTGTAGATCAGTTTTTTGGGAGTGAATTTACATGCGATCAATCGATTTACTGCTATTTCACGAGTATAATAGTTTTATTCGTGACTGTTCATCTTATTCTGAATGTTATACATGTTTTGAACACAAACGACGCAGAATTTCCTTTTAGTTCACTTACAATATAGTGTTTTATATTGTCCGTGTTTTTTCGAGAGCATCATTTAAAACGTCCGGGTTTTTCAACAAATGGTCCGGGTTTTTTGAAGAAAATGTGAATAAGAAAGAAGACACAAAAACAGATTACTATGTTGATCAAATTTAACCATTTTCAATTTAAGGATAACTTTCTGTTCTGAAAACATTTTACCATAACCCTGCAGTATTACGATATTATAAGAAATCAATGGGTCCTTTTTAAAAACGGTCTTAAAGGGGCATTAGCTACGAGATATAAAAAAAAAATATGATTATTGCAGTTCAATCATTAATGAAAGTGAAATAGTGAAATAATAATTCGCTTTTAGCAGCCAATTTGGTTCAATTTTGTCAAAATAAGCTAAGAAACATCGATGATGAATTATTCACTCGCAAGTGAATAATTCGACCTCATTGATCATTGAATCCGTATTCATGTGACCTTCAATTTAACCGCTTAGCTAGAGATAGATTACGCATGAATTAGGCGTGTTCATTTATTAAAAGGAAAAGAATGTCAACATTGAAAGTGAAACAAGGGTAAACCATTTGATTGACTGATTCGATCCACAAAAACTCATTCTTATACAGGTAAAAACGATGATTAACATATATTTTAACCTATAATATGAAATCAAACAGACCTAGAAAAATCCAATTGCACGAGTTTGCTATCTATTTATATCTATATTTATGTTCATATCGGGTTATATGACCGTCGGCCGTCTTCAGATGTCACCTCGATAGTTAATTAGATGGCGTCTAGACTAAAATACACATGTAATGCTGATACATATTATCAAGCCCATGCTATGTAAATTCCCGGGAATAAAAATAGTAAACGCACGCTAAATAAGAAATAAATTCGTTATCTTGGTGCAATTAGGGGTGTACGGAATTTTTTACCGGTGTTGAAAATGCATACGCCACAGGGTGTTTATATTTTCAACACCGGTATAAAATTCTGTACACTCCTGATTACACCAAGATAGCTAATATTACCATCAAGACAAATAGTAAATGAAACATTAAGAAGATATTTTCTGTAAAAAAAAACACACATTTACCCGCTTTACACACTATGTGTACGTACGTCTCAGTCCAACATGTCTGAGATCACATAAAGATTGTTTACATCACGAAATATTTACTGTATGAAGTCCATATCGGTACACTAACATGAAGATTTCTGAATGCAAATGATCGATGACGTTTTATGAAATGTACGTGTTAATACAGCATTATCAAATTGGTTTTGCATTGTTTCGTGCTATGAAAAGTACTTTATTTGAACCTTTTCATTGTTTTTTAAACGTAAATGCACTGACATAATTACATTTTAAGCCATAGGAATTTTGTTTTTTCACTTGATAAAGCAAGGATACACTCGAAAAAAAACACGGACTGCTCTCGAAAATACACAGACATATACAAATGAATTTACTCTCCAAAATGTCCTTTTCAATGAAGAATCAAGAATTTTTGTATAGTGTCTGTATATCTAAGTATATATAAATTCCATGTGCACATTTCCGTTGCCATTTGCATTGGTATGTGTATAAAAATGGCTTTAAGTAATCAATATTTTGGAATAAAGCATTGTAAGGCTAAATTAAACGTTTTTAAAACAAAATAATGCAGGTTTGATAATATCTTTTTATCAAAAATACTAATTTACCTTCTATGATCTTGTATATAAGGTTCTAGCATATTTTTTTTTTTTTTTTTTCACGTTTTACCAGAAAAGAAGGCTGCTTGTTTACATTTTTTATCATATTCACTCGAAAAAAAGTGGTCACACTCGATTCCAGCCGGACACTATACCTACCGTGATTTATTTCTCTGATTTAGTGAACGTTTTATACTCTTATACTCATGCCCCATATTTGTGTTCCCTCTCTCATATCGGGACGAGTCGTAATTTCTACGCAACGCTTCTGTCTTCTTGAATTGCTCGCTTCTCCCCGATCGCATGCTAGGAGTTGCATACATTTGACGGTTTGTGATGATCTTTAATTCCATTTCACCGGACAGCCGAGATCTGAATGTATCTTACGATTGTATGGATAACTTTCTTCTTTGCTATTTGTAGGTCTCTTTTTGTCATATAGCTCTTCATGTGTTTTTGGTCTTTGATTCTTTTTTAAATGCTTGGGTTTGAGGGTTCCTGATTTAGGTAAAAGCGCGTCGGACGCACGAAAGTAATACATTTATTTTTCATTCAATGATGATAATCTTTGTTGTGCAAATATATGTGGGAATTCAAAAATTTGCGAAGAATGTTTTAGCGCATGTTCTTGAAAGCAATATCTATTTTTTTTTAATCAGCTTGAAGTACTGAGCTAATAGAAACTATAATAGCTAACATTTTAACATTAGAGAAATACACTCCGCTGATTTGTACTTCGACCGGTTGAGGAATCAAATATATGCACGATGGTGTTGATCCTTAGATTCAAATCAGTTGTTTTGTTTTGACACTAAAGATTCTTTAAGCAATGCTTTAAAGCCAGAAATCTATCTGATTGTTGTGAACGTATACAAAAAAGTCATCATCTCGCTGTCAAAATATTACCCATTGCTATGAAATTCTTTAAGTTTAAGGTCTTAAAACAAAGCCGCTTTCGATACCGTATTTACAATCTCGTAAACGGATCATGTGCAAAATAAAGTTTGTATTACACTTAATTCCTAATTTCTGACGATGTTTTTTTTAGGAAACATTATAGTTCAGAAGGCTGATTTTCTGTTTATTCTTTATTCATTTGCGTTGCTAATTGCCTTTCTTTTAAATACATGATTTTCTACGATGACGTATAATTGAGTATTAATTTTGAAACGCCAGTTATTATTTATTACTGCAAACAAATAACTATTTGTCTACTCAGGTTTGTTCGATAAGAGTTTTTCATAACACGAACGAAAATCGAAATTGTGCTTAAAAATATGCATTAATTATATAATGTAAATAAAATATCCAACAATATAAGTATGACTAAATACAATAATATATTAATTAAAGTTAACCAACATCTGCAGTTGAGTCATATTTTTTATACGCAGTCCATGGAAAGTGCGAATCGAAAAACCCGTTTCTTATGTAGATTAGCGATATTTTCTTACTATAAATATCCCTTATGCTTAAGTTACGGACGATAATTCATGTTTATAATTCGATATAAAGGGCTCGACCATTAAATCGCTTTTTGAGAGGAAGACCAGCGTTTGTTCATTAGCAGGTCAAAGCAGACGCCCATGTCTATATTGATTAAACTACAAATAAATTAACTGCTCTTGCACTCCTCACATTTTTTTTAAAACGCTATGTTCAAGGATTTATATTGAATTAAGGTCAGATTTTTGAGTTAATGTATTATACACATGATTACTTGATATTCAATCTTCCTCTCCCTTTATTTTCGATACTGCTGTTTTTGTTTTTATATTACAGATTTATGTGTGATCTCTGTCCAATTTGAAAGAAAACCTGTCACAGCTTCTGAATATACAAATTTTCGTCTGTTTCTATATAAAGACATTAACGGCAAAGTGTATTACCTGGACTGGACTAGACTGGACTCTTGGACTGGACTGGATTGGACTTAACTATAGACTGGACTGGACTCTCGCATGTTTTTTTTTAATAACATGCATTTATTTTTTTATTGGATTATTTGTTATCTTCTTGTTTATTACGACTGTACTTTATGCTTTTTAATTCAATAATAGAATTTTTAATTAATAATCTTGTCTGTCAAATGAAGTTGTATTAATTATTGACATTCGACCTTAGAACAGATGTTTTATATCTATTTGGGTACAGATTGGAATGTCAGTATCAATTTAATTGTTTAAAGCAGATAGCAGGACAGATCACATTATCCGGAATTGTGTATTGTTATGTGTATAATACATTTATCACCTTATTCTATTTTATTTCTGAAATTTATTATTGTGAACTTTATTTCACATAAAAATGAAAATAAAAATATTTATTCCATTTAAGGGCCCATGGTGAGAAAAGTAATATTTAATAATTGAGAGACACAAATTTAAAATTTAAAATTCAAAAGCTATATCATTTTAATTAAGTCTTCTTTATTCTTTTAACTGTATCAATATTACATGAGTATTTAGTTAGGGCACATGTTTATATTTTAATCCCATGCACAATGAAAAACATAAGTTATACAAAAACATCTTTGATTAAACTAAACTGTAGAAGTTAAGTGTTGTTTTAGAAGCAATTAAATCTGTAATTAAGACAATGCTGTGTAACTTATATATTATAAATGATTAGAATGACATTCAGTTTCAGAGGTTTGTTATGATTTCCTGTATCATCTTTCATCAAGCTATTGTTTGTTATTGTTTGTTTTTTTAATTTTGATTGTCACCGGCTGACCTTAGGATGTACTGTTTTCTGATCATAGCATTTTCTTTCAATTGTGTTTGCATACATTGTCAGACAATTTAGAAGTGCTAAGTTCAATTGGCTTTTTATTCAAGAAAACCTAGAGGTATTGAAATTTATTGGAACTTATATATTATTAAATGTTTTGAACTCAATTTTAATCAACATACATTTCTCACCATGAGCCTTTTAAGTGGAATAAAACTATTTTTATTTTTATGCCCCCGCCGTAGCGGAGGGGGCATTAAGTTTTACCCTTGTCCGTCTGTATGTCCGTCCGTCCGTACGTCCCAAAGCTGGTTTCCGTTCTCTTACTTTAGTTTGCCTCAACCAAATGTTACGAAACTTATACACTATGCTTATTACCATTAAATACAGATCGAGTTTGAATTTTGATGGCGTCACTTTTACCGTTCTAGAGTTATGCCCCTTTACTTGCTAAATTTTTCGTTTCTGTTCTCTAACTTCAGTTTGCCTCAACCAAATGTTATGAAATTTATACACAATGCTTATTACCACAATATACAGATCAAGTTTGAATTTTGGTGCTGTCACTTTTACTGTTCTAGAGTTATGCCTTTTACAAATGGAAAAAAAATTTTCATTTTTTCTAAAAGTATCAATTAAGTTATTTTTAAATTGGAGTTTTCTTCCTTTGTCCATGATTATAGTTGAATCAACTACAATCAATGCTTTATACAATGCAATGTTTAATTTTGCCTTCCACTGTAAATTATTTATACTGAATATAGCATCTTCTGCATGAAGAAGTAATTTGATAGAATTTAATACAGTACTAGCTGTGTATGGATTCCTACACTTTTCAAATGCTATATACAAAGGAGGAATTCAATTTCTTTTTAGTAATATAAATCGTAGGTTTAATCAGGTTTTTTCTGCAAACCAATATCCCTAAGCCAATAGCTTGTTTCAAAATTAGTTAAGACTTGTAAAAGCATTTTTTAGATGGAAAAAAATGCAAAATTTTTAGTTTCCGTTCTCTCACTTAAGTTTGATTTTACCAAATGTTATGAAACTTATACACAATGCATAACCACAAAACACAGATCAACTTGAATTTGGGTAGTGTTACTTTAACCATTATCGAGCTGTGCCACTTTATAAATCATAAATTGCAAAATTTTTAGTTGCCGTTCTATCACTTAAGTTTGCCCCAACCAAACATTATGAAACCTATACACAATACTTATTACCACAAAACTCAGATGAAGTACAAGTTTGGGTAGCATCACTTTTATCGTTCTTGAGTGATGTCCCTTAATAATGTTGTATGCAAGCGGGGGCATCATCTGTGTCCATGGGGACACATTCTCCATTTATTTTCTGTATGGTATGTGATACAAAGTACACATTATAAAATTTTGGAAATAAAATAGAATAAGGGGATAAATGTATTATACACATAATAATACACAATACAGGATAATTTTTCTGTCCTATCTGCTTTATACAATAAAATTGATGTCGACATTCCAATCTGTAACTTAATAGATATAAGACATCTGTTCGGGAGGTCGAATGTCATCAATTAATACAACTTCTTTTGACAGACAAGATTAAAAATTAAAATTCTCAAAAGCATAAAGTACAGTCGAAATAAACAAGAAGATAACAAATAAACAAATAAAAAAAAAAATGCATGTTATTAAAAAAATAAATATGCGAGAGTTCAGTCCAGTCTATAGTCAAATCCAATCTAGTTCATTCCAGTCCAAGAGTCCAGTCCATTCCAGTCCAAGAGTCCAGTCCATTCAAGTCCAAGAGTCCAGTCCAGTCCAGGCAATACACTTTGTCCACATTAACTGATTTACGACTTCCATCTGATGAATTGATAATGTATTGACAATTATAATGCACTGATAAAGATGATGTTATGACCGTCTGTTGCCAGAGGTCGTAGACGTTGGACTTAATAGGCTGTGCCAGTACCGATAAACTTGATTTATTATTATTTAATTTAGAACATTAATCCATTTAATCTTCATTTACACTTCAAATGTAGTTTCTCGTGTTTATTTGGACATCTGTTACCAGGGTTCAATCAGCACATTCTTAATTTATAATTTCATTATATCTTAGTTTTATATCAATTTTCATTATCTATTCTATTTTAAAGATTTTATTTGCATTTTTAATTTAAAAGACCTTTTATTCATGGGTTGGTAACCGACAGAAGCCGTGATCTTACTTCGCAAATAAATATATATTATTTCTTAACATGTGTTATCTCTTATAATTCATTCATTCAACAATGTATTGTATATATATTTTTATATTTATAGTACATATCCCAATATCATAAAGGACATATTTTAATTAAGTTCCATGTTACAAAATGCATTCCTATTACAATTAAAGCAATATTTCATGTTTGAGCATAAAGTTAAGTTGATATGAATTAATTTGTTTTTGTATGCTAGCTGAACCAAGAAAACAATTAAAATGCTTTCGTTTCCTGTTCTTTCTTTCAAATTTAGATATTTAAAGAAGTTATGAAATATCGAAAATAAACACAAACATCCAAATCGACCACTATCCCATACACCAAATATACTTTTCTTATCGTAACTTAGATCCATAGAAACAGAACTAACAAAAACAAAAAAAGCTCAACATTGACCAATTAGTATGGAACGCCACAGCTGTCTTATGTGGAACTCTGATATTACTTTATGTTGTTTTATTATTACTTTATGATATTTTGTCTTTACTTAATATGGTTTTGACATTACGTAATGATGTTTTGATATAACTCAATATGGAATAGTCATTACTTAATGATATTTCGATATTACACGATATGGTTTCGTATTGACTTGATATAGTTTTGTCATTACTCAATATGGTTTTGTCATTACTCGATGTGGTTTCACCATTATTTAATGTGGTTGTGTCATTAGTCAATGTGGTTTTAACATTACTTGATGTGAATATGTGACTTAACGTTATGTAGTTGTTTCATTACATGATGTGGTTTTGTTATTTTGTAATGATGATTTGCCTATTCTTTATATGGTTTTAACATTACGTAATGATGTTTCAAAATTTGACGATTTTACACTACATGATGTGTTTGTTTCATTATTTGATGTGGTCCTGTCATTCTTTGATGTGGTTATCCCATTACTTGATGAGGTAAAATCATGTGACCAATTCGGAAAACCTGTTCTATTTTTAGATAGATTTCCATGTTGTATGTGCCTTGGATGAATGTGGCCATCCATCGAATTAGAGTTCAAATTAAAGTTCGGGTTATTGTTTGAGTTAAACTTTGAGTTAGTCTTCGATTTCGAATTCAAGTCATTATTAGAATTAAAGTTTTAGTTAGCATTGAGTTTCGAGTTGGACATCGAGTTTGAGTCACATTTAACTGAGGTAGAGTTCTAGTTACAACATTAAATTTGAGTCATTTTTTAAGGTAGAGTTTGAGTAAGATTCGAATTTAAGTCTCATTTAGATTAATTAAGATTTTGAGTTGAAATTCGAGCTATCTTATATGAGTTCGTAATTAAATTTTCTATCGCGGAACAAGGACTTTTGCTCGGGCTTCCGAAAAGAGGGCTCCGGGTATGCGTACAAAAGATAAACAATGTGTAACTTCAAGGCATATTTTAGCGGCGATCGATGTCTTTCAAATTACTTTATTTTTATCAATAGTACCGCTTAAGTCGACGCTTAGCCGTCTTGACCTTGTTGTAGGGTATGAATGATTTGTTCATTGTTGAAGACCCTACATCAACTGTCAAGATGAAGAACAGGAATAAAAGCCCTGTTCATTGATCATTTTCTATGTTTTCTATGTATTGTGTGCGATTTTGTCCCATGTATATTTACTCCATATCCTTTCATTTTCTACAGTATACAAAACGCAACATAGAAGTTGAAATAAAGTTAGATGTGGTGTGATTGACAATGAGACAACTATCCATCAGAGTTTAAATGCAGTGGATGTAAGAAATCATATATAGGCAACCGTACAGCCTTCAACACACCGTATAGTCAGCTACAAAAGGCCACCATGCAACATGTGAAAAATTCAAACGAAAAACAAACGGTCTTATATATAAATAAACAATCTACAAAAAGAAATGACACATTTATACAACGACAACAATTGAACTTCATGCTCCTGACTTGGGGCAGGTACATAAAGAAAGTGCACGTGGCGGAGTTTAACATGTATGTGAGCGCTAAATCCTAACCTTACATCGGACTGTTACAGTTGTGTAACAGCACAACACGAGAAAAAAATGTAAACTAGACAATCCGTACGTCCCAAAGCTGGTTTCCGTTCTCTTACTTTGGTTGCCTCAACCAAATGTTACGAAACTTATACACTATGCTTATTACCATTAAATACAGATCGAGTTTGAATTTTGATGGCGTCACTTTTACCGTTCTAGAGTTATGCCCCTTTACTTGCTAAATTTTTCGTTTCTGTTCTCTAACTTCAGTTTGCCTCAACCAAATGTTATGAAATTTATACACAATGCTTATTACCACAATATACAGATCAAGTTTGAATTTTGGTGCTGTCACTTTTACTGTTCTAGAGTTATGCCTTTTACAAATGGAAAAATTGCTAAATTTTTCATTTTTTTTCTAAAAGTATCAATTAAGTTATTTTTAAATTGGAGTTTTCTTCCTTTGTCCATGATTATAGTTGAATCAACTACAATCAATGCTTTATACAATGCAATGTTTAATTTTGCCTTCCACTGTAAATTATTTATACTGAATATAGCATCTTCTGCATGAAGAAGTAATTTGATAGAATTTAATACAGTACTAGCTGTGTATGGATTCCTACACTTTTTCAAATGCTATATACAAAGGGAGGGAATTCAATTTCTTTTTAGTAATATAAATCGTAGGTTTAATCAGGTTTTTTCTGCAAACCAATATCCCTAAGCCAATAGCTTGTTTCAAAATTAGTTAAGACTTGTAAAAGCATTTTTTAGATGGAAAAAAATGCAAAATTTTTAGTTTCCGTTCTCTCACTTAAGTTTGATTTTACCAAATGTTATGAAACTTATACACAATGCATAACCACAAAACACAGATCAACTTCAATTTGGGTAGTGTTACTTTAACCATTATCGAGCTGTGCCCCTTTATAAATCATAAATTGCAAAATTTTTAGTTGCCGTTCTATCACTTAAGTTTGCCCCAACCAAACATTATGAAACCTATACACAATACTTATTACCACAAAACTCAGATGAAGTACAAGTTTGGGTAGCATCACTTTTATCGTTCTTGGTGATGTCCCTTAATAATGTTGTATGCAAGCAGGGGCATCATCTGTGTCCATGGGGACACATTCTCCATTTATTTTCTGTATGGTATGTGATACAAAGTACACATTATAAAATTTTGAAATAAAATAGAATAAGGGATAAATGTATTATACACATAATATTACACAATGCAGGATAATTTATCTGTCCTATCTGCTTTATACAATAAAATTGATGCTGACATTCCAATCTGTAACTTAATAGATATAAGACATCTGTTCGGGAGGTCGAATGTCATCAATTAATACAACTTCTTTTGACAGACAAGATTATAAATTAAAATTCTCAAAAGCATAAAGTACAGTCGAAATAAACAAGAAGATAACAAATAAACAAATAAAAAAAAAATGCATGTTATTAAAAAATAAATATGAGAGTTCAGTCCAGTCTATAGTCAAATCCAATCTAGTTCATTCCAGTCCAAGAGTCCAGTCCATTCCAGTCCAAGAGTCCAGTCCATTCAAGTCCAAGAGTCCAGTCCAGTCCAGGCAATACACTTTGTCCACATTAACTGATTTACGACTTCCATCTGATGAATTGATAATGTATTGACAATTATAATGCACTGATAAAAGATGATGTTATGACCGTCTGTTGCCAGAGGTCGTAGACGTTGGACTTAATAGGCTGTGCCAGTACCGATAAACTTGATTTATTATTATTTAATTTAGAACATTAATCCATTTAATCTTCATTTACACTTCAAATGTAGTTTCTCGTGTTTATTTGGACATCTGTTACCAGGGTTCAATCAGCACATTCTTAATTTATAATTTCATTATATCTTAGTTTTATATCAATTTTCATTATCTATTCTATTTTAAAGATTTTATTTGCATTTTAATTTAAAAGACCTTTTATTCATGGGTTGGTAACCGACAGAAGCCGTGATCTTACTTCGCAAATAAATATATATTATTTCTTAACATGTGTTATCTCTTATAATTCATTCATTCAACAATGTATTGTATATATATTTTTTATATTTATAGTACATATCCCAATATCATAAAGGACATATTTTAATTAAGTTCCATGTTACAAAATGCATTCCTATTACAATTAAAGCAATATTTCATGTTTGAGCATAAAGTTAAGTTGATATGAATTAATTTGTTTTGTATGCTAGCTGAACCAAGAAAACAATTAAAATGCTTTCGTTTCCTGTTCTTTCTTTCAAATTTAGATATTTAAAGAAGTTATGAAATATCGAAAATAAACACAAACATCCAAATCGACCACTATCCCATACCACCAAATATACTTTTCTTATCGTAACTTAGATCCATAGAAACAGAACTAACAAAAACATAAAAAGCTCAACATTGACCAATTAGTATGGAACGCCACAGCTGTCTTATGTGGAACTCTGATATTACTTTATGTTGTTTTATTATTACTTTATGATATTTTGTCTTTACTTAATATGGTTTTGACATTACGTAATGATGTTTGATATAACTCAATATGGAATAGTCATTACTTAATGATATTTCGATATTACACGATATGGTTTCGTATTGACTTGATATAGTTTTGTCATTACTCAATATGGTTTTGTCATTACTCGATGTGGTTTCACCATTATTTAATGTGGTTGTGTCATTAGTCAATGTGGTTTTAACATTACTTGATGTGAATATGTGACTTAACGTTATGTAGTTGTTTCATTACATGATGTGGTTTTGTTATTTTGTAATGATGATTTGCCTATTCTTTATATGGTTTTAACATTACGTAATGATGTTTCAAAATTTGACGATTTTACACTACATGATGTGTTTGTTTCATTATTTGATGTGGTCCTGTCATTCTTTGATGTGGTTATCCCATTACTTGATGAGGTAAAATCATGTGACCAATTCGGAAAAACCTGTTCTATTTTAGATAGATTTCCATGTTGTATGTGCCTTGGATGAATGTGGCCATCCATCGAATTAGAGTTCAAATTAAAGTTCGGGTTATTGTTTGAGTTAAACTTTGAGTTAGTCTTCGATTTCAATTCAAGTCATTATTAGAATTAAAGTTTTAGTTAGCATTGAGTTTCGAGTTGGACATCGAGTTTGAGTCACATTTAACTGAGGTAGAGTTCTAGTTACAACATTAAATTTGAGTCATTTTTTAAGGTAGAGTTTGAGTAAGATTCGAATTTAAGTCTCATTTAGATTAATTAAGATTTTGAGTTGAAATTCGAGCTATCTTATATGAGTTCGTAATTAAATTTTCTATCGCGGAACAAGGACTTTTGCTCGGGCTTCCGAAAAGAGGGCTCCGGGGTATGCGTACAAAGATAAACAATGTGTAACTTCAAGGCATATTTTAGCGGCGATCGATGTCTTTCAAATTACTTTATTTTTATCAATAGTACCGCTTAAGTCGACGCTAGGGGCCGTCTTGACCTTGTTGTAGGGTATGAATGATTTGTTCATTGTTGAAGACCCTACATCAACTGTCAAGATGAAGAACAGGAATAAAAGCCCTGTTCATTGATCATTTTCTATGTTTTCTATGTATTGTGTGCGATTTTGTCCATGTATATTTACTCCATATCCTTTCATTTTCTACAGTATACAAAACGCAACATAGAAGTTGAAATAAAGTTAGATGTGGTGTGATTGACAATGAGACAACTATCCATCAGAGTTTAAATGCAGTGGATGTAAGAAATCATATATAGGCAACCGTACAGCCTTCAACACACCGTATAGTCAGCTACAAAGGCCACCATGCAACATGTGAAAAATTCAAACGAAAAAACAAACGGTCTTATATATAAATAAACAATCTACAAAAAAGAAATGACACACATTTATACAACGACAACAATTGAACTTCATGCTCCTGACTTGGGGCAGGTACATAAAGAAAGTGCACGTGGCGGAGTTTAACATGTATGTGAGCGCTAAATCCTAACCTTACATCGGACTGTTACAGTTGTGTAACAGCACAACACGAGAAAAAAAATGTAAACTAGACAAAGTAATGCCCCCGCACTCAACTCATTTAACCGTTTATACCCCAAAATGACAAAAATGTTCAATTATCTCCCAAAGAGCAAAAGATAATAAAATAAAACCCTGACCACATGCACACCCTTCAATATATGTACAAACAGACAGTAAAGAGAAAACTTCCTAGGATTCAAACTGTAGGAGGAGTTATGCGGAATAACTATATACCCATAATGGAACGGACAGACGGACGGACGGACGGACAGGGGAAAACAATATGCCCCAAGTTTCAGTTGCGGTGGCATACAAAACAGTTTCATTTGGCTGTTTCAATAGATTGGTATGACTGGGTAATATAAATCCATCGGGGTGATCTCGGATGCTCCAGAAAGGCACCCGTCGTGTTATTCGAGAAAGTACAAACCCAGTGATTTGGTTTTATTTGGTAGTTTACATTCAAGGAAAGATGACGGTTTTATGGTTACGACCACTGGAACATGTCCGTCGTCACATATGAAACAGATATTCCAAAAGTTTATTTTTCAATTAGTGCGAGGTAGATCAGGAATTTAATTGATAACAAATAAAAGATTGATATTCGTATAAGTTCAAATGATCATTTACGCTTAAAAAAAAATCGGAGAATTCTTGTTTTATAGTATTGATGCTTTGTCGCTAAGTCCGAGCCCCCCTCCCCACGTTTCCCTGTAACTTTAGTGTGAGTTGATTTGAAGTGTTTCATTTGTTAACAATAAAGTTCAAGTCTTTTGATTTGTGTCGAGCCTGCGACATCAATGTAGCAACAGTGAGACACAACAAACCTATATTTCGTCGTCAATAGTGGCGTCGGCGTCTCCATCTCCATTTTTAATTTCTATTGAGTTTAACCTTTCATTATACATGTTACTAAACATGTATGCCATGTATATTACTTTTAGAACATCATACTGGATTTGTTTACCTCGACTATTGTATCTGTATTTATATTGTATGTTTCTCTGTAAACTTGTATTTAGTTTTAGAGAATAAAGTATCTATTTATCTATTTTATTTTTCATTTCAGGACCTTTTATAGCTTACTATAGGGTATGGGTTTTGCTCATTGTTGAAAACCATACAGTTTTGTTTTAGTTAAATAAAACCGAATTACATGTAAACTGTTTTGACATGATAAATTTGTAAACCTCCATGAAGTGTTTTAAAACTTGTATAGGAGTTATTCCTCAATTTCAAGAAAAAGCATCTACAGAAAAACATTTTTTTTTTTTTACCGATAAATGTACAGCCGATCAACATGACGCTTTTACACTTACAGCAGCAATATCAGGCGAGACACAGGGTTCTGTGGAATATTTTACAAACTTATTACAAAATACTGCTTCCGTTTGAGAACTTACTAGGATAAAACAACAGGACCAAGTGGTTTGGGGATATCCCAATTATGTCCGAAATACTATAAACTTTTGATACTTTTTTTCTTATTTTTATCTGCCGTTCCCTTTTCATACCAAATAACTCTGAACAACCACTCGAACACAATAAAAATTAGCTGACGAAAAAACTCAAAATTGACCAATGAGCTACAAAATTACACTAGCACACCTAATACTCATTCCATATACCAAGTATAGTTGGTCTACTGGTTATAGTATCGGAGAAATGACAGACATGAAAACATAACTTTGAGAAATGAATCATGAAAATTAGGTCTAGGTCAGATGAAACCTGCCGGACGGACATGTACACCTTACAATCATTCCATACACCACATATTGTTGATCTACTGCTTATAATACCTGAGAAATGGATCTAATGACGAAATCGTAACCCTGAACTCTAATCCATTAAATGAGGTCAACGACGTACACTAAATAAAGCTATTCCAATACATAGTATTCATAAGTGAGAACTTCACGTGCTAAGCTATTCCAATACATAGTATTCATAAGTGAGAACTTCACGTGCTAAAACTATACTGTATTTTAAGCAGACTTAAAAGTAGCTCCTCACTATCCTACTGCCTGTCGATACATTTATTTTTGGCATTGCACAAGTCATGTCTTCTCTGACTGTTCATGACGTTAAAATACTAAATCCCTGGGATGTGTTTTAGTTGATTTTAGTCTCTGATGCATGATTTTTTATCATTAATTGTTTTTGGCTTTTAACTAGCTGTCAGTAACTGCAGTACTCTCAAATCGTACTTTCTTTTTAATTCGACCTGTTGATACTATTTTTAATACTTTTTGTTATTTTATATTAATATGGATCTTGTCTGTATACCAGCTTTGATTATTTGGAATATCTACTAATTTTCACTTCTTCGTACTACATTTGTATTAACATCAAGATTATTCTCCTTTAATCTGTACAGGAAGTTTTATTGTTGATATTTACCCTTATGTATCTAGTGTTAAATTAGGTATTTATATGACAGACCTTTCTTGGTATTCCTAATTATTGGAAGATTTTATATAGACAGAAAAGTATACCTAAAACGACAAAGTTATTTTTCATTTACCTGTATATATTATGAAAACCGGTTTTTCTAAAGTGATTATTTTCTAAGGGTTTAATATTTCGCGGTAGTGTTTTGCCATGGCTTTATTTGGACTTGTTTGTTTGCTTTTTGGCCTTGAATGTTTGTCCCTAATATTTTATTAACTATGTATTTACTTTCAGGTATCACAGATCGAATTTATTCGTTCATAGTGTGTTAATTTACGTTTTGATTGAGTTAAGCCTTCCAATTGATGTTTTATCGTGTGTTTTCTATGTTGTGATGTTATACTATTGTTTCAGAAAAAGGGAGAAGGTTTGGTACCATTAAAACGTTTAATCCCGCTGCAAATGTTTGCACCTGTCCTAAGTCAGGAATCTGATGTACAGTAGTTGTCGTTTGTTTATGTAATTTATACGTGTTTCTCGTTTCTCGTTTTTATATATACTAGACCGTTGGTTTTACCGTTTGAATGGTTTTACACTAGTACTTTTGGGGCCCTTTATAGCTTGTTGTTCGGTGTGAGCCAAGGCTCCGTGTTGAAGGCCGTACATTGACCTATAATGGTTTACTTTTATAAATTGTTATTTGGATGGAGAGTTGTCTCATTGGCACTCACACCACATCTTCCTATATCTATGTACCATGGACAATTGACAATGTGGGTTTGGCTCCCGGGTAATGCATGAATAGCAGGACACGTTTATCATGTCGACGCCCGGACTGGTTCTTTTTAGAGTTCGTGCGATTCCCTCAGTATCTTTTAACTTTGATTTCTTCTGAATGAATTTATGAGACTTGAACATCGGTAAACTTCTAAATTAAATAAAGTTAACGTTGCCTGAAAGTGTTGTAATGGATGTTCAAATATAAATAAGAAGATGTGGTATGAGTGTCAATGAGACAACTCTCCATCCAAGTCAAAATGTATAAAAAGTTAACAATTATAGGTCAAAGTACGGCCTTTAACACGGAGCCTTAGCTCACACCGAACAGCAAGCTATAAAGGGCCCCGAAATGACTAGTGTAAAACAATTCAAACAGTAAAACCAACGGTCTAATCTATATGAAAAACGAGAAACAAAAAAACACTTATGAACCACACCAACAAATGACAACCACTGAACAACAGGCTCCTGACTTAGGACAGGTGGCGTGCATAAAAATGCAGCGGGTTTAAACGTTTTAACAGGCGCCAACCTACTTGTTTCATTGTTTAGTCTTTGCAAGAAGCCAAGGACGACTAATATAAAACGTAAAAAATCGTTTCCAAAATGTTTAAAATTTGAAAAGTCAGTTTTTTTTTTTTATTTTGCATGTAAGACTAGTAAGACAAACGAACACTTAATATAAACACATTATCAAGCCTTTTCCAACACGTGGTAAATAATTGTATATTCTATCATTCTCATGTATGAAAATGTTAAAAATATCTCATACTGAAGGCATTCTCATAGAAAATTTAAAACACGCCAAACATATGGAAATAGAAATAAGTAATTTTCGTGTGTTTAATGTAATCAAGGCTGGCTAAATGATGAATCATGTACCAACAGAGGTTTAGATTCTGAAAACATACGTTTGTCGAAATGGTAGAAAGTTCGTCAGATCAAGCGGCATAACTCAGAACTAATTTGGTGTTGTTCTTGTGGTCCTTGTCTCTGGTAAATAATAGCATAAATTGAAACAAAACTGAGATCGGAATGCTATTATAATATTCATTATCTCCGTAAAGGAAGAAAAATAACGTATTACGATTTGAATACTCAATAGGTATTTCTGATGCTGATTGCTATTTATTAACATCATGCATATTGTTATTCTTTACTGATCATTATAACGAACTTCAAAACAAACGTCACGTTAGTGGTATTTTTACAACCCCGTTTCAAGCAACTTGTCTCTTTTCAAAATAAAATTTTCGAGTCATTTCAAGAAATTACTTAATGAATACAGTGAAGAATTATATAAACAGGAAAATCAAAACACTGTTCATTCTTTCCTGAAAACAAAGTGAAATGCGGCTTAGTTTGGTTTTTTAAACATTTTTTAAACATTTTTAGCAAATTTGTTGTTATTTTGCAAATTAATCTTTTTAACGTTTTGCATAAATTGCTGATGTTGCATATCATTTAGTATTCATTGCCTCAAAATTTCTTAATTGTTTTGTCTTGAAATATATGTTCATGACAAAGGACATGTGTTCATTTTAGAAGTCTTACATTAGTACACGTACATGCGAATCACATCATCATACGAGTATGTAAATTTTCTCCTAACTGACCTAATTTTCTGGTATATATAATATGCTTTCCGAAGAAATAAAAACTCATTTGAGATAATATGCTTATGATTTTGTACGCCCAATTCAATTTTGTCTACATAAGAATCATCAGTTACAATCGAATAAAAAAAACTTTAAAGGCCAATTGAAAGGCCTTCTCATATTCTTTTACATCTTTGCCAAATTCCAAAGAAAGACATCTAGCGATAACGTTCAAACTATCAGGCACAAAACATATTTCAATCAGATTGAACTATAACAATGATATCATTGTAAAATATTTTCAGATATATTGACACGAAACTTGTCTTATCTACTAAGATTGTTAAAAATGCGTCTTCTTTAAGTCGTTCAATGACATTGTACTTTTATCTTGTTTTTTGTAGGACATTTGTACCTAGACATTGGACTTTGTTCAAGACCATTTTGACGAACGTTTGCACTAAATTCGGTCATTTGAACTTTGCTTCATTGGTGTATTACTATTATCCATAGTTTTGTTCCAGGGGAACAAGTATTATTCGGAAAAATATATGTTCACAATACTGTTATGGACACTGAATTATAAAATGTTAGAACTATATCAAAATTATGTATTTAATTTTTACTTCATGACATAATTAAAATATATGTTCAAATTTTGAATAACTGCTATAAAGTAAAACCCTAAGAATAAAAAGAAAATTAGAGAAAAAAACACAAACAAAAATGCCGTAATTTTCCTTTAAACAGCAACGTTCTGCTTATCAGATGGTAGATATTTCAATGCTTAATTAGCCAATTCTGCACCAAGTGTGAATATTTAATGTGAACACATATATGGTGACCTCTGCATATTCATATTCGTTTGCCCTGTATTGGCGGGTAACGGTTATGAAAAATATTGATGTTTAGCATAATTTTTTAATATATATCTCTTCTAAACAATTTCAGGTGCAAAATGTATTCTTATTTCTTTTTATGTACAAAATATCTCCATTTTTATGATGTTTTATTCTCGAAAATCGTTAATTATTTATAATTAGTATTATATATATTACTTTAACGCTTGACCATCAATTATAGCCAAATAGTTCAAATCCTGGAGTCAAATTAGACATTAAATTGATTTTTACTATACATTTAGTTATACCACTATCTTACAGTGGCTATAGCCGACACAATAGAATTATTCGCCAAAAAGAGATGTCATGGTAAATGAATGATTGAATAATGATAAATGCGTAGACAAGTAAACTTTGTACCGTTCTACTTGAAATTGCATTTCTTAAGCACCAAGATTGTTTTACAAAAGTAGATCAGTACTTCCTTTTTATTTTTTGTATAAAAAGATTAAAGCAGCGCTACCTTTCCTCATAATAAGTTGTAATTTGTTAGATAACGGTTATTATATACACAGTAACAATGTATTCATACTCTCTACTTATATTTATCACAGTTATATTTTCAGCTTATGGAACAATACCATTTAAATGGCGAGATTGTAGTAAGTATTCTATAGTTTATGATGGTTATTTTTTAATGTGGTTTAAGAATTAAATAATTAAAGTAGAAATGAAATATTTTTAAAGAAGGTACTAACTTTCAAATATCAAGGTTATATCAGATGTTTCTTGTACAAATATGTGTTTTGGTATAAAGCATAAATGTGAAAATAACGACAAATAATTAATAAATGAAATGAAAATAAACTACTAAGCTGTTGGTAATTCAACGTCGAATGAAATATGCATGGATCTACATAAACAATTGTATTAAGAACACATTCATATTCAAAAGTCGTTCTTGTATAATCGAAAATATTAGTTTATAGCAACCCATTTCCTTACCTCATAGCTGATGTTATCTATCAACGGAAAACATAGGGCTACAAAATTAGGAAATTAATTTGATTGAGGTGTTCGTTTTTATAATTGCTTTTAATTAAAGGTATATACAAATGTGTTAATTACCTTAAAAAAACTATCCTAGCCGACACCATAAATGAATTCTTTACCAAAGCGGTAAACGATATTAATCAGAAAAAATGTTTAAAAATTTGTTTAAGTGGCATTATTTTCAAAGATCGATAGCAAATATTATGAATTATTTCCATTTGCTTATATCATAGGTATAGATAAGTCTACACAGGCCATCCAGGTGACGTCAATTACTGCCGGTCCAGTTCCACTTGTTGCTCCAGGACCTCTCCGTCTAAAATTTTCTGGCAAAGTCTTAAAACCAATACCAATCTTTATGATAGAATTTGATATGAAGAGACATGGGTTTCTTGGAACTAGAATACCCGTTCCTTGTGTTGGTGGTGTAGGAAGCTGGTTTGTATAATCATTACTTTGATTCATTAACACTGTTGTTTTTGTCCCCCGCGCAACGCGTTGCGGGGGAACATAGAAACACCGGGCGTCCGTCCGTCTGTCCGTCTATTCGTCCGTGCGTCCGTCCGGTCTTGTTAGCGCTCTCACATGAACAATTCTTGGCAGATCTTAATGAAACTTATATCATAGGTTTATATCACCCAGCAATATCTCAGACGAGTTCGAAAATCAGTGCCGATGAACTATTTTTAAAAGAGTTATGCCCCTTGGAAACATTAATCATATTGAAAATTGCATCATTAGCGCTCTCATGTGTACAATTCTTGCCAGATTTTTATGAAAATTATATTGTAGGTTTATATCAGTAATGTCTCGGACAAAATCGAAAATCAGTGCCGACAATTATTTTTAAAAGAGTTATGCCCTAGGAAACATTGATTTTATGAAAATTGCATCATTAGCGCTCTCATGTGTACAATTCTTGCCAGATTTTATGAAACTTATATTGTAGGTTTATATCAGTAATGACTCAGACGAGTTCGAAAATCAGTGTCGATCAATTATTTTTAAAAGAGTTATGCCCTTGGAAACATTAATTATATGGAAAATTGCCTTGTGAGTGCTCTCATGTGTACAATTCGTGCGAGAATTTTATAAAACTTATATCATAGGTTTATATCAGCAATGTCTTTGACTCTTTCGATAATAAGTGCTGATCAAACATTTTAAACGAATTATGCCACTTGGAATATTAATTATATCGGAAATCATATTGAATTTGCTTTGAAGCATTCATTTCTCTAAGATGTTTATGAACAATTTTAAAGAAAGTGTATATTTTAGTTATTGCCCTTGTACCTTGGACAGATACAATATGTGGAACGCGGACGACATTGGAACTCTGTTCTTTTATTTTTATATATAGATTACAAAACGATAATACAGAATCAGCCATGTTAGAGCGGTTGCAAAAGTCTAAATTCATTTGAAAATACGAGAATGGAGCAAACCGCAAAACAACGATGTGTTAAAACAAAACAAATCGGACATAATTATACTAAAACAGAAAAAGTAAAGCTTTTGGCAATCCCATCTGTAAGGGTACGCGTACCCTTTTTGTTACGCCACACACGTTTTATGAACAAGTGAGCAAAACCGGTGAGCTAGTTCTTCCAGTGTCAAAAATAGTTGAAGAAACATGAAGCATTTAGGAAAATATGCTTGCGATCAATTATGCCACATTCAATCGAATATGATCGGCGAGCATTAAACGTTTTAGTGACTATACATTTTTTTTTATTCCACATTGGATAGAGGTAAAGGGGGAGGGTTGAAATCTCACAAAACATGTTTAACCCCGCCGCACATTTGCGCCTCTCCAAAGTCAGGAATCTCTGGCCTTTCGTAAAGGAAGAAAAATAACGTATTACGATTTGAATACTCAATAGGTATTTCTGATGCTGATTGCTATTTATTAACATCATGCATATTGTTATTCTTTACTGATCATTATAACGAACTTCAAAACAAACGTCACGTTAGTGGTATTTTTACAACCCGTTTCAAGCAACTTGTCTCTTTTCAAAATAAAATTTTCGAGTCATTTCAGGAAATTACTAAATGAATACAGTGAAGAATTATATAAACAGGAAAATCAAAACACTGTTCATTCTTTCCTGAAAACAAAGTGAAATGCGACTTAGTTTGGTTTTTTAAACATTTTTTAAACATTTTTAGCAAATTTGTTGTTATTTTGCAAATTAATCTTTTTAACGTTTTGCATAAATTGCTGATGTTGCATATCATTTAGTATTCATTGCCTCAAAATTTCTTAATTGTTTTGTCTTGAAATATATGTTCATGACAAAGGACATGTGTTCATTTTAGAAGTCTTACATTAGTACACGTACATGCGAATCACATCATCATACGAGTATGTAAATTTTCTCCTAACCGACCTAATTTTCTGGTATATATAATATGCTTTCCGAAGAAATAAAAACTCATTTGAGATAATATGCTTATGATTTTGTACGCCCAATTCAATTTTGTCTACATAAGAATCATCAGTTACGATCGAATAAAAAAAACTTTAAAGGCCAATTGAAAGGCCTTCTCATATTCTTTTACATCTTTGCCAAATTCCAAAGAAAGACATCTGGCGATAACGTTCAAACTATCAGGCACAAAACATATTTCAATCAGATTGAACTATAACAATGATATCATTGTAAAATATTTTCAGATATATTGACACGAAACTTGTCTTATCTACTAAGATTGTTAAAAATGCGTCTTCTTTAAGTCGTTCAATGACATTGTACTTTTATCTTGTTTTTTGTAGGACATTTGTACCTAGACATTGGACTTTGTTCGAGGCCATTTTGACGAACGTTTGCACTAAATTCGGTCATTTGAACTTTGCTTCATTGGTGTATTACTATTATCCATAGTTTTGTTCCAGGGGGAACAAGTATTATTCGGAAAAATATATGTTCACAATACTGTTATGGACACTGAATTATAAAAATGTTAGAACTATATCAAAATTATGTATTTAATTTTTTACTTCATGACATAATTAAAATATATGTTCAAATTTTGAATAACTGCTATAAAGTAAAACCCTAAGAATAAAAAAGAAAATTAGAGAAAAAAAACACAAACAAAAAATGCCGTAATTTTCCTTTAAACAGCAACGTTCTGCTTATCAGATGGTAGATATTTCAATGCTTAATTAGCCAATTCTGCACCAAGTGTGAATATTTAATGTGAACACATATATGGTGACCTCTGCATATTCATATTCGTTTGCCCTGTATTGGCGGGTAACGGTTATGAAAAATATTGATGTTTAGCATAATTTTTAATATATATCTCTTCTAAACAATTTCAGGTGCAAAATGTATTCTTATTTCTTTTATGTACAAAATATCTCCATTTTTATGATGTTTTATTCTGGAAAATCGTTAATTATTTATAATTAGTATTATATATATTACTTTAACGCTTGACCATCAATTATAGCCAAATAGTTCAAATCCTGGAGCCAAATTAGACATTAAATTGATTTTACTATACATTTAGTTATACCACTATCTTACAGTGGCTATAGCCGACACAATAGAATTATTCGCCAAAAGAGATGTCATGGTAAATGAATGATTGAATAATGATAAATGCGTAGACAAGTAAACTTTGTACCGTTCTACTTGAAATTGCATTTCTTAAGCACCAAGATTGTTTTACAAAAGTAGATCAGTACTTCCTTTTTATTTTTTGTATAAAAAGATTAAAGCAGCGCTACCTTTCCTCATAATAAGTTGTAATTTGTTAGATAACGGTTATTATATACACAGTAACAATGTATTCATACTCTCTACTTATATTTATCACAGTTATATTTTCAGCTTATGGAACAATACCATTTAAATGGCGAGATTGTAGTAAGTATTCTATAGTTTATGATGGTTATTTTTTAATGTGGTTTAAGAATTAAATAATTTAAGTAGAAATGAAATATTTTTAAAGAAGGTACTAACTTTCAAATATCAAGGTTATATCAGATGTTTCTTGTACAAATATGTGTTTTTGGTATAAAGCATAAATGTGAAAAATAACGACAAATAATTAATAAATGAAATGAAAATAAACTACTAAGCTGTTGGTAATTCAACGTCGAATGAAATATGCATGGATCTACATAAACAATTGTATTAAGAACACATTCATATTCAAAAGTCGTTCTTGTATAATCGAAAATATTAGTTTATAGCAACCCATTTCCTTACCTCATAGCTGATGTTATCTATCAACGGAAAACATAGGGCTACAAAATTAGGAAATTAATTTGATTGAGGTGTTCGTTTTTATAATTGCTTTTAATTAAAGGTATATACAAATGTGTTAATTACCTTAAAAAACTATCCTAGCGACACCATAAATGAATTCTTTACCAAAGCGGTAAACGATATTAATCAGAAAAAATGTTTAAAAATTTGTTTAAGTGGCATTATTTTCAAAGATCGATAGCAAATATTATGAATTATTTCCATTTGCTTATATCATAGGTATAGATAAGTCTACACAGGCCATCCAGGTGACGTCAATTATTGCCGGTCCAGTTCCACTTGTTGCTCCAGGACCTCTCCGTCTAAAATTTTCTGGCAAAGTCTTAAAACCAATACCAATCTTTATGATAGAATTTGATATGAAGAGACATGGGTTTCTTGGAACTAGAATACCCGTTCCTTGTGTTGGTGGTGTAGGAAGCTGGTTTGTATAATCATTACTTTGATTCATTAACACTGTTGTTTTTGTCCCCCGCGCAACGCGTTGCGGGGGAACATAGAAACACCGGGCGTCCGTCCGTCTGTCCGTCTATTCGTCCGTGCGTCCGTCCGGTCTTGTTAGCGCTCTCACATGAACAATTCTTGGCAGATCTTAATGAAACTTATATCATAGGTTTATATCAGCCAGCAACGTCTCAGACGAGTTCGAAAATCAGTGCCGATGAACTATTTTTAAAAGAGTTATGCTCCTTGGAAACATTAATCATATTGAAAATTGCATCATTAGCGCTCTCATGTGTACAATTCTTGCCAGATTTTTATGAAAATTATATTGTAGGTTTATATCAGTAATGTCTCGGACAAAATCGAAAATCAGTGCCGACAATTATTTTTTAAAAGAGTTATGCCCCTAGGAAACATTGATTTTATGAAAAATTGCATCATTAGCGCTCTCATGTGTACAATTCTTGCCAGATTTTTATGAAACTTATATTGTAGGTTTATATCAGTATTGACTCAGACGAGTTCGAAAATCAGTGTCGATCAATTATTTTTTAAAAGAGTTATGCCCCTTGGAAACATTAATTATATGGAAAATTGCCTTGTGAGTGCTCTCATGTGTACAATTCGTGCGAGAATTTTATAAAACTTATATCATAGGTTTATATCAGCAATGCCTTTGACTCTTTCGATAATAAGTGCTGATCAAACATTTTAAACGAATTATGCCACTTGGAATATTAATTATATCGGAAATCATATTGAATTTGCTTTGAAGCATTCATTTCTCTTAGATGTTTATGAACAATTTTAAAGAAAGTGTATATTTTAGTTATTGCCCTTGTACCTTGGACAGATACAATATGTGGAACGCGGACGACATTGGAACTCTGTTCTTTTATTTTATATATAGATTACAAAACGATAATACAGAATCAGCCATGTTAGAGCGGTTGCAAAAGTCTAAATTCATTTGAAAATACGAGAATGGAGCAAACCGCAAAACAACGAAACATGTGTTAAAACAAAACAAATCGGACATAATTATACTAAAACAGAAAAAGTAAAGCTTTTTGGCAATCCCATCTGTAAGGGTACGCGTACCCTTTTTGTTACGCCACACACGTTTTATGAACAAGTGAGCAAAACCGGTGAGCTAGTTCTTCAAGTGTCAAAAATAGTTGAAGAAACATGAAGCATTTAGAAAAATATGTTTGCGATCAATTATGCCACATTCAACCGAATATGATCGGCGAGCATTAAACGTTTTAGTGACTATACATTTTTTTTTATTCCACATTGGATAGAGGTAAAGGGGGAGGGTTGAAATCTCACAAAACATGTTTAACCCCGCCGCACATTTGCGCCTCTCCAAAGTCAGGAATCTCTGGCCTTTGTTATATCTTGTACGTTTTTTTTTTTAATTTTGGTTCATTTATATGTTTCGGAGTTTAGTGTGACGTCCATTTTCGCAGAACTAGTATACATTTTATAAGGGGCCAGCTGAAGCCCACCTCCGGATGCGGGAAGTTCTCGCTGTGTTGAAGACCCATTGGTGGCCTTCGGCTGTTTTCTGCTCTTTGATCGGGTTTATGTCTCTTTGACACATTCCCATTTCCATTCTCAATTTTATGTACTATGTACAGTGGCAGCTTTAAGAAAATAAGATTACAATAAACAATACAGTTAGATCACTCAAATGACATGATTAGTCAAATTTAAAATAATTGAATGCGTTTTATTTAAAACTTAATACTTTTTATCTAGGTCAAACTGCAATTACAAATTGTTTTTAATAATTATAGCATTAATTTCATATTTTATAGTGTCTTTGATGGATGTTCATTTGTTGATAGTTTATTAAACTCTACAAGAACTAGTGCACAAAGTGTAGCAAAGCAGGCTTTACAAATGATAGAATCTGTCAACGCAACACTAAAATGTCCAATACCAGTTGAGGATATAAATGTACAAAGCTACACGATAAATGTTCCAGATCTCGGTCCAATTGCACATGTTATTGGAGACGTAAGTATTTTAATTACTAGTACCAATTACAATTGTCCATCAGATAAACAATTATATTAACCGAAATTAACAAATAAAGATGTCACAGTAATTAAACGTAAATTATGTCAATTGTTACTCCCCTTATTTCTGCACAAATAGAATTATTTGTTTGGATAAAATGCAGTTTTTTTAATTCTCATCTCTTTGTATCATTTGTCTTTGAGAAAGTAATCTCAGGAAACATTGCAGCCTTTTCATGATGTATGTTTACACAGTTTAGCTGCATGATTCCAATTATTGTTACATGAACCATTTATGTCTCTTTGGGTTGCTTACCCAATTTTGTCAATAAACAGACCTATAAACAACTGTCATACAAGTAGGAGGTTTAGCTTAAAAACCATGTTTGACCCACCATATTTGTTTTTTTCGGAAAATGCCTGTACCAAGTCATAAATATGGCAGTTGTTTTTCACTTGTTCCGACGATTGATAGCGTTTGATTTTGTCTTGGAGTTCACTTTGTTATACTTTTTTCATAGAGACTTTTAAATATAGGATATGCTAACAAACTAGAAAGTTTACAGCAAGTCTGAATGAGGAAGCTGGATGGGAAACAAACGTTAATTGACAGGAGGAGTAGACGAAATTACCAAATTTTTATATAACATTTAACATAAACATGCTCAGGATTATCTATGCAATCTTGTTCCACCTTTTATACAGAACACACTGTATATCCTTTGCGAAATGGCAATGATATTATCTTCCCTTTATATAGAATATCCCATACCAAAGAACATGTTATGCCATTATCTATAAGACTATGGAATAATACTGATTTGTCTCTCCGGAAAGCAGATTTTATCGGAAAATTTAATATCCAATTAAATAAGGCTAAATACTACAAATAAATATTTACATAAGAACTATGAACATGAACCGAGAAAACTGAATATAAATCTAATTCAATTAAGATGCTCCTCATCTTTCTTGAATCATGACTTCATAGTCAATACAATTGCCTACCCATCTTGTCTTTGTGGGTGCAACATTGAGACTTTACACCATTTCCTCTTTGACTGCCTTTTAAATACATACCAGAGAGAAATTCTGATGAAAAATTTAGATGGTTCCCTGATGACCTTATATTGAATTTCAAGTTACTAACATCCGAAACTATCGTATGAACAAAAATTCCAGATATTAGAACATGTATTCGAATTTATCAAAAGGCCTGAGAACTTTCTTGTCATATGATATTGAATAGTGTATTTGCATCATCATCATTACCAATTTTTCAGTTATTATTTTTGTCATTCTTCAAAAGCTAGACTCGAAAAGTATTGTTTATTTTGCAGTATTGCATACTAATATTAGCCTAGTATTGTCATATATTGTACTTCGGAGCCGACTTCATTAGTATGGTTTACTCGTGTCCAATCTAATTTACTTTGAGTAAATGAATCATGTTTAAGCTAAAAAAAAAAAAGGACAAAAGGAGAGAGACTTTTGTAATGCAATTTTGGCATGTCAAACTTCACCAACCAAGATCGAAAAAATATGCATTTCTGTTTAATTTTTATTTCATAAATTTTAAATCTAAATATAAATTTTCATATACTATGACTGTATTAAATCGGTGCAAAATGTTTTTTTTCTAAATTGTGTTAAAATAATAACACTCCAAAAGCAGTCCTTAAGTTTCCTTAAACATTGATATGTGTTTTGTTCGATTTATTTCAACTTTTAATGCATTGACTTCTTTATTACGGTGTTCGTAGTTAACATAGAAAAACTTACATATTGCGGCTTTAGGGCATAACAAAGTTACTTTTCTTCGAACAGTGCAAATATTTGCTATTTGATATTACAGGGTGATTACACAGTTACAGTGAGAACTAAAGTTCCAGGAACAGGTGCACTCCTTGGCTGTTTGTCATTGGATGTATCGCTTGGAAAACAGTGCACAGGATTGTTTTGTGGTATTGGAAGGAAACGAAAATAAAACAATAAACCTTGACTTTCACTTTTAACACAAAACTGTTCTTATTACATAAAAATGTTGCTTAATAAATATTAAAATACCTCGATGTTGTGCGATCACATAACCTACTTTATAATCAATGTATAACCTTGATGGTTTATCCAAATTTTGTACTAAATGGTGTTTAGAGGTCAATCTATCTAAAACCAAAGTTATTATATTTAACAAACCTGGTAAACTTTTAAAAGAATATTTTTATTTCGAAAAGATACAATAGAATGTGTTAACAATTATAAGTATTTAGGTTTAAAATTTATATCTAGTGGACTTTTAAGCAAGGAAAGGAAGAATTATACAAAAATCACTAAAAGCTGTATTCAAATTGCAAAGATCTTTATCATCTTCCAATCCAAGTATTTCTGCTCTATTACATATATATGACAATACAATAAAACCCATTTTAATGTATGGCAGTGAAATTACAGGTATGTTTAAAACTGGCTCTGCAGCATGCCAGAAAGAAAGTGAATATTTATTACAGCACATTTATATGAATGATTTTTAGATAAATCCAATTTAAAATATATGAAGTATATATTAGGTGTAAACAAAGTCTTCTAACCTAGCTGTGCTAGGAGAGCTTGGTAGATTCCTTTATATTTTCAGTTGTATTATCAATGCTGAAATATTGGTTTAGAATAAAAATATGAAAGATGGTTTACTGTATGATACCTATATGTGTAACAAAAACATGTTTAATAATAATATTGAATGCTGGTATTCATCTGTACATTACATTTTAAAAAGCTGAATATTCATAATTTGGAGGTAAAGCTCAACTTTTTATCAAGTCAGTTAAGCAAAAACTTTGTAATAGTTTTGTAAAATTTTGGAACACAAAAGAAGAGATACAAAGAGTAGTAAATTAGATACTTATTTCAAACTTAAAACTTGTTTTCGAAAGAAATGTATCTATCTTTAAACAATTTTCAATTGAGAAGTGCCATATGTAAAATCAGAATCAGTGCACATGATCTCAAAATAGAAAGAGACAGGTATAAAACTTTATATATAGAAAGAGACCAAAGGCTTTGTAAGAAATGTACTCTAAATCTGGTTGAAGAGGGACAACATTTTATTACTAGTTGTCCAGCATACAAAATGATAGGGAGATATTTTTCAAGGAGATAAACTGTATCTGTCCCAATTTTATATATCTTTCAAATGAGGCAAAATTTGTTTGGTTATTTACTAATGAAAATTTGTCTATACTTAAATATTTAGGAGCTGTATTATTACATGTCTAGATGTTAGACGAAATGTTAATTAATGTATGTAATAACAATGATAATTGTAATGATTTTATAGTTCTGATCCTGCCTGGAATTAAATGTATGTGATTTTTATAGAATGAAGATTATAACATCTGTCTGAACTTTTAATGTTTCATTTTAATATATAAAATGTTTTTCTGTTACAAATCATCATGTATTGTTTTATGTGTACATGTTATGCTGCCCATCAAGGGCCCTTGATTGGAATAATAAATATTCTTATTCTTATTCTTATTCTTATTCTTATTCTATCCTAATAAACAGGTCATAGTTATGCATAGCATACCCCAAGAATCAACGGAACATTTAAAGTTTATAAAAAGAAGGTTAACCAATTGTAGCTTTAGTATAATGTGCCTTTACTAGATTGTTTTGATCTTTTTGTCCCTCGTTTTTCACCTCTTCTTATTTTCATATGAGTCGGAGTTCCTTCAGACACTTGCCAAAAACAAGATAAACAAAAAACCCGATCAATTAATTTCACATTCAAATACATTGATGATGTTCTTTTCATTAACAATCCAAACTTTTCTGATTGGGTTTTATAAATATATTCTCCAGAACTAAAAATTAAAGATACAACAGACACGGCTTCCTCCTCCTCATTTTTAGACTTATAATTTGAATTTGACATGAGCGGTCATCTCAGTACCAGAATCCATGACAAGCGAGACGATTTTAATTTTGAAATTATAAATTTTCCCACCTTAGCAGCAATATACCAACTTCACCTGCATATGGGATATACATTTCCCAACTCATTTGGAATTCAAGAGCTTGCTACTCAGACTTTAAAAACGTCACCAGTGTCTGAGCAGAAAGTTGATGAGCCAAGGTTATGACAAATAACGTCTCGTCCTTTTATAAAAAAAGTTCATTGGAAGATACCAAGACCTAATTGATAAATATTCCGTATCAACTTCACAAATAATACATGATGGTCTTGAAGTATGGATTCTTGATACTGACGTCGTTTATCATGTTAATTACGTGTTGTAGTGTTCTTTTATTTGTCCTTGTATATTTTTAACCTTTACTGTTTAGTCCAAATTTTGTTATATACATTTGACCTGGCTTTGTACTTATACATCCCGCCATTGTGTTATTGTCCTAAGGTCAATTTTGAATTCTTGTCTTTCATTTATCCTTATGTACTTTGTACTTCCGGAATACCTGAGATCACCCCAGTTTTGGTGGGATTCGTGTTGTAGTCTTTAGTTTTCTATGTTGTGTCTTCTGTACTATTATTTGTCTGTTTGTCTTTTATTTTTAGCCATGGCGTTGTCAGTTTATTTTCAATCTATGAGTTTGACTGTCCCTCTGGTATCTTTCGTCCCTCAATACAATTGCCTACCCATCTTGTCTTTGTGGGTGCAACATTGAGACTTTACACCATTTCCTCTTTGACTGCCTTTTAAATACATACCAGAGAGAAATTCTGATGAAAAATTTAGATGGTTCCCTGATGACCTTATATTGAATTTCAAGTTACTAACATCCGAAACTATCGTATGAACAAAAATTCCAGATATTAGAACATGTATTCGAATTTATCAAAAGGCCTGAGAACTTTCTTGTCATATGATATTGAATAGTGTATTTGCATCATCATCATTACCAATTTTTCAGTTATTATTTTTGTCATTCTTCAAAAGCTAGACTCGAAAAGTATTGTTTATTTTGCAGTATTGCATACTAATATTAGCCTAGTATTGTCATATATTGTACTTCGGAGCCGACTTCATTAGTATGGTTTACTCGTGTCCAATCTAATTTACTTTGAGTAAATGAATCATGTTTAAGCTAAAAAAAAAAAAAGGACAAAAGGAGAGAGACTTTTGTAATGCAATTTTGGCATGTCAAACTTCACCAACCAAGATCGAAAAAAAATATGCATTTCTGTTTAATTTTCATTTCATAAATTTTAAATCTAAATATAAATTTTCATATACTATGACTGTATTAAATCGGTGCAAAATGTTTTTTTTTTTTTTTTAAATTGTGTTAAAATAATAACACTCCAAAAGCAGTCCTTAAGTTTCCTTAAAAATTGATATGTGTTTTGTTCGATTTATTTCAACTTTTAATGCATTGACTACTTTATTACGGTGTTCGTAGTTAACATAGAAAAACTTACATATTGCGGCTTTAGGGCATAACAAAGTTACTTTTCTTCGAACAGTGCAAATATTTGCTATTTGATATTACAGGGTGATTACACAGTTACAGTGAGAACTAAAGTTCCAGGAACAGGTGCACTCCTTGGCTGTTTGTCATTGGATGTATCGCTTGGAAAACAGTGCACAGGATTGTTTTGTGGTATTGGAAGGAAACGAAAATAAAACAATAAACCTTGACTTTCACTTTTAACACAAAACTGTTCTTATTACATAAAAATGTTGCTTAATAAATATTAAAATACCTCGATGTTGTGCGATCACATAACCTACTTTATAATCAATGTATAACCTTGATGGTTTATCCAAATTTTGTACTAAATGGTGTTTAGAGGTCAATCTATCTAAAACCAAAGTTATTATATTTAACAAACCTGGTAAACTTTTAAAAGAATATTTTTATTTCGAAAAAGATACAATAGAATGTGTTAACAATTATAAGTATTTAGGTTTAAAATTTATATCTAGTGGACTTTTAAGCAAGGAAAGGAAGAATTATACAAAAATCACTAAAAGCTGTATTCAAATTGCAAAGATCTTTATCATCTTCCAATCCAAGTATTTCTGCTCTATTACATATATATGACCATACAATAAAACCCATTTTAATGTATGGCAGTGAAATTACAGGTATGTTTAAAACTGGCTCTGCAGCATGCCAGAAAGAAAGTGAATATTTATTACAGCACATTTATATGAATGATTTTTAGATAAATCCAATTTAAAATATATGAAGTATATATTAGGTGTAAACAAAGTCTTCTAACCTAGCTGTGCTAGGAGAGCTTGGTAGATTCCCTTTATATTTTTCAGTTGTATTATCAATGCTGAAATATTGGTTTAGAATAAAAAATATGAAAGATGGTTTACTGTATGATACCTATATGTGTAACAAAAACATGTTTAATAATAATATTGAATGCTGGTATTCATCTGTACATTACATTTTAAAAGCTGAATATTCATAATTTGGAGGTAAAGCTCAACTTTTTATCAAGTCAGTTAAGCAAAAACTTTGTAATAGTTTTGTAAAATTTTGGAACACAAAAGAAGAGATACAAAGAGTAGTAAATTAGATACTTATTTCAAACTTAAAACTTGTTTTCGAAAGAAATGTATCTATCTTTAAACAATTTTCAATTGAGAAGTGCCATATGTAAAATCAGAATCAGTGCACATGATCTCAAAATAGAAAGAGACAGGTATAAAACTTTATATATAGAAAGAGACCAAAGGCTTTGTAAGAAATGTACTCTAAATCTGGTTGAAGAGGGACAACATTTTATTACTAGTTGTCCAGCATACAAAATGATAGGGAGATATTTTTCAAGGAGATAAACTGTATCTGTCCCAATTTTATATATCTTTCAAATGAGGCAAAATTTGTTTGGTTATTTACTAATGAAAATTTGTCTATACTTAAATATTTAGGAGCTGTATTATTACATGTCTAGATGTTAGACGAAATGTTAATTAATGTATGTAATAACAATGATAATTGTAATGATTTTATAGTTCTGATCCTGCCTGGAATTAAATGTATGTGATTTTTATAGAATGAAGATTATAACATCTGTCTGAACTTTTAATGTTTCATTTTAATATATAAAATGTTTTTCTGTTACAAATCATCATGTATTGTTTTATGTGTACATGTTATGCTGCCCATCAAGGGCCCTTGATTGGAATAATAAATATTCTTATTCTTATTCTTATTCTTATTCTTATTCTATCCTAATAAACAGGTCATAGTTATGCATAGCATACCCCAAGAATCAACGGAACATTCAAAGTTTATAAAAGAAGGTTAACCAATTGTAGCTTTAGTTTAATGTGCCTTTACTGGATTGTTTTGATCTTTTGTCCCTCGTTTTCACCTCTTCTTATTTTCATATGAGTCGCAGTTCCTTCAGACACTTGCCAAAACAAGATAAACAAAAACCCGATCAATTAATTTCACATTCAGATACATTGATGATGTTCTTTTCATTAACAATCCAAACTTTTCTGATTGGGTTTTATAAATATATTCTCCAGAACTAAAAATTAAAGATACAACAGACACGGCTTCTTCCGCCTCATTTTTAGACTTATAATTTGAATTTGACATGAGCGGTCATCTCAGTACCAGAATCTATGACAAGCGAGACGATTTTAATTTTGAAATTATAAATTTTCCCCACCTTAGCAGCAATATACCAACTTCACCTGCATATGGGATATACATTTCCCAACTCATTTGGAATTCAAGAGCTTGCTACTCAGACTTTAAAAAACGTCACCAGTGTCTGAGCAGAAAGTTGATGAGCCAAGGTTATGACAAATGACGTCTCGTCCTTTTTATAAAAAAAGTTCATTGGAAGATACCAAGACCTAATTGATAAATATTCCGTATCAACTTCACAAATAATACATGATGGTCTTGAAGTATGGATTCTTGATACTGACGTCGTTTATCATGTTAATTACGTGTTGTAGTGTTCTTTTTATTTGTCCTTGTATATTTTTAACCTTTACTGTTTAGTCCAAATTTTGTTATATACATTTGACCTGGCTTTGTACTTATACATCCCGCCATTGTGTTATTGTCCTAAGGTCAATTTTGAATTCTTGTCTTTCATTTATCCTTATGTACTTTGTACTTCCGGAACACCTGAGATCACCCCCAGTTTTTGGTGGGGTTCGTGTTGCTTAGTCTTTAGTTTTCTATGTTGTGTCTTCTGTACTATTATTTGTCTGTTTGTCTTTTTATTTTTAGCCATGGCGTTGTCAGTTTATTTTCAATCTATGAGTTTGACTGTCCCTCTGGTATCTTTCGTCCCCCTTGTCTATATACAATTTTTTGTTTCTTTGTTGAAACAGTTGTTTTTATAGTGATTAAGTACGTATATCCCTCCCTACGACACGGTATTTCTACGTTTGCAATTTTCTTTTATGAAACAAAGCATGACCAATTCTTTCAATTTGTCTTTTATTTTGGAATGGGGAATGTGTAAAGGGTAGAAACGTCAAATTTTTCAATACTATTACAAGAGGCAAGAGACTTATATGGTATGTACTTTAACAGATCTTTCGAATTTTTAAGTATCCACATCTGTTTCACGCCGCAACTAGGGTAGGTAATTTCACAATAACTTTGAAGCTGGCTTTCATTGCTGATAAAATTGATGTAAATTATTTAGAGGTTTCGTGGAGCACTTGGAAGAATCAGCAATATGAAGTTGTTTGTAAGGACACTTATGTAATTTAGGTATCCAATACAATGAAGGAAGATCCTGTTCTTCCTCTTTTGTTGTTGAAATTCCAAAGGAATATAGAACAGACCTATGATTATTCAGTATTCCTCCTTGGTAGGTGTCGTTAGTTTATACGTTGAGTTGTGTGTGTCTCTGTCCTGTATGTTCTCTCATTTATTTGTATTGTAGTCCTGTCATGTAATGTTGTCATTTTAATGTTATATTTAACATTGCCATAAAAGTGGGAGGTTTGGCTAGCCACAAAACCAGGTTCAACCCACCATTTTTTCTTAAAATGTCCCGTACCAAGTCAGGAAAATGGCCATTGTTATATTATAGTTCGTTTCTGTGTGTGTTGCATTTGAGTGTTGTGTTTCTGTTGTGTCGTTGTTCTCCTCTTATTTTATGTGTTTCCCTCAGTTTTAGTTTGTAACCCGGATTTGTTTTTTTCTCAATCGATTTACGAATTTCAAATAGCGGTATACTACTGTCGCCTTTATTGAGTTTCCTAGTGAGTTGTCTTCGTAACATTTGGGTCTTTAAAGATCGATGTAGCATGTGTATTCGTAGACCATTCAGTTTTTGAATCTTATCTATATCAACGACCTTACAGTCTTAGCCCATTCGAAAAGAGTATTTACGTCTTCTTTTTCGCGTTATCCCATTGCCTGGCATAATCCTCGACTGAAACCATCAGTATTTGAAAGTTTTGTTTCTAATTGATAGAATTAGGCCCGATATTTTGGGCCTATATATAACACATTTCGCACAGAAGTGTTATTGACAATGTTCAGTTCGCCAGTAATAACGTGGTCATTTAGATTATAAAAAGTTCATTGGAAGATACCAAGACCTTGTTGAAAAATATTCCGAATCAAACTCACAAATAATACACGATGGTCTTGAAGTTAAGATTCTAGGTTCTGACTTTGTTTATCATAGTGTTCTTTTTATTTGTCCTTGTATATTTTTAAGCCTTTACTGTTGGGTCCATTTTTGGTTATTACTTTTGACGTGCCTCGGTACTTATGCATCCCGCCATTGTGTTATTGTGCTTTGGTTAATTTTGAATTCTTGTCTTTCATTTTGTCACTTTGTCTATATGGCATATTGTGTTTCTTTGTTGAAACAGTTATTTGTTTTATAGTGATTAAGATTATATTACAATGGTGACTGCTGTATCCCTAATTTGACGTTTTTACCTATTATGTCTGTTTTTTGTTGTCAATATAATGGAATTGTATCTGACTGTCATACAAGTGAGAGGTTTAGCTAGCTTTAAAACCAGGTTTAATCCACCATTTTCTACAGAAGGAAATGCCTGTACCAAGTCAGGAATATCACAGTTGTTTTCCATTCGTTAGATGTGCTTAAGCTTTTAATTTTGCCATTTTATAAAGGACTTTTTCCATTCTCAATTTTATTTCCGTTTTGAATATCCCTTTGAGTTCGGTATTTTTGTTATTTTACTTTTTTTCCAATGTATATTTCCCTTTGTTCTGTGAAATATAGAAATTGTATATCTAGATGTTAAAACGGTACAAGAACTTTTTTTAAAGAAAATATGCTGTATTTTGGTAAATAAGCAAATCTTATAAACACGTAGAGTCATAAATTAAAGAAACAGAGACAAAACTATGACCAAAAGAAAACCAAAAGCCGATATACAGATCACTACCTCGGAAACTAATGATTGAACAACACAAACATTACCGGATGTGTGATGCGCACGATCATAAAATGCGTTCGCCGAAGTAGCAAAGAAGATAAAGAGGACGATATTATGGCTACAACAAATGGAACATGTGACTCAGCCAAATCAAGATGGCGCTAATTACAACCATGTAGGAATGACTTCAACTTTACCGTTTGGAACATTTGGTTCACCGTTTCCTTGTAAGCTGGCAACCCTTTATTAAATAAACCATGAACGAAAACACAATCCTAAGACTATCCTATCATCTGAGAGATATATACTCCACATGCAAGCGCTGCTGGAATTTTCCTATACAGAAATGAAAGTTCACAATGGGAAAACTTACATCATCTCTTTTTTCGTAAAGTTGTAACTAGTTCTTAACCAACCCTCAGCGTCAACAAAATGACGTATTACAGGTCAAAAAGCAAATATACCATTAGCTACCAATCTACATTCTTCGATATAAAATTAGTTTAGACATACACAAAGTTTTCTATATTTAGACATCAAGCGTGTGTTTCTGATGCTGAGTGTTGAACGATTTCATGTCATACTCTGATGTTTCATAAATTTCAGGCATATTTTAAAATATTTAAGAGATTACTCATCTATTTGTGCATCTGTGACCTATCCATAATTATTTTCACCAGAGTTAAAAATTTGCAGATAAATGTGTGATTAAAGCACCAAATTTGGCATGGTAGTAGTTCTGGGTGTTTCAAAAATATAA